>CM054200.1:22437500-23650000 GCA_028830015.1 Eucalyptus grandis x Eucalyptus urophylla | reverse complement strand
GAATAAAAACCAAATCTTTTGCGTGTTTTTGGGTCATCTTATTTCTTCTCACCGAATGCACAAATGAGTAAATACTCCAATTTCTCTTAGCACATGATGAAGAAGGAGGTTGTGCAAGAAGCTTTAGGGCCATACTTTGAAGTATCGGTGCACATGCACCATGATCAACCCACCAAGCCTTAGGATCTATAGAATATCGATTTTGAATGGAATCAAAATCTCTAAAATCCTCATTTTTACTCGCAAAATCTACATACTCCAAATTCACCTTGTTGCGCTCATTCAAGTTAGGAAAGTATCTCTTGAAGCATTTCGGTCTTTCTTGGTTGATCTCCTTATTCTTGTATGGAGAAATTCGAGTAGGATCTCCATCAAGCCATTGATCACTATAGTACATTTATTTAATAAAATATAATAAATTTAGAAAACAATAATAAATAAAATGAGTATTATATTATCATGTTAAAGAAATAATAACTACTAAAATAATAATTTCATACAATTTTAGAACTTACCTGGGATTTAAGATATGTGTCAAGCAATGAAGTGGAGTGTTGTTCTTTGTCCAACGATCAACAAGAATTGCGTGAATTACCTCATAAAATGTGGATTTCTCATTTAGCCTCTCCACTTCATGTGCATATATAACTTTCTTCACTTTTTCGATCATTGAACCCCACATATCATAAACTAAGTGAAGACAAGGTTTATCGGTGTCACAAATTCTCAGCATATCATAAATAGGAGCCATGAATGAAAGTATATAATCAATCAAATCCCACCAAAAATCATCCAACACTTTTTCCTTGTCAAACTTAGCTTTCTTTTGATTAATATCTCGATAGATATTCCATTTGTCACAAATCACCATGTTTTGAAGACCACTTTTTATCAACTTGAATCTCCTAAGCATCACAATCATCAAAGAAAAACGTGTATCCGCTATAGAAAACAACTTCAAGCTAACAAACTCATGATATATTGCTAATCTCATAGAATGGTTCATGATGAAATGCTTGATTTGCATAACTTCTTTAACAATATCTGAAATCCAACTACATTCCTCATAAACTATTTGATTGCTCTCCATATTTTTCACAGCACAAATGTTCTTCAAAGTTAGATTAAGAGTGTGCACCACACAAGGCGTCCATATAATGGATAGAAATTCTTGCTCAATGAGTTGTCCTGCGCCCTTACAATTTAAAGCATTATCTGTAATTACTTGGACCCCATTCTCATGCCCAATTTCTTTGATAACTCCTTTCAGCAAGTTAAAAATGAAATGTATATCTTTTGTTTCTCCCGAGCAATCAACCGATTTTATAAACATCGGTTCTCCATCCGATACTGCCATGAAATTAATAAGCGGTCTTCTTTGTAAGTCACTCCATCCATCACTCACAATACTTACACCATTCTCCTTCCACATGATTTTGATAGGTGTACACAACCTATCAATATTTGCATTCTCTTTTTGCAATAAAATGGTTCTCAACAAATTATATTTCGGTGGTACATAACCCGCAATATTATAATTAGCAGCATAAGTGAAAGCGGATTGAAAATAAGGATTTCTTGCTAGGTTAAACGGCAAGCCCGCCGAATAAAACATCCTAGCAATCTCACAATCTAGACGTTCTTGTTGAGTCATATTAAATGCATTTTCAAGTAATTTTCCACTCCTACTTCCACCTTTCCTTTTTTTTAGAGTTCTATGATAAATCCATTCCATCACCACTACCACCATTAAGTGAATAACTAGTAAGAGGCAAATGTACATTTCTAGTTGCTATACTCATTAATTGAGTATTGACCTCTTCCTCTAATTTTTCCATCTCCAAAAGATCTTCTTCTTTTTCTAGTTTTGTGCACTTTCCAATTCATTTTCCACTTATCATCATCAAGTGGCCCCTCACTCTCGTGTATGAACTCTTATAATCTTTTTGACAAAAGTTGCATCTCTAAGACAAATTTTATCCCGCATCAGTATGATTGATTAACTTAGTAACATACCTCCATAATGGTTGTTTTACAACTTCATTGCTAGAGGTAGGTTGTTGTGTGCTTGAAGTACTACTAGCCATGTTTAAATTTGAAAACATTCTGCAAAAAATAAAAATAAATATGTTATTATCAATTGCTATAAGGTTTCTTAGTTAAAGTTAACTAAGGGAGATTGAATACCAACCGGAAACATGTTGTGGGAAGCGGTAAGCAGCAATAGACAGCAGCAAAATAGTGACGGACAACAACGAATAATAATAAATGACAGCAAGCAGCAGCAGACGGTAGCGAGCTGTTATGAATAGCAGTAATATAGCAGCGAACAACAGCAATATGGCAGCGAACAGCAGCAGCCAACCCCACAATACAACAGCAAACAGCAGTAGCCAACCCCACAATACAGCAGTAAACAACAGCAGCCAACCCCACAATATGGCAGCGAACAACAAAAATAGTAGCAGCCAACCCCACAATACGGTAGCGAACAGCAGCAAATAGCAGTGAACAATAGCACAATATGACAGCGAATAATAGCAAATAGCAGCAAACAGCAGTAGCCAAACTTCCATCATCAATTCCCGACCATCACATACACGATCAAAGTCATTATGAGTAT
This sequence comes from Eucalyptus grandis x Eucalyptus urophylla, assembly GCA_028830015.1. NCBI lineage: Eukaryota > Viridiplantae > Streptophyta > Magnoliopsida > Myrtales > Myrtaceae > Eucalyptus > Eucalyptus grandis x Eucalyptus urophylla. The sequence goes on along the minus strand of CM054200.1, from coordinate 23,647,377 downwards.
TCGCAATACAAAAGTGAAAAGGAAATACAAATAGAGAAAAATCATAGCAAAACCGATAATGCCCTTTTGGTTTTCAATTTCGATGCCACTTACTTCATAGATGACTTATTCAAAATAGTGCACTTAATACATAAAAATGACAAAAATAAGTCTGTTCACTCAGGGTAAATCCTATTTGGTGTAGAGCAGCAAATAAGAACTCTTCCCCTCTGAAATCATTTTTATAATGCCTAGCAAATCATTTTAATCTCAATACTCTTGATTTTGCTGAAAAATGTTTCCATAGTCCAACCGACTCTGCTCACCAGATAGCACTCAAAACATGAATCCTCTGGGTGACTTCACACAGTGGACTTAAAGGTGGTTATTAAGAATCACTTGGGATTACAACACACCATTCCATTCTTTAACTCAACGGATTACTCAGAAAAAAAAAAACTCTAATGTAGTCCCAAACTGATCCCTTTTCAGCTAAGGCCAAAAGCCACGGAGTTCAAGAATCAGACTACAAGGAATACACTACCCTCATCATAAAAATTCTGAGTTCAGACAAGAAATGGCAAAAATAGGAACAAGACAGTCACTCCAACTCCAATTGCACCAAAGACAGTACCAAAACCCATAAATCTCCAATCTTGAAGAGCTCTCGAGTAGCCCAATTCAAAAAAATTCCCTCTTTCCCAACAAGACGATCACCGCACAAGCCGCATCTCAAGAATTCTACCACAATATTTCGGATCTCCAAAGAAATCCCCCTTTCCCCAATCTAACTCTAGGGTTTGCCAAAAAATCCCAAATCATATTATAAAGAAATCCAAAATGCTAACCTGAGATGAGCAAAAAGATGAAATCGCAGATGAAGAAGAGCAACGTGGCAACACCTGTGAGCGGCAGGGGCGACAGCTCATCGTCAGGGCAACGGCTCGACGCTTGTGAGAGACGAAGGCGAGGTCGGAGGCGACTATGGCGACAGGTGGGGTTGAGGTGTGGGGGGCTATAACGAGTCGGCGATTGGTGGGGTGGGCCGTGCGGCCGGTAAAGTAACTCCAGCAACACTCACAGCGAAAGAAGAGAACTAGAGTGCTCTGCTCACTGCTCAGGCGTGTTCAACTGAAGACCAAAGAGAGTCTAGAACTATGCGTGCGTAGTGTGACTGAAGTCTGAAGTTTTAACTTTTATTATTTTTTTTCATATATTTATATTTAGTCCCCAAAGTTTTGGAAATTTATAAAAATAATCCCGTGCGTGTCGGAGTCACGTGTTGGAAATTCCGACTCGTGTGTCGAAGCGTGTCAGAGAAGGTTGACTGCATGTTGATTTTCCCGACACGCATTGACCGCTTGTCAGACACGTGTCGGAGTGTCGGACATGACACGAAAGGTCCCGGAGAGTGTCCGTGCTTCCTAGGCTGCTGGAAATTCGGCAAAGGGTGAAGAAGAAACGATCATGGGCGTGGGGATTTGGGCTGGCAAGCTCGCTCGGTGGAGAAGCAGAACCAAGATGGAGCAGCAGCTGGTCTTCGTCTTCCGCTGGTTCCTGGTGGTGTCGCACAACCAAGAAGGATGGAGAGGAAGTCTCGGACGGCAGCAAGGGGGAAGGATGAGGGAGAGAGAGAGATGGAAGGGCCACTTGGTTACATTTTCCACACAAATATCTCCTTTGTCCCCTCATCTTGATCCACAACCATAGCTGTCTCCCACCAGCACAATTTTAGCCTAAAATACCCCTTCTAGAGAGTTGAGTTGGTCCATAAGTCACAATTTTAGCCTTTGAAGTCCTGCGGCCCAAGAAGCCCAGCAAGTGCTATTTCAGTCAAGCTCGGCCCATTTCTGTAATAAATCTCAATTTGGCGGAGATTTGTTGGGCCAAGTTGAAGGCCTGGTCCAAGCCCGCCGATGTCGCCGAGAATTCGATTTCGGCCGCCGTCGCATCGCCGTTGTGGTGTCCCGGTCCTCGCTTTTAATCATGTGAGTAATCTCACTAGTCCTTGCTTAGTAGACTAATGATGCTTAAGGGTTAATTAGATTTAATTAAGTACAATTAGGTGGTTAGATTAATTTAGATCAATTAAATTAGTGACTTAATGATGCATGTTAGGTGGTTAGACTTAGTCATTAGCAAGTAGAGACGTACTATTATTTATTGAATGCATCTTGGGATTTTCCTGACCCTTATCGGGCTTCAATTAGGCATTACGAGCCTAAATTGGATTTTTAGTATTTATTCATTATATTTTGAAATTAGTTATTCAATTATTTATTTTTCGGAAATTAGGCTAGGATAGCCGACGACCGAAATTTCGTGCTGATTGTATGGTGCAATTCGTTTATTTATTTTAGCTCTACGTTGTGCTGAATTGAATTAATTGTGCAATTTGAGGAATTATTCCTAAATTGATTGAAATTGAATGAAATTGAATGAAATTGAATGATTGATCGATAGATAGCCAAGTATGGTTATTTAGCATTTATAATGCTTTGATGAGTTGTAAATCGGAAGGAATCGGGAGATTGATCTAAGAATACTCTTGGTTAAGATCGATCAGGTACGAGGTATAGACATACGTGGTTCGGTGATAAGGAAATCATTGGTGAAAACGACGCCTTAAAGAATGCACGAGTGCTGTCTTTTACCTGCATTAGAATAGACATACATGGTTCGGTGATAAGGAAATCACTGGTGAAAACGGCGCCTTAAAGAATGCACAAGTGCTGTCTACTACATGCATTATTATGGACATACGTGGTTCGGTGATTGAGGATATCACTGGTGAAAACAGCGCCTTAAAGAACGCACGAGTGCTGTCCATTGTTTATGTTGGCTCTGAGATGAATATATCACCTTGGCGAAAAAGACGCCCGAGAGCATAGTAAAGTGTACGTTGTACGTCACCTTGGCGAATCGACGCCCGAAAGCATTATTGTAGCTCTGTGACTAAGAATGCAAACGTGAGGTTTTATATTGAGAAGTGATTTGACCTGGAAATAGTCCGACTGATATGTAATCAACTAGGTCGATTGATCAATGATTTGATCCGTTGTCGTGAATTGACTGATTGAGTGGTAGTGACCTTGAATGGTCCGATTGACATGTAATCGACTAGGTCGATTAATCGAGATATCGATCTGTGATTGCTTAGGTACCGATTGAACTGTACTAATATGCAGGTGGAATCTGAGGCCAAGGTAAGTCATCTGACCCGTGTGTGTATAAGTAGCTCGGTTAGCGTATTGGTTTCCTAATCGAGTTTTAGTGGGGTAGAACTTGCTGAGACGTAGTCTCATCCTGGTTGTGGGACAACATTTCAAGACCATGATGAGAAGCCTGAAGATAAAGAAACTGAAGAGGAGCACATGGAGGAGAACCCCGATGATGAACCAAGTACGACCCAAATGAGGACTGAGATCCCATCATCATTTGTGAATCATATCTAAATGTGAATAGTATGAGACTAGAATGTTATGAATAGTCTTGTGAATAGACTTTGAGTTATGCCATGTATAAAGGTTTGGTTGTGGATTTCAATAGGAAAAATATGGCTTACTTTTCTATCACATTGTTTTATTGTCTGGGGATTTATAACTACTTGCGCATGTGCTTAATAAACGAAAGGGTTGGCGATACTTAGTCCTGGGATATCGCATTATAAAATCGACCAAGTAGAAGGATGTGTGCGTGCCCGAGGATCGGGGCGTGACAAATGACCCATGGTCGATTTTCTTCAAGCCACTATGAACCCACTCGACTCATTGGCAACTCTCGGTTGTCGTGAAAATCTCGAGGATTCAAATACGGACACAAGGTATCAAAACAATAAGAAAATCAGTCTAATGCTAGCCTATGAGAATTTTCTAATTTAGTGGTGTCACCCACAATTAGCCACACATCTTTATCGAACCAGTCCATCTCTGATTTCAAGTTGATTTTTAAATGTGCCGTAATGGCGTATAAAGATGGACACAGTCAAGAAGCCGATTCCTGGTCGAATTCTCAAATCTATTGTCTTAAAATTTCTTAATGGTCTACTCAGATGGTCTAGTTATCTCTAGAATAATTAGTTTTGAGAACAGCCCTATAGATGCGTCAATGAAATGTCCAATTTATTCAGTAGAAGACATGGTTGAAAATCTGGGATGTCACAACTCTTCCCCTTTTTATAAAAATTTCGTTCTCGACATTTAAACCTTATAAAACTTAAGCAAAAAGGTGGGGGTACAATTCTCTCATCGACTCTTTAGTCTCCCATATCACTCCTTTAATACCGTGGTGTTGCTAGACCACTTTGACCAATGGAATGGTTTTTGTACGCAGCACTTGTTCCTTCCTATCCACAATCTGGACCGGTCTTTCCACATATGACACTCGGTCATCCACGTCCAATTCCTCAAAATTAAGAACATGAGTCGGGTCAGGCTCATACTTTCTTAACATCAACACATGAAAGACGTTATGCACTTGCGCTAGTCTTGGTGGCAATGCAAGACGATATGCTAAGGTCCTGATTCTCTTAAGAATTTCAAACGGACCTATGTACCTCGGACTCAATTTGTCTTTCTTTCGAAAGCGCAAAGTTCCCCTCATTGGTGACACCTTTAGAAAAACGTGATCACCAACTTGGAATTCCAATGATCTCTAGTGCTTATCTGCGTAACTTTTTTGTCTACTCTGTGCGGTCTTTAATCTGCCTCTGATTACTGCCACGGCATCCATTAACTACTGAACCAACTCTGGGCTTGTAATCTTCCTTTCACCCACTTCATCCCAACACACTAATGTCCTGCATGACCTACCATACAACACTTCAAATGGAGCCATCTTGATGCTCTGTTGATAACTATTGTTGTAGGCAAATTCCATTAGATGAAACTGATCTTCCCAACTTCTTTTGAAGTCTAGTACACAAGCTCTCAACATGTCCTTGAGGGTCTGAATCATCCTTTCAGACTAGTCATCCGTCTGAGGATAATACGCCGTATTGTACTGAAACTTTGTACCTAGAGCACTTTGCAAGCTTTTCCAAAAAGCTACAGTAAACCTTGGGTCTCTATCTGAGGTTAATGTAACTAGCACTCCATGCATTCGAACTACCTGATGCACGCACAGGTCCAAGTGTCTATCCAGGCTGAGGTCTTTTCAAATTGCAATGAAGTGAGCCGACTTCGTCAATTTATCGACCACTACCCAAATTGAATCATTTCCTCTCTGACTCCTTGGTAGTCTAATCATGAAATCCATCGTGATATGCTCCCATTTCCATTCTGGGATCGCGAGAGGTTGTAAAAGTCCTCCCGACTTGCAATGCTGAGCTTTTACCTGCTGACATGTCAAACACTTAGCGACATGCTTGGCAACATCCGCCTTCATGCCTGACCACCAATAGTGTTGACGCAGATTTTGATACATCTTGGTACTCCTAAGATGAATGTTGTAATTGCTATGATGTGCTTCGAATAAAATATCTTCTCTAAGCTCCACATCATCAGGTACAACCAGACGTCCTCGAAACCTTAACATTTCATCATCAGAAATCTGAAAATCAACCTTTCTTTTCTCAGTGTCCTCTTGAATAATTTTCTATACATCTAGATCTATTAATTGGAGTGACTTCATTTTGACCTGGACATCCGGTTCAATTCTGAGGGTAGCCATAAGACTTGAAAGGTGGCCTACCTCAAACTTGAATACCGAATCTCTAGCTCTCTCGATTAAGTTTCACTCCTTTATCAAGATATGAGCTACTGAAGACTTTTGACTTAAAGCATCGGCGACCTTGTTCGCCTTTCCTAGGTGATATGAAACATCACAGTCGTAGTCTTTCAGCAATTCCATCCATCGACGTTGTCTCATGTTCAACTCATTCTGAGAGAACAGATATTTGAGACTTTGATGATCCGTGAAGATTTAAAACTTTTCTCTCCACAAATAGTGTCTCCAAATCTTCAAAGCAAAGATAATCGCTGCGAACTCTAAGTCATGTGTCGGATAATTCTGTTCATGAGTCCTCAATTGACGGGAGGCGTATGCAACAATCCTACCATGTTGCATAAGCACACAACCCAACCCTCTAAAAAACGCATCACTATAAATCTCGAATCCTCCAGGACCAGATGAAATGGTAGGTATAAGTGCGGTAGTCAGCTTTGCCTTCAGCTCTTGAAAACTACTCTTGCACTTGTTCGTCCAAACAAATTTCTCTTCCTTCTTCAGAAGTTTTATTAGCGGTGATGCTAATGATGAAAACCCTTCCACAAATCGTCTGTAGTAACTTGTCAAACCTAGAAAACTTCTGATCTCTATCACTGTAGTTGGTCTTGGCCAATTGATCACGGCTTCTATCTTGCTCAGGTCTACTGAAATCCCTTCACTTGAGATCACATGACCTAAGAAAGCAATGCGAGCCAACCAAAACTCACACTTGCTAAACTTAGCATACAACTCATGAACTCCCAGCTTTTGCAACACTAATTTCAAGTGATTCTCGTGCTTTTCATCACTTCTTGAGTATACCAGGATATCATCAATGAACACGATCACAAATTGATTTAAGTATTCCGTGAATAATATGTACATTAAATCCATGAAGGCAGTTGGAGCATTTGTCAACTTGAATGGCATCACTGTGAACTCATAATGACCATACCGAGTACGAAATGATGATTTAGGAATGTCCTCCTTCCTAATTCTCAGCTGATGGTATCCTATCCTTAAGTCGATTTTCGAAAAGATCAACGCTCCTTGCAGCTGATCGAACAGGTCATCTATCCTTGGGAGGGGATACTTATTCTTAATGGTTACTTGGTTGAGTTGTTGATAGTTGATGCACAGGTGCAACGATCCATCTTTCTTTTTAACAAATAGAATTGGTGCTCCCCAAGGTGATGCACTAGGACAAATAAATCATTTATCCAATAATTCTTGCATCTGCACCTTCAGTTCTTTCCACTTAGATAACACCATTCGATAAGGGGCTTTATAGATTGGCTTTGTCCCGAGTGCCAACTCAATTACAAATTCAATCTCTTTTTCTGGCGGTAATCCTGGCAATTCCTTAGGAAAGACATCCGGAAATTCTTGCACGACTGAAATGTCTTCCATTTTCAGTTCCTCAACTATTGTATCCACGACAATTGCCAGGTACCCTTGACAACCCTCATCTAACAAACGAGTTGCCTCTGGCGATGAGATCAAGACAATCGAGGGTTCTCCTTGATTCCCTACAAATTCAAAGCTCTTACCCCCTATCGGATCAAACTGAATCGCCTTGTGATAATAGTCCATTTTAGCTCGTTACTTGGTGAGCCAGTTCATGCCAATAATTAAATCGAAGTCATATATGGCTAGGATTAATAGATCAATTTTCCCCACTCGCTCATCAATCTCTAACTTGCACCCCAAACAACCCAAAGTAGCACTAACTTTATCTTTCAATGGTGTAGATATGCAAATTGCCGACTCCAATAATATAAGACTGACTCCTATCAACTTTACATACTACTCGGCAATGAAGGAGTGGGTTGCTTTCGGATCAAATAATGCATAAGCAAGTTGGTCATTTAGTGAAACCATACCTGTTATCACGTTAAGCGCAGCTTCTGCTTGACTCTGGGTAATCGTGTACTCGGCGCCCTGAACTGGAGGCCTCGACTGTCCTCCTTGTGGCACGTTTTGAGGGGCGTACCCTCTTATTTGTCCCCTCTGTGGTGGTGGCGGTAGTTGTGGTTGTCCCCTTAGCTTCCTGGGACAATTTTTGGCTATATGGCCCTATTGACCACATTCAAAACACACACCCATCCTAGCTGGGTACGGTGCTGACCCGTGTCTTCTCCCACAGAAGCGCCACGGTTCATTTCTATTAGGCCTTGACCTAATAAATCCACCCTTCTTGTTGGGCATGCCTTGGAATATGTTTCTAGACATCGACCTCTTTCCTTGGCGGATGTTGTCTTTATGAGAACTGAACCTCGATCTAGATGAGGCCGCTCTCTCATTCTGATCATTCTCGATTTTCTAGGCTCTCCCATAAATGTCATTATAGGTCCTTCGATCCAAAGAGACCAGTATGCTTCTCAAGTCTAGCCTGAATCCATCCCTAAACATTCTCACATTGGCCGGGTTCTCTATCAGTTCTGGAGCATACTGCAAAAGTTCAACGAACTTCATCTCATATTGATCGACAATTAGGGAGCCCTGGCGAAGACGTTGAAACTCTACCATTTTCACCTCTCAGGCAGTCTCCGAGAAGTACTTGTCATTGAAGGCTTCTAAGAAGGCATTCCACTCCGGAATGACACCTTCTGGAAATATCGATCCTCGGGTAGTCTTTTACCAAGTATTTACAACTTCCTCCTGCTAATAAGTTGCAAGGACTACTTTCTCTATTTCATTGCACATTAGTAATGCAAAAGCTTTCTCCAATTTCTAGATCCATGAAGCAGCAGCTTCAAGGTCTCCCATCCCAGTGAACCGAGGTGGACCTTAACGCGTGCAGCGCCCAGGGCGGCAGCAGGTATGGCAGTAGGGGCAACTTCAGCAGCAGCGGCAACAGAAGCTATAGCCGCGGCTTGGGCTGCGGCTTCGACAGTAGTGGCTTGGTTCTGAGCCTGCTAATCCATACGATTCCCCATAACCTCTAAATTACGTATGATCCCATCAAATCTGGGATCACCAGGGGCTTCTACCCCAGCATCAACAAGAGTGGGTGCTTCTCCACTAGCACTGGCTTGAGCCGGTGCCCTACCTCTGCCTTGGGTATCGATCCTAATCGACGCTCTACCCCGAGTCACGGCCCTACTGGCCCTCTTAGCAGAAGTCATTGGTTCCTGATCACTCATGGTGTTGTTTTAATCTACCGACACCTGTTTCCAATTTAACACCGAATTAGAAACAGAGCGATTCAAATAAAAATTAATTTTAACATTTAGCTAACACAGACATGCACCAGCATGAATTTAAAGGCCATCCTACTACTATCCCATGAACCATTGCTCATTATCACTCTAATCTTGAACTTTGTTCTAATACCACTTAAACGGGATGTCACGCCCCGATCCTCGAACGCGTGCCCATCCCTCACCTAGTTGAGTAATAGCGACATTTCAGGACGCATCGCTGACCCTTTCATTTTAATATGTGCATACAGAAGCATATAATAAAATCCCCAGACAATAAAACAGTGGGATAGAAAAGTAGGGCCATATTTTTCGCAACTGGAAAACCACAACCAAACTTTTACATAGGGCAAACTTTATAGTATATAATACAATACTATTCACAAGTTTTATCTACTGTACACCGATCAAAACTCATAGTTTGCAAAACAAAAGAGGATCTCAGTTCTCATCCAAGTCGTACTCGGGATCATCCTAATCCTCCTCTGATTCCTCTTCACTAAGCTCATTTTCTTCCAGCTCTTCTTCTTCTTCAGGCTCATCCTTGGCTTCAGCTGCCGGCTCGTCCACAGGCTCCTCCTCCATAGGTTCATCCTCCTGCCACTCCTCCTGCTCCACAATCTCACCGTCCTCTCCATTCCAGTTGTCGTCATCTACTGAATACACGGGAGTACGAGCTTTGTCCTCAAGTTTAGGGTCCCTAACATCCACTACTGACCCATCCTTATGATCGGCCATTCCTTCTTCGAATGCCTCTTCCAGTACGTACTAAGGCACATCCTCTTCAGGTATGGGACCCTCTCTTTGCCCATCGAAGTATTCACGGTACCACGACCGATACTCATGAGGCCTTAAGTCCTCTGTACCCACATCAACCCAGACGATTGACTTAACTAATACATACTCTAATCCTTTCGAGTGAGGGTGTATGTGGAAGTGGTACTCTATCTCGCTCATCTCCTGGGAAATACCGAAATGCATGGAAGGCTGAGGAGGTGGAGGTGATGCCATCTATGGGCCTAAGATGGTTATACAATAACCAACGAGACAATGTCTCGACGAGTTCTACCCCCCGATTAGTAAACCAATACACTATGGGCTGCCTAAGCACACACAGGTCAGAGGACTTACCTTGGCCTCAGATCCCACCTGCATATCAGTACAATTCATAACAAGCACCCACTTACTCAACACAGATCGAATCATCGATCAATCGATCTAGTCAATTATATGTCAATCAGACCATTACCCGATCCTTTCAGTCAATACCATACTTTCCCCACTATGGAATATCTAGTCGTTGAGTCCACGTGCCTTCTCTAAGGTGACCTCTTTGCTAAGGTGATATACTTCCTACCATGAATCCACTATGAAACAACGCCTTTCTCTATAGTTCACCACTCTACTTTCGATACTGATAACCGATACTTGATTATTTCCCAATCAAATACTCAAAAATCAATCATTTAGGAACATATCCGAAAATTCAATAATTAAACCAATTCAGCACAATTCAAGGCTCAAATAAATAAATGGACTGCACCATGACAATCAACATGAAATTCCAGTCGTCGACCATCCGGGTCTAATTTTCAGAAAATAAATAAATAATTAAATAATTTTGAAAATTAATTAAATAAATACTAAAAAACCAACTTATGCCCGTATCACCTAATTGGAAGCCGGAACGGATCGGGAAAAATCCTGAGACCCATTCAATAATTAATATAGCGCGTCTACTTGCTAATGGCTATGTCTAACCACCTAACTTGCATTGTTAAGTCACTAATTTAATTAATCTAAATTAATCTAACCCCTAATCATGCTTAATTAACACTAATCAATCTATAAGCATAATTAGCAAGCTAAGTAGGTTTAGTGAGTTAAACTCACTTGTGCAAAGCGAAGACCGGAACACCGCGACGGCAGCTGAACTTGGGCTCGTGACGACACTCATGGGTGTGGACTTGCTTCACGGGCCCAAGATAGGCTAAAGATGTGCTGAACTTGCTTGGGCCTCGCTGATTTGGGCTTCAAGTTGTGGGCTTACTTTGGACCGAGTTGCTTCTAACCAACTTAGGTTGGGCTTGTAGAGAGTTGGGCTTGAAGATGCCGAACTATGGGCTGATTGCTAGGCTGTTGGGCTCATGGGATTTGCTGGCCAAACCGTGGGCTGAGTGCTGGACCAAAGACACGTAGACGAAGGGAGTAGCGAAAGAGAGAGTGAGTGGAAGATGTTTGTCTGCTCGGAGGAAGGAGACAGACGATGGTGGGCTTCACTGGCAGGGGAGTCAACACGATTGGGGAAACGTTTCTTTGGTTGACCGAGCTTGGAGAAAGCTCGAATGTGGCAGCAATTGAGGAACTTCGTGGAGGCGTGGGCTTCTTCAAGCATGCTGCTAGCAATTCGGCAAAGGGTGAAGAAGAAATGATCATGGGCGTGGGGATTTGGGCTGGCAAGCTCGCTCGATGGAGAAGCAGAACCAAGATGGAGCAGCAGCTAGTCTTCGTCTTCCGCTGGTTCCTGGTGGCGTCGCATAACCAAGAAGGATGGAGAGGAAGTCTCAAATGGCAGCAAGGGGGAAGGATGAGGGAGAGAGAGAGAGATGGAGGGGCTACTTGGTTACATTTTCCACACAAATTTCTCCTTTGTCCCCTCATCTTGATCCACAACCATAGCTGTCTCCCACCAGCACAATTTCAGCCTAAAATACCCCTTTCAGAGAGTTGAGTTGGTCCATAAGTCACAACTTATGGGGCATACGAATTTCTTAGCAAAAAGGCTTCAATTACACATCAATTCTCTCTTGATTCACTCTCATTTGGCCTACATAAATTCAATTGATATCTCAATTATCAAATTTATAATTTTCCTCACCCACACATCCATCTTACATTCCCATTTTGCAATCCAAAACCATATTCGGCATTTTTTGAACAAAAATTGCATAGCGACGACTTTTTCCCAAAAGGTCTCGAGTGTCAAAAAAATCTTCTAAAACTAAGTCAACACTATTAGAATTTATTGCAACATGACAGGATCTTCAATTTCTGAAATCAGACTTGAATTGGCGGTTAATTTCTATTCGACGCGTTTTTAGTATAACCTAGGCTATTAGGTAACTTTCAGACAATTTTAGTGCAAATGACCCATGGTCGATTTTTTTCGAGCCACTATGAACTCACTTGACTCATTGGCGACTCTCCGTTGTCGTGAAGATCGCGAGAATTCAAATACGAACACAGGGTACCAAAACAATAAGAAAATCAGTATAGTGCCGGCCGACGAGAATTTTCTAATTTAGTGGTGTCACCTACGATTAGCCACACATCTCTATTGAACCAATCCATCTCTGATTTCAAATCAATTTTTAAGTGTGCCGTAATGGCCTCTAAAGATGGACATGGTCAAGAAGCCGATTCCCGGTCGAATTCTCAAGTCTATTGCCTTAAAATTTCTTAATGGCCTACCCAGATGGTCTAGTTATCTCTAGAATAATCAGTTTTGAGAATAGCCCTATAGACGCGTTAATGAAATGCCCAATTTATTCAATAGAAGACAGAGTTGAAAATCTGGGATGTCACATTTATGATCATGAGAAATACAACAAAAGTAACTATGATAGTACGATCAACCATTAAGTATTTGTATTCAAAGTTGTAATCCATTGTTGATCATATAGTAGAATCCAATCAGTTGATTATCAATATGGGAAAATGAACATAGGCTTGACCAAAGCCGAATCACTATAAATCTTATAAGCAATCTCTCTCATCCCTAAACAATTTTTTTTTTGCACACTCTCTAATGCCTCTAAAGTCTATTCTATTGTGTAATATATTTTGAACATTATTCTATAATCTAATCCTTATGCAGACTTTGATCTTGACTAGTTTTATTCCACATTAATCTGTCAAGATCTTATAGAATCACCTATTCACCCCCTCTAAGTGATACTTACTAGCTACCTCAATTGGTATTAGAGCAGGTGCTTGTTATTTTTTATTGAAGTGTTTTTACTTTTGAGCTAATGATCTTTTATGGCTAGAATTATAACATTAGGTCTAATTGAAGCGCCAAGTCACACTAGACCTCCTTACTTAGATGGGAAGGACTATAGTGTCTAGAGAAACAAAATGAAAGCATTGCTCGATTGAAGAATTTTTTGAAATGGGATGTTGTTGAAAAGGGAATTAATCCCAAAAGTTGCATCAGCATCAACTGGAAAAGAACATAATGAAATGCTTGAACCTTCTATTACCCTATCTTAGATTGAGATATTAAAAAAAAAAAAAAAAAAGCTCTAGATGCAAAAGCTATCTATTCTCTCTACCATGCTTTATCACCCCTTGTGTATAGTAGAATATCTTCTTGTGAAATAGCCAAAGAAATATGGGATAGACTTCATGTCACTGTTGAAAACTAAATTTGATGATCCGATCATTCATTAATCGCATAGAAAATTAGGGATTAATGCTTAAACCCTAAACACAAATATTAAAATTTAATTGCATAGTATGTAGTTTTAGGAGCATTTATTTTATTATTGCATTTGCATTGGACCGGTGATAGATGTGTTTGGGTTGGTGATTCCGAACTTTAATTTGATGAGTTGGACTAAACCCATGGAGAGAGGGAGTTGGCCCAAGCCTGTTGTTCTCTAATGACCTAAAATTCACTTATGTGGAATGGCAATTTGATATTTTTGGAAAAAATTCATAACATTTTTCCAATATTCGGTAAATCTTTTATATGTCCATGCGATTTATACATTGAGCAATATATTTCACAGTAGATTGGAAGATTTTGAAGGAAATATCAAAATAATAAGAGGGAAGATTGCACGTGGGGGGCATATATTAAGTGATATATTCTTTGTCATAAAACAAGAAAGATTTCATAGTAAATGGAGATTTCGTGCATGAGCCGAAAAGGAAAGGCCGAAAATTATATAATATTTTATGGCATCTTCTTTCCTTGTTGGGAGCCTCACTACTTTGCATATAAAAGGGGAGGCCACACATTGAATACTTGGACAGAGTATAGAGAGCCACAACAAAAGAAGGGAAAGGGAAAACGACAAAAGGGGGGCTTCATGGCCGTTTCCCACGTGGTGGGAGTTCTTCGCTTTGCCTGCCGGATGCATAGCCACGCCTCCATCTCTCGCTGTTGCAATTCTGTCCACTAACTACCTCCAGTGATGCCAACGAGTGATTAGCACCTCTGGAAAATGATGCGGAAGTAGTCCAGTAAGCCCCGCAACTCTCACGGCACTTGATTCTATTCTTGCAAGTTCCCAGCATCTCCACAGAATTCCCAGCATAAGTCCTGTAATTTCGCAAGCCCAGCGGTTCATGCTCAAAGTCCCTATATAGCTGCCACATAGTGAAGCATCCAATGTGTTGTAGCGTGTCTAGTCACAGCCCTTTGCACCGGCTTCACCTAATGAGCTCTTGGGGTTTTGTTCTCTCTCTCTCTCTCTCTCTCTCTCTCTCTCTCTCTCTCTCTCTCTTGCAGGTTTCATCGAGATCCAGCAAAGTCAATACATCTACCCACACGAATATCATGCTAGACTTTTGCGAACACTACTTGCAAACCTGAAGTCCAAGCCGCGCCTCTCACCGCCTTGAAGTCCACGGTCAAAAGGAGTTATAAGAATTTTAGTCAAATAAGTCCAAGTAGGAGATCATGAAGAACTTGGATGTGTAGTGACTACAGATTTTGAGGGGAGGAATAGACTGAAAATATCATGCTACTTAACCATGAGTCCCCTCTTTGTCGACCACCACACCCAAAGACAGCCCATCGGTGAGCCTTCCGACGAATGGCTGAAGCCAACCATCCGCCTAGCCCCATTCGCAAGCCGTGAGCCGGATCAGAGCGTGTTCGAATTAGGTAATAATCTTTCTCCAATCAATTGGAATATTTCATTCCTAAATACGGATTGATTGTTATTTGATAGGTGATATTTGAGATATTAAACAAATCTAATTAGGGCTTATTGATAAAGTTGATTTAATTACTAATATGATCCATAAAGAAATCGGATAATTTTTTTAATTATTTCAACTTATTATTGAATAATTGTGTTGCCTAGGATTGTGATAATCTTTAGTTTGACCCATCTTCATTTTTTTTTTTTTATTGTGTTTGATTCTAAGTAAGTGTCCTATCAGGATTATGATATCTATCAATCTAAAACGCAAGATGATGGATTATTTTTCCCAATATCGTAATATTTTATTAGAATCTCGATGGATGCTATATTTGAAATTTTGTTTATATAATTGCTAGCTTTTATGACATGGCATATACGAAATGATAGCTGGGTGTCATCTCTCTGGGAACTCCCTTGCTTGGTTTTATTTAAAATGGAACCAAAATGATAGCTGGGTGTCGTTTTCCTTGGTCCACGAGCATGCCCGGTTTGAACGAGCTGTCCTTTTGTTGAGTTTGAGCGTCACTTGCTGTTCTTTTTTGAGTTTGGACACGAGCTAGAGTCTAGAATGGAGGACCATTCTCATGTGGAATTTCACGACCACTAAAGATATTAAGTTTGTTAATTTTTTCCATTTTCTACTTTTTTAGCATCATTTTTATGCTGCTTTATTTTGAAAATAATATAACTTAAAATTTATACTTCTCTGTCTACGATCTCTGAATGAAACACGTTTCTTATGAACATCGGTGTCTTGAGGAATGTTTGCTTAGTAGGAAAACTCATGTGTAAGAGACAACAGTGAGGAATATAATGCTTGTTTTGAAGAATGCAAGGCACCATCTCATGTCTTATCATCAAGTGAACGCACAAGTTCTTACTGCATTTAGGGATTGAGCTTTCGTAATACATAATATGCTCTAACATAACATCACATGTTCAATTTCCATTCATCATAAAAGGCAAAATTGTCAGCCTACTTTGTCTTTACTCTTTGACATGTGCCAGTCATTCATCGGTTAGGCTTGGACCCATCTCGTGACATGAGGACCAAGTCGAAGATAGCTTGAGCAGGTAGCTATCTTCGACGTGGGTGATCAAACAGAGGTTGAAGGGTAGGGATGAGAGGTTTTGATGGAAATGAGAGAGATTCATTGCTCAAAATGCAAACATTGACACAAAGACAAAATTACCTTGTTATACCAAGACGATTCACATGAAACAAAAATTGAATGAATGCCATACAACATTCATCGTCATTTATAAAATATGGACATAACAAGTCTACCAGAAAACACTAGTGCCATATGAAAAACATGTAAAAGCTTCACAGATTACATTTTGAATGATGATACATCTTGATAGTGCTATTTATAATTTTTGCATCTAATTATAGGGAAACAATCACACAATACATGATTTCATAAACTCACGGTCATGGTAAAATTGGGAACCGCTAGAAACTATTGGAGTACTTGACGAAGATGAGACCGTTTCAAGTTCTATCTCAATGTCAACATCATCAATGGGTGCCTCTCTTGGATACAAAAGTGGTTTTGGAGGTAGTTGTAGTTTATCCATATCTCCTTCAAGCATATCTAGGACTTTCCTCATCGATGGCCGATCATTAGGGCTCAATTGTATGCACCATAGTGCAACGATTATCATCTTCCTCGTTGTTTCTCTTTCCTCTTCTATGACATCTACCATTTCAAGTTCCTTTTCTTTGCTAAGTTGATCATAAACCCACAAAGGAAAGTAAATTTGACTCGAACGCTCTGCATGTGCATTTAGATTTCTCCTTCTACCAGCCATTTCCATTAATAACATCCCAAAACTATAAACATCAGCTTTGTAAGAAATGCCACCAATGTCTTTATAGAATAGCTCAGGAGCCATATAACCCAAGGTTCCTCTTACTGCAGTCAGCGATACTATACTGCGATCGGTGGGATAAAGTCTTGCAAGTCCAAAGTCAGAAACTTTCGGAGTGAAACTTTGGTCTAAGAGAATGTTGTGAGGCTTGATGTCAAAATGTAGAATTTGCATATCACATCCCCGATGTAGATACTCTATCCCTCTAGCTATGCCAAGAGAGATCGCATACATTTTCTTATAATCAAGAGGATCATCACCATCCTTATAGGAAATGTGTTTATCCAAAGATCCATTCGGCATGAAATCATAGACAAGAGCTTGTTTGGAGTATTCGAAGCAAAAACCTACAAGTTGCACCACATTAACGTGGTGGATCCTTCCAATTGTGGCCACTTCACTTATAAAATCTTGGCCATTAGATTTTGATTTGTTCAAAATCTTAACCGCAACTTCATTGCCACTTCTAAGTATTCCTCTGTATACAAAACCATATCCCCCCTCACCTAACTTGCATTTGAAATTTTGTGTGATCCTCTTGATATCCGAGTAAGAGTACCTTATGGGAAAAAAGTTATTGTGAGCTCGTAAAAACTCTTCGATGTTTGCATCGGTCGCTTGATGCCTTCTCATCCACTTCAAGATTAGAAATATCAATACACACGGAGCTCCAAGTATGAATTTTGCTGCTAGGAAATGGACTGCGGAGAAATTTGGCCATCGATTAGTATAGTATGATAATTTTTTTTCACACATACAATTTTTGTTTGTCAGAGTGCTGAATGAGAGCTTCATAGGTGTGAAGAGAAAAGGACTTATCATACCCAAGACAAAGAAGAGATTCCATAGGGCAATTCGACCAAAATCATTCATGATAAACCGTGTAGAATCATCTGTAGATAGTAAGAGAATCCGTGAGAGATTACTAGATATGGTTAATTAGAATTAACGACCAATCAATAAAAAACTAGATCCATTGTTTTAGCAGTTAAATAATAAAAGCAATTCATGTTAAGATATACCCCAAGTGAAGGATAACTTCATACAGTCATTGCAAAGTGCAAAGACACTTTT
Organism: Eucalyptus grandis x Eucalyptus urophylla; assembly: GCA_028830015.1. Taxonomy (NCBI): domain Eukaryota; kingdom Viridiplantae; phylum Streptophyta; class Magnoliopsida; order Myrtales; family Myrtaceae; genus Eucalyptus; species Eucalyptus grandis x Eucalyptus urophylla. The sequence continues at coordinate 23,629,601 of CM054200.1, read as the reverse complement.
ATTAATTGAAATTTGCAAGTGGAGAAGTCTAGAATAAAAAAAGAGTGAACGAGTTTCACTTTTCTAGATAACGCTTAGATCCAACTTTATTCTATTCATCATGAAATCCATGTTATCGTTGCATGATCTTTTCTTTCGAAGAAACACGTTTTCGCTTTTATTCTCCTAAATGTACCAAATGTTCATAAGTTCCCCATAACAATAACATCAATTCAAGGGACACAAGCTACGATCAAATCAAACAATTTTCCCCAAAAAAGGCCTAATTCCCTAAAAAACCCTCAAGTTCTAATCCAATTTTGGCCCAAACCTTTTTTGTCTGAAGAAACCCCAAACTTTAGGTACAGTCCAAGATTTGCCTTGAATTTTGTTTTGTTTAAAAAAATCACCAACTTTTAATATATTCCAAAATTTACCCCCATGGTCTGGTCCCAATTTGACATGACATTTCCACATCTATAAAAGCTCCACTTCAGTAAGGTGATATGGAAAATTATTTCCAAAATGAAACCATTCTAAGATATGAAAATTAGGGACGACTAACAGCAATTTTCGGTCAGAGGGCTGATGGGGTAGATTTGCAATTAGACTAAAAATTGGTGTTTTTTCTTTTAGACAAAAAAAGTTAAAGATAGATTTAGGATTTGGCCGAAAGTTTGATGGTTTTTCTAGATAAAGAAAAATTCGAGGCAAATTTGGATTGGACCTAAAGTTTAGGGTTTTTTTAGACAAAAAAAGTGTGAAACATAATTGGGACTAAACTTAAAGTTGTGGTTTTTTTTAGTAAATAAGGCCACCGAAAAATAAAAATAAAGAAAGAGTGTCAAGTCCAAAAAAGCTCCAAAGATGTAAAATAAAAGAGCAATGCACGCCAAATCTACTAAAAAATCTTACTGAACTTTTTCACTAAACGGATGTGGCAATTTTTTTATTGGGTATTAAAGAAAGTAATGACTCAATAAATCGAACCAACGTATTACAATATCTAATGAAAAATACACAATTACTCAGTAAGTAAATTTTGATAAGATCCCTCAGTAGAGCTAACATTTGAGAAAAGGGTGAGGATGAATAAGAAGAAAGAAAGTAAGAGAGTAAAGGAAGAAATTACTCAGTAAGTAAATTTTGATAAGATCCCTCAGTAGAGCTAACATTTGAGAAAAGGATGAGGATGAAGAAGAAGAAAGAAAGTAAGAGAGTAAAGGAAGAAAAGCTTCAAAGAAAGTCAGCTTACAGGAGTAATATGGTTCGCACCACACCTCTGGGTACATAATCACACGAAGGCAAAAAATTACCGATGAAGATGGCGAAGACAGCGGAGACGGCAGAGACAGCGAAGACGGTGGAGATGGCGATGATGGCGGAGACGCCGGAGACGCCGGAGACAGCAGAGACGCCGGAGACAGTGGAGATGCCAGAGCCAGAGACGGCAGAGATGCCGGAGATGGCGTAGACAATGAAGACAGCGAAGACGGCACAGACGGCGAAGACGGCGAAGACGGTGAAGACGGCGAAGACGGCGAAGACAGGGAAGATGGCGGAAGACGGTGAAGGCTGCGGAGACGGCGGAGGCGACAGAGGCGACAGAGGCGGTGGAGGTGGCGGAGAAAGAGATCCACGATAATAGAGAATGAATCCTTTAGCCATTATGTTGTGGAGGTCCGTATACGTTCGGGTCACACGAGCCATCATGTTGTGGAGGTCCTTATTCGTCGGGCTCACGCGGGTACTCACGCGATGATACCCATCCATTTCCCAGGGCTGGTTATAAAGCGAGAAGAGAGTCATCATGGTTATGTTGCAAGAATCCTTGATGTCCCCTACAAGTTGAAGTTTCGGAAACCCATACACAGCGTATGAGTACCCCTTCATTTGGGAAATATTAGGGGGCGTATCGGAAGGGTATGCTCCCTCAATACATTGTTCAGTATTGATATACTGAGCAGAAGCAACAGAAGCAATGGGCTGCGAGCACTTCATGAAGACCACCGGCACACATAAGAATTGAAAATTACAACCGTATGGATCATAAACACTAAAGTTGGATCTCGCCAATGAGTAATGAGGGAGGGATGAGCAATTACTTTTTTGCAGTCCATCGTCAACCACCGTGATGTTACCAAAGAAATTGTTAATGGAATCATTGGAATAGTGAATCGACTTCACATAATATCGACCGGCATACAAATATAGAACGGTGCAATTATTTTCACAAGCTAGCTCATACTCAGAGTGGCCGCAACCTTTCGGGTCACCTTTCAATCGAAAAGGATAGTGTATGTCACGAACTTCACCGCAAGACGAAGCGGCACACGAGTGATTCTTCTTCACACCGCAACTCGTCCTCAGTAGCAGTAGAACATGCAATATGAAAAGCAAAACACGGAACATGCTCATGGAGCTCAGAGACTTAATTGTCTCCCTATCGTTTGCAATGAAAGTTTTTGCTAGTTGGTAATGTGATGGAGGCCTAGTTGTATGAATGAAAAGCGTCGGGAGTCGTCAGTCATACAAATGTCCAAGTCAACCAATAAAGGCAAGTCTAGTGAAGAAAAGAGGAAGTAAGTATCACGTCGAAATTGCAGTCCTTGCAGTCAAGGTGTCAAAACACGGTATTGGAATTATTTATGCTTAGCTTTCACATTGATTGAAAAAGAAACTTCTTTGTAGTTTTCAGATTGAATCAAAATCCTTTCAAGTGAGGCATTGATGTTATATTTTATTTTCAAGATTAATATTCCATAAGTGTTGCTTCGTTAAATTATGAGGACGAAAAGGGAAAAGATGTCGTATTTCATTGTCTAGGCTTTTTTATTTTTGACAACAAAAAAAAAAAAGAGAAATTGGTAACAAAAATGGACTATTAAAAAGAATATGAATTTGTATAATGTCGCTTTTGGCAAAAGTAAAAGGAAAATAAAAAGTAAGTGCTTCTTGGATGATATAACACGTTATGAAAGAAAGAAAATAATATGATAATTTCTAGCAATGGACCAACGTGCCTTGATTAGAACCTCACTAACTTGGTCATCACGCAAAGACTATAGATGCAAATTTCCAAGTCAACCATTAACATTTAGCGAAGGAAAAGTGGGTCTCACGTGGAAATTGCAGCCCTTGCAGTCAAGGTGACAAAAACACGGTGTTGGAATTATTTATGGAGAAAAGAAACTTCTCTGCAATTTTCAAATTTGACTTTTCTTGGCAAATTGACTCTTTAGGAATCAATTTTAGTTCCGTCCAAAAAGAATTGATTGGAATGTTATGTACTCTAAATTGAATCAAAATCCTTTCAAGTGAGGCATTGGCATTCAATTTTATTTTCAAGGCCAATATTCCACGAGTGTCACTTCGATAAATTGTGCAAATGAAAAGAAAAAAAAAGTCATATTTCACTGTATAAGCTTTTTCAATACTGACAAAAAAATAGAATTAGTAACAAAAATAGACTATTAAAGAGAACATGAAGTTGTATAAAATAATGTCATTGTTTACAAAAATAAAAGGAAAAATAGGAGTTAGTGCTTCTTGGATGATGTAACAAGTTATGAAAGAAGAAAGCAATTCGATAATTTCTGGTGGTGGAATTGATGCACATTAACTAAAATCTCACCAACTTTGTCATTGCACAAAGACTATATATGCAATATTCGAGTTCACCCAAAAAAAAACGACGTTTACTTATCCACTATCAACTTCAGTATTACAATCTCTCTTCCGTAATCATGCTAGATCTATGAACAATATTGTCATCTCTTTCCCAGAATAGAACCACTTAATAGTGAACTAATCGATTACTCTTGTTCTATCAAATGAAAAAGAATGTTCTTATTTGTTGTTGAAACCTAAATTCTTCCATTTCTATTTAGGACTTAATAATATAGAATATTAAGGATTAGTCTCTAAAAGAAATAAAAAAAAAGTAAATAATTTTCATTAAAATGCCTTGCGTTTTCATTAAATTGCATTGCTTATAGACATTAGGAACACTTACATTACCAGTACTAAAAAATTAACAAAAATTAAAAACGCAGCCGAGACGGGCTAAGCCCGCCCCCTCCTTCTTTTCCCTTTTCATTTTCCCCCCGCGCGGCCCACCTCTGTTCTTCCGCGGCCCAGCTCGCTGTTCTTCCTTCTTCCTCCTCCTTCCCTCGCTTGGACGCTAGCTTCAGGACAAAACAGAGAGATGGTCGCTGGCCGAAGGGCGCAAGGACGCGAGGCTGCGCGCGATGTTCGCCCAGGAATGTCGTGCGGTACGAAGCCGGCTGGTCTCGTCCTTGAAGAAAGAGTGAGAAACGAGATAAATGGGTGAGAAAGGCAGCAAAGGGAGGGGGGGTCTCTCTGGTTTTTTTGGGTTTGTTCGGCCGAGGAAGAGCAACCAAGAGAGAGAGAGAGAGAGCGGGTGAGAGTGAGAAGGCGAGCTCCAGAGAGAGAAGGAGCGAGCCAGAGAAGAGAGGAAGCTCCAGGTTTGTACGAGCAGTCCCTTTTGTCAAGTTTGAGTGTCACTTGCCGTTCTCTTTTGAGTCTAGACACGAGCTAGAGTCTAGAATGGGTTTACAACCTCTCCATAATCCGTGCTCATCGCATGCCCGATATAATGCCTCAGTTAGTGTTATTCTAAAAATGAGACGAGGTTTTGTTTGTCTCCGTGAAAGCATACCATGGATCTGTTTGACATATATTCATCGACTTGAGATGTCGTGGCACGAGCTCGACACCAAAGTGGAGGTTCATCGGTATGCCATGTCACTTTTAGTCGAACGCCTAAGACTTGCTCGATGAAATGTTTCTGAGAGAATTGTTTAAGAAATGGCTTCTATTTTCGCTCGAATGCGAAGGTACAATTTGATGCAGTTTGTCCGGGGTCATTAGTTGTTAAGCTCGATTTTCACGAGCAATGAAGTCACTGCATCTCCGCATTCCATTCGAGACATGCTGTGTATTTTTCATTGAACTTGATAAGTGGTGGTGGCGGCCAGCGTGATGGTAGACGTTGGCAGCGAATTTGGTTTTGCGGTGGTGAGCCAAGATGGCTTTGCGACGGCCGGCGACGTTGGGTGTCGTCGTCGATCCGTTTAAAGTTCTGCCGTGGGTCCGTCCGACGAAATTCCAGTGTGGAGTTCGTCGATGTGGGAGGCTTCGGTGAAGGACGTAACAGGGGAGTTGACACGAAGAAGAAGGCGACGTTGAAAGGCTGAGAGAGAATAAACGAAAATACGAAAATACGAAAATAGGCCTGGTGCAGACGTTCGTGGAAAGAGGATAGGAAGATGGGCTTGAGGTTTTGTTTCAGTAGATTGACGTTTGGTTTAAGTTGGGCGGACTTGGGCTGGGCTTAATTTGTGAATTTTTCGGCTGGGTTTAAATTTTCATCAAGTGGGTCTTTGAGAGTCCATTACTAAAATGGGGGTTTGTTTAAATAGAGCCCAATTCATGTTCCTGGTCCAAGCCCGCAAAGCCCATAGCAACCCATGTTCGGACCGGACCTTGGGGCCCAGCCCGAGTCCCTATTTTCGGCATTAATTTTTTTAAAAAATTTAAGAGAAAACTTATTTTTTTTCTAAAAATTAGGAAAAAGCTTAGGAGTTAGTTTTTTAGTAAATACTCTTGAAATGCGTGAAATTCCTTAATAAGAAAATTGTGCTCTAGAATTGAATAAATTCTTACAACTTTACCTTAGGGTTTTGATTGTCCTTAAAAATAAATGTCCATGATTACGCACTTTCAATGTTGATTATGGGCTCCCTTTAGCTTAGTTAGAGATTGCATGCTCCCTATTTGGTAATATTAGATCTTTGCTTTCCCATGCAATCTATTTAATGCTTTCCTTGATTGTTGATTATTATTTTAATGATTGTGCACCCACATAATTATCTCATATGTTAGTAGATAGACTGAAAATTAATCCAAGTTGACTAACGATTTATTTTTTTTTTTTTTTGTGAAATGAAATAGATTAGATACCAAAAAGGCATTTGATTAATTAGTGTAATTACGTCCTTGACCTTAGAATATTTGGTTGCGTAGGAAGTGAAGCATGCCCACATGTTTCACTTGATTTTTAGTTGACCCCAATAGACTAGTGACAATTCCTTATAAGAAAATTCTCATAGCATCAATTTGAATAACTAACGTCATGCAAAGTATGAGTTTAGGAGAGCCCACATCTAAAACTAGGGTTGTAGGCCTATCTTTTAGATAATAACCCTAGACCTAATTTCCTTCCTATCAAAGGGTAGGTCATGACACCTGCTTCGTAATCATCTTTCATCTCTAAATGTGTGGAATTAGAGGTGTCATGTATGCTTAAATGAGACTATTAGCCGATTTACCACAACGAACATAACATTGGAAAGTTTCGAAAATATATTCATAGAAATTCTTTTCAGCGATACAGACGCGCTTTCGAATAATTGTAATTAGCACTTACCATATTTTTTTTCAAGCTAATGGGTACCATTATATATAATTGAAGAGATTGAAATGGATTTCCCATATAATACAACCGAGTTCATTTTAATTGAAGCATCCAATGACGTTTCAACTGCACATGTTCAATTTTTTCTAGTAATATTATTACTGATTACATTTTTCATATTCCCCTTTCTGGAAATCGGTTTGTTGTGCGAGCATCTCCACACGCGATGATACCTTGGTTGCTTTCTATATCGTCATTAAATATTCAGCAATGATTAGTCTAATTTTTAAGCGGAAAATCTCTTGGTCAAAGTATCCTAAATTATCTCTTGCACGTATGCCGAAACATTTGGACATACATTATGCAAATTGATGTATCAACTATAGGTCCATTCAGCGCCCTATAATAGTATATAAAAAAATGATAATGTATTTTGCAGTGTAAGGTTTTTCAATTTTGACACAAATAAAATTAGAAAATGAAAAGATAAATAACAGCACCTGAAGACTTGGAGTCAAGGGAGCAGCCCCTCCAAGTCCTCTCTCAAACCCAGGACCGTTTTGGGTGGTTGGAGAACTCCTCCAGTATTTTTACGGTTGGCTCGGCATGGGATGCCATTAGGATAAAGAAGAACCGGATCCTTGGCCTGCGCTTATATGGAGCAATTCGATATCTCCTAAATTTCAATTCAATCTTTGACTTATTACTAAAAACCGGCTTCCTACCTAGGTGCTTCTTTTATTGTATGGGAGGATTGAGAATATATCTTGCGCCTTCTGCAAAATGAGACCAAATTCCGTCGATCACTTATTTTTTTATTGCTGCATCACAGCCGGCCTTGCTTTCTTTTGGGCTGCTAGATGCAATCTCCCCTAGTGGAATAGATCTTGGTCGGACAACATCCAGTAGGCTTTGAAGTTCCTCTTAGGTAAGGATTTCTATCATTGCATCGCCCATTTCTCTTTTGGTGCCTTGTGTCATGTTATCTGGAAAAATAGGAATAGTATTCTATTTAGAGACTAAGCTTTAGCGGTTTTGGCCCTGAAAAACCATCTCATTAAAGTGGTTAGGAACAAGTCCTTGACGTTTAGGAGTGTAGAGGATAACCCAAAAAATAGGAGGTTGCAGCGTAGTTGGGGAATGGACCCGTCCATTTTCTCATTTGGGATCCCGGTGCCTCCTCCTTAATACTTTGTTTCATTGTCGTTGTTCCCGCTGCGGGCGTGTTGGTCTTCTATTCTCGAGAATGGGGAGCCGCCAGTCTTCGTAGTTACCTCTGGTTGGTTGGGTGCTGGTGCGTGTGCGAGGTCGCCTACTGGCTGTCTCCTGGGCGGTCTTGCTGTTGCGGTGGTGATGAGGTTAGGGGACCAGGTCTGCCGCTGGAGTTTACTTCCCTGTAGCTGCCTCTGATTTCGCTGGTCTTTGGTGTTTGTTTTGGTCTTTGCCTTTATTCGGGCTGGGTTTAGCCGATGTTTTGGCTGGTCGGTTTGCCTTGTTAGGCAGCTGTTGTTTGTTTTGTTGACACCCTTCCACTCGCTTTGACTAGTTGTCAGTTTGAGTGTAAGTTTTGGTGCTAGACTATTTTGTATAGCATTGATTAAAGCTCAATAGATTCTTACCTTACCAAAAAGGAAACAAAAATAACAGCACTTGAAAGACTATTATTGCACGTCCTAAGCTCCAAAAAAATATGGAAGTGTACGGTGCTAATTAATGGCAACATAAATTTTATAGAATTTGAGGTTGCCTTTCGTGAAAATAAAAAGAAAAATATGGAGTAGGTGCTTCTTGCTGCTTGGGCAATGCAACATATCACGAGAAAAGAAAGAGGGCCACATGATGATTCCTCAGTCAGATATAGACCGACACATGCATTGATTAGAAATTCACTTGCTTTGTCATTGCCCTACACACGCAAAGACTATAGGTATTTTTTCACTATCAATTTGAAATAGTATTCTCACAGATCAATCAATCACTCTCCAGTACAATAATCTCATCTCTTTCCCGCAATAAAATTGCTCTATGAAAGAACTGAAAAATCTTGACAATAATGTCATTTTATTGAACAAAAGATGTTGTAGCCTGCTTCAAAATCATCTTCCATCTCCGAATGTGTGGCATTGTAAGTGTCGTATAAGATCAATTGAGACTACAAGGAAGAGCAATGAGTAAATAACTTGGAGTGCTGCCATTTTCATTCTCTGTTGATGGCTGCTTGAATATGCTCAAGACTCCTCCCTTTCATTTCAGGAACACCGTCCCCGCGGCGTTAATCGCTGCATAAAGAAGGAAGGTACCTGTGAAGCAAAGCCAGCAAAGATATTGTCTTTTGACAAGTTTTTCGAATACATATCAACATTTTTCTCATGGGAAGAAAGCTCTATTATATACTACCTGTCTATTAATCATTTTGTAGAAAAACGCACTTTTCTTTTCTAAATGACACTTCGAACCAATTTCGTGATATTCAAATGTAGGTAGAAGTTGCTGTAAACACGTTTATTGCAATAAATGGACCAAATATCCATTCGAGAGTGTGAAGAACGGAGTGATAAACACCTTTACCTCCAAATAGGATTGAAGAGTTCAGGAAAAGCTAAGTCTCGAGTTTGAAATTTGGTTGAATCCGTGCAAAAGCTCACGTTCCAATGTGACAAAATGTTTATCGAGCTCAGTTTGGTTAACTTAGAAATTTCATGGTAAAATTTGGCAAAAACTAATGAAGGGTAAATGTGTTATGCATGTATCAGTTTGCATTTTCGGTGACTGAAAAATTAATTTTGAGTAAATTTGTCACATATGTACTAGTTTATGATTTTTCATGTTATTAACCATATAGATTTATATGTGAATTTGCCACGTTAACTGTCTATATCATCCAACTCAATAATTTAATGGTAAAATTTCACGGAAGCTAACAAAGGGTAAATGCGTCACCCATGTACCGGTTTAAAGTTTTTGATGACCCAAAATTTAGTTAGGGATAAATTTGTTACGATGTATAATTTTGGGGTTTTTCATGATATTAACTCCATATTAAAAAGAATAATTCGTTTTCCCAAACTCCTTTTCCATGTGCACAATCACACAGAATGGAGGACCATTCTCATGTGGAATTTCATGACCTCTAAAGAAATTAAGTTTGTTAATTTTTTCCATTTTCTATTTTTTTAGCATCATTTTTTTCATTTTTGCTTTATTTTGATAATAATAAAAATTAAAATTTATACTTCTCAGTCTGTGATCTCTGAACGAAGTGGAGATCACGTACTCCTTATCAACATCAGTTGGCTAGAAAAAAAAGACAGGAAGAGAAAAAAGAAAGAAAAAAAAATTGAACTTGATTCAAGTTAATCCTGAAATAAAAAAGCAATTTTTTTATTATTTTTATTTCAAATCTATTCTCGAAAACAAAATTATTTTCAAAAACAAAAACTACCCCAGTAGATTTTTGCTCCTTGCTCCGAAGAATAAAAAAATGGAAATTTTACCAAATACACCCTTAACGAGCAATAGCAGTAAGCTACAATATACCATATGCGAAGCGGAAACAGAAAAGCAATCCGAAACCTACTTGAATGTGAGAGGACGCTGAAATACATAGGCAAGGCCGTAACACAAGAAAATCAACACAAAGTTCCAAATATTAGTCACAGCTCCATGCTATAAAGTTGACAGAAAAGCAATCCCAGCAACGTCGAGTGATATCCCCTACGCGCCCATTCGGCAGTTGAATGGGGGCACATTCAAGAGGGATGGGGGCATAGCCAGAGATTGCTAAAGTACATAGGTGAAGAGGAAACACGACAAGGAAATACAACGGCACTTATGACACCGGCTATCCTGCAAAGCGCAGGGGATCGAGATCGAGGTCATCCAACTTTACTCTAGTTGGTCATCTTCAAATGATGTCCTGCACGATCCAATAATTGTGGTAATAGTAAGGTTATACGTCAGACAACTTGGTAAGAGTTATGAAAGATGTTTTTTCCAATATCATGTTAACAAATGAGAGTGGCGCAGCAGTAGCATGGTAGGCCCATGTCCCAGGGATCACAACCTTACTCTGATACAATTAAGTGGAAGATGTTCTTAACGAAATTGACAGCCCCAACTCTCTCTTTTTCTCCCCATGATAAAGATTACTGTACCTTTCGCACTTTTACTTATTTTCTGCACAAACTATGTCTCTATTTCTCTCACCTAGCACAAGTTCTGGTTAAACCAAAGGCTATTCCAACTACATTAGCCCATCCACAAAATTAGCCCCCAAAAGACCATGTAAAGGTCAGATGATGTATCCCTAAGAACAGAAATAAAAATCTGTAAAGGGCAATTGACAGTGAAGATGGAAAAGGCGCCAACAGAACAGCTTCTTTACCTAAGAAGCCTCTCTGGAACATCTAAAAACACATTTTCTAAGTGTTACATCACATGATTAACATGACAAGATCAGAATCTAAATAAATACAATAATATGCAGAACAAAGTGCACCACAAACCTTCTTCACCAACAGTGGGGTTTTCGTATGATTCAAAGCCCCAGAAGGTTTTCAACGAGTAGGGTGGAAAACTTGTTGCTCCTTCTTCTGTGATTTTTACAATCTGCGAGTCAAGCGCCGTGTTATTTTGATAGTTCGAAATAAAGCTAATGGCAATATTTCAAAGAAAAATGTCGAATGCCTGTAGAAAGAACTCCATATAAGTAAAATGTGTGGGAACAAAAAGAAGAACATGTGAGATAATTGCAACGAAAGAGTGCGAAATGAAGTCATGCACCAGAGATCAATTGCTGTCTATAAGAAACATGATCCGTGAGAACCTTCTCCACCTTCTTAATTATGATTTAATTTCTCTAATCATTGTAATTAGCATTTGTCAAAATTTAGAAAGCAACTTGTCAGCTTGGGGAAAATGAAACCGACTTGTCCACCCCCTCTTCTTCTTCTCTTCATGCTCAGTTCTCAGTGCACTTTATTAGTTTATCACATGGATCGTCTAGCTCAGAAAATATGAAGAACTGCTCCGAAGCAACTTGTAATTGAAAACATGGCCAATGAGAACCTTCCCCATCTTCTTAATTATGATTTAATTTCTCTAATCATTGTAATTAGCATTCAAAATTTAGAAATCAACTTGTCAGCTCCAGGAAAATGAAACCGACTTGTCCATCCCCTCATCTTTTTCTCTTCATGCTCAGTCCTCAGTACACTTCATTGGTTTATCACATAAATCGTCTAGCTCAGTAAATATGAAGAACTGCTCCGAAGCAAGAAAAACACGACCTTAAATTAACCACAAATTCAAGCGCTACCAGTTCTCAAAAGTCAAGATAAAAGGCTAAGATCCTTTAAAATGGCCAAAGAACAGTACGACATCTCCTGGGTTCCAATTGTTACTTAGCCTCTGGGGTTCCTAATTATCCAAAAACTAGCATGCAGGGAAGACTGTTAGGGCGACAAAGAGCCTGAAACAACTCGATATTCATCCTCCTTAATCTTCATCATGATGCAGACTTCAAATTTGTCTGGAAACATCTCCTCAGAATTTTTAAGATACAAACCAATACAGGTCATCGATGATTAATCATTGTACAACCAGGTAATAATCATGCGTCACAGGTGGGTTGGCAGGTGGGTTGGACCTGCTTAAGTAAAACTGTAGAGAGGGATGAACCACATTGGCAATGGTGGATCCAAAAGGAGCCAGAGTTATATGTGGAGGCTGGTTGTGCAACTAGGTAATCCACAAAAGAATACACTGTAACTCTCCCTCAGTCCCAGATAGGACATCCTTTCTATAACAAAAGAAGAATGCATAAGTGTGAATCAGTTCATCAAAATCACACAATTATATGAGGAAGATGAAGAAAATGCCAACAACTGATATGATATGATCACATCCTAACCTCATAGTATGCTGCCATATGCAAACATTGAGAAGTGAAGAAAACCATAAACGATAACACAGATAAAACTAGAACCTGAAGCTTATTGACTGGAGATCTGTCACGATACAGAAGCACGCGCATGCACTTCTCCAATAGCTTAACAGCATCTTCAAAACTCAAGTTCTCATTCCACTCGTCTCGAAGAATTGGCCGTGCAAGGTGATTGCCAAACCCAGTAGCCACATGGTTTTCTTCAAAACTCACGCCTAACATGCTAACCTGGATAAGATTGCAGGCCAATTGAATGAAAATTCGACAACATTCTGAAAAGTCCAACTAATCTCACCAAGGGTCAAGACCTACCATGCCAAGATATTTTTGTCCATTCTTAACTCCACCTAGAACTAGTGAGTTCCACAATGGGTTGAACTTGTTCCGCCTATTATACATAACCCGAGTCAGATAATTATGCAGCTCTTTGGGCCCCAAGGAATTTCCATCATCCCACATATTGTCGTAAAGACTGCGACAACAGACCCCAAAATCAACAGTCTTTGTCAGAAGCAGCCTCAAAGTTAGAGAAGCAAGGTAACAAATATTCGGCAATAAAAAAGAAATTGCTGCTTTTAATCTTAATCAATCGATACGTACATGAGTTCATCAAGGTAACGCAATATCTCCTGAAAATCACTTATCTCTCCACTCGCACCCAAGAGAGAATGTTTTCCAATAGGCTTTATTCGCTCAATAGTTTTGTATCTCAAGGTGGACCCATAAGAACCTGCGAAATATTTCTCACTATCAGAACATAGAGATAAGCCGAAAACTAACATACTCACAATTAAGGAGAATGTAGGACTCAATCATCATGCTATCAGAACATGTAAGCAACCAACAATTGGAACCTAGTCCTGAGATGACTATACCATCTAAAGTTAAAGAACTTCAAAAGCTACGTAGTACTGATAACTTTAATAGGCAGAAATAGCGAAATGGAAGAAAATACAGAAGCAGTAGAAAGTTTCCTTCTAGCATGGCTAGTCAAGAGTAATGTTCATAATGAGCAAATATATAGCATGCCAGAACAAAAGGTGCAGTGAAGCTGTAAACTAAGTAGCACCGACATGGACACGTGACACGATATGCCGACACGTTGTTTCTCAAAAAATTAAGAATTCCGATACGTTGGGACACGTTATATATTATATGCATATTTTATATAAAAATAATAGATTATTATTTTTATGATTATTTTAATCAAATTAATCTGATTCAAATTCAAAAATATATTAATAATAATAAAATCCTGTAATACATTTATACTAAAAACATTAATCAATCTATTATTAATTTCCTTCATTGTTTCAATTTGACAAATTCAACTCCATTTCAATAAATCCATAAAACTTGGAAAGAAAGAAAAAAATAATTCACATTCTACAGTTGTGTATCAGACGTGTTGAAAGGAAAAAAAAACTTGAGGGTAAAATATATCACAGAAAGTGAGAGTCAAAAGATAAGAGAAGAAAATATTAGGTTTTTATTCTCTCTTAATTTGTTATTTTTATTATTGATTTTTATTTTTTCACATAAATATTTTGACCATTCATTTATTGAAAATTTTTAAAATTAATCTTGCATATCGGAATTGTGTGTTGGAAACTCGCATGTCAGAATTCCGACTCGAGTGTCGAAAAAATAAATTGACCAAGAGTCGGATTTCCGACACGTGTTGACCGAATGTAGAGAGTGTCCGAGAGTATTGGAGAGTGTTGGACACATGTCGAAGTGTTCGACACAACACGAAAGCTTCCAAAAAGTGTCGGTGCTTCCTAGGAAGTAAACACCTTTTTCCTTGATACATGACAACAAGGAGGTATCGGCAGAAAAAACTTTGTTTGAAAAGCAGAAGCATTGAGCTGTTTGTATTCAAATTAAAAAAAAAAAACACTCATATTTCAGTATGGAATACATAGACCTGAAATTTTCCTCAAATCAAAATTTCAGAAGTTAAAAACATATGTTCAGAAATACAATTGTGTTATTTAAAAGAGAGGTGAATCAGCACCTATCTGCATAAGTAAAAACCAACCATAGTTGATGGAACACCGATACAAGTCTATGGAATACTCCAATCTAAAAAGGGGACAAGAAGACTATCTCAATGCATTGCAAATCAGTCTGCCCTTTAAAAAACAAACAGCGACACTCGGTAGCACTCTTTCGACATAAATTGTAATTTCTACAAACATTGAAAATTGACCAACAGCCTTTTCCACTCGCTTTGGATTGCTTAACCAAAAAAGAAAAAGATCACCTCTAAGATCCAACAATTCCAATCCTAAGACGATGCCATTAGAGAACTTCATATATCCTAAATTCCCAGCATACACAATAACCAATCCTATTGTTACTATGAGTTTCCTCGGAATCTTCTTCTGGACAGATATCTAATTCCCTAACACAGACAAAAGAGACAAAATTCCTCCCAAGAGAAAGCAACAAATTGTTCAAATCAAAGTGCACCAGCATCAGGGAATCGAAAACCGATGAAGCAAAGAAGCTAACCTCCCATGTCAGCTGCCATCAAAATCCCATCCTTGTACTTTATTGCCAACACAGACGTGCCGGTCACATACGGATTCCTAAATCACGCGAGCCATCCAAACGAATCGCAATCAATTTCATATGAGATGCACACATCATCCGACATAGAGAGCATGCGCATTTGTCCATAAGAATGGGCGAACAAGAAAGAAGGTTGCTCACATAGTTCTTTCAGAGCCCAGCGAGCAAGACCAGCAATCTCTGACATGTTCCGCATCCATGAAATCCTTCAAAGATGGTCAGCGAAGAAGTAGAAAACGCCGCGAGGAAGACACTGATCAGTTTTTCTATGCTCTGTGTAAATAGCAGAGGCGTTGCTTGCTGCTGAAGCCACTAACCGAGGGCTGAAAGGAGAAACTCTAGCCCTATTTGCAAGCCGTGATCCGGATCGGAGTGTGTTCGAATTAGGTAATAATCTTTCCCCAATTCAATTGGAAGATTTCATTCCTTGATTTGGATCGATTGTTATTTGATAGGTGATATTTGAGATATTAAACAAATCTAATTAGGGCTTATTGATAAAGTTGATTTAATTACTAATATGATCCGTAAAGAATTTGGATAATTTTTTTAATTATTTCAACTTATTATTGAATAATTGTGTTGCCTAAGATTGCGATAATCTTTAGTTTGATCCATCTTCATTTTTTTTTTTATTATGTTTGATTTTGAGTAAGTGCCCTATCGGGATTATGATATCTATCAATCCGAGACGCATCTTTTATTTGAATCTCGATGGATATCTTGAATGATTTTTGCTATATTTGAAATTTTGTTTATAGAGTTGCTAGCTTTAATGAATAAAAAGTACAAAAAAAAAATAGTGTTAGATATATTTGGTTAGAGTTTTAGATAATATCTGATGCTAGGTAGATTTTATTGCATGTTAAGAAAGACTATCTAGTTAGAGATAGTATTTAATTTAAATAGGGATTTGACCTAGTTTAATCCTCAAATTGAATTGGATAATATCTAGAACTAGATGACTTATTTTGGTTATGTTCTAATTTCGAATTTTCATGAAAAACACAAAAAATGTCACATGCATGTCATGTAATTTAGGTCATGCCTGCTAGGAATGAGCATGGTCCGGGTTGGACCGGTCCACCCTCTAACCTAAGACCAACTTGCATTGTGTTGGTCTTCAATTTTTGGGGACCAAGAATTAATCTTATTGAGTTTAGGACTAAGGACCGGACCGACTCAATGGGTTTGGTCCTGTTCCAAGATCAATTCAGAACCAACTGATAATTTTTTTGTTTCATTTTTTGTACTCCTTGATAGGTGATCGAGGATCGGATTAACCCAATGAGTTCGGCGACGAGCAAGGTCAGCGAAAAGAGGTACCATGAGAATTTGTTTACTTTATTTTGGATGCCGTGAGGTCTCCTCACAGAGACAGTTTTCTCTTTTATAAATTATGGCAGCTGTTACTGTGAAAGATATCAAAAGTCTAACCTATTAGAGAACGGTGTAAAATTAGGCAAAAGAACATCCTAAATGTCAAAACTTGGCACAAGGGGAATTTTAAGTGGCAAAAGTTAGGAAAGTGGCACTTAAGTGCCACTTTTTAAGAAAAATGATTGGCAAACTCGCCGGAAATCCTACGTGGCAATTTTTTTATTAATTTTCTCACTTATGTGGCTCGCCAAAAGGCTGACTCAATAAAGACACAAAAAACGGCGTCATTTTGATACAATTCGAATTTTAATATATAAATTAATTAAATTAATTTTAAAACAAATTTAAAAAAAAAATTGAGAGAGGGAGAGGAGGAAGAAGTCAACCGACATCTGAGGGCTTAGCCCTCATCGCCGCCGCCTCCTCGCCGTCACCGGAAAGGCGGGGGAGCGTCGGTTGCGATCGTCGAGGCCTGGCCAAGTCAGCATGCAAAACGATGTCGTTTTGCACTTGGCTTGCAACGTCAGCATGTAAAATGACATCGTTTTGCATTTGGCTCGTCAGAAAATTGCTACATCAGTGTTTTGGTCGGATTTTCTCGTCTTTGGCACTTAACTAATCAATTTTGCTCCGATTTTGGCACTTAAGTGTCACTTTTATAAATTTTGGCAATTAAGTGTCCTTTTGTGCTAAGTGTTGGCACTCTAGGTGTCCCCGTGTCTGTAAAATTACTTAAACTCTTCACTATGGAGCCATTTCATGATGTTGATGCCGTTTGACTTAGGGTTTTCTCTATATAAAAAAATTATAAATAATATCTATAATATATATTTTTTATATATTATATATGATATGTATAGTCAGGATGGATCTGGGTTTGACCGACTCTAAACTCCCAAAACTAAGAACCAACATGCGCAGTGCTAGTCAAAGGATCATAGGATTAAGGAATGACTCAATCCCCCTGGGAATCAAACCAAGATCGACAAGGTTGGGCCGATCCAAGGTTGGTCTAGGGAAATGCTTACCCCTAATGCCTGCCATGTCATAATTGCATGCCATGCCATCGTGCCACGTCGTATATGGCATGTCATAATGTGTACCACATCATCTTTCATGTCATCATTTGTGTCTTGTCATTACTCGCATGTCTCATTTTGGGGGTCGCATCCGAGGTCATTTCATTAATTTACATGTTAGTAGAGTAGTCACATATTAATTATTGTTTGTCATTAGAATTAGGCCATTTAATTAAATTACATGACATAGAGTTTAGTTTTCGAAAAACCTAAAACGAGATTTGAATGGAATTTTGTGATAATAAGAAATCATATTTAGGTTGAATATGTATTTCTAATTAATACTTGTTGCAATTGCTTACATAGTATCAAGGTAAGTCTTTCCTCCCAATGTTTATAATTTATTTGTTGTCTTGTTTTGCGCACCCATATAATCACTCTCTTGTATGTTAGCAGTTTAGGCTAAAATCTATCTAGACTACTTGCAAAACATTTTCCAAAATAAAAATAAAATGTACTGAAATGGCATTAAAGTAATATAGCGTAATCAAGTGCCCGAACTCATTTAATCTCTGGTTCATAGAAGTAAAGTAATTCTCTCGTTACTTTACTTGGGTTTATAATCGACCCACCAAAAATAATTTAGTGGCGACTCATAATTGAAAAATCATTTGTATGTTAATAACTTAAACATAAGTCGAGAATTGGTATGGGTTTGGAAGAGCTTGAACAAAATTTTAGCTTAGTAATCCATTAGCCAAATCATAGGTGGTCCACCCGAAGTGAGGTCGTAATTTATGAAGGAACAAATTGAGTAAAAGGAACAAAAGTCAACATAGCTTGGATAGTAGGAGTCTTTCAGGATATATACATTAGATATCATAAAACTTGTCAAGAAAGTGCGATTGAGTCATGAAATTTACAAAAAGTGCAAAAACTAGGCAAATTGGTTCAATCGAATCATTACGTGTCTTATTTTGTTACTTTCTTAAGACATGCGGCAATGATGTGGTGCCCACCAAGCACCACATCAGAAAAATAATAAAAAAAAACTAAATTAGATTATCACACCACGGCTTGGCCAAGCCCTCTCTAGTGGCTGCCACCATAGCTGCCGGGAAGGTCCAGCATCTACCATCGGAGAGGACTTGGCCACAGCTATTCATGTTTTTGTTTTATTCTTGTACTCATCCTAGTAACCATGGGGCTATTTGTTAACGTTCTTTTTTTTTTTTTTTATGAACAAATTTTCTGTTTTATTGTTCCAAGGAACAAAAAAAGAACAGAAACGCGTTTGTTTGCGTTTTTGTTCTAAATCTATTTTTTTGTTCCCAAGAACACATGTTTCTTGTTTCTGAAATAATTTTTAATAAATTTTCTCTCTCCTCTCTTTTTCTTCTCTTTTTTTTCTTCTTTTCTTTTTCTTTTTTCTTTGGTTGGTCGCTGGCCTTGGCCATGGCCGGCGACCGGCCGTTAAGTGCTGGCGACGCTGTCGAGGGCCGGCGACCTCGCTGAAGCGTCATCGGCCCCCGGCGAGGCTCGCCGGCTTGGCGGTGGCTCGGCAAGGCCGGGGCTCGTCGGTGACTGGGTGAGCTCGAGCTCGCCAGCGCGGGGCAAGGTTGGGCGAGCTCGGGCTCGCTGGATCTGGGCGAGGCCGTCAGCCTTCGTTGGCCGGTCGTCGGCCATGGCCGAGGCCGGCGACCGGCCAAAAGAAGAAAAAAAGAAAGAAAAAAAGAAAAAAATTAAAAAAATTAAAAGAAAAAAAAAACACAAATTTACCAAACGTGTTTCTGTTTATTTTTTATTCCTGGAACAAGTTTATCAAACGCCTTCTTCTGTTCAAAAATTGTTCCTTGAAGCAAAAATAGTTTTTGCTATTTCTGTTCCTTTGGAATAATTTTTTAATAGAAACGTTACCAAACGTGCCCCATATCTCCCTCACTGTCGCTTCAAGGATTTAGGGACATTTTAGACTTTCTACTCACAGTATTCTATGCTAAGCATTGCTTGTGTTTCATGTGTAGTTTCAAAACCAAGACATGGCTGAGTTCTTTGTGCCTTTACTGGTGCTATCATACTCATTCATGGTTCCTCGGCTTAAGCAAATCTGCGAGCAGCAACTTGAGCAGGGCCTACTAAACATGGAGAACGTCATTGATATCTTTCAGCTTGTATTGCTCTGTGATGGTCCTCGTCTTAGCTTCATCTGTGACCGCATGATGGTGAAGAACTTCAAGGACGTGTCGGCCACCGAAGGATGGGCTGCAATGAAGCAGAGTCACCCCTTACTAGAAAAAGAGCCACTACAGTGCGTCATTGACGAAGACAACGTAAGCATTGGAACTTATTATTTGCGTCTCATCATTCTTTTCCCTACTTTGGGTTCTATAAGAATAGTGGACAGAAAGGGAAATCAATTCGAGATCTAATATTGCAGCAAATTAAGGGGAGGATCAGAAGGAAGAATGAGAGGAAGATCTACTCGCAACTATGTGAAGCAATGGAAGCTCTAGTTCATATTGTAGAGACGGGTGCCAGACGATCGGGCCCCATGACAAAGTCTTCATGAAGGATCAGCCGCCGTGCAGCTTCGAAGCTTGCAAGGGCCTAGAATTGCTGATCCGCCACTTTGCAGGCTTCAAATTACGGGTTCCGGGCGGTTGCATCCACTGCAAGCAAATGTGGCAGCTGTTGGCACTGCACTCCCATCTCTGCGCTGATTTATAGGTTTGCCGAGTCCCATTGCGTAGGTATGTCCCCTACGTGCAATGGTTTCGTTCACTTGGTTCGGAAAGTGTCGTTTCAATCTGAACTTGCATCTCTTCAAACTAATTATAAACATTGTAATGTCAATCGAAGTCTCGCCAAATGGAAGTTTTTCCATTATGTGGGAACCAAGGACAGGATCAACAAACAGAACAAGAAGGACAAGACCAAGTGGGGAATACTTCCGAGAAAGATCTTGAGGACGAAGACCATCGGTGTAGCACCGTTTTTTACATCGGCATATGGGAGTTGATTAGGAGAGCAAATCCCCGGTTTCTGTAGGATGTCAATCCAAGTGTAATATGTAATGTTTATATGCAATGAGAAGCCAGCACTGAATCTGGTGGTTTTGGATGCATCTTGATCGACAGAATCAGAAGGAAAGAAAAATAGATTGCATTCTCTTATACGTCTCGACCTTTGATGAATCTTGCAAGCCCGACTTGAACAAATCAATAATCTATCAGACAATTAAAAAGTCGACACCGAGGTGAATGCTCATCATATATGATAGGTTCACGTGATCTTAAATACATGTATGTAAGGGCTTTGAATTTAAGGAATTCCAATAGTAATCTATTCTCTTATTCTTTGTTTGTGCCCATTAGGGAATGATCCGCATGTCCAGGTTTCTAAACTTCTGGAAACTGAGTAGCCAAACTGCTGAACAACGTCCCCTGCATATGTCAAGATTCCCTCGGCAGAGCAGTTGATGGTTTCACCCAATCAATTGCAGTTAGCTCGGCGGAACAATCGGAGATTGTGGCACTTGTCGAAACCCTAGATTTTCTCCTCCTCAAGTTTCCCCCGAAAAGAACTCAACTGAAGTTGAAAGTACACTCTAACTGTTGGGAGACTCGTGCGAAGCATCTTCACTTCAGTGGAGTTCAGCTGGGATGCACAACCACTGGTGGACCGGGCCAAGACAAAGATGCTAGCCTTACCGGGCCTAACACTAGCCCATTGCAACAAAGAGACTAACAAAGTAGCGGATTGGTTTGCGAAAGCCCGTTGCATGAATTTTCTTCCTACAAATTGGGTCTCCCAACCCCCATTTGCTCTGTTAGATCTGCTATGTGCTGATGCTCGTGATGTATTTACCAAGCACTCAGCTAATTAATATATTTCATCCGTATTTTAGACAAAAAAAAAAAAAACTGCTGAACAACGTCCACTGCGAGATAGGGAACATAGATTACAGCAGATATCGTTGTTCGAATCGTCATGCAGACTTCGGGATTTAAAAGCGTTTGAAGCGGGCAGAACGGCATCCATCCACGAATGCTTGATCATTGCGTATCAGGTGCAAAATTAGCTCGGGTCTGGTTACGTCGGAATTCAATCTAGTGCCGCTTCACCATGGATTTTCGTGGGGATGAGATGCGACCACAAACGAATCCTCTCAAGTTCAAATGCCAATTTCCGCCAGGTAACTTGGACTCTGACAAGTGATTTCAGACAAGTTGCTGATGATAATGACATAGCAGCTACCTCCAGAGATTCTCAGCTCCAAAACATAGCCATGAGATAGAGATAGAGAGAGAGAGAGAGAGAGAGAGAGAGGAAATAAACAAAATAATAAAAAGGATGGTGACCGGTCGGAAGCTACTCCCTTCTATCAGAGCCAGGTTTCGATCCTGGGACCTGTGGGTTATGGGCCCACCACGCTTCCGCTGCGCCACTCTGATTTGGTGGTACCATCTTCTCACAAATTATATATAACTTGTATAAACAACGCAAAACCTTCCTCCTCTTACCGCAGCAGTTGAAGTGCGCAGGACATCATTTGAAGGCCATGAACAAGATCCGAGTTGAAGTAATTCCGATTCAGGTCCAGTAAATCCACGAAAGGTCACACGTCGTATTCATAGTCCAGAACGTTTCATGTTGAATCGCAGCTCGGTGATGGTGCTCATATGAGATGCTTCTAGTGCTTCCACTTCGCCTACGGATTTCGGCGCTCTCTCACATCTGAGTGGGTTCGGGTTGCTTTTCCATCGAATTTTGCAGTGCGGAGCATGACCCGTTATCTGGAACTTTATATCGAAAACTTTGATTTTCTCGGACGACTCTCTTGATTGACGAGAGAAGAAGAAGAAGAATATGCCATGACCATGGGCCGACTGATTTGAGTTGAAGCACTTCATAAAAATTGCAGACCCTGTTACTTCTTAACATTGAGAAGATCTCATGAAACTGAAAAGCAAAACTGGAAAACGGAGTGCACCCTTTTTACGTTGCTCTATTCGGTTGCTGAAAAGCATCAGCTCAAGCCAAACTCTTGAAAGCTACCGGAAGAACAGCAAGATTGTAATAGTAGTGTCAACAAACCCCGGTCTCTCCTCCAACTGGATTTCGTTTAGAGCTGATTAATCAGGCCAGGAATTCCCGTTGTGCTGATCGATATAAATGCTTCGCATCGTGCCTTACTTGCAATGACATCGAACTACTCTTGCAGAGAATAACATCCTCGGTTCGAGTGATCTACTGAGTCACCCATACAGGACTTGCCCAGACACACCGCAGACGTGCTAGGTTGTAACGACTAAAATTAGTTGACTAAACTGGGCCCAAAATACAGACCAACAAACTGGGCCCAAAGCACTGAAGTGTTTCCCATAAGATCCGCGGTTTCGTTGTCTTAGAGTAGCCGAAAAAGGAAGGGTCGAACCAAATTGGGTTGAGGGGAAGAGCTCTATTCAAGGCTAATCCAAGGGAGCCGTGCTCAAGATCTTGTGCTTTAATTCTCATGCTAACTTGCCAACATGCGGATGATACTATTCACCATGCTTCATCCTGGAGCCCCTTTTGGCTTAAGCATGTCAAATCCTCTGTAGACGACTAGGGTCTTGTGCCCTGTAGGTTGTCAAACCAAATCTTCGGTATGCGGTACTTTCAAGGTATTACCTACCTCAAGTTAAGCTTTTCTGTCAAGTAAAGATAACGTTTTTATCTCACAATAATTGACAAGGTTATTGTAGGACTCAACGTTATGTACAAATAGTTCTTTACTAAGGATAAAAGACCGATAGTCAAATTAAATGGGATTTTGGTGTTTTCTCTTTACATTAAGTACTTGAGACTTGACACTGTGGAATAAATTGAGTAAAAATCCTGAAAAAACCACGGACAAAAATGTGTCAAGCATAATTAAGTCTGAAAATTCTCGCTTCTCGTAACTATATGTATGTGGATTCATGAACTCGAATGCATCGCCCAGACATATGTAGGATAATACATATGGTGAAAAGAGATTCGTGGAGCGATTCCAGAGACTCGAGGTCGACCTAACATCATCGACTCGCACATGATATTGTATTATTCGTTTGTCTTTGAAGAGAGGGACTAGAAAGAGGTTGGAAGGTGCGTGCATGTGAGGGCGAAGGGAGGAGCCCATGATGGCTTTGCATGCTCCTAGGCTCTCTCCAGTGCCGATTGGCCAGGAAAAAAACAATCGAGCATGATTCGAGCAGCCACTTTGGGCACTTTCGACAAAAGGAGGGGGCCTGCGAGAGAGTCCTAAAATCGGGAGATTCAGGACCACCCCTCTCTCCGATTCCCATGTGTTATAAAAAGAAGTTCATGCAATGTACTTGTCACAGTCCCCACTTCCATATCCCTAGGGCATTCTTCCTTGTTCTCTTTTTCTTCAACATAGGTTGGAGAGATTTATAAAAACCATCTTCATCCTTCTGCACCTCGGAATCGTTGAGAATGTACATTTTTGTTTCTCTTTTCAATTTAGAGGGCAAAAGGTGTAGGCAAGGAAAAAATTAGGATGGTGATTAATACAAAGTTCTAGAACTATCATCGTTCTCCCCTCTCTAGGTTGAGATTTCTCTCAATCTAGCAATAGATAGATTGATTCATTTTTTCTTCAAATTACTATGTTTAGATATGCATCTTGAGTCTCCACTACTATTTTAAGCAAAATATACTTTAGATCAAATCTTTAAAAAGTTGTCAACTCTGTTTTTTTTTTTTTTAATATATAATCCATAAGCACAAGCACAGATGCTTGCTACGTAAAAGTCTAGGGAATACCCTATAAACTGTCATGTTCGGGGTGCCCCTAATCTAGTGTAGTTTGTATGTAATTGGTGGAATTTGAATTGATGAAAATCTCCCGATGCCCCATTTAGTTCAATCTAGCAATAGATAGATTGATTCATTTTATCTTCTAATTACTATGTTTAGATATGCGTCTTGAGTCTCCACTACTGTTTTAAGCAAAATATATTGTAGATCAAATCTTTAAAAAGTTGTCCACTCTGTTTTATTTTATTTTATATAATCCATAGGCACAAGCACAGATGCTTTGCTACATAAAAGTCTAGGGAATACACGGTAAACTGCCATGTTCGGGTGCCCCCTAATCTAGTGTCGTTTGTATGTAATTGGTGGAATTTGAATTGTTGAAAATCTCCCGATGCCCCATTTAGTTGCCGCACTTGAGGATTGACATCTCAATTCTTTCTTTTAAGAGAGAGAGAGAGAATGAAGAGATATTCCTAATGTTAAAAAAAAAAAAAAACTGTACATTTTGATCATTCTAAGATCATGGTTTGCGTTTCGTCAAAGCTAATAATAGTTACACGAGAAATATAATCATTTTGATAAATAAAAACTCGAAATCTTCATAATGCTCATCCTCAAGCATTGGGGCACAATGCAAATGCACGTTAATTAAACAAAATTTGAAACCATGTGAATATAATCGAATCGTGCTTAAAATTGTCCATGTCTTTATCGCGAATTATATTGCATGCCTAATATGAAACGCTATCTGGTGTGAACTACAATCATGTCAACATAAAATTGCACTTTCCGTGGCTGGATCTCCTTGTTGATTGATTGAATGATACCTCTCGATTCGTGGGAGATTGACAATTAGACGGCCTAAAATTCATGGAACATGTTGACCTCTTCCAAAAGAGAATTCAATATGAAGGTGTGTTGCTTATGTTCTTGCATTCGACGACTGATGCGACCTTCGATTAGAGAGAGACCATTTTCAACAGATTCCGGTTTTCATGCGAGCCTAGGATTGCGTATCTTGATGCACGAACGTCAACTGCTAGCCTCGTGTCAACCTTTCAAAGGGCACTTTGGTTTTATGATTGATTGATTAAATTAACAACGTTGAAGCGTCGAAGCAAAAAAAATAAAATAAAATAAAATGTGGACTAGCATCACAGGATTTTGTGCCATGTGTCAAGCAGTGGATTAACTGAAATAGTTTATTCACTCTTTATTAACTTTTGTGTCTCAAATGCTTCTTCCTTCCCCCCTTTCTCAACCGTAATTCTTTTCTTTATTTTTTGTATTTTCAGCAAATTTTGAAAAAATTTACACTATTTTTTCCCATTATTTTTCATTTGTTACAATGCAATTATTTCGATTGGATTTTTTTCTCTATCTTTTCATTATGTAAAGATTAATAAACCTCAATAGAATTTGTCATACGACTCATGTGGGATCCGTTTCCCTTTTCTATTTTATGGATTCTTCTTATATGTCTCAAATCAAGCCCTTGCATTAACTTTCTTGTGTCAAAACCCTTATGTTAATTATCTCAGTTTGCCCAGGATGATGAATTTCAAGCAAACATTAGTAAATCTCCAACCTCGTTCGTATGCAAAATTGGAAAAAAAAAATTCCATTCTATTGTAATTGAAAAATTACTAGGATCGCTCATCTTAAACCATCAATCGTAGGTGCAACCTTACAGATCCATTCTCATAAAAAAAAAAATTACCGATAATGCCTACGAGCATTTCCATAGTATAAGGGATTAAACAAATTATTACTCAACCAAACCAAGAATACAAGAGCATTGCCAAATGCTTAAGTTACAATTTTTTATTCCTTTTAATTGGCAATGCTTTAGTTACTTTGATCATTGAACCAAAACCCTTGTGCTGAAACTAATGGCGTTCAAAGCCAGGACTTCTCCGAGCACCGATTACTGCGCCGGGTTATCACTTAACAAAATGATTTCAGGAGATTTTGCAGTTAAGCAAATCAACATCGACCATCACCTACCATCATTAGTTTTCATGTACCTCATTCAATTAAACTATGTGCTACACTTGCAAGAGAATCGAGTCCCATGTGCTTTGTAATAATCGTAAGCGAGGCAGGGAGCGTAACAAAAGGCACATTCCCAGTTGGAAATCTGTAGGTTTTCAATCGATATCAGATTTGGATGGGTCTCTAGTTTAACCCATCTTTGACTGCCATTAGCTACGAAATGTATTTGTGATCCATCTCCCAGGCAAAGAAGAAGATGATGGATTCTCATTGGTTATCGAGCGACGCACCAGGAGAGAGATAGGTCATCCTGGTTGGAACCCAAGGCTTCATGTGAAAACGAGGTTGGAGATCCGAGTCATTGGCGTTATCATCAACTTGGACTTTTTCAGCCTGTTCTAGATATTATCATACCTTTTGAAAGAATAAGAAGTTAGCATCCACGCAACGTTAGGTTGATTCTCACACCAAACCTTGCTCATTAACTCTATTCTTCAACAGGTGTATGAACTCGTTGCCGTTCATCTTTGTCAACCCGGATTACTGTGGGATTGGTTTTTCTAGAAGGATGCGGTCGATCGTTAGACCCACATCACAGGGTATCATCGAGTGCAACTGCCAATGATAGCGCGCCTGCTATTTGTACACGATGGAGCCTACCTTCAGAATTACGTAAAAAGCGAGAGAACACGTTCTCGAATAGATACCATACGATCACCCTTGATAATAAAACACATAAAAAGGCACCAGAAAAAATTGGTCCCCCCACTCTTTTGTTCTTAAGGATATTAACTAACTCCATCATATGGGAGTAGATCTTTCTCCAAGAAAGTGCATAAAGATAAGGTAGGGCATGACCTTCAACTATGGCAATGGCAAGACCACATGGTAAGGGTCAAACTTCACAAAAAAACAGGCCAAGCACAAATTGACATCCCCATTGTCCAAACCCACTTTGCTTGAGTGGGCATGTATATCCCTACAGCAAGAGACTGTGACGAGGCATATGAATCATTCAATGCGCAAGGTCCAGCATGCCCTTGTGTAGGACCCTACATTGGTCATTTAAGATCAGTACACAGAATGAGACCTAACGATGCATGAACTGTTCTATTCCAAAATCCCCTCGTTGCATGAACCCGACCAGTCTCGCTGTTGGATGGGATCTTTCCCAAAGATTGTGGCCGGATTTTATCAGGATTTTTAGTGTTGATTAGGACAGACCAGGACCGACATTTCTTCAGGAACCAATCTCAATCTAGCCGTAGATCCTCTCACGCTGACACTAGCATTATGTAAGAGAGGGTTTTGCTTTAAAAAAAGAGAAGGGTTTATTGTGCAGGTGATGAGATTCTTAATCAGGGAATTAAATAACTCCAGCATTTGGAAAAAAAAAAAAAAAGCTGGGAATTAGTATTGGGATGTGTTTTAAAAGGAGTGAGGATATGACCAAAACCAAGAAATTTGGTGCACATTCTTGATGGGGTTTAGTGGCATCGGGAGGAGTAGATTGGAGCAGTGCATGTGAGGCTCAGTAAAGAAGACAAAAAAAGAAGAGAGAGAGAGAACTAAATAAATCAATCAATTGATAGATAAAATAAATGTGAAAAAAATAAGTAAAGGTACCGAAGAGGATGTGGTCACTGTTTGTCCACTAGAAGAAAGGGAGATGGTTCCTATTGGACTGGTCAAGTAATTAAATAATTAGGTGATCATGTTATACTTCTCGAGGTCACATATCAAAGTGACTCCATCTGATTCATTGAATCACCAGGGAAGCTTTTGCCCTTTCTTCTACTTTACTATTGAATATTTGCCCTTCACTCTTGAGTCTTGACCATTTGCTGTTTTCTATGCCCTCTCAAATGAGTGATCATAAAACAAATTGGGGTTTCATTTTGTTGTTGGTTAACAAGCCTCGTCATCACTTTTGTTGGGACATAGGGTCCTTAGTTTCATGAAAAACTTTTTGTCACTGGAAAATGTTTTCATGAATTTCAATTTCAGAAAAATAACCATTATATAGTGTTGATGTGTGCTGAAAGCAAGTTGAAAATGAAAATCAGTTTTATGGTTTTTAATACTAAGTAAAATCCACTAAAGGCACCTTGTATTGTTAAAAATTGATTTCAATTCGAAGGGAAAGTAGTTTTTTTCAAATTTGAATTTATTATTTTCAGTTTATGGAAAACGCTCTATATCAAAAGGTATTTTTTTTTTTAATCAAACAAATCAACCCTATGGCCATTTCAAGATATTAAGTTTTAGATTAAAATACTTACTAGATATACGAGTGTGTAGATAAACTTTTACTTTTTGCTTTTTTACTTAATTTAAATTTTGCAGAGGATGGACCTTGACTTTCGTTAAGCTAAAAAAACTACCATTTTCACAATATATAAATGTAGACAAGTGGAATCATAGCTGTTTTCTCATTCTTTTTAAAACTTATATAATATTTTAGAATGTATATATTAAACTTCTACAATAGCAAAAAGCACCAAAAATCGACTCATTCCCAGATTTGATAAAAATCCAAATTTCAAACAAGTATGAGAATTTTATATGTGAACCTATGTATATAGTACGGAATTTTATGAGACCACAGACTAAATGAAGTCAAAGTGCATCCGATGCAATATCTGGATTAAGTAAAAGGTAAAATGCAAATTTTTTCTATAAACGCTAATTTGGGCAGG
The DNA here is from genome assembly GCA_028830015.1 of Eucalyptus grandis x Eucalyptus urophylla. NCBI lineage: Eukaryota > Viridiplantae > Streptophyta > Magnoliopsida > Myrtales > Myrtaceae > Eucalyptus > Eucalyptus grandis x Eucalyptus urophylla. The sequence goes on along the minus strand of CM054200.1, from coordinate 23,600,765 downwards.
AAAGTAAAAAGTAGCCTTTTGTTTTATGAAAAACACACACAAAAAGTTTAGGACATAGGTTAATTTAAGTACGCAGTCTGAATTTTGCACTTGTTGTAGTAGAGTGTTATCTCCCTAAATGCAGATAGATGTTATTGAACTACCTATATCTCTTCCACCAAAGTAAAATTTGTTGAATGTGCCTTCACTTTGCAACTGCAGATCGTGGTCCGACACGAAATGAAGTGTGCAAATCTCTGGGACAAAATCATCATTGTCCACAAAGCTAGATGGCCAAGACCAACCGTTCGAGTCGAACACACGGTGGACGCCTTCCAAGAAACGAGCGTTCCACCAAGCTTGAGATGGCACCCTGTTTGAAGCCATGGGCTTTAGGAATGTTCTCCCTCTAATCCCAAAAAGAAATTGCGAGTTTTCAAATAAATATATAGATTTTTAACATGCCCGAGTCAACAAGGGATCTTGAATTTTGAGGTTGCAAGACTTCTTGGTAAAGTTGAGGGTTTCTTTTACGAGAATTGGGTGCTAAACACATGATTTCGAGAGACAATAAAGTGTATGAATCCCTATAGCTTTCGATTTCTAATGACTCTAATTATTATAGGTCTCTGTAATTGAATCATGTTCTTCATCAATTAAAGCGACGACAATCAAGCAAACTCTGAAATTATGGAAGAAGTGTCACGCCGTTTTCATTTTCTACTTCTAAATTTACATCGGACACTTAGATAATCATCAATAAAATATGATTAAAGGAGGGTAATCTAGACCCTTCTTCAAGAGACTAGAGTGCAATCTCTACTCTCACCCATTTTCATACTTGCATCCTCGCTTTCCACCTCAAACGTCTTTCTCCTTTTTACTTTTATGTTAGCTCTTTTTTTTCCCACTTTTCTTTTTGTCGGTATTTTTTCCCACTTTAATATTACCTTTTAAATGACATAAACCTTATACAATCAATCGAACCATGTTTAGATCTTTTGTTTGAATTCTCTACTCCCACCAATGACCAATCTTTCTCACTCTTGCCCTAACCCATTTTTTTTAATCTTTTCTTTTGGTTTATTTTTCTTTAATTGATTATAATTAGGCACCCTATATAGCATATTTTTCATTTACGTACCATTTTATCTTAATATGCCCCTATGTATCCACAACTAACATATCAACAATTATGCATATATACTCTATAGGGTGTACTTCTATGTGGAAAATATGGCTCCAAGTTAATGTTGAATTTTGATATTTTAAATTATGTTTACATTGAAATTACGTGGAGTTGTTACATCCATTTACGTGATATAGAAGCAAATAATATTTAGATTAGCTATTTATATTAATATTGTTACTTCCATATAAAATGGTGTTAGTTCGTTTGGACGTAAACAAAGCATACTCAGTCTGACATGTTCAGCTTGAGTTTAATTGGTCTATCTCGATTATATAAAAAGATCGTATCCAATCAGCTCATGATCTTCTATCTATAAAGATACACTAATGGAAGGTTTTGGGAAGGACATGTGTCCCTTCCTTAAGCCCTCCTTCCAATGCTATTACTTTACTTCAGATTCACGTAACTCACCTAACCTGTTTCTTTTACTTAATTTATCATGTAAATTTGCAATTTAAAAAAAAATCTTATCACTATCTTGATTTACAATTTCTTAATTTCCAAGATAATTAGTTTCTCTTCAACTTAATCATAACTTTTCTTTACAACAACATTTAAAGTAATCTCAATTTCTACTATTCACATCGCTTTTTCATTTATAGTAATTTGTGTGCTTGGTATTACTTAAAATAAAATCAAGAAATTATGTTACCTTAGAAAAGTATATCTAACGGCTGAAATATAATAAAATTTCTAAGTGCTTTTAGATCTTAATATTTATATATCTTTAAAAAAAAATTAAGATCATGAGTATCATCAATCACGCTGAGGAAATCAAATGATTGTGAGTTTAAAGCTTAACCAACAAGACGACAATTATATCAAAAGAGCAAGTACTAACCCTGTCTCAAATGTAATTAGATAGTGAAATCTAAAATTCTAAGTTTACGTGTGTATACGATAATAGTTATTTTCATTGATACTTGGATTAAGTTTCCAATTGACTTATGTTAACAAAGAGTGATAATGAATTCAGATCAAGCAATAAAAGCTCACCATATTTAGTTTTGAGAAACAACTTAAACCTTCAATGTGAAAAACTCTAGAAACTTCAAATTCAAAAAGTTGGCTACTTGTGTTTGCAAGAGCTTTGGTTCTACGCATTTTCAGTTATTTCATTATCGCATTGAATGGACTCACCTAAATTCATGCACCATCATAAGTTTTTCCTCTTAAAAAAAATACAATAAAGTATTCGTCAATTTTGATTACTTAGTTTTATTATTATTATTATTATTAACACGGTTCACTCATAAATGAAAACTTATCTCACAATGAAGCGCGGTTTACAAACTAGGGTTGCTTGAAACTTCTATATTAAGAAAAAAATCTTAAGATACAAGCAATAATCGACTATTTCATCTATAAATTTTCAAAATGACTTATCCTATCCGAAAAATAATATATCATTGTATCATTATTTTCTTTTGCAAAAAATGCTAGGAGAGTAGCCATTTGTATATAGGAAGCTTTGAGCCATGTGTCATAAAAAATGGTGGGGCGAAGTGACGCATACAGTTATCCTTCTAAGCATTAGTATGAGGATTGTGCGTCAATTATGAAATATTTGATTCAAATCATAGCTACTTTCAATTATGATAGTTCGAGATTGATGAGCCTGGCATCATAACCTCATTGACCCAACAAAAGTTAATATATGTTTCCACACGAAATAGTAAAGGCCAAAAAGATTAATTGACTAGAGACTTGCTCATGATATAACTCAAACTTATATAAATGATTTTGGTAGATTTCTCCAAATCGATACGAAACAATTGACCATTTTATTTAAGCTTTATTTTTTCCTCAAATCAGGATTTTTTTCAAAAAACATCATTAAAGAGTGAGAAATAATTATTGTCGATATATTCACTCTTTAAATTATATTTAATAGTTAGTTCTTCGAATATTCAGGGGATTTTTTTTAATTATGCTTGACAACTACCCTTCTAAGCACATTGGTTATCTTGCAGATTTTTTGAAACACGAAGGAATCGATTCTCACAACGCGCATCTGGAATCGCGGGCACACGAAGGATTATCGTGGGACCAATGCGGAATGGTTTGACCACGATGTGTATGCTCTGTTTAGTTTTGATGTATAAGCAAGACCAAGAAGACACGCAAGAACCGTAGTTTTTCATTTTACCGTAGCAGAATACAGAGTATGAATGGCATTAAATACAGGAGCAAAAAGGATCGAGGAGGGAAAAAAATGATATGGATGCCATTATTATCAAAGTACGAGAGAGGTGGATGGGTCGTTTTCTAGTACACAGTATCTGCTTTCCTCTCTCTCTCCATAACGGAGGATAGTCACCTTGTACATCTTGCAGGGGGCAACAAAGTTCTGCCTGTCAGATTGGCGTGCATTGCCTTGTAGAGAGAGAGAAAAAGAGTGGGGCAGAGAGAGAGTGGGGTCCCCATGGTTCTCATCTTGAAAAAGGGGAAAAAGCTTCATCCTTTGCTTTGCCCGAGCTCCATTAGAAAGAGGGCGACAATAAAAAATGCGTCTTTGCAAAGGCGAGTTAACAAGAAAGGATGGAAAACGATTTAGAAGCTTTTAATATTTTTCTGGGGGTCGGAAAGTTTCGAGCATTTATGTTGTGGGTAGTGAGAAAAAAAACTGGGTTGTGAACAGAGTGAGGGAGGGGAAGAGAGAGAGAGAGAGAGAGAGAGAGAGAGAGAGAAGTGGTGGTGGTAGGGGCGGTGGTGCTGATTCAAAGGAAAGTTAAGAGACTGAGGACGGGAGAGAGAGAGAAAGAGAGAGAGATGGAAGGGAACATTTGGGGCTTTGGCTTTTTGTGAGCAGTGAAGTGTGTAGCTCCGGTGGCTGTCAAAAGGGAGAGGAACAGCTCATCTTTTCGAGAGTAGGAGTTTCCCTTCTCTCTCTCTCTCTTTTTTTAATTTTTGGCGGTTTCATATACTTGTGGGTGTGTTCTTCTTGTTGTCGTTGCTGGGTCGGGGTTGTCTTGCTGAGGTGGGATTGTTCTTGGCTTTTGGTCACTGCAGGATATCGTAGTGCTCTCTTTCTGCAAAAGGAAGGAAACGCTGTTGGTGTTTGCCGTGATCATTCCTGCTTTGATTCTCTGTACCTGTTGTCAGAGAGAGGGAGGGAAGGGAAGATAAGAGAGGAGGAGGAAGGAGAGGGAAGAGCAGTTAGGGCATCAGTTAGGTGGGTATTGAGAGACCCTTCCTCTGATTTTCCTCCGTCTCTGTTATTGAAACTCCATTCTTCTCTTGTAAACAATTTGAAGTGGTTCAATGTAAAGTGTCCTGCTTTTTGCTGGAAACTTTTTCAATTTCTAATTGGTTGGTTTTCAGGTCGGTGACCTTCCTGGTCTTGGCAGGCTGTATTTCCTTGGTAGTTTCTCCTTTTAGAACTGAGTTGCGCATGATCTCTCTCATTCGCTGTGCAAAATTGGCACTTTGGCGACATTTTCGGTGTTAGGTTTTTCGAGCTGAGCATGTTATCAGTTGGGTATTTTTAGAACGTGGGGAGCGTTTTTTTAGGTCGATTCGGGGGCTGTGGTCCGAAGCCCGGTCCTTGATTTGCTCTCACCTTCACCACTAGCTTGAAACAATCTTGTTGGAATTGATGCCCACTTGTTAGTGGTTATCCTGATAGATTCTCTTGAAATTTGATGCCTGTTGTCTAATGTGTCGGAGGTTTTGTTCAACTCGTCATCGATACTAAAAGTTTTGCCCTTCTGTCCTTGCAGGAGCTGTTGTAGTTTCAAGAAAGCAAACGGGGGACCCAAGATCTGTGAATTGAAAGCGGGGTCTGTTCTGGGTTTTGGGTTTTTTCCTCTTGAACTTGTGGCTGGGTGAAGGGTGTCTCGAATCTGGAGTTACATGTGCAGGAGAGAGTCTTCGGGAGGATAAAATAAACAGGATTAGGAGACAGATAAACAAATAACAAGGTGTTGGTGGTGTCAGGTTTTGTGCAAGTGGGTGTTTCACATTCGCAGTGTGGCTTTGAGAATTTTTATAAAACCTCTCTGAGGATGTGTTGGCTGTGTCTCCTTTGCTGACCCATTTTGCCCGGGGACTGTGCTCTTTGTTGCTAATTTAGGGGGCAAGTTCTTTTTTTGGGTCTCTTACCATTCAAGTGAAGTTTAATTTATTAATTCCATTTCACACTACTACTCCAGTGGCCTTGGTTTGTGGGAAAGATTCGGTCATACTAAGAAATACACATCCACTTTCCCAAAAATTTCTCTTCTTTCATTCTCACTCTCATCTCGTGTCGCACCACCAATTTTAGCATCCAAAAGTTCGATTCCTTCACCGGGAGTTTCTGTACTTTTTCCCCCTGGGGGAGAGAGAGAGATTTGCGGCCAGTGGCGGCCGGAATTTATGCGTCGTAGGAAGCTCTGAATCAGTTTTCGGAGGATAAATTGGAGAAGTAGATCTTACGTTTGGCAAGATGAAGTTTATGAAACTTGGATCCAAGCCGGATTCTTTTCAGGGTGATGGAGAAAACATAAGGTAAATCTTGAGATCCTCTTTAGGGAATCTAACATTTCTGGCATATGTTTTGGCTGAGATGCTTTTTCGTCCTGTTCTTACTCTTTGGCTTTGCGTTTCTTAATACTGTCGAGTGCGATGCGTCTGGTTTTGTACTTCTATTATTACACAATCGTTTCTTTAAGATTGCTTTTGCAGTCTATTTGTTGCCCAATTTGTTGGGGTGGCTTTAAATCTCAGGCTTGAGCTATCTGTGGGTAACCAATATTTTTCAGACCTGGACTTTTTTGTCTATAACTAAAATGACGGCTAACATTTGGGGAGCTGATTTTACTTGGTATAGGTTTTATGTTCCTTATTATTTTATTACTGCAAAGACTCAGGAAAGATGAGGTTACGATGTGGTGATTACCGTTTTCATAGTTGCTGTATTACTCTGCCCCTCAACTGTGATGCTAAAGGACAGAAAGCTGAATTTCTCCTTCATCATACAAAATAAAGCTCTAGGTTCATTTCCATTTCCACCCGGATTTCAATGTCTGCATTATGTTCTTGTGTCTTCATAGTTTATCATCTTTCTTCCATATGTTTGCTGCTTCTCTAGCCTAATTATGTTTACCTGTAGATTTCAATATGATTCTGGGAACTTTTATGTTTAACAATTTTTATTTTTTTCAATAGAATTGTCTGAGGTGAATTCTCAGAGTGCTTTTTCTTTCTATGGATTCAATCAACGGGACTGCCTAAGCAAAGTGATTATTTTTGGGGGTAGGAAGGCAGGGGCAATTTTAGTAGGCATTTCAAGTTGTGGTTTGATGCAGTAAACCTATTGCTTTACTTGGCTATCATCCCTGCATGTCAATAGGACTCAAAGAGACTGATTAGTGCATCCGACTTCTAGGCTAGTTTCCAGCGGATCTAACATCTAATCATGCAAGCGTGAGTTTAATGCAGCTAGAGATGAACAATGCTTTTGCCTAATGTTACTTATGCAGTTGCATGAAAGTTAATTTTGCAATCATGTGGCGTCTGAGGTAAACTAATTTGAACAGATGAAACTGCCCATCGACACTTTTGACTCCTGGTTTAGGTTTAGATAATAAGAAACATCGGGGAGTAACATCTTGATTCCGCCTCTCAAATCCAAAGATAGTTTCCTCTTCTGCTCATATCAGGAGCTGTTCCACTGTCCGTTGGCATCTTGCCTGTTTGACAATAAATTTACACTCGTCTGATTGAGGTAGCTAACTTCTAGAGGCAGCTAACTTATAGAGGTTATCAAGAAAGCGGTCACATGATATTTTAATTCCTCTCATGTTCATGCACTGCTGGTGTACTATTGTTGCTCTTTGGACCGGTGGGTCATACTCATAGCAAAGCAAGCTGATATTCTCAATGTTTGGTCCGTGTCAGGCTGTAAGTATACATAATTTAGCATCAGTTCTCAGGTTGACTTTGTCCCTTTCATCAGCACTCTCTGTCTCCAAAGTTATGTTGAGAGATTCGATTTACATGAAATAAGCATCTGCCTGTCGGTTTGTATTTTGAGATTCGTATTTACGAAAATAGCCTAGCCGCTAGAGCACCTTGTAAGTGCCTTCAAGATCTGCCTCTGCAATAGAGAGGTTCTGGTCACATCAGCTTTCTTTGAAAAAGAAAGAAGGAGGTTCTTTCATCATGTTTATGCTTTCAGAAAATATATTTACCCACGTTAGTTCATGACCTGTGTGATGGCCGATTGTAGCATTACTTGTTCTTTTGATTCTGCTACTCGAGATTTTTTTTCTTTGGTACGACATTGCTAGCCTAAGTTGCTTCGCATGTGCCTCTATTCTCTGTATTCTGCTTGTTTTATATATCGATTATCTACTTGCATACCTATATAACAGTGAAATTCTTCTTGTTAACTGCCTCTATCTTTGTTTACAGGTATGTTGCAACCGAGCTGGCAACTGATATTGTGATCAGCATTGGAGATATCAAATTTTATCTGCACAAGGTAAGAGAGTCAAATCGTGATTATTTAGATGTACAATTTGCTGTATATTGACTTGCCATGTGGTAATAGAATAAAAATCGGGTCCTTGAGAAGTTTTATTATAAACCACAAATGGAGAGTAAACTGTAGTCCCCATTTTTAATTATCAATTGGAAATCTGGAATCAAATAAAGCTTGTAAATCATCTGGATGGACCTCTACAAACCACACAATTCAGAGTTCCTTCCATTCTGATCTACTTGTGATCTGGAGCAGCTACCTTCGATGATGTTATGTATGATGAATATGTCTGCCTCTTGTAGTTTCCTCTTTTGTCAAAGAGTGCGCGGCTGCAGAAGTTGGTCGCAAGTGCAAATGATGACAACAGTGATGAAATCCAGATTGGAGATATTCCAGGTGGACCTGCAGCCTTTGAAATATGTGTCAAGTTTTGTTACGGGATGACGGTCACTCTCAATGCATACAATGTAGTTGCGGCTCGTTGTGCAGCTGAGTACCTCGAGATGTATGAGACTATCGAAAAGGGGAATCTCATCTACAAAATTGAGGTTTTCTTTAACTCGAGCATTTTCCGCAGCTGGAAAGACTCGATCATCGTTCTCCAAACCACAAAATCCCTTCATCCATGGGTCGAGGAGCTTAAGGTGGTCAGCCGCTGCCTTGACTCGATCTCTTCCAAGGCTTTGATCGACACTTCCAAGGTGGATTGGTCTTACACTTACAACAGGAAGAAACTCCCTTCAGAAAACGGTAGTGATTCTCACTGGAACGGGGTAAGGAAACAGCAGGTGGTCCCAAAGGACTGGTGGGTTGAAGATTTGTGCGAACTCCAGATAGACTTGTACAAGCGAGTGATTACAACAATCAAGGCAAAATATATGATTTCTAGTGAAGTGCTAGGAGAAGCATTAAGTGCATATGCACTAAGACGGTTGCCCGGTTTTGCCAAGGGTGTGATCCAGACTAATGACATGGCGAAGCATCGATCTTTGGTGGAGACTATTCTCTGGCTGCTTCCCATGGAGGAGGGAAGCGTTTCGTGTAGCTTCTTGCTTAGGTTGCTGAGAGCGGTAATTTTGTTGGAATGTGGAGAAATGGAGAAGAACGAACTGAGAAGGAGAATTGGCCAGCAGCTCGACGAAGCTGTGGTGCCTGACCTTCTGTTCCGGGCCCCTGATGGCGAAGAGATGCTCTATGATGTAGATACCGTGCAAAGTCTAGTCGAGGAGTTTATCATGCATAATCGGTGTGCTCAGGCTGATCCTTCTCTTGAAAGCGAATTCCACAAATTCAAAATGCCCCATCAACGAGGTTCGGATGCCATGGCGAGGGTGGCAAGGCTGGTAGATGGCTACCTTGCTGAGATTGCACGGGACCCGAATTTGCCGGTGTCCAGATTTGTTGGCCTTGCCAATCTGGTCTCAGGTTTCCCGAGAGCAACTCATGATGGGCTTTACCGTGCCATTGACATGTACCTGAAGGTGCGATCGCGCAAAACAATCTCCGGTTCATCTTACAATTTTTTGCAGCAACTTAAAAGTGAATTCTTTCGTGGATATGCCTGTGCAAAAAAAAAAATTGATGAGAAAGAGATGATACTTTTGGTTCTTTGGGAATGCGCTAAACTCAAGCTTGGTCTTTGTGCAGGAACACCCGGACATCAGCAAGAGCGAGAAGAAGAAAATCTGCAAGATGATGGACTGCAGCAAGCTGTCCGCCGATGCCTGCATGCACGCGGTGCAGAACGAGCGGCTCCCACTGCGTGTGGTGGTGCAAGTCCTTTTCTTCGAGCAGATGAGGACCACCACCACGACCTCCTCTGGCAACACCACACCCACCCTGCCAGGGCCCATCGCCGCGCTTCTCCCCGGTGGTTCCCACGGGAGCTCAAGGTCCGCCACCACCAACACCGAGGAGGACTGGGACGGCGTCCCGACCGCAGAGGAGATCAAGGCCCTGAAAGGCGAGCTCGCCAGCCTGAGGGTGGGAGAGAAGAACGGGAACCACGATGGCCTCGAGAACAGCAGCAATGCCGCCGAGAAGGCCAAGATGAAGGGGCAGCTCGTCTCGAAGATCTTCTCGAAGCTGTGGTCGAGCAAGGAGAGGCAGGGGGAGCTCAGCAGCTCAGACACGTCGGAGAGCCCCAGTCCCAGCTCGGGGAACGCGGGGGACACCAAGTCCACGCCATCAAGGAGTAGGAGGCATTCGGTGTCGTAGGTTTAATGTGTAGAGAGGGAAGAGAGTTAGTTTTTTTTGTCCCAAGTACAAAAGAATGAGAGAGAAAGAAAAAAGGTAAATGAGGAATGGGTCTGTCCATTTTTAAACATTAGGGAGATTAGAGATCACTTGATACAGGTTCCTTTGTGAAGGTGTCATTGTGATTCTTTGGGCTAAAAGAGGCAGGTGGGTTCCTGAGGGGGTTGGTGTTTAGGGACTGTAATGGGGAAGATGTTCCTTTTCTTTTCAATGGGGATGGTGGTTCTCAAATGATGCATTGCCCCTCAAATGTTACAGATATGGCCTTCAAATCCCATCTTTTTAACCCAATTTTGGATGGAGTGATTAGCAAGGAAAAGAAGTGATAGTTGTGAGAGAAAAGAACAAGAAAGATTGCAAAAGGATTTCAGTTTTAAAATTATTGAGATACTGGTGAGGGAATGCAAATAGATGTAGAAAAAGGGTACGAATGAGAGAAAGTATTTGAGTGTCTTTGTCGACGCACTTATCCTTTCAAATCCCTTCACACCGTCCTCCATATTTGGAGAGATTAAAGGAGATTGCAAAAATTCTAATCAATCTTTCATATATCTAGTTATTATGGGTGACTAACACGAGAACACGACATGAATAATAGAAATGAATTATGGAAAGAAACACGAACTTGACGTGACGGAATATGATTCAATTCGAAACTTGTTCAAATTGAAACATTTTCACTTACTACTTTTTTTAATTATGTCAAATTTTTGTAACAGCATGAAATGACTGGAACGATTGATGTGATAAAGAATTGTTGGCCTGCTCCTGATACATCCTAATCATTTCTCCTGTCTCTTTCCTTCCGTCCAAACCTATGATTGTGTCTTTGGATACCTTTCTTTTCCCTATCATCTATTTTAACAAATTTAGTGTCAAATTTTAGAAAGGGGGATAGTAGGCGAGAAAAGGAAAATGGAGGCTTTTAGGATGTGTTTGGTAACATTTTTATTATGAGTAATATTTTTTTTTTGTAGAAATATTTTTTTCTGTTTGTTTTCCCTAGAATAGTTTCTTAGTAAAACAACGTATTTGGTAACTACGGATTTTTTTCATTCTTAGAATAAAAAAAGAACACAAATACGTTTTGTATGACTCACAATTTTTTTTTTTGTGTCATAAAATTTCTTTTAATTTTAAAGTTTTGTTAGATTTTTCTTTTTTCTTTTATTCTTTTCCTCTCTTTTTTTCTCCTCGACTAGTGACCGGTGACAATGATTGGTGATCGCAAACACGAACTTGACATGATAGACTTGACATAATGGAATATGATTCGATTCAAAACTAATTCGAATTGAAACATTTTCATTTACTTTTTTTTAGTTTTGTCAAATGTTTGTAACACCATGAAATGATGGGAATGACTGATGTGACAAAGAACTGTTCACCTAGGCCTGCTCCTAATACATCCTAATCATTTCTCCTGTCTCTTTCTTTTCCGTCCAAACCTATGATCGTGTCTTTGGATACCTTTATTTTCCCTATCATCAATTCTAACAAATTTAGTGTCGACTTTTTTTTTGGTCAGTCCTACTCTATTCCTACTCTACACTCACACTCAGACTTTTGCCCTGCCTCTTGCAGGGCGTGGGAGTCGAAACCCACTCCTAAAACTTATGCGTCCCCACCCCATCCTCCCTGAGAATGTGGGGATTTGAACCTCTCACCTCCCCCTTCCATGTTGGAAGGGTGGCCACTGGGGCGAATCCCAGTGATTAGTGTCGACTTTAGAAAGGGGGATAACGGGTGAGAAAAGGAATATGGAGGGTTTCAAGACGTGCTGGTAACATTTCTATTATGAGATAATTTTTTTTAAGAAATGGTTTTTTTCTATTTGTATTCACTATAATAATTTCTTAGTAAAACAACATGTTTGTTAGCTACATAAAATTTTTATTCTCGAAACAAAAAAAAGAACACGAATACGTTTTGTATGACCCACACTTTTTTTTTTTTTTTTGTGTTGTAAAATTTCTTTTAATTTTAGAATTTTGATAGATTTTTTTTTTCCTCTCTTCTTTCTCCTCAACTGGCGACCGGCGGCGGCTGGTGACAACGATTGGTGGTCGCAATCGGTGACGGCAACATGTGGGAACAACGGGCAGCAGGTCTCCATCATCTGATTAAAAGAGGAAGAAGAAGAAAATAAATAAACGAACTAAATTATTTCTAGAAATTGTTCCTAGGAAAAAGAAGTTATTTTTCTCTATTTCTTGTTTTTGTTTCAAATTTATCCCTTTGCCACTTTTCTATTATGGGAAATAGAAAACTTAACTAACATTTTAAAACGGACTTTGGTTCTTTTTTTAATTCAAGGAACAAAAGAACATAAAAAAAGAGAAAAAAAAAAAAGAGGAACGTTACCGTGTAGGCCCTTAGGTGATGTTGGTTTGCTAGAAACTGGCTAGTGCTTGACTTACCAAAATTACCCTAAAAAATCAAAGAGAAAAAGCTACACATTTATATAAGGCGGTTAATTCAGTTCAAAACTTTTTAATTTGATCAATTTAGTCTTAAATCTTTTAACGATTTTCCAATGTGGTTCTTTTAACTAATTTTGATATGAAATTACCTACATAAACTATGTTTGCAATTCTTTAAAAATTTCTGATTTTTTTTCTTCTTTTCCTTTCATTTTCTTTCCTTTTTCCTTTTTTTTTCCCTGTTTTCTTTCGCTAGCGTAAAAAAAGTGTAAAAATCATTCATGTCAATACCTGTGCATGTAAGATAAGATGGCTAGCATTTGCGTCTTCAATTTTTGACTAAAATTAATTAGAATGACTATATTGATAAATCGTCAAAATGTTTAAAATTAAATTGGTCAAATTGACAAGTTTATAATTGAATTGGCTACTGTACAATATGGTTGGGATTTTTTGGACAATTATCCCTCTCCGAGACCTTAGAATGGTAAGAGTAATAGCCTCCGTTTGTCGGACTTCCATTCAAAACTCATAAATGTGGATTCCATCTAAACACCAATTTCAACGAGCATAAACAGTTCGAGAACTAGGATTCCATAAAGCTAGAGAAATAATCTTTCACGGAAGGAATTCCAGGAGTGTTCACTAGGCAAGGATGTCCTTGCACTGGGAATTTTGTTTTGCACGGACTGATCTTGGACAATTCCGTTAAGGATTTTATGTATTTTAAGGGACAAGAGGTCGTGTTATAAATTATTAATTGGATTTTTACGCTTGCAAACATGTATTACCATCGGCTAGAGCATTAAAATAATGTGACATTTAATTAGAAGATATGGATAATAACAACCGACTATCTGATCAATATAAATGTCAATCAGTCGTCGATAATTGTCCACACGTCCAACGCTAGTGTGGACGCCCATCCAACCTCCCCCACCACCAGCCACTGTCCGTCGACATCTTTGACTGCCTCGCCGACAACGATGACGCTACTTGCCAAAGTCCAGCGACGCCCTCTTGACCTCAAGCATCCATGGCTGTAGGATGCCGGATGTAGCGACCATGGATACAAAGCTCAGACGGCCAGGCTTGCCATAGCCTCGAGCTCAAAGCTTCGAGCAGGCACGGCGACCGCGAGCCTAAAATCTCGAGCACGAGCGGCCGAGCTCAGCGCTCGAGTAGCCGTGGATGGCTATTAGCATGTCCGGAGAAATCTAGTTCAAATCATCAGCAAACCATTTTGCATTACAGATCGTGTGGCATGATTCGTGCCGAATATTTATGGGACATATCTTGGGTTATTGACTTTGGAAAACGATTTTAAAAAAAATCAATATGAGGAGTGAACCGACAAAGCCGAAGAAAATAACCCCGATTGTCCCGGGCAAAACAAAAAGTAACTCGACTTTAAATCAAAGTCATCCAAAGTGGCCGCTAAAATCGGCACCAACCTAGAGTCGAAATTGCGAATGCTATCGTATAGTCTTTTAGTATTTTCTTCCTAATGTATAACATAACCCGAAGGTCAATGGAATCGTTCCTTTGACTCGTGAAGTTCTCTCGGTCCCAAATCATCTATGGAAAAATACTATTAATGATCTTTCAATTTTGGCTCAATGTGTAATGTAGTTTTTGAACTTTTAATTTGTTCAATGTGGTCACTAGACATTTTATAAATATTCAACTGGTCCATGAGCTATACTAAAGTGTTCAATATTATCTCTGAACTTGAATCAATGAAAGGACAACAATGAATATTTTCATATAGTTCAGGAACTATGTTGAACACGTATGAAAAATGTAAGGATCACATTAAATAAATTAAAAGTCCATAGACTATTTATTGCCATCTTTAATTGCCTCGCCGGCATCAATGATGCCACTCACGAACGTCCAATGATGCCTTCTCAACCTCGAGCATCCTTGGCTACAAGATGTTGGATCGAGCAACCATAGATACTAGTTCAAAGGGTCAGACTTGTCATAACCTCGAGCTCAAAGCTTCGAGCAGGCACGGCCACCGTGAGCCAAAATTCTCGAGCACGGGTGGCCGAGCTTAGCACTCAAGTAGCCATCGACGGCTCCTAGCATGTCCGAAGAAATCCAGTTCAAATCATCAGCCAACGATTTTGCGTTACGGATTTTGTGGCATGATTCGTACCGAATATTTAGGTGACATATCTTAGGTTATTGACTTTGGAAAACAATATTAAAAACAAATCAATTTGAGGAGTGACCCGAAGAAGCCGAAGAAAATGACCCCGATAATCCCGGGTAAAACAAAAAAGTAATTCGACCTTAAATCAATGTCGTCCAAAGTGGCCGCTAAAATCGGCACCAACCTAGAGTTGAAATTGTGAATGCCGTTGACATAAACCATCATATAGTCTTGTAGTATTTTCTTCCTAATGTATAACATAACCTGAAGGTCAATGGACATGTGAAAGGGCGATTGTTCTTGAGACTCGTGAAGTTCTCTTGGTCTCAAGTCATCTAAGAAAAAATTTGATACTAATAATCTCTAAATTTTGACTTAATGTGTAATGTGATATCTGGACTTTTACTAGACATTATATATATATATATATATTCAACTAGTCCTTGAGCTATATTAAAATGTTCAATATTATCCCTAAATTGAAATTAATGAAAAGACAACATTGAATATTTTTATGTAATTCAGGAACCATGTTGAACATCTACGAAAAGTCTAGGGACTATATTAAACAAATTAAAAGTTTAGGAACTGCGTTATATATTGGTCCATCTCATCTATGTGTGATGTGAGACGATAAGCCAAATAATGATCATTTTATAAGATCTTATGAGATCATTGTCTATTGTACAAAAAGCTTAAATTATTAAACGAAAGTGTGATTTATTATCTAAATATTCTAATATTTCTCCTCACATTTAGTTCATTTTTTTTGCCTAATTATAAGAATAGAAATATTTAATTGAGGAGGCAAATGAGACTTTGAAAAGCAACTTCAGTCTCCCTTTCATCACTCTGGTTTGTTGCTGTTAAAGATTTAAATTCAAGATCTCAAACTTTGATATGGTATAAGATTTTTATGAGATAGTGATGTCCATTGTTCCGAAATTCCAAAGGAATTGAGAAAATCAGCGCATAACGCACTGGATATATACGCACGTTTCCCATAACGCACTGGAACGACAAGGGTCATGTATACTTAGCTGTATGGATTTAAAACATAGTCAAAGGATTTAATTTAAGTCGGTGGTTTGGTCGCAACGAGAACATAGAATCGCAGAATACCGGGCCAAAGTGGGCCCCCCCTCCTCCCTCCCCCTTGGCGAGGGGCAGCCCACGTGAGGTCGGCTCCGCTGAATCACGCGAAATTTCGCGTAAGCGGGGCGCGCACGTGGCAAGCGGACTGCCCCCCCGGGGGGGCTATAATCCCCTGAGCCGGCCTCACGCGAGACCGATTCACATGAACCGTTGGATCATTCCGACGTCGATCCAGATCCGCTCGATCCAGCGCGGAAGAAGGGAGATGTTGACCTGAAGTTTCTCGTACCTTAAAAAAATGCCGACCGGCAAGAAACAAACAAGAAAGCGGGAAACTTCAAATTGAGGAAGCGATAAGTCACGGAAATTTCCCCTCTTTTTTTTTTCTCCCCGAAAAAACGCATTTTTAAGGTTTCCTCTTCCGGGTTCCGCGTGCTCCTCGCTTCCGTTCCGCGGTCCGCGTCGCGCCTCGAGTTTTAGGGTTTCGCCAGCGCCGCCCCGCCGCCCGCCGCCGCCCGCCGCCGATGGAGGAGGTCAGGGCGACCGCCGCCTGGGTCGCCAGCCGCGCCTCCCACGTCGTCGTCGACTCCGCAGGTCTCTCCCCCTTTCGACTCGCCTCTTCGTTCTTTTTTTTTTTTTCCGGGTTTTTGTTTTTTTTTTGTGGCCTACGTGTGTGCATGCATGCGTCAATCTGGGCGTGGATGTTTGGCGCAGGGATCGAGAAGGTCGTGGACACCATCGGGGACTCGATTCCGAAGGTGGAGTGGGATTTCGAAGGGATCCACTACTTCGACAATGGCCCCCTCACCGTTCAGTACCTCTTCGTCCTGGATGCTCTCAACTTCTGCTTTTGGCCCGGTAAGATATACTGCTTGCTTTTCTGCTTTTCTGTTTAGTCTGGATTGTGTTTTCGGGGTCGCGGCGGTTTCAGTATAGGCCTTTATTTATTTATTTATTTATTTATTTATTTATTTATTATGGTTTTGACTTTTGAGGGGCTTCGGCCTTCAGGGGTCATTCGGTTAGTGACGAGGGCTCGTTTCGATGGCCGGTTGCACGCATTTACTAATCGGGCTGTTTTTTTAATGGGAATTGGTGATTGGTTAAGAGAAATGAAAAAAGAATGAAGGAAAACCACCGGCTTGAATATGAAATGGTGACTTGGACAAGTTCACATATTTAAGGTAAAAAAATAAAAAGTTTTTTTACCCCACACTAAGAGAGTGACATGAAAGTTGACTTATTTTCGGTTATAATAGGTGAAGTAGTTGTCCCTTGGATGAGTGACGTGGCGGTCGCAGGTTTGTGAAATGGGAATCTCTTTTAAAATTCAGGAGAATGCCTCCTTATTTGATTATTTTGGTCGAACCTTGTAGGGCAGGAAGGGAAGCTCCTGGTTTGGATGTAACATGCTGTGCTCCTCTATGACTATTTTCAGAGTGTTGGATACACATTAGACGTTTACTTTTATTGGGGTTACTTAATGATTTTATGTTGCAAAGAAGTAGATGAGTTGGTTTCAGTATAGAGAAATAGTAAATTTGCGCGATATACTCAAAGATTGGTAGCTCTCAGGTAACATTGTCTCTTTTGAGATCCTAAACATCTGAGGATGCTTGTTGCTGATTTAGCAACAAGATCCTTCAAAAAATACCTGCAGGAGTCTCTGTTTTTGCCATTTTAGAATTGCCTTTCCTTTCTTTTCTTTTTTTAATTAGAGAAACTGTGTGATGACCCTCTCTCTTGTCTCTTGTGTGTAAATCTGAACTCTGAATGAAATAATGTTTTGCATCTTATTCTTTTAGTGGATTAAGATCCAAGGACCAATGAGTATAACAAAAGATGAAAGGATACATATATCCTGCACTGAAAATAGTGAAAATAGAATAATGGAACAAATAAATGGAAGCAGAGTATAGAGCACTGCCGTGCAGAAATATGCGTGTTATCTTAGTGGTTGTGACATTTCATTTATGTTCATGAAGAGTGCTGATACTTTAAATCATAAATGGTGTTTTGCACATTAAAAGACTGGGAATTTTGTTCTTATCAACTAGTAAATTGCCGAAACTTTTGCTAAATTGAAGGAGAGGACAATTTAGTCACATTACCTGATCAATATTACTGAATAGGAAACAACATGATTTTTCAACCTTTAACGAATATCTCATCTCTCTTGTTTGTGTGTAATAGACAAGGATTTGAGTTACGATCATCTGGCTTTGGGGCTGAAGGAAGCTCTGGAAAAAGACAAATCTGCATTTGATGCTGATCGCCTACAAAAGTACACTGGTACTTTGACTTCCTCTTATTCTGTTTCTACTGCTCCCCATCATACAATGATTTGGAACATTGCCATTTATATGTATATTGTGCATTGTTTTTGTGATTTTCTGACAAGATATTTGATTCGATTAGCATTGATACACTATGAATTGATGTATTTAACCATTGTGCATCAATTGGTGGTATTTTGTGACATGTCTCATTTCATGGGTCATTCTTTCTATCAGGTTCTTACAATAGGTTGGTGAATCCAATCCAGTTAGCAAAACAAAAATTAGTAGATTCTGGTAGCACTGGCTGTGAGATTTTAGTTTTTCTGCTAATTATTGTTGTTTGCTCAGAGGCAAGCAAATGTTCATCTTTGAAGCAATCTTTAAACATTTTAGCACTGGTAAAGTCAAATAACAAGATAAATAGTGTGCCTGATAATCTTGAATTTTAATGTAGCTTGGGTTTATTGTTTTTTTTTTCCCAACATATCTTGTATTAATTGACCTGAACTTTGGGTATTTGTCCTGAATTTTGTGAATAGAATTAATAATATTGCTTTAAACTTCAACTCCATAATAGCCTTTCTGGCTTGCCCGTTGTTTTGTTCCTCAAGTTAAACATTATGTGCTATGACGGGATGAGAATCCTTAGACTCTTATTTATTCCAGTGTATATTTGGATATGCCTAGCATCCTGGACAGATTTTCTCTGCTTAAGATAGTTTGTCTTGCATCTTCTCTAGAGGAGACTTATAATTAATTGATTATGCATGAGACGAGATTTTAGAACATATCTTGGTAATTTCATCTATGCAGGTTTGTTCTAACTAAGAATCAATTTATGAAATGGTTCACTGACTTAGGTCCTCAGTTACGCGAGTTGTTGAAGTGGCCCAGGCCCCTACCTTTGGAGGATGAACGGCTTCGTTTATTGCATGAGGTATGCTTGATTTTAAACGATTTGAATGTTAGATTCAGTTCAATCCTTCTCTTGTTATTATTTGTTTGTTTATCAATTTGGATTTCAAATCTACTGTTGATGGTAGAATTTCATGCATTTGATATCTTGAAGTTTCATCTTGTAGGTTGGACACGAATTAGAAAGAAGCTTTAATGGTAAAGCGTCAAATCTTGTGAAGTCGTGTGGGAAGTCAGCAGGAAAGCTTGTAGCTCTTGTTGCACGTCACTTTCCAGGTATAAAGATTGTATTTTTCTTCAGTCGGCTATTCTTCTAAATCCGTTGAAACTATGATTGGGTACTTTTTAAATGATATTTGCAAAAGGAAGACATTTGTTTTCTAAGATCATTTAATGCAAATGCCAATGCTGACCATATTTCTTTGCTAGGATTTCGAGATCATTCAGTGTATAAAGGCCACCAAGTATTCTTGTATAAGAGAGCTCAGATATTTGCGGCCGATCTATGGGGTGCATTCAAGGGCCAGGGATACGGTGAATTTCATGATATTGGTTCGGTTACTATTTTTGCAGACTACATTGTACCAGCTGTGCTTCGACAGCTAGGAGTCCTAAAATATAGTTCTGCCCTGATGAACACTATTGAGGCTAACAATGAAATAGTTTCTGGCACTGAGGAGGAAGTCGAGTTGCGAGCATGCTCTGTATATGCTGTGGAGAAAATGAGAGAGTTGATGAGTAGAAAATTGGGAAAACAGGTGATCACTTCATTCAGCTTTATCTTTTACCCTTTCAGCTTTTATTCAGCTATGGCATTTTGTGAATGAAATTAATATTTTCTGAATCACACTACCTTAAGATGATTGTCTAGTAAATTTATCTATCTAAACAATTTGGATTACTTCTATTAATACAGATCAGATGATTAGTAAGTGATCTGAGTAAGGAAAAGATGAACATCTTGTAAATCCAGGCAATGTAGTAGACCACTTTCATGTGTTGATATCAATTTATCAGCGTGATAGTTGTTGAACTTTCATCTGAAGAGGCAGAGATTAACTGGCCAAATTTTAGACCAACTGTTGACATCTATCATTGATTTTAGGAGATGATTGGCATTGTCTTTATGGAGTAAATATGGCCGCTGCTGGTGTAGAAATTGATTCAACTGACAATTTTCTTCCGTATATAATAGAATGTGTACATGTCATCCAGCAGCTAAGTGAAGTTTTGCTATTCTACCTGGGAGATCAAGAAGTGCACAATTGTTAATTCAATCAATTGTCCACATTCTTTACTTTGTTCTCTAGAAGATCAGGACTATTTACATGCAACTAATTATGAAGAAAACTATCCTTTTCTAAAGCGCCTTTCAAACTCATCTTGCATATTTCCTTAGCTGAAGGTTTCTTTTCTCAGGTTCTGAGTGTGGAGTTAGATCTTTGGCTTTGGTCTTGCGGCATCCAGAGCCCATCACTCCGGCACCATCGAACACTTTCGATGTACTATTGATCATATTCCTTAAGCCATCCTGCTCTTGCATATTCAGCTACAGTTCCTTAGATTATTTCGTTCAAGAACTGCAAAGGTTGTTTAGTGTTCGCTTTTTCCTCTCCTTAATCTAGTTGGAGAAGAGGTCTCTTGTTTCAAAATTTTGCATAGCTTATAGGTATTAACTTGTTCTAACTGATGTAAGATATGACTGAAGGGTTTTTGCGCGTACCCTATGTGACACTTTTGGCATTGTTAAGTGGAGTCCAAGTTATAGTATCATCTCTGGGCTTTTTTGACATTGTCATTCGAAGGAACAAACATCAATTGATTTCTCCTCGTAACTGTGGTGAAATTTTTCCTTCTTGTGGGCTATGTGCATTATTTTAAGAGCAAATATGAGTAATGAGGCATGCTTGGTCCTTGGAGAGTGTTTCTGGGTTATGAATGCGGATGATGTGATGGAGCAGCAGACATATCTGTATTGGATTGTGCCTTTCTCAGTAAGAGGCTCATCCATTATTCAACCGAGATGTACAGGTTGTCCAGAAATAACATATTTCTTGCTTTCACAGTTCTACTTATGTTTTGTAAATGTGGAATAGGAAGAGGGGCAAGTACATATGTTATACTTAACTATTGTGATTTTGGCCACCTGAGCGAGGACTACATAGTGGCACTAAGGTTCTTAGTTATAGGTAGATTCCCATCATAAGTGCATTTCAGGACATCTGGCTTCCTGACTAGCCGAGGCCCGACTGGAATCTTGTTCTTCGGACGAATATCCTGCAATAAAAACACTTTCTTAGATGATATGCCATCTGGACTTTTTGAAAGTGATCCAGATCTGTTGACTGATTGATAGGCAAGAAAAAACTCATGAAGGATAGACTTCATGTAATGTCTGGCAATCTTAGTTATGGTGACTAAAGTGAAAAGAAGAACAAGGAAATGTACATTGATGGATGAAAAGGTGGTGGAAGATGGAAAGAAGATACATCCAGCCATCAAAATTATTTGGTAGTTTGACGATTGTATGTGTACCAGCAGAGTAGCATCTTTCTTCTAGTTTCTATTTGTTGCATTATTTGCCACTTTATGAGCGAATTATCCATAGATTCTAGTGGAACGTGGTCTTTTATGAGAATGTGTATTGTTCATCATCGGAGGAGGATGTGGAGCTAATACGTGTAGAAGTTTATATTAGAAGTACCTGATCAAAGATTGATGTGGGGATGGCAAGTGTTGCTACAGCATTAGGGGAATCCACAATTCCGGATATTCTTCCTTCACATGGGCAGCAGGATAGTAGAAGATACATCTGTCAGGATGTGTTTGTCAGTCACACTGGAGGGACTATAAAAGATTACTGAAATTTGAGGATTGGAAGTCTTTGTTTTCTGTTTTTTATGGTATTGATCCGATTCACCATGGATTGCATGATCATAGCAGTTGAATGATGTGGACCCGAAGTGGGACCACTGCAAGATTCAACCAGTCCTGCTGGATTGGACCCAGGCGAGAATTTTCCACATGTGTTGAATAGCGATTTTAGTTTTCTGTAAGAGATGTGCAAACCTGCTCCTTGGAGTAGCCGAATTTAGAGAGGTAGTCGATGGCATTGAGTACAGCCCGCTTGTATGCAACGCTGGCGTCGAGGTAATGCTGCCTCCCACTCTCATCGACACTGATCCCCTCGAACACCAGCCATTCTGAAAATCTCGGCTCCACTGGTCCTATCTCGAAGATTGGGTTCACGTGGAGAAGAGTTGGTCCCATTGGTGTCAGGTACTCTTTCATCCCTCCCCTGATGATTTCACATCTAATTGAAGATGAAGCCAACAATGTCGTTTAGCACCCAAAGTAAGGAAGACTAATATGTTGCATGATGAGTGAGAGTGAATTTAGAAAGAAAAAGGTTAGTCAAACTTGGGATAAAAAGATGAAGATTATAGATGCTCTGTAAATCATGAGCCTGCAGACATCAGTCCTTGCCATGAGCATTATGTTTGAATATTGAGCATTTACTACCGAAGCTATAAGAGTTTTTTGGCTGATGTCTTAAATTTCCATGTGACTAACACAAATATTTTTAGAAGTAAGTGAAGTTTCTACTGTTTCACCGTTAAAGATTACTTTGTTACTTCTCAGTTAATTCATGAATTTGCTTCTTGACCATTGCTAGGGGTGCTATTTTACACTTTTAAGTCAATAGTCACTGCTCCGATTGAACTATAATTTCATGTAATGTGAAGAGATGAGAAATGAACCGTACTTGAGCTCTAAGAAGCCACTCATCTCGATTGCCCCACAGAAGGAGACCTCACCATCACCCTGAGAGAAGTGCATATCGCCAGTGCTGAGGTTTGCTCCTTCTACAAAAACAGGGAGATAAACCTTTGAACCTCTACTTAGATTTTTGATGTCGCAGTTTCCCCCGTTCTCTCTTCCCGGAATTGTTCTGGCAGCTTCCCCTGCGATCCTTTCCCATTCGGGAGTGCCTCCTTGAATCTAAAGGATGGTTGATGTCAGGACTGATATTCAGTTTAAGCAGTTGGTAAATGACTTTTTTTGCAGATTAGATTACCCTATGCATGCTTTACTATGAATGGCTTTGTATTGCTTGCGTCAATTGCTATGAGTCGGTTAATTACATCGTACCTTGCCAAGGACACAGCCTTTGGTTGATGGTAAGTTTGCTAGTGGCCTTGAATGCAAAACCTCGCATAGCTTGAGTGTCTGCAGTCCATTTTCTTCAACCTCCCTTTCCCTGTCGTTCCATATTTTTAGGAGCTCCTTAGATGGTGCAGTTCCTACTATTCCAGGGTGAGTCAAACCTGGAAACCTCACACCTAAGATTCATGCAGGAAATTGTCATTCCCCAGGCAAACCAATGATATATTCAGCATACTACTACGCATCAGGCATTAGGTTTGAAAGATATAAAGCATGTAGAATTAGGATACATACCCGGTATTTGCGGTGAGTAAGCATAGATTCCTTCAAAATACCATATAGCTTTGGTTGCACTTGGGAAATGATCTGTCAGAAATCCGCCTCCATTTTCTCTGTCGAATGTTGCTGTGAAACCCCACTCATCACCTGGTAGAGGACCCAGGTTGCATATCTCGACAGCGAGAAGATCACCTGGCTTCGCCGGAATTCCGTCTGTATCCAGGACTCTGATCGGTCCACTCAGGTAATGAACCTGGATCAGAAGTAAACGACCAGATCAACAACTCTACTGAGGTATACACAAGACTTAAAAGCTCCCTTAAGAAAGTCTCTCATAGCACATAGTCTCGACTCCTCCTTAATTTTCAGCTGTCCTTTTATTGCTTCACCTGATTTATAAGCCAAGAGGTGGAAACTGCTCTTTAGCTTTCTTAGGAGTGGCTGGCACTTACTGTTGAGAGATCTACAGATTTCACGTCGAGTGCGGAGTCATCATCTTTTATAGCCCCTCCAGTCCAGTCCACCATCTCTATCCTAAAGAACTCGCCGCTCGTAACCGCTGCGACCGCAGGTATCTCGGGGTGCCAGCGGTTGTGGAGAGGCAGTTTTTGGTCCCATGGCTTCTTTTTCAGGTCTATTGGCACTACTAGTCTTGGGGTCCGAGGAGCCATTGATGGGGGTGTGGATGAAAAGTTGCAGAGAGTTTAGAATTTGAGAAGCGATGATGGGGAGACTTTTTGTACCAGATGAAGTATGTGATTCATCGGGATAGAGGAGGTTTGACTTCTCTAAGATTGGCAGGAGATGACAAAACTGGAGTGACCCCATTTCAGATGGTCCCCCCCAAGGAAAAAGTCACCATAGGGTGAAAAGGACCACCTTTATTTTGTCATCACAGAATAATATAATGCAAAGAATCCCAATTAGGTCAGGTTAGTATATTCACAAAACGGGTCCGACCCGTGCTGAAAAGCGGATAGTATCCGCGGCAGTAATTTCCTCAATTCGGCAGTAACTATATTGGTGCATGTAGTAATATATCTCTGTTTTAGTAACTTTGTAGGGGTAAGAACAATAGTGGTGTCAAAATTTCGTACGGCGCTTACTTGAGTGCCAATTCCGACAAATCATATTACATGGATTTTTTTTTTTGAATTTGTTTTTTTACTCGACCCTTGCCGACCCTAAAGAAAAAAAGCAAACAAAAAAAAGCAGAAAAATTTAAAAAAAATTAAAAGAAAGAAAATATTACAAATATTAAAAAATTGTTTACGTTAGTAGATGCGAAGCCATGTCCACGCCAGTGAAGTCATGTTGAATGACCGGCATTGCCACGTCGGATTTTCTGGTGAGATAAATTGGCATTGGCACTCAAATGAGTGCTGTACAATAATTTTGGCATTCCCATTATTCTTCTCCCTAACTTTGTGAGCGGATATTGCAAGAATGGCCATGGTATTGAGCTTTTTGAGAAATTAGTCTTGAGATAGGTATTCAATAATGAGACTGGGAAGGCTGGATTTCTCTGATTGTATTGGGTATTTGGAGCAAACAACAAAGAACGTCAACCCATTAATAGGTGCGTTAAATACTCAAATCCTAAACTTTATGTGAGTAGGTTTTCGATGTTGAAAATTCTTTGTGACTTCGATGTTGCATTTTTTTTAATGTCGCGGTGCATCTATGTGACAAGTGATGCAATTCGTATGCTCTAAAAGTGACACAATTACCCTCCAAAATCCCATCATTAGTTATTTAAAGCCCCAAATCATCATTGAGACAACCCTAGAAACCCTAAGTCGCAGTACATTCTCAAATTGGATAAGACACGAAGAAAGTTCTTTGGGAAGGAAAATAACAGGGCAATAGTAAAACATATTCATTTAGGCTTCCTTTATATGAAACAAAATGAGTGATTCAAAAAACATTTTCCTAAAAATGATCACGTGCATCGTTTATAGAAATAAACAAACAAAAACTATTTTCATCATTCATGAAAATATTTAAATATAAAATATTATGATAAAAAATGTTTTTAATTAATTAATTAATTTAAGAGATACAAATAATTATTTTTAAGAAAATATTTTTTAAATTATTTATTTTTCTCGAAATGAATGGAGGTTTGATCTCACTCTATTCTTCACGAAATCATGCGAGAAGGGCTTGCATTCCTGCAAAAAAAAAGGATGCACGACACGGGGGTTTTGCCGTTGATTGTAAGTTAGGGTTTTGTTTAATGCTGATCTCAGGCTTCCTTTTCCCTTGATTTGGGATGTGAAAGAGGGGAACTAGGAAATAACTTCCTAGAGAAAATAGTCGTGCCATTAGCCATGTACACGCACGGTAAAATAAAAAATTGGCCAGTCATCATAGTCACATCGACCCTTCAAATATCACAAACGCTTTGATGACGAGATTATGAGTTTTTAAAATCTTAATACGAAAGTCGGGATACATATTACGTGAATTATATAATAGATCGACTACGTCACGTCAACATAGTTATGTATTACTCCTCCTTCAGCTCTGACGGTCCCCACAAGGAAAAATCATCGCAGGACGAGAATGGGACCTATCACTTCGTCATTATCCAGCAGAACTAACGTTCCAAGCATCTCAATTGTGTCAAATTAGTATATTCACAGAGCAGTCCAAGCTCTCTCCTGAAAACCCCAACAGGAAGAAGAGTTTTCTGAACTTGGGATGCCTCTCTGGGAATGAGCCACTCGGATTCAGCTTGAGAAAAGAAGATTAAAGGGGTTCCTAACTGTAGAATGACTTACTATTGTCCTTAATTCCCCCGCTCTCTCTCATCATATGAAGGCCTCATTATAATGATGAACTTCGTAAATTCGATTAGATAAGAAAACAAGCGAGAGACGCGACGGGAAAATTAATAGCCAAATTCCGAGAACTCACGATGGACATGTTGGCATGCTTGATGTCGTCGATGGTATACTCGCGCGTGATCCCACCGCCGCTGAAGTCCACCATCTCCACCCGGAAGAACTCGCCGGTCCGCACTTCCGCAACCGGCGGGATCTCCGGGTGCCACCGGTTGTGGAGGGGGAGCGCCTGCTCGTGGGGCTTCTTCTTCACATCTATTGGGATGACCAGCCTCGGACCATGTCGTTGAGCCATTTCTGTCTTCTCTCCGAGTTCAAGAATTGATAAGATTACTTGGGGAGCCGAAACCTCATGGAAGTGTGGCTATTTCTTGGTAAGCAGGAGATGGCACAAGGACTCAAGAAGAGGTGCCTTAGATATGCAGAATTAGGTGGAAGATATTGAGGGACATTATTGACACCTCCAAGGATTTGATTTTTCTTTCTCTACGAGTGGATGGTCCACTCTATACCGATGGAGATTGGGATGGGAAAACGATGATGGGAGATCAATTGTCGTCACTCTGCATCGAGCGAACATCCACCACCTCCCTTGCTCTATCAAGACACGACGTACCATGACGATGCGATTAGACAACGATGCCGCCAACAGCAACCACCACAACAATCAGCTGAGGCTTTTCACTTCCACTACACTGATTTTTATATATTGGTAGGTTTTTGATGGCCCAGTACAATGTGCCACTGAGGATTGTGATGATAAATCGGTCTACCTCCGATACCAATTGACGAACAATGGAAGCGCGCGGTGAAGATAGGTTTAGAATCATATAGAAAGAGAAGAAAATCGGATAGCAAGAAAGGGGAGAAGAAAGTAGCGAAAGTTGGAGGAGAAATAGAGAAACGCCGGTTCATGTGGGAAAGAAGAAAGGGCAAATGCACGATATTCATTAATCAAATCATAAAGTATAAGCTGTCTAGAAGCAAACCCTAATAAAACACTAGGAAAATAATTCTAAATAAGGTACTTTAGTAGAAACATATATCCTTAATCAAGGACAATGTCAAAATAACTAAATCAGATAAAGAAACAAATTGATAAATTGATGATTGGAGAAACCCGTTCTGCATTAAATCATTCACTTTATTCTCATCTTATGAAATGTCGCCTTATACTCGAGTGATATTAGAATCATCGCACAAAACGTGGGGTCCTCGATTCATCTGCAACATAGACCGGAAACATCATGAGCATTCAGTCTTTTAGGGATAGTTTGATCTCAAAACTCGTAAGCTTTTCCATTTTTAATTGAAAAAAAAAATTTAGGGTTTAGAGATGACATCATCTTTAGCGAATCGAATACCTATTCAGTGATACTTTTTGACATTGGTGGCTCTCCATGATTCTCTCTCCAAAGAAAAGGATAGGCTAAAGACCAAGATGGTCGGGTGATATGTACTCGACAAGGCTTCATCATTTCTTCATCGCTAAAGTCGATTCACTCGGTTGTCTGAATTCGATTCAACATCGTACACATTTATGCTGATGCAACCCATTCACTCGGTTGTCTGAATTCGATTCAACATCGTACACATTTATGCTGATGCAACCCCCTCCTGATTAGTTGCAAGTTCATCTTGAGATGCCAGAAAGCTTTTAGTGCTTGTGAAAAGCTGAACGACAAGCCTTTTGCTCCGATCAATCGGATGGAAACTCGCCACGATCACATTCGTTCCACACCATAGCCTTTTGTGACGGAAAGATGCTTCTGTCTAATCCTGATTTGTTTCCCCACTAGCGAGCCCTGAAGATCGGAATCTTAGGACTATGCTGGCATTTGTGCCGACGTTTTAAAGATTGTATCGGTTCCGGAATTTTTGTTTGGAGTCTATCAATTTTGAGGTTTTGGATGATATTCTTTTAATTATATTATATTAGATGTGGTCACTCCTTATTGTACTTGTTTAATGGAACTATTTTTTATTGGTAATTTGTCATTGAGGTTGTAGTTTTACCTACCGACTTTAGTGATAATGGAAAATGATGTCTATTCCACCCTTTCTTCATGGCAATTGGACTGATTCTAACATTTTTTTTTTTTTTTTTGAGAATTTCCAAAGCCATCCTAACTTTTATGCGCGAATCAAATACCCTCCATATTTTTGAAAACCTACAAAAGCCATAATCGCTTTTGCAATTTCATTCCTTGCATCCAACATCACTTATGATTTTAATCTAATCTACAGATTTGCAATTTCATTTCTTGTCATCTTTTTCCAAGTTTACCCCTCTGCTCGCCATTCGAAAACTATCTACCAAGATAATCCACCTATCCTAAACCCCGAACCAACCCAACCCAACGCGTACAACTTAGCCCTTCTCCTCCTTGTGCCGCCCGCGATTGTCATGTCACGTCGCTGAGCCCCTGCCCAGCCATCTCAGCTGTCTCCCTCTCTCCCGTCTCAAGCTCAAGTGTCGAATGCCACCCAAATTGTATTGTCCAAAGTAACATATTGTTTGCTTTCACAATACTTATACTTCGTAAACGTGGAATAGGAAGAGGTGCAAGCACATATGTTTTCCTTAACTATGGTGATCTACGACACCTGAGAGAGGACTACATAGTGGCACTAAGGTTCTTTGTTATAGGTAGATTCCCATCATAAGTGCACTTCAGGACATCTGGCTTCCTGACTAGCCGAGGCCCGACTGGAATCTTGTTCTTCGGACGAATATCCTGCAATAAATAGACTTTCTTAGACGGTATGCTATCTGGACTTTCTGAAAGTGATCCAGATCTGCTTGCCGATTGATAGGCGAGAAAAAACACAAGGAAGATAGACTTTGTGCAATGGTGGTATTAGTTATGGTTGACTAAAGCAAAAAGAAGAACAGGGAAATCGAATGTACTTTGATGGATAAAAAGGTGGTGGAAGATGGAAAAGAATACACATCCAGCCATCAAAGTTATTTGGTAGTTTATCGATCTAATATGTACCAGTGGAGTAGCATGTCTCATCTAGCTTCTACTTGTTGGGTCATTAGCCACTTTATGAGCGAACTATCCGTAGATTCTAGCTGAATGCGGTCTTTTATCAGAATGTGCTGAGTTGATCATTAAAATGAGGAGCAGCTTAGTTTCTGACAGAAGTACCTGATCAAAGATGGCAGTGGGGATTGCAAGTGTTGCTACAGCATTAGGGGAATCCACAATTCCAGATATCCTTCCTTCACATGGGCAGCAGGATACTAGAAGATACATCTGCCAGGACGTGTGATTCTGTTAGTCACGCCAGAAAGACTATACAAGATTGCTTAAATATGAGGAATGGGTTTCAGTTGGTAGTCCTTTTTTTTTTTTTTCACATTCTGTATTGATCCGATTCACCATGCATCACATGATCACAGCCGTTGAATGATGTGGAACCCAAGTGGGAACCACTGCAAGATTTAACCGTGACCCAGGCATGTGCTGAGAAGTGATTTAGGTTTCTATGAGAGATGTGCAAACCTGCTCCTTGGAGTACCCGAATTTGGAGAGGTAGTGGATGGCATTTAGTACTGCTCGCTTGTACGCGACAGTGGCATCAAGGAAATGCTGCCTTCCGCTCTCATCAACGCTGATCCCTTCAAACACTAGCCATTCTGAAAATCTCGGCTCCACTGGTCCTATCTCGAAGATTGGGTTCACATGCAGGGGAGTTGGCCCCATTGGTGTCAGGTATTCTTTCATCCCTCCTCTGATGATTTCGCACCTAATTGACGTTGAAGCCAAGAATTCCGTTTAGCACCCAAAAAGTAAGGAAGACTTAACATTAATGTGTTGGCACGATGAACGAGAGTAAATTTGGAAAGAAAAAGGTCAGTCGAAACAGTGAAATGAAATCCCATAGGTTATAGATGCTCTATAAATCCTGAGCCTGCAGATATCAGTCCTTGCCAAGAGCATTGTGATCGGATCTTGAGCATTCAATACCGAAGCTATAAGAATTTGTGCTTGCCAATGTCTCAAATTCCATGTGACTAACACAAATTTCTTCAGAAGTAAGTGGAGTTTCAACTGTTTTAACTGTAACAGAGTACTTTGTTACTTTTCAGTTAGTTTATGAATTTTGCTTCTTCACCATTGCTGGGGAAGCTATTTTGCGCTTTTAAATCAATAATCACCGCTTCTATCGAACTATAATGTTAGGTCTTGTGAAGAGGTGAGAAATGCACTGTACTTGAGCTCCAAAAAGCCACTCATCTCGATTGCCCCGCAGAAGGAGATTTCACCGTCACCCTGAGAGAAGTGCATATCGCCAGTGCTGAGGTTTGCTCCTTCCACAAAAACTGGGAGATATATCTTTGAACCCCTTCCTAGATTTTTGATGTCGCAGTTTCCCCCATTCTCTCTTCCCGGAGTTGTTCTTGCAGCTTCCTTTGCAATCCTTTCCCATTCAGGAGTGCCTTGTTTAATCTAAAGGATGGTTGATGTCAGGACTGGTCTTCAGTGTAAGCAGTTCATAAATGACCATTTTGCGGATTAGATTATCATATGCATGCTTTAATATGAATGGCTTTCTATTGCTTGCTTCGATTGCTACGAGTAAGTTAACTGTACTGTACCTTGCCGAGGACGGAGCCTTTGGTTGATGGTAAGCTTGCTAGTGGCCTTGAATGCAAAACCTCACATAGCTTGAACGTCTGCAGTCCATTTTCTTGAACCTCTCTTTCCCTGTCGTTCCATATGTTCAGGAGTTCCTTAGATGGTGCAGTTCCAATTAATCCAGGGTGAGTCAAACCTGGAAATCTCACACCTAAGATTCATGTAGAAAATTGTCATTCCCCAGGCAAACCAATACTGTAATTTCATCATGTTACTATGTATCAGGCATTAAGTTTGAAAGAGACAAAGCATGTAGAATTAGGATATATACCCGGTATTTGCGGTGAGTACGCATAGATTCCTTCGAAATACCATATAGCTTTGGTTGTACTTGGGAAATGATCTGTCAGAAACCCGCCTCCGTGTTCTCTGTCGAATGTTGCTGTGAAGCCCCATTCATCGCCCGGTAGAGGACCCAGGTTGCATATCTCGACAGCGAGAAGATCGCCCGGCTTCGCCGGAACTCCATCTGTATCCAAAACTCTGATCGGTCCACTCATGTAATGACCCTGGATCAGAAGTAAATAACCAGAATCAACAGCTCTACTGAGGTATTCACTTTCAACAGGCTTAAAAGCTCCCTACAGAGAGAGAGAGTCTCTCATAGCACAGTTTTTAGTCTGTCTTGATTTTGAGTTGTCTTTTTATTCCTTCACCTGATGTGTAGCATCATTTTTTATGACCCTTCCAGTCTACCATCTCTCTCCTAAAAAGCTCGCCACTCGTAACCACCGCAGCTGCGGGTATTTCAGGGTGCCAGCGGTTGTTACTACTAATCTTAGTGTTGGAGGAGCGATTCAGGGGGTGCGGACGAAAAGTTGCAGAGAGCTTACAATTTGAGAAGCGATGATTGGGAAGTTTATGAAACCAAATGAAAATTTGTGATTCATCGGGACAGAGGAGGTTCGGATTCTTTCGGATTGGTGGAAATCGTAAATTCAACTACTTGAAAATAAGCGAGAGACGTGACCAGGAAAACCAATAGCAAACTGGAGAACTCACGATGGACAGGTCGGTATGCTTGATGTCCTCGACGGAGTACTCTTGCGTGACCGCACCGCCGCTCCAGTCCATCATCTCCACCCGGAAGAACTCACTGGTCCGTACCTCCGCGACCGGCGGGATCTCCGGGTGCCACCGGGTGTGAAGGGGAAGCGCCTGCTCGTGGGGCTTCTTCTTCACATCTATTGGGATGATCAGCCTCGGACCATGTTGAGCCATTTCAAGTTTTCTTTCAACCTACGAATCGATGAGTCCACTTGGGAAGCCAAGATATTTGGATAGGTAGGCGTATCTTGGTAACCTAGGAGATGACGCAAAGACTCAGAACAATCAAGAGCTTTAGTTAATTGACTAACAACAAATTCAAAGGAAGTTGCGGAAACATGAGAGGACAAAGATAAGGAAGATATAAGTGAAATAGCCGTGATCCAACCACTTGAGTAGAGGAACCATTGGCTAAAATAACTTGAGATGAGGACTAGCGTTATGGTGGGAGAAGAATGGTTCTTGCAGGTGCTAGGAGACAAAGTAGAGAAAAATGCCATGCTACCTATACGTGTAAGAGTGGCATTGGATGAGAAGTTAAAAGCCTCCCGTTGTTGAACACGCTTGATAAATTGTGTAGACAAATCATCCCGTGCCACA
The DNA here is from genome assembly GCA_028830015.1 of Eucalyptus grandis x Eucalyptus urophylla. NCBI lineage: Eukaryota > Viridiplantae > Streptophyta > Magnoliopsida > Myrtales > Myrtaceae > Eucalyptus > Eucalyptus grandis x Eucalyptus urophylla. Next base: position 23,568,405 of record CM054200.1, on the reverse strand, counting down.
GATTCAGAAGAACTATCCCCAATTGAGATAAATGGATTTGTATCGCCATAAGACACATTTCCAGCACTCCCTTTAGACATAGTAGCATTATAGTAACCAATCGTTGAGAAATACATTTTATCGAAAATTTTTATTATAAGATATAAGTTCTGTGGCGATTCTGGATAGGAAATATCACTGGTGCACAAGGGAATTGATATTTTCACTTGAAGTGGAGCTGGACGTACACAAATTGTGCCGGAATTTAATCGATGACAAAACCCGAGAACGTAAAGATATATAATGGCGGAATTTAATCAATGACGATGCATTATAGTTAAGAAACACGTCAGAGTTTAATCAACGACGCGAATCTGTAAACTTTAACTACAATGCATAAATTGAAAGATAATAAAAAGACAACATGTTTTTTTTTTTATAGGGAAAATGTCACAAATGGTCCCTATACTTTTACTTAATGTGCAATTTCGTCCCTGAACTTTCAATTTGCTCAATTTGGTCCTTGAACTATTGATAAATGTCCAATCTAGTCCTTGAACTTTCGATCGGTTCAATTTGGTTCCTAAACTATTGATAAATGTCCGATCTAGTCCTTCATTACTGTTTTCCCTTTTTTTTTTTTTGCTTCTTCTCTCTTCCCTCTGCCAACGTCCAGCGAGGGTTGCCCTCGCCGGCGTTGGGCGAGGGGCTCCCTTGTAGATCTAGCGAGGGAGCCCCTTGCTAGCGTCGGGCGAGGGAGCACCCCGGCGTCGGGCCGCCCTCGCTTGCGTCCAGCGAGGACGACCCTCGTCCAATGCCGGCGAGGGTCACTTGATGCCGGACGTCGGCTTCCCTCTACTGGAGCCAGGGGAGGGAAGAGAGAAAAAGCCAACAAAAAAAAAGAAAAAAAAAAGGAAAGGAAAAACAGTTATGAAGAACTAGATTGGACATTTATCAATAGTTCAGAGATCAAATTGAGTCGATCGAAAGTTCAGGAACTAGATTGAATATTTATCAATAGTTCAGGGACCAAATTGAGCAAATTGAAAGTTCAAGGACGAAATTGCACATTAAGTAAAAGTATATGGACCATCTGTGACATTTTTCCCTTTTTATTTATTTATTTATTTATTTTTATTTTTATAGTATATGAACACTAGCATTTATAGTGTTTACATCATACTTGCCTATAATTAGTTCTTCAGCAATTTTACCCTTGCCTTTACATTTCCGGAGTTTTCATTCCAATGTTCACTTCGCCACGACTTCTCATCTTAAGATGAATAACTTCCTCATCGTGTCCACATCGATATTGATGACTTCATTCTAGTTGACTGTTGTTTGTTGTCGATAACTTCGTTCTAGTTTTGTGAAATGTAAAAATCATCGGCAAAAAATAATAGTCGTAACTTGATGAATAGCAATATTTTCAAGTTGTCAACATTTATCTAAAAATGCTTAAATATCTCAAGATATTGCTATTCATCAAGTTGCGACTATTATTATTTGCCAACGATTTTTGCTTTTCACAAAACTCTACTCTCATTGGCTAAGTCTATTACTTGTCCATAATAACAAAATTGTGTCATTTTTTTTTTTTTTTTTTTTTTGCGAGTGAAGCATCTGATCTTGTGGCTTCTTCTTCAGGTCAATTGGGATAACCACCCTTGGACCATGTCGACCCATTTTTTCTTGTGAAATAAGTCCACCAGGGAAGCTATAAGCTTATGGAAGTATCCAGCCATCGATTATATACATGAAGTAGGGTAATGGAATAATGATGATTGCTAGGTAAATTGTAGCCATGCGGGCGATTAAACAAGCCAATATTTGGACTGGCAGCTTTATTATATTTGCAGATTCTGAAGCGGTCGTCTCATTGGAGATTGATCTTTTCTCGATTGAGGTTTCTATTGGCTATCCTTCTTTTTTCAATGTTGTTCGTCGGTACTTTGTACTCTTGTGCGTCGGATGTTTACATGTGACCGTGATGTGCGAAAAAAAGAAGAAAAAAGCATTTATAGGTGGGAGTTCTCAAAATCTTGATATGATATTAATCGAGATGCTTATCACAATAATTATATGATGGATTGATTGTGTCACATTGATGTCGCTAATGCGTAACACCTTCTTCAACCCAGATGGTCCCCAAGGAAAAGTCGCCACGGGACTACAAATGGACCCTCACTTCGTCATTATCCAAAAGAATTGACATTCAAAGCATCTCGATTGTGTCGTATTAGTAGATTTACGGGGCACTCCAAGCATCCCAACAACAAGAAGAGTTTTCTGAACTTGGGATGCGTCTCGGAATGATCCACTCGGAATCAGATTGAGAAAAAGAAGGAAGAGGTTCCTAAATCCGGAATGACTTACTATTGATCTTAACTCTCCCTTTCTCTCATCATATGTAAGTCTCATTCTAGTGATAGAAGCTACAGACCCTGGAAAACATAGATTCAATTAGATAAGAAATAAGCGAGGGACTTGACGGGGAAAAATTAGTAGCGAATTGAGGAACTCACGATGGACAGGCAGGTCGGCATACTTGATGTCCTCAGCGGGATCCTCCCGCATGATCCCGCTGCCGCCGCTGTCGTCCACTGTTTGCACCCGGAAGACCTCACTGGTCCGTACCTCCGCGACCGGTGGGATCTCCGGGTGCCACCGGCTGTGAAGGGGAAGCGCTACCTCGTGGGGCTTCCTCTTCACACCTACTGGGATGACCAGCATCAGACCATGTTGAACCATTTCTAATTTTCTTACAACCTACGAGTTGATGAGTCCACTCCGGAAGCTAAGATACATGAAAAAAAATTCATAATATTATTAAAAAAAGTTCACGTCAGTGTCATCCGGCCAAAATTAGTCAAATGGATTGAATTGATATAAATGTAAAAGATTTAGTATTGAATTGGCTAATAAAAAATAGATTTAGGACTAAATTGATATAATTACAATAAATTTATGATGTTTTTGATAATTTTTCTGAAGTATCTTTGTAACCTAAGAGATGGCACAAAGACTCAAAAGAGTACTTTGGATATGCACTCTCTGGTGGAAGACTTCGAGGGCCATTATTGACACCTCCAATGGTTTGATTTTTCTTTCTCCACCGGTGGATGGACCCGCTCTAATACTGATGGAGCTCTGTCCACCATGCTTTTCGGATTGCCTTGGGAAAATAACGTTGAGTGGTCGCTCTTCTTCGATTGAATTTCCACGATCTTCTATTCTGATATTTACCCTCTTCTGATTAGACAAGACCTACTATGACTTGATGAGATCAAACGGGTGGTCAGCTGGCTCTAATGTCTGGAAGATGGCGAAGACGGCGAGGCGACGACAATGATAATAGCTACAACGATGAGCTAAGCCTTTTTCTTTTCGTTTCTTTCTAATCTTTCCTAAACTCATTTTGTGCATGTATTGGTACTTGATCGGCCAACACCATGTGCTACAAAAGGATCATGGGGAAGAGTGGGCCTTAGCTCTGACCCCACTTGATGCGCGTGGCAAAGATAGGCTTAGGATCATGGAAAGGGGAGGAAAATCAGATAGAGAGAAAGGGGGAAAGAACATAGTGAAATCTGGAGAAGCAAGAGAGAAAAATTCGGGTGAGTGATGCCCGGGCATGGGATGGCAAGGGCCGCCCTTGCCTTGCCGCATCGAGTTAGGGCAACTCTCACACAAGGCCGACAAGGGCAATCCTTGCCTTCGCTAGCCTAGGCCCGCGCATCCTCGCTTGAGGTTGGCAACCTCCACTAGCCATCGATGAGGTATGGCAGAGGGCAAAAGGGAAAATAAGAAAAAAAAAAGAGAAAGGAAAAGAAAAGTATAAAAAAAAAAAACGAAGGAAAAGAGAGAAAAAAAAAGAAAAATAAATATATAATTAAAACTTTGAAAAATATTAAAATATTATTAAAAAAATGTTAATGTCAATGCTTGCCGGCTGCCCTACGTGGCAAGTGGGATAAAATTGGTTAGATGATTCAATTGGCAAATAGTGAAAATGTTTAAGATTTAATAAACAAAATCGAAAACTTTAAGACTAAAATGGTAAATGTGCAATAAATTTAGGACTGTTTGGACAATTTTATCGTTTAGTGAAGTGAATCAACATCATTTTAGTGATGCTTTCTGCAGCGTGGCTCCCAGACGATTCTCTCCAGAGAAAAGGATAGCCAAAAGCCAAGATGCTCGGTGATCCGTACTCGATGAGACCTTCATCATCTCTTGTTGCTAAAGTCGATTCGCTTGCTTGTCTATATTTCATTCGACATTGTACACACACATGCTGATGCAACGGCCCCATCCTCAATAATTGCAAAGGTTATGCCGAGATGCCAAAAGCTTTAGTGCTTTTTGGAAAAAAAAAAACTAAGTGACAACCCTTTGGCTTGGCCAATCGGACGAAACTCGTCGCGATCAACATTCGTTTGCAAACCTTAGCCCTTTCGCCACGGAAAGCAGCTTCTGTCTAATCCCTGATTTGCTCCCGCTAGTTGGCCCCGCAGATCGGAATCTTAGGATTATGCCGGCCATTGTGCTGACGTTCTGAATGTTGTACTTGCCTTGAGAATTTGGTCCTGGTGAGTTTTCGTGTCATTTGCTGTAATTGGAACTAGAAAGTCGAGGTGATCGTGCGCCGTTGTCTTGTCAGGGCCATGGGTGGAGGGTACCTGTGATGCTTCTAGGCCCAAATGGTTGGGCCGGTTGGGAGGTCCTAGAGATCATGCTCCACGGCGTGGAAATGGATCAACTACCCCTTAACCTTTTTTTATTCGACGAAAAATTGCACACGTTCATCATTTATTTCATCCGGATACACATTTAACAACATTTCTATGTTGTTGTATGCCTGATCATGGGTTCGCTTGCCTATGCCCTTTAGACCTGAAGAACTAGATGGATGGATCTATCAACAATTTTTTTATTTAGATTCGGATTACCCATTAAGTCCCGTTCATATTAGATCGTTTTGGACAGACAATTAAACATTTATCTAAAATGATGAACGACCTAAATAATTATTTTAAGCTCAATACTTGTCTTGGCCCACCTAAACACTATTCACAACTTGAAAGCATTTCATATTACATTTTTTAAAAGTATAAGATTAAAATAAAAATTTAAGGGATCCAATTCAAAGAAAAAGGTCCTCACGCCAGCTTTAATTGACTAATATACTTTCAAACTGAGAAACTGAAGTTGAACACTCATATCCCTCATCATCCACTCCAATGTCATATAAGAGCATAAAACTCGGTTGCACTTGAATCATTTATCTTCACTTCACACTGGAGATTTGAGGGTTGATCTCCTTAGCTTTCAGTCTTTCAAAAGAAAACTTATTATTAAGATATTATTATGTAATCCCTGCCTATTTTAGCCCACTTTACATGAATCATTGGTCCACTTCACTTTGGGATCTTATCCTAATGTAGGCGAAGTCCTTTGCATTCCTATAGTTACAATCTATCTGTCGAGATTTAGGATTTGAACCCATAACCTTTCCTTACTTTTAAAGAAAGGCTAAGGTAGCAATCCACTCAACATCACTTTCATTTTCAACCCAATGCTTTAAAAGAAACTTTGCTTACTAGTACGGTCACATTTAGCCACTGCCTGGAGATAATGTTGAACTAACATTAAAAAACTTGAAGCTTTCATTGTGACAGGCTCCCCACCGAAAGGTACCATCGTTCCTTATCCATGGAGAGAGCGACTCCCAACAGTCGGGGAAAGTCAAATTCAGAGGGGTCATCTTTCGGTTCCAGCCCGTGATGCAACCTCCGAAGATGACAACTTTCACATTTTCCCTTCTTTTTTTATTTATTTATTTTCCTTTGTGGTATCTGCTCTCGTGTATCGTCGGCTATGAGACAGAGACATCCATAAAATTTATGACATGCGCACCGCTTTTTAAGCTCTCTAATATGCTTCAAGAAATTGTTTTTTCAGAATCAGTGCGTGATGAGTTGAAGTCCAAGACGATAGCATTCATCATTATCTACATAATGGATGCGTAGAAAAGCAATTTTTGGAAGGTAAGGTTTCGATGTCCTTGTAAAGTAAGAAGATATTTTGTATGATAACCATAGACACGTGGTAACTTAATTAATCGGTTATTTTCCGTCAATCGTGCAATTGAGCCCTAAGATATATGAGTATGTTGTAAGAAAATTATCAAAAATGTCCTAAGCCATTATACGATGACCAATTCCATCCTAAATCTTTTAATTGTGCCAATTCAGTTTTAGATCTTTTTGACGATTTGTCAATTTTGTATTAAACCTTTCAATTGTGACAATTTAGTCCTAACCATTTTGATCATTCATTAATTTAGTTATAAATTTATTGACGGTTTACCAATTTAGTCATTTTGGCCAATTTTGATTGAAAATCACTGAAATAGTGGTTTACTTAATGCTAATCGTCCTACATGATGTTGTCCTTCACCGATTGTAGCTGGGTCTCATCAATGGCCGGCAACCCCTATTAACCTCAAGCAGGGCCGCCCTCACCTGGCTCGGGCGAGGGATGCCCCACGCCTGGATCGGCAAGGGGGTAATGAAGATCATCATGACCAATTTAAAGTAGAAATTGAAGGAACATGTGGGGTAGTGAGATCTGACGAGAGTGATAAATCTTTCTTTCCTATTGTTTACCCCTGGAAGCTTGTTGAGAAACTCCATGGGCAGTTGTCGGGAGGGTGGGATAAGGACGCCACGTCCGCCGTGACTTGGACGTCTCGCTTCGTCTCCTTCCTCTCGTCACGCGCCGCTCCGTTTCGTCTCACCATGAAGAGTCACTCGAGACACAGGGATCCATCGAATTTCAAAGTCCCAAATCATGAGTCCCTCGACTGTTTGCGACGACATCTTGATCGGAAGCCGGATCAAGACACCGGACGATGAAGATGTATCCCCGGGGGTGTCGGCAAATCGCGTCAAAACATGCCGGATGAAATTTAGGTGTCTAACTCGAATACGGCACGTCTATTAATCACGTCAAAATTAATGACTTTTATACATAAATTTCATAAATTTAGGTGACTTTTAATGTTAGTTCAAAATTAATGACTTTTAAATATGGACTTTTACACGTAAATTTGTAAACAATGTGTTTAGAAGTGTAAAAACGTGTCTAAATGTACTATGCTAAAAAGGATAACACATTAATCTATATGATTTAGAATTAATACCGTGAAAAACCTTAAATTGATATACTTATGATAAATTTTTCCTCTATTAATTTCTGTTAATTTTTACTGTCAAATTACTAAGTTTGATGACACTCTATTGATTTGGGGTTTTACCTTTCGTTTGTCATGTGTGTATCAGTTTTGTGATTTTTCATAATATTAATCTAATTTAATAGAAACTAAGAGATGACATATTTATCACATGTGTATCAGTTTGGAGTTTTTAGTAATCAAAAAATTAGTTTAAAATAAATTTATTACAAGTGTATTGGTTTATGGTAAATTTGTTACAAAGGTACTAATTTGGGATTTTTTGTAGTATTAACTCCATAATTTAACTTATTTAAGTGTGTTATCAACAGTTTAAAAAGAGTCAAATCCCAATAGAATGCGTTTTTCATGTGTCATATAAAATCACCGTGTTCTGTCATTAACATGGACTATTTGGGACGCATCAACCAAAAATAAATTCAGGAGTACGTTTTACAGGACAATCGACATTAATTCAGCTTAAATATAGTCAGGTACGAAACCAAATTTTTATAGATGTTTCCCGTGACATAAAGTTTCCAACATGTCATTGATTGAGCTACCTATAGATTCGTGCCCCCATGTGATCCCAAGAATTGAAAATCGATCCTCGTGTTAAATGTGTGAGCGAAGAAGCTGTGCTTTTCCTTCGTGGTCCTCCGTTGCCAGAGCAGCTCATGAGAGATCCCGTTGCAAGTCTACGTAGACTATGGTTTCGCCTTTATGTTCAAATGCATGCATGCATGCATGCACATGGATATGTTGTAGAAAGCCTTGGGGGGGGTCCTTCTACAGGGCTTTGCTTTGGCGATTCTAGCTCGTACCTTGAACCAAGCGAAGAAAACAAATCGTGAAGGTTAGTTTCTCGACGGCTTTGAGGTGGTGAACAGAGAAAAACAGATTGCACTGCTGTAATTCTTAGGCCTTTTCCAGATTTCACCACCAGAGTCATTGCATTAATGTTCAGATAGTTGCGACGGCGCCAAGGAATGAGAATTGGGCTCATGGGTTAATACAACGTGGGACTAATGTTGGGTTGCAAGACAGAAGTCTCCAAGCGCAAAAGCATAGTGGAAATGCTGGGTAAAAAGAAGAAGTAAATAAGTTAATGGGACGAATGTAAAGTGCGGATAACAGTCACAACGTTTGGCATATTCCGGTAACTATTTGCTACGTTTGACATGTTCTGGTAGATGTGTTTCTCTGTGTCTCACCCACCTCCATGACTACCTGTTAGGAGTGTGCAGCAAGGACCTCTACCTGGGGAGGTCAGCAAAGGGGCCTATGTTTGAGCCTGTCAACCTATGTAATTGAACTCACATTCAACCAAAAAAAATAAAAATAAAATAAAAATAAAATTGAGTCAATTATACATGTGAGTTGTGTGAAAGAAGTTCCCTATCGGATAATTAGTGTGGTGTGAAGATGGGTCCAATTGGATAAATTAATAGGCTTGGACTTGCGCTCCCTCTAGGCAATCTCTATAGGCAAAGGTATTAGGCTTATGCTACGTACTTTTAATAGATAGTATCAAAGTCGATAGTTTATTGGTGCTCCATCCTCAATCTATATCGGTGTTTGGTGCATATCTCAAAAAAAAAAAAAATCTCATGATCAACACTTATTTCAGGTGAAAATTGATATAACAGTTGTTCTAGTGAGAAGAAACCATGCACAATTGGTCTAATAATGTGAGTCTGGCAAGAAGAGATGAGAGATAGAGAGATAGAGATCATGGGTGATGCAATCCCAAATTAACAATTGATGATGGTTGCTGAAGTATTTGAATGCGGGTGGGTCTAACTAGATTTGTTGATGGGCTTAGACTTGAGCTCTCTCTTGGCGTCTCTCAAGTGAAGGTATTAGATTTTTACTGCGCACTTTAATATTATGTGTCAATTAGAATATATTAATTACTTTACATCACACTGATTATCCGATGTGAGACCCTTCTAACATAAATCACGTATGTATCTCAACAATCTCATATTCACTAATACAATAAGTTGGGAGTGCGCAGCAAAATTTTTATATTTTTCACAAGGAGATTGCTAAAAAGAAGTTTTAAGTCTGAGCTCGTCAACACATCCTACTAAATCCACCATCATTTTACAAACTTAAGTTAATGAGTTACAGGTCAATATGGATGTAGTAACTACTCCATATTACATCAATTATCAGATGTGGAATTTTTCTCACCCAATTAATACATGCATCTCAATACTTCCAACGACTTTTTCATGTTTGCCATCTGCCTTTCACATCGCCAACCAGCTTTCCAACATTACTGGCCATGGTCCCCCCATCTAGAGATTCTAGGGCCATGGCCAAACTTCTTATCCTTTCTCTGTTCTTGTTAGTGCCACCGGAATTGACATTGTTCATTCTCGCATATGCCAAACATCTTGCTGGCCAAGCTCGTGCGAGCCACAACCTAACTCTATGTAATGTGCGGTAATTATGAAGTCGATATCCTTTTTTATAGCCGACACCTCACAAAGCCAGTGTCTATCTCCATAGGCCAATGCCGGTTTCGGTCATGACAATGAATACGCGCCCGCAATATAAGGGCATCCATGGAAGACTCCAACCTTCGATGGTGATGAAAGGCGTCATTATCGAGAAAACGATTGCCGTGAGTGCTTCTGCAAGTTGGTCAGTAGTTGAAACATGGGAAACTCGAAGCGATCTTTTCGATGGATGATCTCGAACGAAGTGGAAGTCAATTTTTCCAGGCGAGAATGGAACACTAGATTCGCACTTAGTCGTGTGGCTCCGACATTCGCGCAAAGATATTCTTGCGATAGGGATTGAACACAAGCAACCTCGCATACTGGGTGAGTACGACAGGATGTTCAAACTTCGTGGAGGACCGAGCAGCGATTCTTGTTTCTTGGAATCAAACGAGATGAAGTTCGAGGTCGGATACACAAGGTAGGCAGAAGAGTGGAGCTGCGATCGACATGATTACACCCCAATCTGTGTCTAGGAAAGCATTTAGTGCTCCGTTGGCCAGCAAGGACGAGACCATAATCTTAAAATAGTCTTCCTCAAATAGACAGCTTTCTAAGGATGTGATGTACACATGCGCGCACATAAGTGCAACAGATCTGCAAATTCCAAGCCAATTTAGAGTACCTTCAAGGATTTTTTGCCTTCGAGCTTCTTGGCCCAAAGTGAACTCTCAACTCTACCTGCCATCCATGAACGGTCCTCGATCGCATACCTTCTTTGTCGGGAAGCATTCAAGTAAAAGAGCAAAATCAATGTAGTTCGAATCACTTGGGAAACAAGTAGTTTAAATTCTATTGCATTCACTATTAATTCACGAGGGCTTGAGCCAAGAATCGAATTTTTCGTAACGATGAGAATGGATTTTAGGGTGCTCTCTTAGCATGCGACTGATTCTCATTCAGTGTGATAGTCATCTTAATATGCATTGAGTGACTACTATAGAGCAAAAATCCTTACTCTTGTTGGATGGAGGGGGAAGAGTTAAGAGAATGATTAAGAACAGTTGGTCAAACTCGGATAATTGAAAGCCCCTTTTGGCATTTTAGACGTGAATTTCCCGTCTACTTAATTAGGTGCCTTAATCTTATCATTACAATTGAAGTGTGTGAGTTGTGTAGGTTGTGAAACCCTTTTCGCTCGCTCATGCGCCCCCACCCTAGTTCTCGAGAAGGCGGGAAATTGCATTCCTCACCTCTCCCTTCTCAAGTGGGAAGGATAGCCATTAGGGCAACTCCCAGTAGTTTCTTTGTCTACTTTAAAGAGCTTATTTCTTTCCAAACTGAAATGTGTGATGCATTGAGTTTTTAGGGATACTAGAGATATTGTTTGATATGTTGGGGATATCATTTGATAGTTTGCTAACTTTTAGGATCCACATAAATCTTGGACGATCTCATGAATCTTTTCAGATCATTAATCACGCATTTAGCCCATTTAGATTCTAGGTTCACCTTAGTGCTCACGTCCATATATTTTCACGGCTTAATGAATCTCAACGGTCTTTCTCCATTAATGTTATCTACCATTTGTTAGATCAAACAATTTGGTCACTCCTACTAGGTTGAACGTTTTTCCTGATCTTGTACTTGATGGGGTGGTATCCAAAATCCTGTATTGATGTGGTTACATTCCTGTACTAGGCTTGGTGTCGCGGTCCTAGCTAGTGGCCTTGGACCGACTCTACAAAGTGTATTGCCATAGTTCACTTTAGTAGGATACTAGCCTTTTCACAAGTGCACAACTCCCCAAGAGTTGTGGGTGGATGCACGATTTAGTTATAATAATTTATTAGGAACATTTCCTAGTAGGGAGGTTGAATAATTACACTTGTTTGAGGTTTAAATCACAAATTCATCTAATAATTTGAAGTTTAAAAACAATTGATAGTAACCTATAAAATCTCACATGGTATTGAGAATATTCTGAATTTAAATCTTTCCAAGTTCCTATTTACCTCTCAATTAATATTTAATAATAAATCATGCATTTATCTAATAGTTTAAGTTTTTATAATAATTGACAGTGGTTCCACAAAATCTCACAATTCCCTTAAAGAGTTGAAAGAGTCTTATGGACATTCTCGAAACTCTCTGGAGAACATTGAAAATAACTTGTTTTGGGAAATATCGAACTACTTCTATATCCAGAGATCTAAAATATATACAAGAGAAACAATGACAATTGGTTTTAATTGTCATGACTCGAGCACAGTTTCAATTGCAAGGTATATCGTCTAGTGCTCTACCGAACCGGCCACGGACGACATATTCTAGACAAGATTGGCCCGAGCACCTCAAAGACGTCAAGCACATGACACCCAAGCTTACATGCGATGGGAAGTGTAAAACTGACAATATTTACTCAAAAGTTGTCTTGCCTCAGGCTCCAGTTCCGTCTTCAGCTCCACGACCTTCCAAATGGTGTTATAGTCTTGTTATAGATCTGGTCGTGTTTTCTCAATGTAAGCAGATAGTTGCCAATTCAAGATTTTATGCCTACCATTGAATTTTTTTTTTTTCGTTTTTCGAAATCCAATATGAGATCCATACTTAGTTTGAGGGGATATTAGAGATACTATTTGAACATGGTGTGGCCTTTTTTGTGGTTTCGTTAAAAACAATCTATTTCTCCTATTGGTTATGAGAATTCAAAGATTGTGGTAATATTTAGTCACTGATTTTAACTTGACAATCCACTTAGAGTTTCACTTTATTTGATAAATATCTTGCAACCTCATAATCTATTTCAATTAATAGGTTTCTGTTCAACAAATCTTCTTCACTTTTCAATGAGACATAAAGCTATTCAAAAGATCCAAACAAAAATCCTTTATCCTATATAGTGCTTCCATCGCTGTGTCAATGAATTTGAATCATTGAAAAAAATCTCATTCCTATAAATCAATTGTTGAGATTTTTTGAAACATCAAGAGGAGTGCCGTGCATGAGAGGGGACTCACATGTATGGAATTTTCGTTTTCTATAGTCTAGTAATAAACTTTTTCACCAATAATTGCAAGCTAGGTCCAGAGATTGCTATAAGAAAATTTTGTTAAGATGAATAGAAAATCCAATGAAGTGAAAAAAACATTAATATGGTTGATTGATTTCTTATTTTTGTTCAATTCAATTCATTTGTCTTTCATGATACATACGTAATTACATTATAATCGTGTCTTGAAATATTGTAAAATCACATCCAATACTCATTTTGAAAGTACAGTACCTTTCGACCAAAAAAAAAAAAAAGTACAGTACCTCAAAATTCGGCGAGACAACTATCAAACTATTGGAAGCCATCGCATATGTAAGGATCCCATAACTTTGAGAAATTAGTCAAACATTTTGTGAAAACTGCAACGCCTCTTTCCACCAGTGTAACTAGCCTTAAAAAACTCTTGAAACAATGCAATCAGAGAGCACATTGGAAATGTCACCTAAATGGCACCGTGCGTACTCAAGCCAATCTCCAATACTCTAGTCTTAATTTGACTCTAATCTTTTGTGATTACAAACCCGATGGTCTTGACTTCCTTTCTAAGCCTATATAAACTAATACATTTCATTCATTTAAAGTTACCATTGAACTCTTCCTTGATCTATGCACTAGACCCCCAACGATTGGTCAATTGCAAGATTATTAAATTAAATTAAATTTCTCTCTCTCTCTCTCTCCCACACCGCCCCCCCCCCCCCCCCCCCCCCCCAAATACCCCCCACAAACCCCCACTTGGAATTCTCTATGCCCCACCATGGGGATTCGAATATATGCCATTGATGTCCATGCCCTCATGGCACACCACCATCACCCACCACACAAAAACCTAACCTTTTCTTTTGTGCAAAAATACAAAAAAATTCCCATCAAAGTATCTCATGACGCCAATGAACAGGTCGGCAAATTTGAATAGAAGAAAGGCACAATGCAATATAAAAAGAATAGATAAATCGAATGAAAGGGAAAGCCAATCAACATGCACTCAACTTTAAAAAGGGAGGGAATCCGACGGTGGAGGGACGACCAGCTGCGGAAACACGGAGCCGCTTACGCCCAAGACTTTGGAATCTAAACCCTCCCCCATATCGCCAGGAAAAGAAAAGAAAGAAAAGCCGGTGCCCACGCATCACCCACCCAAGCATCGCCTCCCCCACTAACCCGATTTCACGTTGATATTTTTCTTTTTCAATTTCAACTTGAGGGGGAAAAATTGACTTTAGAGTTAAGCAATTCCGTAGTTATGGATCTCATGCCCTTTCGATTATACCACAAAATTCCCTAATTAGAGAAAGAAACATAATAGCAAGAGATATCTTTGTATGTCCCTCATGGGAGAATATTACGGATTAGAGCTGTACCTCTTTTTTTTCTCTTTTCTTAGGTAGTTGTTTGAAAGAAAGTGGTGAAGGTCAAACTGAGTTTATTGGAGGAGAAATTTAATCAATGAAAGAGAGTTGATAGAGATTTATGGAGTTCAAAATACCAGGCAAAAGGGATTTGACTCTTCAATCGTGAGATTAGGTTATAAATCACTCGATTAGGTTATAAATCACTCGATTGTCTCGCTCCCCTATGATGTAATGGATTCCCTCTCCTCCTAGCTCGATTATTGAATTATGTACATTCTCTAGAGAACACGATCATTGGTAAAGGCCCGCATATTTTTTTTTTCTTTTTTTTTTGGCTTGGTATACAAAGTTCTATGAATCTTCTAGCAAACTCTCCTTCTTCGATTAGATTTCCCCTTCTAATAAACTTATTTTGGCCTCTGGCCTTCTCTTTGTATGTAGCCACTTATAAAAAAAGAAAAAGTAAAGCTGTACTTTTAAACGTCATCAGTTGACAATATGTATAACAGCGAATAATTTTATGTGTAGATCACATGGGATGCACTAATATAGGCAAGCCCCGGTTCAGAGAAGAGCAGATTATTTCGGATTCAAGAAAAGCACATAGTAACCACTATCTCTTGAATATTTACAATCTTAATACAAAACCAATATTTTTTATTGAAAAATAAAGAGAGTTGGCTAATAATTTCTTGGTTTCAACAATGATTGAAACCCAAGTAAAACGAGGGTGGTGTAAGTCACTAATAATGTAAATATACTAGTTTTTTTTTTTTTTGGTCGGTTGTAAATATACTAGTTTACTCAGTGAATTTATACTAGTTTACTCAGTGAATTTATAGACCCCAAATCCAAATTACCACTTCAACAAGTTTCTTCCGAGTCCCGGGCGTCAGGTAGCTACGAGTGAACAACAACAGCATGGGTTAGATGGAGTTTTTAAATAAAGTATCTTATAAATAGGGTCGATCTTATCTTTCAAGACCAATGCTCCATTTTTTGAATAATTTAAGCCAAACATTTCCGAGATTCCTTCAAATTTAACCCAACCCTAGTTAAGCCAATCCCCCCTAGCACCTCCACCACCACCCCCCCAATCATCCCCTGCGTCTATATATCCCCTCTCTTGCACCCGCCAACCCAATTTTTCCTTTCTCTCTCTCTCTCTCTCTTTCTTCTACATCTATTCCCTAGGGTCAAAGCAATCCAAGACCTGCTTCAAACCCTCAAACTTTCATGTGAAGTGAAGAATCATCTTGAGGGGCCTATTAAAGGAGAGAGAAAGAAAAGAAAGAACAGCTTCGAGATCATCGTTGGTCTCTTTTCCTTGTTTCTTGAATCGAGGGAGATCGATAAGATAGAAATGAGCTGCAACGGTTGCAGGGTTCTGAGGAAGGGCTGCAGCGAGTCCTGCATCTTGCGGCCTTGCCTGCAGTGGATCGAGAGCCCCGAGGCCCAGGGCCACGCCACCGTCTTCGTCGCCAAGTTCTTCGGCCGCGCCGGCCTCATGTCCTTCATCTCCGCCGTCCCCGAGACGCAGAGGCCCGGTACGTGCGTGCGTCGGGTGATTTAGACATGAACGGTCGGGTCGGTGGTCGCGCAAGTCTTTTATTCTGAGACACGAGTGGATCCTCAGTTCTCTGACAGATTGAGCTTTTCTTTTTCTCTCTCTTTTGCTGTACAGCGCTGTTCCAGTCGCTGCTGTTCGAAGCTTGCGGAAGGACGGTGAACCCAGTGAACGGGGCGGTGGGACTGCTGTGGACCGGCAACTGGCACGTCTGCCAGGCTGCGGTGGAGACCGTCCTGCGCGGCGGCTCGCTTCGGGCCATGCCGGAGCTCCTCGACGGGGGCGGCGGCGACTGCGGGGGCGGCGGCGTCTCCCTCCCGGCGTCCGACGAGGCCTCGGAGGCCGGTGACACGTGCGCCGACGCATGGAAGCTCCGCGATCCGAATCCGGGATCCCGATTCTCCACTTCCAGGTCGAGGATCTCCCCGAAGCGCAAGAGGCTCGACGCCGCCGCCGACAACGCTAAGCTCCTACTCCAGCCGATGGATCTCGATCTCCGCCTCACGCCGACGGACTTCCAGGCCAAGACCAAGCCCGCAGTGAAGGCCGAGCACCAGACGCGGCGGCCGGGGACCCCGTCGATGACGTCGGAGGAGTCCGGCACCACGACGTGCTTCGAGAGCAACAATAATGTGGGAGAGCCGGAGACGAAGCTCCTCAACTTGTTCGCCTAACCGGAGAGGAGCTTCGACGTCGTCCTTCTTCTTTCCTCTCCCCTTTTTCTCGGGTGCTTCTGACGAGCGCATACACGAGTTAGCTCTCGGAGTATTATTCCGCTAATTGATTCTCTTTGTTAAATTTTCTTCTTTGTTTTCTCCTTTTAAGTGGGAAAAATCCAAGCCGGCGGAGTTCTCCGGCAAAGTTTTGTAAGTCGCCGGCGAAACCCGATTTCTCTCTCTCCGAGTCTTGAGCAGAAAGAGAGAAAAATGATAGTTTGTCGGTGCTCGCTTTCTCTTTCTTCTCCTTCTTCTGCTCCTCCTTCTCCTTTTGTTTTTCTTGATCATGACTGTGTGACTCCAATAAAAGCAGTTGATTTAAGTCGATTCGTGCTTTTCTTGGATCTTTCCTTCCTTTCTTTGCCGGCCGATGGAGATGGAGGGATCATCATGAAGCTTTGGAAGTGGCGGAAGACGGTAAAAGTTGGTGGGAGGATAAGGAATGTGAGGCTTGTGGAATCATCCCATCATTATCACTAATTCAATCACAAGCTAAAACTGGTACTCTATAGGATCATCGCCTAACGGAGTTTGAATAGTACGAAAAATCAAATCCAAGCATTTGGGCATCGAGACCCAAAAGATTAGACGGTCCTCTCTATTCAAGAATCCGAGCTTTCTAGATATTATTACGATTTAGGGTTCCAATCTCTTAGAATTTTATTCTGGAATTAGGGTTAGCTAGAGCAATATCAATAACTCTCAATTAGAGGGCGATGTCTAAAACGTTTAAAAGAATGCCTAGTCACAACAACAACGAACCAAAACCATGACCCAACTACCTTTTAGTTAGATCGATCACAATTCATGAAGCCCGGTAGATATATAGTCCGAGAAAAATTAAAATATAATAGACAACATCTGATCAAACGCTTCTGGCCAAACAAAGGAGGAACTCGTGAACCGGTACTCGATCGGCTTCCAGATTCACGGTTTCCAATTAACCCACTAAAGAAAAACCCCCAGATCGTAAACGAAATCGTCGGGTATGAAAGTTAAGGAGAACAAAACGTACAAGAGGAAAAGAACAATCTCAGGGGATGCTAATTAAATAAACACTTAACATATTAAGTTATTAACATCGGTTGAATCAAATCCCTATTTGCCCATGGCCCCCAACCAGAAACTTCTACGTGATTTCTTTGAACACGGAGTGATGGGGGCAAAGTCGCATTCTTTCTTCTGTTCTTTCTTCGTCACTGTGTTCTTTGGTTTGTGGAGTTACACGCAAGTTTCCGCATTCCATCATTCTTATTTTATGCAAAGACGAGAGACGGTCGCGAGCTCTTCTCATCCGCCACGTAAACTAATCTTCAGATAATCAAAGCCAAACGTATCGACCAAAGAAACCCTTATCCACTTATCCGCCCACCACCGCCTCCAAGGGTTAGGAGGGGGGGTTAGGAGGATGGACAGATCGATGAATTCTTTTGAAAAATCGTTCAGGAGGCGTCTCCTTTGACCTTGTATGCATATGCATACGTGGAGAAGAGTCATCCAACGCCCATGCGATTGGAGGAACGTGGGAGAATGCTTCCAAACAATTCGGGGCGGGGAGGGGTCAAAAGTTGAAAATGGAGGAAAATTTGTGGAAGAATGTGGGTCCAAATTCGAGCACACCTTTCTCACTGGACGCTTCCCCTCCTCGCAAAAGTCACGACGTCTATATCCGAAATGCCCTTCAAAAGAAAAAATTGAATAGTTTGGAGATACACGAGATGAGATGAAGAAAGAACAAAAGTCGGGTCACTACTTGTCCTTTGTACTCTCTCTCTCTCTCTCTCTCTCTCCTCTGCTTGTAAGGTAAGAGACGGCTTTTGGGGCTTTTAGGGGGTGGAAAGAGGCGTGGAGGAAGAGAGAAGGTATTTTCCTATTTTTATATTTCCCTTTTTTTTTAGAGGATTTCTTCTTTTTTGCCGTGAAAATGGATGGGAAAAATCAACGTCGGGGGACGAGGAAGTGGGGCTGGGGTTCTCTTTAGCGTCTCCATCGGCCAATGGGCGCGACGAAACACCACCTCTACCTCCACCTCCCCCTTATCACTTATCATCGTCGGTTTTGGCATTATGGGGGAAGTGTGGATTAGGTTTTCGAGAATTCAATTTTTTGGCTTTTTCCCGCACTTGATTGTTGTACATTTGGTAAAAGAGGAATTACCAAAAAGACTGGGAGAATATTTGGAAAATTAGCAATTTTTATCACTTTCATGAAGATGGTGATTATCTATTTTTTTCTTGAAGTTCATAACATTTGAAATTTGACGTTCGTTCAACGTCGAAAGCTTCAGAAATTCCAATTATCTAAGAATTTTTCATCTATTATCAAGACTCGTAATGTATTTCTTTCAAAATTCCGAAGGAAAAGGAAGAGAGTATCTTTTCTTAAGCTAAAATAAATATACCTTAAACTTGGTACGAAAAGATTTCGCTATAGTGCATAAGTTGCTCGAATATATCTATTTGACAAAACCTACCAAAAAAAAAGTCCGGTAATTGCATCAAGCATAATATGTCGTGTACATGAAACATGATTTTGCCTATTTATATTAGGCATAGGAAAAAAAATATATGAAAATTAGGTGGAGCCAAACAAAAGATGAACCAGATAAAAAAATAAGAAAAGTTGAATTTAATGCGCCGATCCTGAGAAAATTTGGTGGAGCCAAACCAAAAATGAGAAAAAAACTGGGGGAAAGAGAAAAAAGGAACATTTTGCGTTTTCCACCATTTGAGGGAAAGACCCCGTCTATTCTCCCCTTATCTTGGGACAAGATGGGACCACGACATACGCCATCACCTCGCCAATTCCAGGTCGCAAGTTGCATCCCCCCCTCCCCTCTTTTCTTTTCCGGAGAACCCCACGAAAAAAAAGAAATTAATTTTTTTTTTAAAGTGGGAAATAAAAGAGGAGAGAGAGAGAGGGAGAGAGAGACTTAGCACTAAAAATGGCTTTTTCCACAAGTTACGCAGAGGGATATAAAAAGAAAAGAAAAAGAGAAAATATCGAGGGGCGATGCGCTGCGCCTCGCCGCATTCGTGGGGTGGGCCCCCCACGTTGGAGCGCTGTCAGCGCCACCTCAGCTTGCGCCCCACTTGTTGCTCGTTCGTTGTGGTCACTGCTCCTGTCGGGCCCACCCCCCCTTCCTCCCAAAAACCAAGTGGCCCATTTTCATTTTCATTTTCATTTTTTTAAAAATTTTTTTGGGGGTGGGGGGCCCACTAAATTATTTATATTGGTGATTGAGTCGACGGTGGTGCGATCTTAGGGCAGGATTCTTGCCCGGGCTCCCACCCCTTCGTCCGGTCGCTTTCCGCTTCTAGATTTTAGGGGGGCTCCTCCGATCGGATGCTTGAATGAATCAATCGGGGGGGTGGGGGGTACTATGCTTTTGTGAGGGGAAAATTTTGGTTGGAAGATGAAGTGGTACTTCAATTCGTACCCTCTCTTTCTAACCCCTTGTTTTGGTCCCGGACCATACTAGAGAGTGCCGTTTGCTTTAACTCCCCTTACAGTGACACGAAAAGCCACTAAGTCGCAGGCTTTTTATGGAATCGAAAGATGGGATTTGTTGTCGATGACAACTTGTTGTCATTGAGATAATGAGCAAGTTGAACTCCGAGAATCTTGATCACTAGGGGTTGTCACGATGGCTACTCTTCTCACTTGCAAAGGGGAAAGTGATAAGTTCAATTCTCCACCTTTTTGAAAATATGATTAAGGTGGGGACGTATGAGTGATGGGCCAGGGTTTTGCAATCAATACATAGCATATATAATGGCTTGTAAGATAAGTATAAGAAAGGACCTCACCAGAAAAAAAAAAAAAAACAACTTTGGGATTTTAAGACTGCTGCCTACATTTAAGGGAGCCGAACTCGAGATCTTTTTGGCCCCAAAATAATGTTTGAATTGAGTTACGTCGATTTGCTACAATCAACAGATAAAGAAAATCACTTCCTTCTTCTTCTTCTTTTTTTTTTTTTTCTAATATACTGAAAATGCAAGGTCGGGAGAGCAACGCAGCTACGCTTCTGGACAATATCGCTTGGGTTTCACACCTGTTACGGAACTTGACTGATTCAAATCATAACTGCTCAACCTACTGGCGTGTATGTAAGCCTATCGTTACAACTCCATCAATAAGCCAAAATTCTTGAAAAACCTCTTCTTATCGATAATAAATGCTCGAGGTTTAATTAGGTTAGAGGTTCGCCTATCACATGGCTCGAACTTATGGCTTTTCATTTATCAAGGCATCAATTACTAAACAAAAGAGGGATAGGGGAAGTGGGAAGCATATTGAAGGTTCCTAGAGATTGCTCTTTCATATTTTACGCAGACAAAGACATGGAAGAGGAGGAAGGCAGGTGTGACGCGGAATTCACCACCGCCTCACTTTCATTGAACTTGGCCAACCACGACAGCTCCCAAACTTCCTGGTGCAGTCGCGCCCCTCTATTTTAATGCACCCACCATCCATAATTTAATGCCATTCCTACCTTATAATATACGCTACTTCCCCCCAAAAAAATAATAAAAAATAACAATGATTTGCTATTTTTTTTCTTATGATTAAAGAAGGGGAGAGAGCAAAAGCTGGGTCAGCGTCTACTTTGTGAAGCATTTTCCTTGGCTGTTCTCATTAGGGTTTTATTTTTATATTTTTGTTTTGGTGCTGGGATTAGAAAACTAGCAAACTGGCCAGGTCATTTTGGTGGAAATTAAACATTGGTTTGTACTGGATAAGCATAGATGCGTAGGTTCCCTCTGCTAGTTGCTTTTGGATTAGATGAATATTCCGCCGAGTCTTTATTGGCTGTGTTGCGAGGAGGTTTCGGCTTTTTGTTTTGCCTCTTTCCATGGCCAATTTTGGGGAATCCAAGAGGGTCATGAAATTCCGAGTTATATAATTATTGCTGAGTCCAAGATATTGAAATTCTGAGTTATATAATTATTGCCGAGTCCAAGATATGATATGCATATGGATGTGATGTCGCAATATGAGTTGATAATGTCTTTGAAGCTAAAGAGACATCAAAATTGGAGTAAAGACGTTGAGATTTAATACGTCATTGGAATTTCACCATGACAAATATACTCGCAATGCATTAATCTTGTGTTGGTCTCAGGTTCTTTTTTTCCTTTCCTTGTCTTAAAAATGTCAAATCTCGAGGTCAAATATAAGCAACATAGAAATATTTGCACTCTCTCCCTCTCACTTTTAGTTGGACTCTTTAATGGTTAGTCATAATGTGGATTAGATGTCGGGTATGTATGCCATGAAACTTTATATCGCAATAAAGTGATGTGACTTAATTTTCTGTTCATACACCGAGTATCATAGTGTGGATTAGATGTCGGGTATGTATGCCATGAAACTTTATATCGCGATAAAGTGACGTGACTTAATTTTCTGTTCATACACCGAGTATCATCACTTCAATTGAATAGGGGATTGGGAACTTATCAATGTGGTTTGAAAGTTGAAATCTCTAACATGTGCACTATAATTGAGACATGCACATCCACAAGCAATTAATCCATGGTGGAGATCTAGCTCCATTATTTTCCTCTCATCTACATCTTCCGACCCCTATGATAATTGACCGTCAAGACAACTTTAGACTGGAAGCCTCGACCTACTATTTGAGATTTCCCCCAACATCTATGATGGTTTGTCAATTTTAGAGAGAGAGAGAGAGAGAGAGAGAGAGAGAGATTGGTTGATTTATGAGTAGGGTTTGAGGTCATCGACCATTTATTTTGTGGTTGTTGATGTGGTACCCCACAAAATGATCCATGTCCTTTGCATCGATCTTAAATCGATTCATTAGATTTAGTCAAAACGTACCCATGGGCAGCCACTAAGTATCTAATTAAGAAGTTTTTGCAGTTACTGATGCAATGACTGTTTTCAAGTTTTCCATAATCTTTGTTTTGTGAAGTGAATTATTCTAAATTAAGTATAGTAATCAAATGTCTTAGGATTAACTTGCTAACATGACCTCAGCGCGAAATGTTTCCTCCGATGTTTCATTGCACATGGGAAAATCAGGCGTCTGAAAACTTCAGTTGTCCGTAGGAAAACTAGCTACCATTTTCAATAGCTGGGTCCCTTTGCAACATGACAAAGCTTACCAAGATTACAACCACCATCACTTGAAAAGCCCCTTGAATGCCTCAATGTAAGTGCAAGACTTCTCTTGGATTCCTTCATCCAAAAAGTGGACGGACTCCGCACTTCCATTTCATTTTCCTAATCATATGCAAAATTTTCGTGATATATGATCAGTGACGCGTGGATTCGTAATAAAATCTTTTCATGATCTTTTAACATTAAAATGACATCTGAAATTCCGACGGAAAAGTAGATCGAATCAAGCGATTCGTAATATCTCACGAAACGAATAATTAAAAAAAAAAAAAAACACTGGTTTCGATTTCAAGCAAAGATCGGATCTCCAGGAGCCGATGAGGCCGACGAGTGGCAGGCGAGACTCGAAACCCGAAAGAACCGAGAGGATTAATAAATTCCATTTCTCATGGGCAAGTTGCGGGAGCAAGTGGGCAAACCCTGGGGTCTACCAGGAAGTGGATTTAGCTGACGTTGGGGGTGAATTCAACTTCTTCCCTTCTCTTTTTTATGAATTTTGTACATCTCCTTGATTCCCATGTTGGCTTTAGAGATACGGGGATTGCTGGAGAGAACCATTTGATTTGTTCATCATATTCAAATGGGTGATTCTTTTTGCTTTTTGCCCCTCGCGAACGGGTGTCTCAGCCTTGTTTTTGGGATGCAAAACCCTAGTTTAAAGGGGCACGACTTGGCTTTACAAAGAGACATCTGGCCTTTCGCGGAATTTAAAAGTCGCTCATCTCTTTGTAAAATGCTGTGAGATATCTGATTTTCGAAATCAAAAAAGCCTTTCCTCAGGTCCAGGATTCCCAACATTCCAGATCATCATCATCCATGCACGCCCAAGATGCGTTGCTTTCATCCGATAAAGAGGGATTTCAACCCAATCAATTATTGCTGGGTCTACCTTACAGCTAGAGTACATGTCTACTATATAAGTGCATATGCTTATTTATATATATATATATATATATATATATATATATATATATATATATATATATATATGACATGTACTTTGTTGTGCTTCAAGAAGATATATCAATTGAAGCATTTTTTAACCATTTAAAATGTTTCTTGATTTGTTGCCCGTTTTGAGGCTGAAATAGCTGGACCATGTTGATCGTCACTAATAGAGTCTCTCACTTTGCTTTTTATGAGCCTTAACACTAGATCCTTGTACGTGATTCTGGAGAAGTGGACTAGAATCTCATTTGATCAATCGTCTGTTTAACTCCCGTCTTTTTTTTTTTTTAATGCTTATTTATAGTACGAGATTACCCAAAGGATGTAGTTGTTTGACGTAAAACTATTTGCAAAAAAAAATGTTTTCAAACTTTTCAACTATTTGGACTCTAGAAAATGAATCGATCAATAGGAAAAAATTTCCTATTGGTTAAAATTGACAAGCTAAAACTTTGGAAAATGAATTTCCCTCTTATTTGGAGAGGGATATCATTTTACCCAAAGAGATACTACTATTGTTATGCCAATGAATGCATCACTAATAAAGGTGATCGGTTCCAAGGTAGGTCCATTCCCAGTTTGTGGAATCAGCCCACTTGGTCCTAGAACTAGATCAATCAGTGTGATTCATTTACATAGTCGGTCTCGGAAGAGGTGATTTCTTTGTTTTATTTTGTTTTTGGTTTCGTTTAGTCCCTACATATGGGAATTTCCTAACATTAAAAGATTTTTTTTCTCACGAACGGGTGTCTCCAAATGTTCAACCTTGTTTTTAAAATGCAAAACCCTCATTCAAAGGAGCACGACTTGGCTTTACAAAGAGACATCTGGCCCTTTGCGGTATTTAAAAGTTTTTCCTCTTTGTAAAATACTGTGAAAAATCCCGTTCAGGTCTAGGATTCCTAGCATTCCAGATCATCCATGCACGCCCAAGATGTATTGCATTCATTTGATCAGAGGGGTTTCAACCCAATCAATTATTGCTGGGTCTATTTTACAGCTAGATTACCTGTACTTTGTTTTGCTTCACGAAGATATATCACTTGAAGAATTTTTTAAACATTTAAAATGTTTCTTGATGTGTTTCCTATCTTGAGCCGAAATAGCCGGACCATGTTGATCATCACTAATAGAGTCTCTCACTTTACCTTTACAAGATCCCATGCTATTTTCTTTTTCTATGCTTACCCATGGTATGAGATTACAATGAGGGTGCATTTGTTTGATGTAAAACCACTTGCAGGAAAGTGTTGTCAGACTTTTAAGTATTTGGATGCCAGAGAATGAATCTGTCAATGGAAAGTGTTTTCTATAGATCAAAATTGGCAGCTAAAACTTTGGAGAATGAATTCACCTCTAAGGGAAAGGGAAGTCATTTTCCCCAAAGAGATGCTACAATTGGACTTTTTTCCTTCTTGTAGATTCTTCATAAATTTTTCAAACGCCGGAAACGTACTTCCTTTTCATTTTCATTCTCCCAACCAAACAAGGGAAAATCAATCGCTTTTCTTGAAAATAAATTTTGGGTAAACCCATTTCCTTCAATATAAAGTTTTTTTTTTTTTAATAAAACAAATGGGAGAAATTTCATGAAAAAAGGTTTTCCAAGAAATCATTTTCTAGGAAAATGTTTTCTCCTTGTTGTTAGGATTCGCTCACAAACACAACGAAATAGAGAGTAAAGGGGAGAAAGAGAAATTGAGACATAAAGTTTATCTTGGTTCACCCTTAAACTAGGGGTACATCCAACAGAAAATTCCATTATAATTAACACATCGCACATCTCTATTACAATTTTTAATTACAAGAGAAAGAGATACACACAATGGTTATTTATGCATTCAAGCTCAAACTTTGGTAAAATATGGGCTCAAATTATAAAAGTCTTCTAGCGGCGCCCTTGCAACTCTTGTCGGGGTAGCTCCCGGACCTTTGCGCCTTCTTGTCGATAGGGAGTATTAACTACACCCCAAGGTTAGAGAATTCATTTTTCTAACTTTAAGCGTGCATATTTCTTTGATCATAAATGTTTTTTCATTAATTGCTCATTTTCAGCTAATCAAAACACATGAAAGTCCATAAAATTAATTCATGGAAAATTCTTTCACTCAAACAAACACATCCTAAGGGTGTGTTTGCCAAATAATATATTCTTTCGTGTCAATTTTATGGATTGCATTATGTGGGTTTTAAGCGTCCAACATTTTCAAAACATGGCATGGGAACGGGATGAGCCTAATCAAAACATGTAATGTTTCGCCCACTAATAAAATATCTAGTTTCTCGATATACTTTATAAGGTCATGGAAATTTCCACACCACTTAAAAAACTAGACCTATTACTATGTAAACATGATTTCCTTGAGCCAGTTTTGGCGACCAGACTAAACTCAACTCGGCGAGCCATCCGCACGATATTAAGCAATCCGTATGGAACCATTTCCTCGTCGGCCTAGCCCCAACTCCTTGTGCCGAGTGAGATTGAACACGGGGCCTCGCATTTATCAAGACGCGGCGCAAGATCTTAATTGTTTTACCCCTCGATTTATCGGGCAAGCTCGTTCGGACGCACCTCGTATTCCCGAGTTTGAAGGGCCGTGCCTTCCCCAGTTTAGTGCATATTTCGAAAGTCCCCGTCGTGTCTGTTTCTTGCTTATTCTCTCCCAGATTCGCTTCCAACCTCGTCTTCAACGTTCGAGATCTGCCCTCCTCAAGGCCTGGATCTGCAGGGACCACTCAATAAATGAGGGGGCCAAAATAAATGAGGAGGCCAAGAAAAGAAGAGGTTTTCCAGCCCAGCGTAGCTCATGAGCTTCCATTTCCGGATGCATGTGCTGATGGACCACGTCGGTACTTCCCTTTTTTGAGTATCAATTATGGTCGTAGCGACGCCCCCACCATCAATGCATGGTTGGGTCGAGAGTGGAATGGTCGATGGCGATCGATTCCTTTGTCGTCGGGTAAGCAAGCGGAGCCCCCTACGATCTCGAGAGATCTGGTGGTACAGTCTCATGGTATCCAAGGGTTTCGTGGTTCGGGTACAATGGCTGCCAGGTCATGAACAGGATAGGTGCTAACTTCGGTAGATAGAATGATAGTCTGGACCGAGTTTTATGTTCCCAAATTGCGATTGCTAGCTCATAACATGTTTTTGAATACTTGTAGGGAAAACCACAATGGCCGACTTTAATTATCCCTGCACGCAAGATGATTGCTCAAAGTTATGTCATGAACCGAATGTAATATATATATAGAAAATCATGTCAATGGGGTCAACGAGAGGATTTTTAAGTCTGTTCAAGCCCAAAAGCAGCTGGGCTCGAATGCAACATCATGTACAGATGATGTTTACGAGACCCGAGAACCGAGCTCACGCATGCTGCAGTCGACCAGAAAAGAGGAAGAACCGAAAAAGTAAAATGCATGGCAGCTTTATGCTTGGCAATATATCTGTTTTGAACTCAAAAGGTTGCTCGATAGTCGGTGGAAAAATTAAAATCATCGTATTTGTACGTTCTCTAAGGTCAATATTTATAAGACGGACGCGTGGGCTTCACTACTGTTTCAAAAGGACAAGCATTAAATCGCCATATTCCATAGAGCTTACTTAGCTATGAAGCGAAACGAAAGTAAAAACATACAGAGAGGAAATTGGAGTCGTCCTACGGCACAATAGGCACAATTGACTCATTGATGCGAATCGATACATTTAAGATGCGAGTAAATCATCTAATGTGCTCAATACAGACTGTGGTTTAGTGTTAAAATCAATCAACTTGTATCAAGAGTGCGAGTATTGCTTACCCACACAAATTGGGCAATGCTATCCCTACCTTGGGTAGTTTTCAATTTGTAAGTCCCGTTAAATGCTAACACGGAACCCTAATTTGTCGAGTTATATCTTTGGAAACACAAGATGGGAATAAGTATTTCTCTCCTTTCACGAGCAACTTCCTTTGAAAATGAAAAGGAGGGTCATCATTGAGAAAAATATAGAAGAAAAAAAAGTAAAATAGTTAGAGAGAGAGAGAGAGAGAGAGAGAGGATGTGTTCAACATTGCCACCAATGGGACCAAGGCAAAAGCAAGATCGATGCTTTTTCAGACGAATTGCTCCGAGCTGATCTCGTTCGGAGCATGTCTATCTTCAACAGCCGAGGTGGGCCGACAAGGTGTGGGGGAAGGGCACGGCGGATCCACGTGAAGAGGGCGCCGCCCCGGATCGGCGGAGCATGGGGAGGGGGCAGATTCTCCTGCGCCTGATATAGTTGACTTCGACCACCCACCACCCCCACTTCCCACTTCCCCGCCCATCTTGCAGCCTACAGAATGTTCTCGCACGCCACGTGACTTTGTCCCACCACGGCACCGCGGTACGAGATGCATTGCATCGTGCGCGTAAACTCGCGTCCTTCGGCTTGGTTGCCAAACATGCCCACACGGCAGCCGCCCTGCGATCCGACCGAGTCCTGGAAATCTGCGTCGGAGCTCGTTTCCCAATCTCTCGCGTCTCATTTTTTGGGCATTTCGATGGTACGGAGTTGAATGGCTGATCACGGAGCCAACATGGATTAGGCACGCTGTACAAGTTTGATTTCTCAAGTTGCAAAGTGCTAAGCCGCCTATTGGGAATGCTCGACTCGTGCCTTGCCTTACCTGTTTTATGAGATTAACATGGTATTTCATGAACCGGAATTTACCTACTTACGATGATCCTTCCCCCCCCCCCCCCCTAAGCCGCCTATTGGGAATGCTTGACTCGTGCCTTACCTGTTTTATGAGATTAACATGGTATTTCATGAACCGGAATTTACCTACTTATGATGATCCTTCCCCCCCCCCCCCCCCTAAGCCGCCTATTGGGAATGCTTGACTCGTGCCTTACCTGTTTTATGAGATTAACATGGTATTTCATGAACCGGAATTTACCTACTTATGATGATCCTTCCCCCCCCTCCCCCCTCTCCCCCCTCCTCTCTCTCTTATTCGAGGTCCAGTAAATACTATTTAACGTCGGCAAAAACTCTAGTAAGTGGATTGAAATTGAAATGGCTTGCATGCTGAAATTTAAATTATCTCGAGTCGCCTGCTTAAACCACACCCTTGAGTCTCTTAGCTAATCGCACCGGGTTCGACTACTCATATCATCTCCTTTCTACTAGTTCTAATTCTGTTTCTTCCGAAAGTAAGTTTAGCCAATCATCTAATATATAACTAGAAAAGTGAGTTCAATCTTACCTTTTGGACTTTCAAAAGCTACCTAGGAGGAAATAGAAAGAAAAAGAACAAGATCATATTAGCACATATCTCCTATGACCTTTTCAATCTTTCCACTTTTCTCGTGTAACATTAGAACTACCCAATTTCTTCTCCCAACAATCACTTAATCTCACGCATGCATGCAGTGCTTTCCATGAGTAGTAGTATCTCTAATCAAAACATTCATTCTACCGTAATTAACATCACAGGATGTTGAGATTTTCAAATAATTTGGAGGAAAAAAGGGATTTCATGAACGTTGACTTGAATAGGGTATGATCTTGATTCGATGGACTTATTAGGAGTCGTAGGTGAAATCTTAGTGGAGTTACGAGGCCCATAAGAGCTATCCAGAAAGCTGATTTAGAGTCTATGTCGAAGGCATTTGTAGTTGTTTTCGATGTTTTCGACTCAAAAAATCAAAGATGAGGCGGTTTGAAAGACCAACAGAGACAAGCTTCGTTTTGCAATTTTGATGGAATATAGCTCCTTTTCTTCATAAAGAGAAATTTTAATGTGCTTTGACGAGATAAGTTCGTAAGAAAATAAAAGACTAATCATACTCTGAAAATTCAAATCCGGTTTTCTCAAATCAGATGGGCCTTTTACGTGAAACCGAATTCATCCAAAGGCCGTGCCTTTGCTCTCCAGCATAAGTTGGTTGGACCAGCCCACTAGGCTATTGGGCCACGTTCTGGACCGGGTCTAGCTTTCCTACTAATGAGAAAATCAATTTTTCATTTTGCTAAGATACAATAAATTCTATTAAAAGCCCAATACGTTTGGGTCAGTGATTCAGTCCTTCGTCGTCCTGGTCGGACATCGCCGCAGCTGGAATTCTTCGATGGTGAAGCCGAGGTTGTAAGTTGTGCGAGCCTCGTGCACGTTCTTGATCGTGGAACTTTATTTTATCTAGATGGTCAAATTTATCTTCGATTATCTGAAACACATGCACGCATCAACATATCTGATAAACAAAGAAAGTTATTCCTGACGTATACATTTAAAATGAAATGTGCCTAGCCCAGTTGTAGTCGAGGTATGTGAGTTGTAGTTTTGAAACTAGAGGTATATCTTTGGGTCATAGGGCAAAAACCGATGCAAGTTTTTGCATCTTTCTTCTATTAAAATATATAGAAATCTTTTTTCTTTTAACAAATTTCCCCCCACTTCCACACTTCAAATGCGGATGGTGACAAAGGATTGCATAGAAAAACAAATAGAAAATTACTTCATCAATCACATGGAAATAAAACATTCTTGCAACCACTCTATATCCAACCCGGACCAACCCAGACCCAACCTCATAATATATTACATATAATATTCCCTCATCTATTTTAATGTCTATAACCCTAACTTAACGTTAATGGCATCAACGAGTCCTCCTCCAGCATTATGTTTTGTCCTCTTCTTTCTTTTTTTATCTTTGCCAATTAAATCTGAAAGAATAAAGCCCTAATTAGAAGTTTAGAAACCCTCTTTGTAAGTGACACTCAATGCGCGTCTTGCTCCCGCTCGTTGTTTGCCGCTTGCCTCTTGCCTGGCTTGCCTTATTACTTTGAAAATCATAGGCTATAAGGGTCATTCAGTACCGCGTTAGCCTAAAAAGAACCCTTCTCAATGGCTGCTTCATGTTCCCGAATTGCGATTGCTAGCCTGTAACATGTTTTTGAATACTTGTAGGGAAAATCACAATAGTCGACTTTAATTTTCCCGTGCACATGATGATAGCTCAAAGTTATGTCTCCCGAACGTAATAATATATAAAGAAAATCATGTCAATCGGGGCAATAAGAGGATTTTTAAGTCTGTTCAAGCCCAAAAGCAGCTGGGCCCGAATGCGACATCGTGAACAGAGGATGTCCACGAGACCCGAGAACCGAGTTCAGGCATGCTGCAGTCGACTAGAAAGAGGAAGAACCGGAAAGGTCAAATGCATGGCAGCCTTATGCTTAGCAATACGTTCGTTTTGATCACAAAGGGTTGCCTGATAGTCGGTGGAAAAACGATTAATTTCAATCACCGTACATGCACGTTCTGTAAGGCCAATACTTATAAGACGGACACGCATGCTTCGCTACTATTTCAAATGGGCACATATTGAAATTACAGTACTTAATAAAGTTTACCGAGTCACAAAACGAAACGAAAGTAGAAAAACACAGAGAAAATTGGAGTTATCACACGGTAGGATTGTGCCATTGACACGAACCGTGTAAGTAGATCATTTGACGTGCTCAACACGAGTTGTGATTTAGTCTTAAAATCAGTCAACAAATATCATAAGTGCGAGTGCTGTGCATCCAATAATTAGATCAATCCTCCTTCATATGAGTTGCTCCGAGCTAACCTCATTCAGGGCATGTCTATCTTCAGACAGCTGAGGTGGGCCAACACAGTGTGGGGGAAGGGCGCGGCGGATCCGCTTGAAGAGGGCGCCGCCCCGGATCGGCGGAGCGCGGGGGGCGGAATCTCCCGCGCCTGATGTTTGACTTCGACCACCCCGCTTCCCGCTTCCCGCTTCCCCCACCCTTCTTCCAGCCCACAGAATGTTCTCGTACGCCACGTGACTTTGTCCCACCACGGCACCACGACACGAGATGCAATGCATCCCGCGCGTAAAACTCGCGTCCTTCGGTTCGGTCGCCAAACATTTCCCCACGGCAGCCGCCCCCCTGCGTTCCGACCGAGTACTGGAAATCTGTGTCGGAGCCCAGCGGCGGAGCTCGTTTCCCTATCTCTCGCGTCTCATTTTTTGGGGATTTCAATGGTACGGATTTGAATAGGCGATCACGGAACCGACGTGGATTAGGGGCACTGTAGAAGTTTGATTTCTCATGTTACAAAGTGCTGAGCTGCCTATTCGGAATGCTCGAATCGCATCTTGCCTGTTCTATAAGATAAACATGGTATTTCGTAAGTCGGAGATTTACCTACCTAAGATGATCTCTCTCTTAGAGAAATCCTGCCTTCTGTCCACTTATTCGAGGTCCCATAAATACTACTAAACATTGGCAAAAAACCCTAGTAAATGGATTGAAATCGAAATTGCTTGCGTGTTGAAATTAAAATTATCTCTAGTCACCCACTTAAATCACACCCTTGAATCTCTTGGCTAATGGCACCGGGTTCAACTACTCGAATCATCTCCTTTCTACTAGTTCTGGTCCTTTGTCTTCCAAAAGAGACTTTAGTCAATAATCTAATATATAACTGGAAAAGTGAGTTTAGTCTTACTTTTTGGACTTAAAACTACCCTAGGAGGAAATAGAAAGAAAAACAAGAAGACATTATTGGCACATATGTCCTATGACTTTTTCAATTGATCCACTTTTCTCATGTAACATTAGAACTAGCCAATTTCTTCTCCCAATAATCAGTTAACTTCATGCATGCAAGCAGGGCCGTTCCCCGAACAGTAATATCTCTAATTGAAACATTCAGTTCTAGTGTAATTAACATTACAGGATGTTAAAATCTCCGAATAATTTGGAAAAAAGAAAGCCAACTTGAATAGGGTATGATCTCCATTTCCATGGACTTACTAGGAGTCGTGAGTGAAATCTTAGTGGAGTTACGAGGCCCAAAAGAGCCATCCAGAAAGCTCGTTTAGAGTCTATGTCCAAGGCATTTGTAGTTTTTTTTCGATGTTTTCAACTTGAAAAATCAAAGATGAGGTGGTTTGAAAGACCAACAGCGAAAAGCTTCGTTTTGCAATTTTGATGGAGTAGAGCTCCTTTTCTTCATAAAGAGATAGCTCCTTTTCTTCATAAAGAGAAATTTTACTGTGCTTTGACGAGATAAGTTCATAAGAAAATAAGGGTGTGTTTGATAATATTTTTTTTTAAAAATTGTTTCTGAGAATAGAAATAGAAAAAAGTATTTCTGCTTCAAGGAACAATTTTTGAACAAAAAAACACGTTTGGTAAATTTGTTCCAAAAATATAAAAAGAATAGAAACACGTTTGGTAAATTTGTATAATTTTTTTTATTTCTTTTAATTTTTTTAATATTTTAATTTTAATATTTCTATTTTCTTATTTATTTTTCCTTTTTTCTTTTTTCTTCTTTTGGTTGGTCGTCGGCCTTGACCATGGCCGGCGACTGGCCGACCGGCCGACGAGGGCCAGCGGCCTCGCCCAGCCACGGTGAGGCTCGCTAGCCCCCGGCGAGGCCGAGCCTCGCCGTAGCTGGGCAAGGCTTGGCCTCGCCTTGGCTGGGCGAGCTCAAGCTCGCCTATATCCGGCGACGCCAAGCTCGCCTAGCCCGACACGAGGTCGGCCTCACCTTGGCTGGGTGAGCTTTAGCTCGCTTAGATCCGGTGAGGCCGACGTCGCCCAGCGGCTGGTGAGGCTCGGCGTTGCCGACCCTTGCCAGGGGCCAGCGACGCTTGGCCTCGCCGAGGGCTGGCGACGCTCCGTCGAGGTCACTGGCCAAAGAAAAAAGAAAGAAAAAAGAAGAAGAAAAGAAGAAGAAAAGAGAGAGAAAAAGTATTCCTAAATTTTGTTCCAGAAACAAGAAACAACTTTTTTTTGTTTCTTATTTCCGTTCCAGATATGTTTCTGGGAACAAAAAATCAATTTTGGAACAAAAACAGAAACAAACGCATTTTTGTTCCTTTTTTGTTCCCAGGAACAAAAAAAACAAAAATTTGTGTTCCTGGAACTGAAACATTTTTTTACCATGCAGGGCCTAAAAGACTAATCATACTCTGAAAATTCAAATCCGGTTTTCTCAAGTCAGATGGGCCTTTTACGTGAAACCGAATTCATCCAAAGGCCGTGCCTTTGCTCTCCAGCATAAGTTGGTTGGACCAGCCCACGAGGCTATTGGGCCACGTTCTGGACCGGGTCTAGCTTTCCTACTAATGAGAAAATCAATTTTTTTCGTTTGCTAAGATACATTAAATTCTATTAAAAGCCCAATACGTTTGGGCCAATGCTGCAGTTCTTCGCCGTCCTCGTCGGACGTCCGCGGCAGCTGGAAATCTTCGATGGTGAAGCCGGGGTTGTAAGTTGTGCTAGCTTCATGCACGTTCTTGATCGTGGAATTTTATTATATCTGGATGGTCAAATTTATCTTTGATTATTTGAAATATATGCACGCATCGACGTATCTATAAATAAAGAAAGTTATTTCCGACGAATACATTTAAAGTAAAATGTAATTAGCTCGAAACGAATTGTCATTTTAGTTGGGGTCGATGTATGTAAGTAAAGGTATATTTTTGGGTCATAGGGTAAAAACCGATGCAAGTTTTTGCATCTTTCTTCTATTAAAATATATAGAAATCGTATTTCCTTTTACAGATTTCCCCCCACTTCCACACTTCAAATACGGATGGTGACAAAGGATTGCATAGAAAATAAATGTAAAATTACTTCATCGATCAAAGCTTGTCAGCCTTGGAAATAAAACATTCTCGCAACCACTTGTACATATGTCCATTTTTTTTTTCCTTGGAGACTGGTAAGAAATAATGCAAAGAATGAGAATCTAGTGGGATTACATTGTACCTAAAGTCGTCGACAGGGAAAACATTCAAAATCACGTTCTCTGTTCTAAGTTCCCAAAGTGTTGTGTTTGTTTTCTTTTTGTGACAAGAAGATGCTCGCTTCGTGGAGATGATAGAAGTCGTACCATCTTGCCTGTGGAAATCGACATGCCATTTGTGTCCTTGACCATTTTGCGAGGATCACGAGCAAATTCCAAACCTGCACGAGTCAAGCAAAAGAAAGCTAAGGGTTGGGCATGTGACCATCTGCTGCAAGGACAGGCAAAACTGATGGACTTAGTACATATATTATACTCATGTACTAATTTCTCAATACGGGTATGAGTGATCACACAATTTACCCCCCCCCCTCCCCTCTGCTGCCACCATTCTATTCATGTTGAGCTCTATAAATGCCAATGATTTTTGGCTAAAATTGATCGGAAGAACTTTATCGGCAAAACTTGAAAATGTTTATGATTAATTGGCTTAATTGAAAGATTTATAATTGAATGGGTACAAATACAATAATTGTAGGACTTTTTTTTTGATGATTTTCCCAATAACTTAGTAATGTGGTCCTTCCCGTTAGTAATGTGGTCCTTCTGGTTAATAATAAAGTACAAATGAAATTTATGCATTGTTAAAATTCATGGGTGACTTGAGAAAATCAGATATTTCATTTTTTTAAGCTTTGCATACATCCGATATGTTTAACAATTCGACCCATTTCGCCTAAAGCCTCCCAAGTGAATCGTTTAGATAGCAACTATTTAGGATACATATCAATTAAGAATCTATTTCATCTAATGTTGGATTTGGGAGGTCAAAGACTCCATACTTAAGTATTGACGTTCTTGTAATTGTTGGTCGAAGTAGAAACCTAGACTCGGACTAGA
Organism: Eucalyptus grandis x Eucalyptus urophylla; assembly: GCA_028830015.1. Classification (NCBI taxonomy): domain Eukaryota; kingdom Viridiplantae; phylum Streptophyta; class Magnoliopsida; order Myrtales; family Myrtaceae; genus Eucalyptus; species Eucalyptus grandis x Eucalyptus urophylla. The sequence goes on along the minus strand of CM054200.1, from coordinate 23,533,291 downwards.
TATGCAGGTCCTCTCACCATTTAGCAAACAAATTCGGTGTATTTGGATGGCATATCGTGATCTACGAGTGGCACTTAATTCTAAGATTTTTAATTGGCGATGCATTATGCGGCAATGAAAGGACCCAACCGATTCTACGTAGAAAAGCTCCTAAAAGGAGTGATTAGCTGGGGACTGTTACCAGTCTTCAAAATAAATTATTTCACAAACTCTATCAACGTCCAGTGCGTGGCTGCGGATATTAAACTACGATAGCAAGAACAAGTTCGAAATGCAATTGAGTCGCATGTCCCCATCCGCCTAGGAGCAAGCTAAGCCCATGGCCTTTTCGTCAGTATCAAGCCCATGGCCTTTTCCGCCGGTCTTAGGTTAGCAAATGGAGTATTTTGTAGCTGTTCATTACGTCTCACGAAGCGACTAAGATCCAGAGAATAAGTCAGCGCATTTTACCAAAGTAGGGATGAAATTCTTTTCGATGCAACCGAAATCGCATCCACTGGGTGGCTAGCGAGGGAGAATCAATAGTCAATGTTTGGTCAAATGTTAAAAAAAGAACATAAACAATGGGACCATTGTTCAAATGAATTCAAATATATGGGCGTATATCAAGGATTGGGATTATATTAGAGTCGTGTCTTAAAAATTACGAGTCCTATTTTTTCTGATCCCCACCGAATGCTGTCCCTCCCAAGTCATGCTAATTCATTAAGGTATAATATGTTTACAAATAAATATTTGTGAGAAGAAATTAAATCTAACTTTCGGAAGATAGACCTTTTTAATCTAATTGATATAATGTCTTTTTCAGGAGTTTAAGGAGAAGCATTTGCCCCACCCTGCCTCAATACGAGCCCCACGACATTGCCGCTTGCACAACCAAGCCTCTCTCTCTCTAGCCTTGGATCTATGCCCCTGATTTTGGTGGAAATGTTGCAAGTCCAGATCAAATAACACGGGCTTTAGGCAATCCTGAATTTGGGTCACTTGAGATTGGACCGTCACTCCTAGTGGTGGTGAGGTCATGATATAGATATCTTATCTAACTCCGTTTGACTCTCTACTTGACTTCATTTAGTACTCAATATAGCCAAGTTCAACTTGAGTTAATTGTATCATCAAAATCAATCAAAATTAGACAATCCACGATACGTGCTGAGTTCAAATAGGGATGTTCAAAGTAAAAGGTAAATAAGGTTTTAGTAAATGATGAAATTATGCTATTGAAACCGTTATTCTATTAGGTGAGGACAAGGCCAACAAGTTACTCGAATAAATTATGAATGAGCCTGGGAGATGATGCCTGAACATATCAAAACCAAACTTACACTCGAGCAGCAGCTAACTGGACGAGCATAGTTGTAATCTGCGCGAAGCTTGTCCCTTTAGCTCCTAGCGTCTCGTATTCTCCTATTCGCAACAATCAATCTAAACTAACGACACGTGAACACCTGCATTAAATGTGAAAATTCAGTGCTTCGCCAAAGGAAAAACTACTCATCAGTGCTGTCCCCATCTCCGATCAATCCCATCAACATGTCTACAAGCTGCATTCTCAGATTACTAAATACTAGTGCCCAAAAACGAAACCCTAATGTGACGTGACTTAGCAACTATACAAGCTCTCATCTTTTTTTAAGTCCGCCACCCGTAAAGGGGGAGAAAACGGGCCCTAGCAATGATTGAATTGGCGTTTTGGCCTAAACAGCCCAAATTCATTAAGCATGATGCAAAGGGAACTTGTCGTTTTTCTCCTAGCCGAACGTCAATCAGAGTCCTTGTCCGTATATGTTTGGCTTCCATATGTTCGGGCATAATTGTGCTTCTTCCCCCAAATAAATAAAGCGCAAATGCCAGTGTGCTCATTAAGCAATTAATCAGTAAAGTACAAAACCCCAATGCCAGGGCGATTTTATATTCGACGAGGGTATCTGAGCCACATGGGATACATTCCTTGCTTTCATGGTTGCACCTTTTTGTTCCATTTGCTGTCTTAATGGAAGAAAGGCCAAGGAGCATGGATGCAAGGGAATTCCCTTTTTGAGCAATTCCAATGCGGGCTGGGTGAACTCTGTTGCGCTAGCCAGTATGTCCTCTAGCTGTTGTATCACAATCTCTGGAATAATGCCCTCCTCAAACCTCTCAAAACTTAATTATTTTTGTAGCCTTTCGATGCCCTAATTTTTTGGACTTATGTGGCTCTCCTTTTATGCTGCCCACGGATTCTTCTTATGCTCTTCTAAAAATCGTTCTTTTGAAAAGAGAGAAATTTATTTTTGGGGGGTAAAATGTGGGAAATAATAGTTTATGGGTTGGGGAAGAGTGAAGCAGCTTTTTCTACGCAGGAGGTCTAATTTGACTTGGTGAAAGTTTGTAACATGAATCGACCTGCGGCAAAAAAACAACATGGTACAAGTTTTGGTGTCTGTTTGGGTGCTTTGTTCTGCAGGTGACTAGTTGGATGTCTGACCTATAATAATTATCGGGGAGATTATTAGCAAAATTCATTTTAATATACTACATACAAGGCAATCGGATCTATAACAATTCTATTCAACATCACAAGTCTATATGGTAATTGATAAATCTCGACGTACCATCATCCTTTTCTCTTTTCTCTAACAAGGACCATGTCGAACTCCTTAAGTACTCTACTAATCCCTGAAAGTTGCTGTATTCCTTGCCTTGTGACTAATTATCGGAGCATAACTTGGCCATGCTTGTGGGATGACTCTAAAATATTGCATTAGTAAGGTGATTGCAATTTGAACCATCAACAAGGAAGACGAACACACTTGCTATTGACCAACCCTGTGGGGTTTTACGCAAACAAATTTCGCAAACCTGCCTTTCTAATACCCAAGTTAGTTCTAAGAGATGTTTCATAGTATCAGGAGGTGGACTGATTTAAGCATATCCTTTAAAAAAATGCCCACGGGAGATATATATGTGTCTTGCACTCTTTTCTTCCATTGCTCTATTATGGGTCCAAGGAACTAACTTGTTCTAGTTTGAGGAAGAAAATGAAACCTAATCGAGAAACTTTAGGAAAATGTTATCTAATAACTTTTTGCATATATTGTGAATATTACTCTTTTAGAACTTTAATGTTGGGGTCATCGCGATGTAGAAAGTCATATATAATCTTTTAGTAATCACTTCTTTTTCATTACAAAAAGATGGGCATTTCCGTTTGAGTACTTCTTGCGTGATCTTTTTTACGGTTACCTTAAATACGATTTTCAACTTATAAAACATCAACGATATCTCGTATTATTCTTTTTAGGGTGTGAATTCTGCAAGAGATATCTAGCGCATGGATGATTGAGGGCAAGCAATGCCGAAACGAGATCGAGACGCACAATTGGGACCCCATGAAACAGGTGGCGCGGTCGAGTGGTCAATTTTGCTGGGGCAGGTGTACGCTATTTGCCGGAGAAGGGAAGCAGGGTTCGGTCGTTTTACGTGAGGGAACAAAAGAGGTGCCATCACGTGTTTGCCTTCAACATGCTAATGGGTCCTTTCCTAATATGTAGTGCCATATCGAGGACCCAGACACAAGGAATATCCAGAGACTCGTCATCGGATAAGGTCCTATGTTTACGGATGGATGTGAACAAATCAATTTTCTCATCTAGAGAGAGAGAGAGAGAGAGAGAGAGAGAGAGAGAGAGAGAGTTCACGTGTGCTGCAGCTTGCGGCATAGTACTGAAAATTTTTTGGATACATTGGATTCATGTGGTAACATGGAGTTAAAAGTTTTTGGAGAGATAGATCGGTTTGAATGCGTGAAAGTTGTCCTAGATTCTTGACCGCTTTACAAATGAAGGCTTATGTTTTCTCAATCTCTTATTGGAGCAAACTTCCTCCAATCATGCCTCTGATTGGTACATTACAAGTTGTGAACGTCCCCTGATTGGAAACTTAGGATATGTTTGGTAACATTTTTGTCCTGGGGAATAGTTTCTTTTCGGAAATATTTTTTTTTCTATTCCTCGGAATAATTTCTAAATGAAACAATGCGTTTAGTAACTATACATAATTTATATTTTGGGAATAATTGTTACAACCCACAAATTTTTTTATGCCATAGAATTTCTTTTAATTTTTAATACTTTTTTCTATTTTTCTATTTTCTTTTTCTTTTCTTTTTTCCTCTCTTTTTTCTCCTCCTCTAGCTGCCCCTAGCAGCCTACAACTGGTGGAGCAAGAGGCAAAGGTTGGCAACTAGCGGTGGGCGACGAGTTTCCACTGGCCTGTTAGAAGAGGAAGAAGAAGAAAAGAAAAAAGAAAAGAAAGAAAAAACTTATTTCTAGAAGTTATTTTTGGGAACAATAAGCCACTTTTTTTCTATTTCTTGTTTTCATTCCAAATCTATTTCCTGACTTTTTTTTTTATTCTGGGGAATAAAAAAATTAACTGACGTTATCAAATAGATTTATGTTTTTTTATATTCCAAAGAATAAAAGAATAAAAAAAACCAATAAACAAAAATGTTACCATACAAGTCATTAATTGAAGCTTAAGTAAGGAGGATGTTCGTGCTCGTAACCCCACCCATCAGAGGACTGACTGGAGAGAGGGTTTTCTCCAATCAAGGAAGAAGGAAAATGTTGCCCACGTAAAAGTGCCAAGAAAAATCCTAAAGAAAACTATATCTTACGAGCTTATAGATAAGCTCCATATGGCATCATCTACCTCAATTTCAAACTAACCATCTATCAATATTTTGTGCGTGCCTGAAAAACCGTACTTCTTAAAGCAGCACTTGTGTTACGCGTTTTGTTTCCCGTCTTTACTAAGTCAGGAAAAAACAGAGCAGTTTCTCATAAAGATTACCTTTATTTAGCAGAAAATGAATGATATAAAAAATATTTTCCTAAAAATGAAATAATCAATCAATGAAAAATGTTTTCATTTTTTAAACCAATTTATGTCTAAACTTTTTGTGTCGATGAAATTATGTTTCGTTCATCTTTTTTTGTAAGTGATACAATCAATTAATTTCAGGAATACGTTTTCCAAATCATTCACTTTTCGCAAAATAAGCCAAAATCTTACCTTTTCTTATTCATTAGTTCTTGACTCCAGTATAGTCGCCATGAAATAGACAAATATGAAACGAAGTGGTGCTTTCTAACATTGTAAAGGGCATATTCTGCGAGCGGATCTTTCTACACACGTGGAAAATTCAACTATTAAATCTTTTCTCAAAATTCTTAATTCTTTCTTCCATGGTTCTTATACAATGCAATCATTGAGATTTCGATAAACAAATCTCGTAAAAAGTTGTCGGTGTAATAATTCAATAGACGTCTAAATGCGATAGCTCCTTCAAGTAACCGAAACATGGGACCAAAGCTTCCATCTTTAGTGGATGTCGAAAAGTATGGGATCTTCTTTTTCCATTCGAAAATTATTATACCCGGACAAAACCCATCCTAGAGAATGTGACCAAATGGATAAGCTTTTTTCCTCGTTGTCTTTAATCTATCCATGGATGACATAAATATATAATTAGAAACGTTCCATTCGGTTTACCGTACAAAAAGATACTTTATTAGAAAAATTTCCATAGTCAGTAAAGAAAAACTTAAGTTGTTCCACAAGATTTGTCACGCTTCATTCAAAAATGCAACTTGAATGCTAGCTTTTGTTTTGCAAATTGTTTGTCTCTTAGCGTGTTATAAAAGGATAATCCATCAATTCATCGTAAGTGAAGGACATTATACGACTTGGGTTGTTGATGGGGGAATTTATTTTTTATTTTTTTGGTAGAAGTGGGACATAATGGCGGGAACATATACGCTTAAGAAGCAGAAATAATTGCTCAATTGGGATACAATACGAAGCACGTGCCGATTTGAAAAATATCCTTTCGGTGAAAAGCAGCAAGAGAGACAGAGAGAGGGAAGCTCAAATATAATCGTTGGCTTGGAAAATGACTAATCCCGTTGTCCTTTTGGATCGATGTGGAGATTTTGGCCTCAACTAGATGGTGAAAGGTTTGGAATGAAACGACACATGCCCATCATTTTCTTCTGGCCGATTGGAAGGAAGTAGGGGGCAGATATGGCCATTTACCACTATTTAATCACTCAATGATGAAGTTGTAGGGAACTGATGAAATGACTTGTGTTTTGTCGAGTTGTGTTAAGAATTTCCTGCGGATGTTTAGTCAATTTTCACACTAAATAAGTGGTCCGGCAAAGATTAAATCGAATGACCAAACAAGTGGGACTCCAGAGCAAAAATTATGGGCATTCATTATGATATGAGAAGTGATACAAGGAGTTGTTCATTTTATCCTGCCAAATCGTAGCTAATGGCACCGCCCAATCGACGAAGCCACAAGTTATATGAAGAGAGGGAGTCCTATTAGAGAGCTACAATGAGGTGAAGAGAGGAGGGGGAGAAAGAGACAAGGGAGATGGGGTGAATCTAAAGTCAGATCGAATTAGTTCAATGAGTTCAATTGGATACTTGTCAGATCTGATTACATTATAACATGTTATGTTTGTTATTTTACTATAAATACAAACTATTTTAAACTGACCTTTAAGTTAAAAGCTAGCCATTTTGATTGGTTATTATACGATTTTCAAAACATTGTTTTGGTCTATTATACGATTTTCAAAACATTGCTTGTGAGAGAAGAGATATATACAACGATGGAGAGTTGGCGGTTGAATGGCAAGAAGGTTTTGTGAAGAGTTTTTGAAATTATTTGACGCTACAGTTTTACAATTCAGTATTTTCTAACGAAGGAGCCATCTAAAGTTGAGTAAACTCAAATCTATTCGATTTTTGCAGCTGAATATAATTCATTTGTTCGTAATATCTACTGTATTTACAATCCGTCGCGTCATTCGATGGACTGATTTTCACATGGTAGCATTAGTATAACTAGCAACGCCCACTAAAAGCATACAAAAAAATCGGTTGAAAGGGTGTCATGGCATGCTGGGCTAAATTGTCCCCACAGATGAAAGGGAGAATCTGCTAAAAGGAGGACTGAGGGAAAAAGAAAAGAAAAAGGAAGAAACAAAACGAGGAGATCAGGAGGGAACTGCCATAAAAATGATTTGTTCATGATATGGTGGCCCGTGAGTGAGCCAAAGCTTAACTGCCCCCCGGTCACTCGCTCCCGCTACATGCCAAGGCCACCCCCCCCACCTCCTGCATAGAGACAACTCCTTGGCCGGCTACTTCACATGCTACCAAAAAAATCCAACTCTCTCCTTAGCCCCCCACTTCTCTCTCTCTCTCTCTCTCTCTCTCTCTCTCTCTCTCTCTCTGATGCTTATGAACTTCATTAACTGCCAATAAACAGAAGCAGGAAGGAGTATTAAGAGGAGGGTTTTGCAGTTATTACGAGGAGTCCTTTTGGTGAAGGTCTGTTGAATTCCTGCAGGCGCTGCTGCTGCTGCTGCTGTTCTGGCCTTGTTTTAATGTATACCAGGTATTTGCATCACAACTGAAAAAGGCTGATGTTTCTTTTTGCCCCTTTAAGGATGTGTCTCTTTTGCCTATTCTTGACTAACAGCTGAGTTTCTCTTTGATTCTTGACTCTTTTCTGCCCTCCTGACTTATCAGTCCTTTTTTCCACCCCTTTGCAAGAACCCAAAATACCCAGAAAGAAAAGATGAACTGTCCATTTCTCAGCTGATTCAAATCCAAGTTTTTTTCTTTCTTTTCTTTTTTCCTTAGGCTTTTCCATATTCTGGGTCGCTTCCCAATGTCAAGGTACCATTGTTAGTCTAGTCTCTTTCTTTCTTTCTGCTCCCTCCTCCAGAAAAATTTCTTAAATTCAATCTCTCTCTCTTTCTCTTTCTGCGTGACCACCAACTGATGATGCAATTCACTGAAATCCCACCACCACAACCTCAAACCCCCTCCTTCCACCAATCACCACCACCATTCTTTTCCAGCCTCTCCATGAACAAGAACCAAGTGCACCGAACCCGCCCTTGGCCCGGCTTCCCGATGCCCAAGTCCTTGGGGAGCCTCGGAGACGCGAATTGCATGGAGCAGCTGCTAGTGCACTGTGCAAACGCCATCGAGACCAATGACGCGACCCTCGCCCAGCAGATCCTCTGGGTCCTCAACAACATTGCCCCGGCCGATGGCGACTCGAATCAGCGGCTCACGTGTGGCTTCCTCCGGGCCCTCATTGCTCGGGCCGCCAAGAGCGGTACGTGCAAGATGCTGGCGGCCATGGCGAATGCGCAGAACTACGACAACTTGTGCAATGAGACGCATAAGTTCTCCATCATCGAGCTTGCGAATTTCGTCGACCTGACCCCGTGGCATCGGTTCGGATTCACCGCAGCGAATGCCACCATAATCGAAGCAGTCGAAGGGTATTCGGTGGTTCACATAGTCGACTTGAGCACGACGCATTGCATGCAGATTCCTACTCTTATTGATGCAATCGCCAATCGTCTTGAAGGGCCCCCATTGGTGAAGCTCACGGTTGCCGGCGCTGTGGAGGATGCGCCGCCCATGCTTAACCTTTCGTACGAAGAGTTGGGATCCAAGTTGGTGAGTTTCGCAAGGTCTCGAAACATACACATGGAATTTCAGGTCATTTCTTCGAGTTACGCAGACGGATTCTCGTCCTTGATTGAACAACTCAGGATGCAGAAACTAATGTACTCGGGAGGAGTTGGTGAACCGGAAGCACTGGTTATAAATTGTCACATGATGCTTCACTTTGTGCCCGACGAGACCGTTCCGTTAATATCGGATTCCGAAGCAAACCCTAATTACCTCTTTGAGTCTTCATCGGTATATTCTCCTCGGTCGACCCTCCTTAAGGCACTTCGGTGCTTAGACCCGAACGTTGTCATCATAGTGGACGAGGATGCGGACTTCACATCGAATAATGTAGCCTCGAGATTGCGGTCAGCATTCAATTATCTTTGGATTCCTTACGACACGGTCGACACGTTCCTCCCGAGGGGAAGCAAGCAGAGGCAGTGGTATGAGTCTTACATATACTGGAAGATACAAAATATCATCGCGCAAGAGGGTCTTCAGAGAATCGAGAGGCTCGAGCCGAAGAGCCGGTGGGTGCAGCGGATGAGGAACGCGGACTTTCGGGCCGTCCCATTCGGAGAGGATGCAGTCTCTGAAGTCAAGGCCATGCTCGACGAGCATGCAGCGGGCTGGGGGTTGAAGAAGGAAGAAGATGATCTTGTATTAACATGGAAGGGACATAATGTAGCTTTTGCCGCTGCATGGTTGCCTGCTTGATCAACTCTTTTTTATGGATTTAGGCTTTAGTGCTCTTTCGCAGCTTGTTAAGTAGTTCATTCGTCATCAATTTACTAGACTCTACGTTGATTAGCTACTCCTTTTAGCATCTTCCAAAATTGGATGACAGAGAGAGGTGAGGAATCATCTAGCTGATACTTAGTTTGTTCCAGATCATAAATATATTGACCATCTCTCTCTCTCTCTCTCTCTCTCTCTCTCTCTACTTGTTCAGATGTTTGTGATTAGATGACGACTGCATTAAATGCTTGAAGACAAAACCAAATGTTTTTGGCGTGCTTTTTCTTTGACGGATAGAAACGAGGTTGTTCTTCCCGTCAACGTACGAGAAACCCAATTTTGTAAATCGAGTAAATCTCGATATTCGTCGTCGTTGTCGTGGAGGCGCATCTCCAATCTAAGAAGTGTCCTCTAAGATAAACACATGCTGAGCTTGAATTTCGATTTCTGGTCGCTGTTTTTAAACATGCTTGGAAGTGAAATAATAACAAATATTGAGTCCTATAATCAGCTTGATGTTGCTTGAATCTTATATATCCATTTCATACGGTCGATGTTGAAGTGTTTTAGTCCCAAAGCTCACCTTTCTTTGGCTGAAATCTACGTCGACAAGTACGTGATAAATCTGAAGTTCTTGATTGAATGATTAGGTTCTTATTTAGTTCTACTTCCTTTTTGTTGAGGTTCTAGTGGAGTCACTTCCCGATCGCTTCTTGTCCTATTATCCTTTTCAATGTGCAGTCGGAGTAACCATTCGTCCTGTCAGCTTGGCCATGGAAGATGCAGCTCCTTTTCTTTACACTGAAATCTGCTCATTGAATTCCTTTCTGCTATATTCCACATAATGAAGAAGTTATTGAACCCATTTTGCTGAGCAAAAGAAAGCTTCATCGTAATTAAGATAGAGAATAAGGATAACCAAACACCAATCTTTATAATTAAATTAATTCTTCGACAGGGCATCCAATAACTTCTAATGCTATGTCAAGCATCAACACATTGCGCCTCTCCATCTTCATCATCAATCACAAGTTTAACCATGTAGCGGTTTGTCAAATTTTTCAAGAAAATAAAAGATATTAATTAGAATTGCAAAATGCCAAAGTTACAACACTTTGATTTTATTTTATTTTTTTGTAATTTTAACTTTTCACGAACGCCTTACACAAATTTCTAACATGTCATCTTACATTTCTGAATACTTCACATTCGTTCGTTGGGCTTCCTACCTCTTTCTCTGTTTTTTTTTTTTGGTAATCCAGGGAACCCCGTTAGCCTTTTGTCACCTTACGGTGGTACATAGCCGCCAGGTAAACCCTTGGAGTGATGCTAGCGGAGGACCTACCATCCCGACATCAAGCTTAAGACGCTGATGCTTCCACTAGGTTTCGACCCTTACACCTTTCCCCCAAGGTTCAAGGTTTTATCCAGCGGAGCCACCAAGGCCGATGGTATCTTTTTCTTCTTCACTTTCCTTATAAAATTTATTTAATATACAGTGTTTGGTTTATTCAATAGCAAGTCATTTTAATTACTTATGTTAGGTAAATTGAATTATCTGCTATGATATATATCCATTTAATGCAATTGATGTGTAGTCAGAAGATACATTCTTTTTCCTTTGACGAGGTCTTCAGATGCATTCTCTCGTCCTAAACCCTCTCGACATTAACACAAGTTCGAAAGTTGCTCGAGCGTCTAAGTTATATTCAAAACAAGACATGCATTTTTTTTATTATTTATTTGTCATACCGTATTATTTGTATTACATAATTTTAATCTTAAACTCTTTCTTTGGTTATTGTATCTCTATTAATTAGTAAAGAAGCATTTTTAAAAACCCAACAACTTGAGGTTTCCAGTTTAAATTGTAAATCGGGAAGAGGCACGAAATAGTTAAATATCGAGTGCAATAAGGTTAAATCCCAAATGGGAGTATACAAAGGTTCCGGCAACATATGTTTGTGCTCTCGGATCTCCTTAAGCATATGCTTAGGATCCTCTCGTTTCTCCTCATCGAATCATGAAACAGATTGTTGTTTAACAGAAAAAGAAATAGGTGTTAACAGTGAAATAGTTGGAAATCAGCCAATATTAATTGATGGAAAGAAGAATGCATGTCACAAAAAATTATACATGCTGACTTTTGCAGACATAAAATAAGAAAAAATTTCTGATATGATTTTGAAGACCACAGCATAATATACGAACGAAAACAGGACAAAGATTGAGGCTCAACACCTGGGATGGTTTAAAAGTTCTTTGTGTACGATGATTTTTGGTTTAAGGCTCGAGTTAATTCAATCTTCAAAAGAATCGATTTTGAGCAACACCTTGATTGTTGGACATATTGCGAGATAAAACACCTCAAATTTTGCCATCATTTTAAAAAATCTTTGGGTTCGACTTAGAGTCCACCAATAGTCGATCAATGTTTGACCGACGAAACACAATGCACAAAACCCGTCATAAACCCCAAAAATACACGTCTGCCCGTCAAAACGAGTCTTTTAACGCCCATGTGGCCATGCGGATCCATCTATCAATTTTTGACCCACTGGACAAGTCGCTTGTTTTTTCGCAGTACCCGAAAGTTTGCGAACTTCAGATTTCACTCGCTCGTCATGAAACTATAGACCAGAAGCGTTCCAATGTATAATAGGGAACAATTCCGGGGAAAAATGAAAGGAAGGGAGAAGATAACAGTATGCCTTGTTCGAATGTTGGGCCCAAATTAGTCTACTCCTCTCAGCCCATAACCTTTTCAAATAAAAAGAACGCAGCCTCCACTGGGCCATTCCTCTCTTCTCTGAAATTATCTGCAGTATTTAATATACTATATATATAAAAGAACGCATCATGAGCATTTACTCTCTTTTAAAATTCTGCCCTTATTCCCATACCAAAATTCTATTTATTGTTACTATTATCATTGTCGACATTATTATATATAAATTAGACCCCTTACTATATAGGTTTTTGTTAAAATACAATTTAATGCAATCTAATAATAAATAATATATAACCTAATAATAATAATAAGTAAATCAAAAGATATGAGAGATTTTTTTAACTTTATTGATGCCAACATTATTATCTATAATATGTTTAATGAACTAAATTAAGTTGGATTCATTGAGGAAATTAGGACCGAACCAAAGCATGTAGGGGACTATTTCATAGCTCTTAGAATTCGACGTTGCAAAAGCGTCCTTCACAAGCTCCACTGAATTTCTCATAAGCATGTGCTCTCTTTTTCATAATTGCTCGCCACACGAGGAAAATAAATAGATTTTCCCCAACACTCATTTGGCCAATGAGTGAATATAGTTTTGTCAACAAACATTATCATTAAAAATTTAGTAAATATAACAGGGACTATACTAGGTTCAATGCCTGCAGTGAATTTATTATGATGTACCTCCAAATTATTAGTATCTAACTTCCTCATCTCCACAGTAAATAATATACTAGAATATTAATCTCTGCAATTCAGGAAATGGATTAGGCTTTAAAAATAGTCCAATCATCTTGTGCAAAACAAATAATTTGCCTATAGAATGGCAAATCCATATGATGTCTATTAATTTTATTGTGGTCAAACGAAAGGAAACATAAGTCAACCAAACAAATTTGGACCTGCAATTGACAATCTTAGTATCCGAAGATAACAATAAATCACACCATCTTTCATTATGTAAATCTGTTTAATTTATGGTTCACAAATCCCTCATATAAGTAGTGCTAGCTTGCCAAAAGGCTCGCGATTAATCATATTATTTCATTTTTTTTCTGCAATGTAGAGGTAAATCATAAACGTTAGAGAGTAATATTTACCCTAAAGTACCCTAGATGATTATAAAATAAACAAGTCTTTCGTAAAATTCATCATCAAGCATCATGAGTGGTTGAACTTAGGTCAGGCAAGATGTTGAAATGTTTTCCAATAAATTTAGTATGACCCTTTCTTTTTTGTGAAACGTGAAGAGACTAATACGTATAATTAAACCACCACCTGTGGTGGCCTAGCTAGATAAGAGCTCCCATGAAGTCTACCCAAGATTGAGGAGTTCGAATTTCGCGGGACGCACGGGATCTTAAGCGCAACGTCGGAGTGGTAGGTCCTCTGCTAGCTTTGCCCCAGGATTTACCTGCCAGCTGCCGGCTGTATGAGGTTCTCTGGGTATCAAAAAAAGAAAAATACGTATAATTAAAAAAGAGAAAGATGAAATCATGAATATGGTAGGCTTTCAATTACATTAATCATTTGCAAGAAATTTGTCCAAATAGTCCTAAGTCTATTGTACGATAGTGAATTCGTTCTAAACTTTTCAAGTTTGTCAAGACTACTTACCAATTTAATCTTAAATCTTTTAGTTATATCAAATTAGTTATAAATTTTTCGATTATACCAATTTAGTCTTAAATATATAAACAATTTGCCAAACTAGTCATAAAACTTTAAATGAATTGTCAATTTAGTCATTCTAGCTAATTTTGATAGGACATTGCTGACATGGTGGCCCAATCAATGCTAGCTATCTTACGTGGCATGATCAGTACTGACATGAACAATTTTTAATTTGAAAAAAAAAACTGATTTTTCTATTATTTTTTCCTTTTTTTTTTCCTTCATTATTTTCTTTTTCCTCTTTTTACGCAAGGCCAACAAAGGCGACAGTGATTGGCCGAGCACTGGTGACCTCCTCCGGCCCTTAGGCTCGGGCCATGAAGCCCTCACTAGGTGATGGGCCGATGCCTAGTAACACCCATGCCCAAGGGCCAACGGAGGTCACTAACTCACAACCAGTGGCTAGAAGCCCACCAGCCATGTGTAAAAGGAGGAAAAAGAAAAGAAAATAATCAATAAAAATTATTATTTTAAATTAAAAACTTATCACACGTTAGTGCAAGCAACACCATGTAGGATAACCAACACTAACTATTTGGCCACATCAATGATATCTGATCAAGATTAGCCAAAATAACTAATTTCACAAATCGTTAAAAGGTTTAGGACTAGTTGGCAAATTGTAAAAAAGTTTAAAACTGAATTGATATAATTAAAATGTTTATGATTGGATTGACAAGTTATCAAAAGCTTTAGAATCGAATTAACAAAATTGAAGGGTTTAAAATTGAATTGGCTGTAGTACAATAAATTCATGTTTTTTGGACAATTTTCCCTTTACTTTGCTAATTTTTTGTCTAGAAAATCACCACGATCTTAAAAAGGAATATCACCAATTGCGTAATTCCCAATTTGAAATGAAAAGATAAAAATAATAATTTTTACCCCTAATTCTAAAGAGTTATGCTACCATGTACTATTCAAATTTTGCCACGAAAAACTGAACTTTACGTTCTCCACTTTCAAATTTAAAATGAACAAAATCAACTCATGATTCTAAGAAGACGACATCAACAAAATGCAATTTATACTTCCCATTTCATCTTAATTAAAAATATTTGTTGCAATATGTGTTGGAATAGGCATTATAGATTAGACATGGTAAGAATATAAACACGTTAATTAAAGATTGTAATTAGAAAAAAAAATCAAAACTTCATTATCTTCAAGAGGCTGTCGCAACAAGATAACCTTTTTACTATTCAATGCATAAAATACATATTCTTTCTTCTAATGAATAGCTAAAAAGCTGCGTTAGGTTTGGTAAAACCTTATATGACTATTTGCAAATCAACTCCATGAAGTAGCCATTGATTCTACCGTTGCTAGCAATAAAATGTCTCAAAATAGTCAAAACGGACATTGGCAATGTCTCTCTGACAAAGTAGCAATTTTCTAAAATAATGTCAATGTACTTTTTGTCAAACTTACTCATTAATGCCATAACCTCTCCCGATCAATTCCGGTGCTCTTTTCTAGGGTCCAAACCTTGAAGATAATTGTTAGACACCAAATTGAGGTTGCAAGGAAGACTTCATACGTCTTTCATCTCATTGATATTGATAGCTACCGCTGCCAACAATTCACTACTATGATAACAATCATGTTGATATATTGGTCCTTCCAAGCATATTGACAATTTCAACTTTGTTAAGTTGTTCATCTTCATAGTACTTTTGAACTTTACTAAACAATCTCATTCTAGACTTGCTCACCATCACCAAGTCCATCCAACTGTTTAGCTAATCTCAGTACCTCTAAGTCATCACAAACATCCCTAGTCTTCTCAACTTGTTCATTCTCAATCAAGATCCTTCTAGATGTTCACTTTATCTAAAAATCCTTTTAGCTCATAGACATTTTCACGCCCAATGCCTTGTTCACCCTTGATATCAGAAGCGATTGCTCTAACGGCATAGCACACTTGATAGTGACAGAGCAATCCTCATATCAAAATCATCTAGTGCTGCTTATGACATCATCCATGTATTGGCTTGTGCATATATTACTTGGTGCTACTCAACCAATACATATATAAGTTGATAGTTGTTTGAGAGTTAGTTTAAGTATTGGTTAGATAGTATATTTCATGTTCAATTCCTCTTGGAATTTAGATGTAGCCGAAAATCCTAGGATGAAGATGTGTGTTTGTCGCGACCTACTCCGGAGAGCATAGGTTTAGGAGTATTGCCTAAAGGATGGACTTAAAGCCCATGATTAGGCACGAACTCTCCTAAACCCATACCTCCTGTGACATTGGAGTATTTTTAAGAATTTTGTAAAAAGGAGTCGCCACTAGCTAAAAACCAGGTGAGGCATGAGAGTGTACTCCACTTCCTACGCAACCAAAAAACCTAGGATCGGGGACTTGATTATACTAATTGATCAATTAGTGCAATTTCGATACCTAATCTTGTTCATTTTAAAAATGTATTGTCAGGCAATTTGGATTGATTTTATACATATCCACTAACATGTAAGGTGATCATGCAAATACGCAATCATCAAAATAACAATTAGCAACCAAGCTCCTAATTGTAACAAAATTAATGCATGCAACTAAACAAATGCAAACATAATTAAAAATGTAAATTAAACCCGCAACATGATTAATATGTAAGCAAATAAAGATCTAATTACACTAAGAAGGCAATACATGGCGATTCCCAAGCAAACCTTGCTTTTCAAAAAAAAAATATATATATTTTTTTAATTTTTTTATTTTTTCGAAAATAAAAAAATGGGCGAACCGGATCGGGTCCGGTCTGACCCGACCCGGTTCGGCCCGGTTGGCGCAGGTCGGGTCCGGTCTAAACATAGGCTGGTACGGACTTTGCGGGCTTGGACTGGGAACATAAATTGGGCTCTAATAAAACAAACTCCATTTCAGTAATGGACTCTCAAAGATTCCATTCACGAAA
Source organism: Eucalyptus grandis x Eucalyptus urophylla (assembly GCA_028830015.1). Lineage (NCBI taxonomy): Eukaryota > Viridiplantae > Streptophyta > Magnoliopsida > Myrtales > Myrtaceae > Eucalyptus > Eucalyptus grandis x Eucalyptus urophylla. Next base: position 23,516,683 of record CM054200.1, on the reverse strand, counting down.
ATTTAAACCCAGCCCAAGTTCGCCTAACTTAAATTGAACCCAAATCTACTGAAGCAAAACCTGAGACCCATCTTCCTATCCTCTTTTCACGAACGTCTGCACCGGGCCTATTTTCCTAATTTTCTTTTATCCTCTCCCAGCCTTTCGACGTCTCAACTCCCCTGCGACGTCCTTTACCGAAGCCTCCCACCGATGAACTCCACCCTGAAATTTCGCCCCATGGACCCACGGCAGAACTTTAAACGAATCGACGATAACACCCCAACGTTGTCGGCCGTCACCAAGCCATCTCGGCTCACCACCACAAAACCAAATTCGCTTCCAACGTCTACCGTCACGCTAGCCGCCACCACTCATCACGTTCAGTGAAAAATACACAGCGTATCTAGAACGATATGCGAAGATGCAGTGACTTCATTGCTCGTGAAAATCGAGCTTAACAACTAATAAGCGCACGAACCACATTAAGTGGTACCTTCGCATTCGAGCAAAAATAGGGGCCATTGCTTAAGCAATTCTCTCAGAAACATTTCATCGAGCAAGTCTAGGCGTTCGACTAAAAGTGATATGGCATACCGATGAACCACCACTTTGGTATCTAGCTCGTCCTACAACATCTCAAGTCGATGAAAACATGTCAAACAGATCCATGGTACCCTTTAACGGAAACAAACAAAACCTCGGGCTCATTTTTAGAACAACACTAATTCTGAGGCATTATATCGAGCATGTGATGAGCACGGACTAAAGAGAGGTCATAAACCCACCCTAGACTCTAGCTCGCGTCTAGACGCAAAAGAGAACCGCAAGGGACGCTCAAACTCGACAAATGGAACGGCTCGTTCAAACAGAGCATGCTCGTGGACCAAGAAAAACGAGGCCCAGCTATCGCTTCTGTTCCGTTTTAAATAAAACCGAGCAACGGAGTTCCCAGAGATAAGTGCTTGACCGCGGACGTCCCTACCCGGCTCGGCGACAACGGCCAGAAGGCGAGCCCGAAGCGAACTATGGTCGGCCGCCTCGATGTCGCGTCGAGCCAGGATCCTCGGGATAAAAATGGATCGGACCCAAAGAAAACTCACCAGGAATTCCGGTGCCGGTGAATAGGTAGCCGCGGGCTCGAGGGTGTTGGCTGGAGATCGTCCGTTTACGTTGGGGATGGCGGAGTAACGCTTGTCCAAGAATGAAGTTTGGCTTCTGGGTCTCGCTCTCTCTCAGTCCATCCCTACGCTCACTCTCGGATCTCTCTCCCTTCCTTCTCCGTTCTCCTCCCCTGGTTCTCTTTTTCGGTCCTGTCTTCTCTCGGTTCCCTTTCTGCCGGTCTGCTGCTGTGCCCTGTCTTCCCGCCCTGCTCTGCTGTCTCTTCAATTGCTGCAGGTTGGCGCGCGAAGACAGGATCCGAGAAGGAGGAAGATAGCTGGGCGCGGGCTGGGCCGAAGGAAAGAGGAGCTGGGCCGCGCAGGGGGAAACGGGCCTGACCGTGCGGGGAAGGAAAAAAGAAGGCGAGCCGGGCCAAGACCGGATCCGGCCCAACCCGAACCCTTCCACTTTTTTTAAAATTTTATTAATTATTTATTTATTTATTTTAAAAATTATATATATGTACTTGAAAATACAAATTAGGTGTCAACAGTGTTCATTTGATGTGAATTAGCTTTAGGGTTGATGTATATTAGGTGATTGAAAAGTAGTGAGTAAATTGATTGAGTTTTCATATTGATTTCTTACAGTTTTTGTGAAATTATTAGAGATATTGATGATCTTTTGATGTTGAATGCTTGAATAATGACTTGAATTTTCATAGGAGTAGTTTGAAGATGCTCATAGTCTAGAAAGTGACATGGACATAGGTTGAAGATGTAAATGAAATTTAGAAAAACTCAAAATTTGATTGACCTTTGCATGTTCATCGATTTGTACAAAAATAATAAAACGAATTAGAAAAAGTTGTCTTTAGATGATTTGTAGTTAAGATCATAAGCTTTCCAGTGATCAATAAAATCAGGGTTCATTTGGCTCATCCAAATTTTATTCAAAAATATAAAGAAAAGTTGTGCTTGATCTAGAATTATTGTTCCCGCGTCCGTCTGACTTGTTTTGCAATTTTAAAATAGTTTAAGGATTTTTTTTCCCTGTAAAACTTGAAAAAATGAAAGTTTTAGAGGAGTCCTGAAATGGATATTTGGAAAATTTCATAATATTTGAATAAGATATGGGCGGACAATTTGATTAATTTCGAACAAGGCCAGATTTAGCCTTCAAAATTGTTCCGATTTGAGGCTGTGGTGTTTACCTTGTGTTTATTAGTATTTGAAGGGCTCTGTTTTGTAAAAAGTCAAAAAATGAAATTTGAAAAGCGCATCCTTGGCCTGCTGTCTGTTAAATTTGGCGCCAATTGGATTTTGTTTGCTATTTTTTCTCCTATTTTTTAAAAAACCGGGTCTAAGTCAGACCATGAGTGGGCAGGCTAGATGGATTAAACTGTACCAATTGAGGCATAATTCGGATAAATGACCTTAATGAAGATTAAAATAGACTTCCTAAACTTTCATCAGCCATTGGAATCATTCAATTTGGACTTCATTAAACTAGTCACTTGGATTACAACATAATTAGATAGAAACAGGGGAAAAACAGAGAAGTGCCCTACTTGGGTCACTGATTGTTTTTGTGGTTCTTAAGGCTAGTTGGCCTAATTGCATACTGAATTAACTTGGGAAACAATTGACATCTAGCAATTTCTTTTACATTAAAATTGGTAATAGAACAAATCCGATAGTGTTGTTTCAGCGCCTGATCAGCTCAGTTATAGCAGGGGCATGTGGAATCTGGAAGTGATCAGTCAAGCCAAAATGGGCCAACATGAGCCAGACATGAGTCAGAAGCTCTCCTCCTCTCCTCAGTTGCTGTGCATGATTACTCGCTTTACACTTAATCGCTGCATCACACGATATCTTAACCCACATCTTACTTACTACGTTCCCCCGCGGTATTTCACCTTCGATCTCTCTGCGCAGCTGCAAAGCAAGACGACACCCGTGGAACAGCACGTACTTGCTTTTTTCTCCTCTTGTGACCGTCAAATTGAGTTTTGTGTTCACCTGCTTCTGCAGCTGGTCGTAGGCACTAGCCATGTCGAGTCTGAGCCCTTCCCTCTTCTTGCCATCGAAAAATTTCCTGGCCTCAATATAGGTTTCTCGAAATTTGATGCGTCCAATCCCAGTCGGCAGCATCTCAGGGTGCATGACAAGGATATACAACATGTATCGAGACAAGTACCTACCAGGCTCGGCTTGCGGAAGTAGATTTCGCAAGGCAGGACCGTACAACAATTCAGTTGCGATTTGCCAGATGAGGATAATTCAGTCGAACTCCAACTCCATGGTCCATTGCAGATTCTTAATCTGTTCTGACAAGTCGACCTCCTGGGACCCTTGGGCGGTAGGAGGGGATTGCATTTCTCTGATATATTTCACGATACGGTTCTTTATATCATTGGTCACTTTCTTGTGATGTATGTAAAGGGGCTTCTCGACCTTCTCGTCAATGTGCAGAAATTCGAGGAGTCGATGGCAAGCATGGTACTTCTCTTTGAACGCAGAGCTCAATAGGCTGAATTGAGCCATGTGATCCGACCATCAGTGTCACGCCCCGATCCTCGGGCACGTGCACATCCTTCTACCTTGGTCGATTTTATAATGCGATATCCCAGGACTAGTATCGCCGACCCTTTCATTTATTAAGCACATGCGGAAGCAATTAAAATCCCCAGACAATAAAACAATGGGATAGAAAAGCAGGGCCATATTTTTCATATTGAAATTTATAACCAAACTTTTATACAAAACAAAAACCACTTCAAAACTATTCACATCGAAATGGAGATCTCAAAAGAAGATAGGATCTCAATCCATCCAGGCCATACTCAAGGCCCATCTCGATATTATCTTCTTCTTTCAAAATCCTTCCCTTCAAGTTTCACCTCCAAGATCTCCTTCCCAGACTTCTCCTCCTCAGCTCCTTATCGGGTCCTGAAATGTTTTTCCCCAAACTGGGATGAGACTACGTCTCAGCGAGTTCTACCCCACTAAGCCCGATTAGTAAACCATTATACTACAGGCTGCCTAAACACGCATAGGGCAGAAGACGTACCTTGGCATCAGATCCCACCTGCAAGTCAGTACAATTCATAATAGGCACTCAAGCAATCGTATCACCGATCAAAGCATCGATCAAATCGACCTAGTCGATTACAAGTCAACAAGACCACTCACGGTCATTCCCATTCAGTCAATCAATTCACAACATCAAAGCAAAACAATGATCAATCGACCTCGTCGATTACATGTCAACCTGACCCTTTCCCGGTCATTCAAGCTATTGCTATTCAGAGTCCCACTCAGCAACATTCAATATTTAATGGCTTTACGGTCCCACTCGACCACTTGCAAGATTTAATGGCTTTACGGTCCCACTCGACCACTTTCAAGATTTAATGGCTTTACGGTCCCACTCGACCGCTTGCAAGATTTAATGGCTTTACGGTCCCACTCGACCGCTTGCAAGATTTAATGGCTTTACGGTCCCACTCGACCGCTTGCAAGATTTAATGGCTTTACGGTCCCACTCGACCGCTTGCAAGATTTAATGGCTTTACGGTCCCACTCGACCGCTTGCAAGATTCAATGGCTTTACGGTCCCACTCGACCGCTTGCAAGATTCAATGGCTTTACGGTCCCACTCGACCGCTTGCAAGATTCAATGGATACCCAACAATTTCTCAATCAAATAATTAAATCAACTCGACAAAGCATTGCAAAGGCTGAATAACATACTTGGCCAATCACCAATCAATAATTCAATCTCAATCGATTCCAATTAATTTAGGGTAAATCCCTAAAATATCACAATTCATTCAATTCCATACAACGTAGAGCTCAAATAAATAAACGGACTGCGCCACGACAATCAGCACGAGATTTCAGTCGTCGGCCATCAAAATCTTAATTTCCGAAAAATAAATAATTAATTAATTAATTTCGAAAATTAAATAATTATTATTAAAAATTCAATTTAGCTCAAAATAAAGCCCGATTAAATAAACGGACTTCACCACGGTCATCAGCATAATTTTCCGGTTCCAGGCCATCTCAGTTGAATTTTCGGAAAATAAATAAATAAATAATTAATTTCGAATATTAAATAATTAATATTAAAAATCCCATTTAGCTCAAATTAAAGCCCGATTAGATAAACGGACTTCACCACAGTCATCCGCATAATATTCCGGTCCCGGACCATCTCCCTTGAATTTTCGGAAAATAAATAATTAATTAAATAATTCCGAAAATTAATATTTAAATGCCAAAAATCCCACTTAGGCCCGAATCATCAAATTGAAGCTCAATTAGGGCTCCGAAAATTCCCGAGACACTCCCAATAAATAGTAGACCACGTCTACTTGATAATTGCACAATCAATTTATCTAAATCGCATCACAATTGACTAATAATTGCTAATTACTTCTAATCTAACAACCTAAACATAATTAATTAAAACTAAACCAACCTAAAGCATAATTAGCCAACTAATCCAGGATTAGTGAGATTACTCACCAAATCGCGCGCAAATCGGATCAATCCGACGGCGGCGACGCGAGGAACGATACTTCCCAAAGCGGGCCTCGGGTTCGGGGCCGGGAAACGGCCCAAAATGGCCCACGAACAGCTGGATACCCACTCCGTGGGTTTGCTGGTTCGGCCACAAAACAGCAAGAAAGAGAGAGGGTTGGGGGCGGCAAGAGGTCGGGAGAGCGGGTGGTGGCTTGGCGAGGCCGAGCGGTGGCCCACGGTGGCCGGAGGTGGCCGGATTGTGGCCGGTGCTGGCCAAGACGGAGCTGAACAGAGGCGGCACGGGAGCTGGACGACGCACGGCGGGGACGGCAAACGCGAAGGGGCGGTGGCGGAGCGCACGACGTGCGCGGGTGGTGCGGACGGCGGCCCGACGGCGTGCGACGAGCTGCTCTTGCGCGACTTCTTCTTCTGCTCCTGGTTCCGTTCGCAAAAGAAGAACAAAGAAGGAGAAGAAGAAGGTAACGTGGGATGAGGGAGAAGAGAGAGGAGAGAGAAGAAGAGATAAGAGAGAGAGGAAAGGGTTTGAATGGTCAAAGGGAGAGGGGAAAAATAAGTGGGTGACAGCCCACTATTCGGTGGAAAAGGGGGGCCAATTCGCACGAAGGGGAGAGGGGGAGAGGAGAGAGAAGAGAGAGAAAAAGAGAGAAAAGGGAGAGAGAGAGAGAAAAGAAATTCAAAAATCATATTATTCTTATTTTTCTTTTCTCTTCCCCTTTCTATTTTCTTTTTGGGCTTCAAATTTTCTTCCGATAATTTCTTTATTGAAATTTCGGACCCGTCAATAAATTGACGAGCGATGAGACAGGATCTTATTTATCCAGTCAAATTAAAACCCGAAAATCTGGATGTCACAACTCTTCCCCTCTTATAAAAATTTCGTCCTCGAAATTTAAACCTTTATCAATCCATAAACGAAAGGTGGGGGTATTGCCGTCTCATCGAGTCTCACTTTTCCACGCTGATCATTCGGTCTCGTGGCGTTGTCTAACCACTTTGACCAAGGAGATCATCTTTGAACACCAAATCTGCTCTTTCTGAACCAACAATTGAACTGAGCTTCTCACATAAGACATTCTGTCATCCACATCTGATCTCTTTTTCTCGACCCCCTAATAAATTTTTGAATCTCAACGATTCAAAATTTCTGACAGTTCTGAGCAGCCTTTACTCTGACACTGATCTAACAACTACAAATACTGATCACTGAGCTGACTCTGGACTTGCAATCTTCTGATTTCTGATTTCATCTCAACCGATTGAAATCCTGTACACTCTGCTTTGCACTGATTAAAAAGAAAATATCTGACTGATCTGCTGAAACTGGGAATCTCTGGTCAAGATCTGATATAACTCGGGCACTGATCTTAGCAACTGTAATCACTGACTACTGTACTGTCTTTGGCCTGAAATCTTCTTCACTTTCTCTTTACCACTGAAATTCTGTACCCTCTGCTATACACTGCTTAATAAAGAATCCTCTGAAAACTCTGCCGAATTTATAATCTCTGATTTAAATTCGAAATATAATTCATCCTCGACACTCCATGCCGGCGAATTATCTAATGCACACACACTTCGGTATACCCATTCTGTAACAAGATAGGATCTTCAATTTTCTGAAATCGAACTTAGATTTGCGGTTAATTTCACTCCGACACGCTTTTAGTGTGACCTAGGCTACCGGGTAGTGTTCAGAGCTTTTTAGGACAAATGACCCGTGGTCGATTTTCTTCGAACCACAATGAACCCACTCGACACATTGGCGACCCTCGATTATCGTGAAAATCTCAAAGGTTCAAATACGGACACAGGGTACCAAAACGATAGAAACATCAAATTAGTACCGGTCGATGAGAATTTTCCAATTTAGTGGAGTCACCCACGATCGGTCATTCATCTCAGTCGAGCCGATCTATTTCTGATTTCAAATCGATTTTATACTGTGCCGCATTGATCTCTAAAGATGAGCACGGTCGAGAAGTCAATCCATGGTCGAATTCTCAAGTCTATTTGCCTTAAGGTCCTTAATAACTCACCCAGCTAGTCTAGTTATCTCATGAGTGGCCAACTCAGAGAAAAACACTGTAATCGCGTCGATGAAATGCCCAAGTTATCTAATCGAAATCAGAGTCGAAATCTGGATCACACACTCAAAACAAGATCTACTCACACTGTACCAAAGTAGACCAACTCCATCTATCGATCAACCACTATTCTCAAATGGTATCAGTAATCCCCTGAATCTTTAGCAAGCCTATCACAATGTTGCATTGTGATATATTTCCATTTCCACTTGGGACTTTCGAGTGATGGTAAAATTCTCCCGATTCGCATTCCACTTACTGACACTTCTGACACTTTCAACCTGCTTAGCTGTATTTATCTTCATATCAGCTTACTAATCTAGCTCATGCCGATTCTGATTTACTTGCACCATCTGGACAAAGCTGCAATACTATAGCGAACTTCTGACAAAATCTTTTCCCTGAGTGCTACACTGCCAGGTGCACTCAATTCCTCATGGAACCCGAACGTTCCATCCTCAGAAGTTCTAAAGTTAGATTCTTTCTTGCCAATATCCTCTTATAAGATCTCCTGAACATCTCTGCCTGTCAACTAGGTGCCGATTCTAACTCGAACATTTGGTTCAATTTTGAGGGCGGCTATAAAATTTAAAAGGTAGCCTACCTCAAATTTGAAAACCAAATTTCGAACCCTTTTTCGGTAAAGTTTATACTTTAGCCAGTCTATGCGCCATTGAAGACTCTCGGCTCAACACATTAATGACTCATTTCATTTCTCCAAGGTGATACCCGATATCACTATCATAGTCCTATTAAAATTCTTATTTACGACACCATTTCATGTTCCACTTATTGGGTCTCAACTGGCGGAACGGTTATGCAACAATCTTCTCATGTTGCATCAATACGTACCCCATTCGTTGGCAAGACACATCACTAAAGATTTCGTGTTTTCCAGAGCCAAATGAAAAGTTTAGCACAAGTGCGGTAGCTTGATCTTACTGAAGCTCTGGAAACTATCCTCGTACTTGTCTATGCCAATGAATTTCTCTTCTTTCTCAAGAGGTCAAGCCCATGATGATACTGATGCTGAAAATTCTTTCACAAACCTTCTGTACTAATATGTCCAATCCCCACAACTTCTGATCTCTGACATTGATGTCGGTCTCGGTCCATTAACAACTGATTCGATCTTGGCTGGGTCCATGAAGATTCCTTTGCCTGTAACCACACGACCATTCTTAGGGGCATCTCGTGATTCTCAACACTTAATGAACACCCTATAATGTCGCTACACCACACGATCACCATTGATCTAGATATTCTTTGAACACTCGATTTGTCAAATCTATGACAGCGGCTGGAGCATTCGTCAAATCAAATGGTTTTACCTTATTCTCACAAGGACAAAATCAAGTGCGAAATGCCATCTTCAATATAACCTCCTTCCTGGTTCTCAACTGACAATAACCTGTCCTCAAGTCAATTCTTGAAGACATCCACACTCTTTATAACAAGTCGTCTAATTCGTCGATCTTTGACAATGAACACTTATCTTTGATTGTCACTTGATTGGGTCGATTATAGTTGATGCATAATTGCAACGAACCATCTTTCTTTCTCTTTTCACAAAACTGATGATCCCTAAAGTGATGCACTGATATGCATGAATTCATCATTCATCAATCCCCACATCTGAACCATTAGTTCTATCAATTCAAACAACAACCACCGGTAAGGACTTTTAGAGAATGGTTCTGTTCCAGATGTTAACTCAATCGTAATTCTATCTTTTTCTCTGGCAACGGTCTGACCACTTTTCTGGCAACACTTCCAAGAATTCTTGGACTACTGAGGAGTTCTCAATTTTTAATTCTTCAATCTGTCTTATCTCAGATCATTGCTCACTAATCTCGATAACTTATGTCTGACAATCAGGTTACCTCAAGTGACGAGATCAAAGAAGTCAAGAACCCTTCTCAATTCTCAGTAAAACTCGGTACTTCTACATGCTCCTGGAATAAGCTGGGTTACTCTACCATAACAATTCATCACCATAAAATGCTCAAGAACCAATTCTTTCTACACTTGACGAATAAGTTATACACCAACAGCCAATCAAGTATAACTCTAGTCAATGGTTCTTTTCCTACAGCCTTAACAAACAACTGAAATTCCACACTTACAATCCCAACATTCTATGGCACTATTCTGATAAAATCACCACAAAATATTCTTTCATTGAATAAGGCATAGTCGGTTCCGTTCCTGTTCCTTTTGCCATCTTGCTGGTGTTCCAACGGTAGTAACAGTGTTGGTGTTCTTCGTAAACCCCAACCGATAGTCCCTCACTTGATGGCCGTGCTCACTACCATCAAAGCATGTTCTAGTCATTCTCAAACACAGGATTAATCCATGCATTCCTTCCATGCTTTCGGCACTCACCTAATGAGTCTTCTACCTCCTGTCCTCAAAATACATGAGACTGATCCATACCATCTCCCATGTAACATATCTTCCACGGAACAACATGTTCCATTTGTCTGAATACTGACTTGACTATGCCACCATTCCTATTGAGTGGAACAGAATATCATTCTCTCAACATCAGTCTTTACCCTGACCGAATTCCCAATCTGCTTGCACTGAATCTTGACTCAGATATCGAAATATATTCACTGATCATCCTTCCAGGTTGGACCTCAGCAAGGTAGCAACAACATCAACAACTTGATTCTGACCTTACAGGCTCATCCAGATCCCAAGAAATACTTGCATCAGAACGATCCTATCAAACTTAGGATCATTCGACGCTGCTACACAAGTACCAACCTGCAGTGGTACTCTTACACTCGAGCTGGCCAGAGCCAACACTCTGCCACAACCACCTCGGGTACCGACATTTGTCAGTGCTTTATCCCGAGTCACAGAGGACATTGTCCTCTTACTAGGAGTTCTCAGCTCCTGCTCGCTCATGGTTCAGTCTTTACACTGAAACCCGTCTTCCACATCCACACTGGATTAGAAGATGAGCGATCCTCACACGACAATCAATTCTAGCATCCAGCTAACACAGACATACACCAACATAAATTCAAAGGTCTTTCCTACTAACTATCCCATGGTCAACGCTCCTTATCACTCCAATCTTCAACTTCGCTCTGATACCACTTAAACAGGATGTCACGCCCCGATCCTCGGGCACGTGCACATCCTTCTACCTTGGTCGATTTTATAATGCGATATCCCAGGACTAGTATCGCCGACCCTTTCATTTATTAAGCACATGCGGAAGCAATTAAAATCCCCAGACAATAAAACAATGGGATAGAAAAGCAGGGCCATATTTTTCATATTGAAATTTATAACCAAACTTTTATACAAAACAAAAACCACTTCAAAACTATTCACATCGAAATGGAGATCTCAAAAGAAGATAGGATCTCAATCCATCCAGGCCATACTCAAGGCCCATCTCGATATTATCTTCTTCTTTCAAAATCCTTCCCTTCAAGTTTCACCTCCAAGATCTCCTTCCCAGACTTCTCCTCCTCAGCTCCTTATCGGGTCCTGAAATGTTTTTCCCCAAACTGGGATGAGACTACGTCTCAGCGAGTTCTACCCCACTAAGCCCGATTAGTAAACCATTATACTACAGGCTGCCTAAACACGCATAGGGCAGAAGACGTACCTTGGCATCAGATCCCACCTGCAAGTCAGTACAATTCATAATAGGCACTCAAGCAATCGTATCACCGATCAAAGCATCGATCAAATCGACCTAGTCGATTACAAGTCAACAAGACCACTCACGGTCATTCCCATTCAGTCAATCAATTCACAACATCAAAGCAAAACAATGATCAATCGACCTCGTCGATTACATGTCAACCTGACCCTTTCCCGGTCATTCAAGCTATTGCTATTCAGAGTCCCACTCAGCAACATTCAATATTTAATGGCTTTACGGTCCCACTCGACCACTTGCAAGATTTAATGGCTTTACGGTCCCACTCGACCACTTTCAAGATTTAATGGCTTTACGGTCCCACTCGACCGCTTGCAAGATTTAATGGCTTTACGGTCCCACTCGACCGCTTGCAAGATTTAATGGCTTTACGGTCCCACTCGACCGCTTGCAAGATTTAATGGCTTTACGGTCCCACTCGACCGCTTGCAAGATTTAATGGCTTTACGGTCCCACTCGACCGCTTGCAAGATTTAATGGCTTTACGGTCCCACTCGACCGCTTGCAAGATTCAATGGCTTTACGGTCCCACTCGACCGCTTGCAAGATTCAATGGCTTTACGGTCCCACTCGACCGCTTGCAAGATTCAATGGATACCCAACAATTTCTCAATCAAATAATTAAATCAACTCGACAAAGCATTGCAAAGGCTGAATAACATACTTGGCCAATCACCAATCAATAATTCAATCTCAATCGATTCCAATTAATTTAGGGTAAATCCCTAAAATATCACAATTCATTCAATTCCATACAACGTAGAGCTCAAATAAATAAACGGACTGCGCCACGACAATCAGCACGAGATTTCAGTCGTCGGCCATCAAAATCTTAATTTCCGAAAAATAAATAATTAATTAATTAATTTCGAAAATTAAATAATTATTATTAAAAATTCAATTTAGCTCAAAATAAAGCCCGATTAAATAAACGGACTTCACCACGGTCATCAGCATAATTTTCCGGTTCCAGGCCATCTCAGTTGAATTTTCGGAAAATAAATAAATAAATAATTAATTTCGAATATTAAATAATTAATATTAAAAATCCCATTTAGCTCAAATTAAAGCCCGATTAGATAAACGGACTTCACCACAGTCATCCGCATAATATTCCGGTCCCGGACCATCTCCCTTGAATTTTCGGAAAATAAATAATTAATTAAATAATTCCGAAAATTAATATTTAAATGCCAAAAATCCCACTTAGGCCCGAATCATCAAATTGAAGCTCAATTAGGGCTCCGAAAATTCCCGAGACACTCCCAATAAATAGTAGACCACGTCTACTTGATAATTGCACAATCAATTTATCTAAATCGCATCACAATTGACTAATAATTGCTAATTACTTCTAATCTAACAACCTAAACATAATTAATTAAAACTAAACCAACCTAAAGCATAATTAGCCAACTAATCCAGGATTAGTGAGATTACTCACCAAATCGCGCGCAAATCGGATCAATCCGACGGCGGCGACGCGAGGAACGATACTTCCCAAAGCGGGCCTCGGGTTCGGGGCCGGGAAACGGCCCAAAATGGCCCACGAACAGCTGGATACCCACTCCGTGGGTTTGCTGGTTCGGCCACAAAACAGCAAGAAAGAGAGAGGGTTGGGGGCGGCAAGAGGTCGGGAGAGCGGGTGGTGGCTTGGCGAGGCCGAGCGGTGGCCCACGGTGGCCGGAGGTGGCCGGATTGTGGCCGGTGCTGGCCAAGAGGGAGCTGAACAGAGGCGGCACGGGAGCTGGACGACGCACGGCGGGGACGGCAAACGCGAAGGGGCGGTGGCGGAGCGCACGACGTGCGCGGGTGGTGCGGACGGCGGCCCGACGGCGTGCGACGAGCTGCTCTTGCGCGACTTCTTCTTCTGCTCCTGGTTCCGTTCGCAAAAGAAGAACAAAGAAGGAGAAGAAGAAGGTAACGTGGGATGAGGGAGAAGAGAGAGGAGAGAGAAGAAGAGATAAGAGAGAGAGGAAAGGGTTTGAATGGTCAAAGGGAGAGGGGAAAAATAAGTGGGTGACAGCCCACTATTCGGTGGAAAAGGGGGGCCAATTCGCACGAAGGGGAGAGGGGGAGAGGAGAGAGAAGAGAGAGAAAAAGAGAGAAAAGGGAGAGAGAGAGAGAAAAGAAATTCAAAAATCATATTATTCTTATTTTTCTTTTCTCTTCCCCTTTCTATTTTCTTTTTGGGCTTCAAATTTTCTTCCGATAATTTCTTTATTGAAATTTCGGACCCGTCAATAAATTGACGAGCGATGAGACAGGATCTTATTTATCCAGTCAAATTAAAACCCGAAAATCTGGATGTCACAATCAGCGCCCCGTTTAGTCAACGATTGCAACCTATTGATGGAATCTAAGACTGCAAATTTCTTTTCCCTAATCAACCAACAAGCCGTCCTATCAGAGAAAAGAAGAACAGCCAAAGCAGAAATCTCCACGAATACAGCCACTGCTAGCAGTATAAAGGTCAAACAAAGATCAGCTACCGAGTAATTCTGATCCTTGATCAGGATGAAGAGTACCAATACAATGCAGATTGAAACCAATCCGGTTATGCGACGAGCCAAGGCAACTAGTATGGATTGCCTTGGTCTTTGTGTAGAGCAAATCGTACATGATTCCCAATTCAATCTCGATGATCTTGAAGACAGTGAGAGGATCCTTATCCTTGAGCACTGACTCACTTGTGTCACGATCCTCGAAACTCAGCAGGAGATCCGTGAGAAGGCGTTGGAATATTTTAACCAAGCCTCTGGCCACAAGCAATGCTCCTTGCTCACGCTCATAAGGTTGACTTCGAGACAAAAGATTGGCACCATCCATAATGTTTTCCTCAATCACATTGCGGATCTCAATCACTTCGTGTGGTATGACATCATAGCCCTCAGCCTCCGTCAACTTATGTTGCTCCAATATCTTGGAATAATTGGGAGGCGGGTCGGGGATGGATTCCCTGAACTGCTTACTGCTGGCAGTCGAGAGCACATAAACCCTTTCACCATACTTGACGAGCCCAGCAAGAATCACCACAATGGTGAGGATGGATATCTTTTGGCCGTTCCATGCCATAAGAAAGATATATAAAATGTCACTCCTGCTTGGGTGACTAGTGCCAACAAGTGCCTCTCATTGTCTTCTATGGCATATGCTGTGATGGTGTCGGGGCCTCCTAAGGGGCTGTTTGGTAACCATCCAAACAGTATCCGATTCTAATTTTTTGCTCCCGGGAGTAGTTTTGGAACAGAATCACGTTTGGTAAAATTTTTGTTCTCGGGAACAGATTTGGAATAGAATCAAGAATAAAAAATAAGTTGATTCTTTGTTCTCAGGAACAATTCTAGAATCAAATCTACCTAATTTTTCCTTTTTCCTTCTCTTTCTTCTTTTATTCTTTTTCCCTCTCTTGTTCTTCAAGTGTTGCCACCGCCGCCATTGCCGTCTGTCGCCACCACCACCCCCCGCCGAACAGCGCCGTCCGCCACCCACTGTCGCAGGTCGCCGGTGAGCTCGCCCAGCCATCAGTGGCCAGGTGGGCCTCCCCCGACCACCGGCGAAAGAAGAAGAATAAGGAAAAAAAAAAGAAAAAATTAATAAAATTATTTAAAAAAATTTTAAAAAAATATTTGAAGTATGAATGGAAATTTTGATATATATAGAATACCTATTTAATTTTTTATTTAGTATTTATATTAATATTTTATATTATAGTTTTTTTTTGTGACCTAGGAACCCCGTACAGCTAGCAGCCGGCGAGTAAACCTTGGGGGACGTGTAAGTGGGAGGACCCACCACTCCCGGCGTCCCACTTAAGACCCCAAGCGACCGTGAGGGGATTTATTATTTACTATTTAATAAAAACTTGATTAGTTAATATGTTTATTACTTAGTATAAATATAATTAATTAATAGAATTTCTATGATTTGATAAAATTTTAGAATTGGAATAGGAATTTTATGTAATTACCAAATGCATTTCTATTCTTTTTCTATTCCAAAATCAGAAATTTTGTGCAGTTATCAAACGCATTCTTTTGCTCAAAAATTGTTCCCGGGAACAGAATAAAAAATAATCATTTATGATCAGAATCTGTTCCTAGGAATAGAATCATTACCAAACGTGCCCTAAGTGTAACAAGAGGAATGGCATCCAGAACGCGTTCAGCTAAGTGTTTGCGTCCACACTTTGGCTGTTTAACTTTGTGCGCTTGTTCATGATCATGCCGAGTGCATAGATCGCGACTTAATCAGCCATTAGGTAGGCCAGCCAAACGACCCCCCGAACAAGGCAGAGTGGACGTATTTGCGGCAATTGCCCACACAAATGAGCAGACTTTGGAGGGTGAGGCTGAGGAACACGACACCACGGAGCTCCCACTCTTCCCACAGCTCTTTGAAACGCGAAGAGAAGACCGGCATCACCTGCATCCTCTTCACGACGACGCCGCTACTCATAGCAGCTGAGATGCAACACTAGTATTAGCAAAAGAATGATGAAAGTACATCGCTCATAAAAGGAGAATGATGTGAATATCAAATTAGTGAATACGCAACTGACAAAAATGATCAACGATGTTAAGCTATAGAGACATATTTCACTGTATGACCTAATCAAACGGTTGCGCACTAAAATCTTAAGTAACCCTATGAACATCAGTGGGACGATTTGATGTTTCCTTGCTGCTTTAGAGATTCGCCGCCTTACAAGTTAGTTACAAGGTTTCTTCAGCTGATACATTTGAGAACAAAAGTTCTCTAATTTTTTTTTTTTGGGTGTAAATTCTCGCACTCTTTCTCTCTTTAGTTGTTTTTGTTTTCTTTTTTTCTTTTTTACAGCTTTTTTTGAAGTCATCCGCAGGGCACAAGTCTACTGTACCCGAGAAAATCTTGGACATCCAAATCCAAAACAAACTATATGTAGCTCAAAGTTCACTGAAGCAGAGATGAGATGAACGTCAAGCAGAGATGAGATGAATGTCCTTTACTTACCGATAACTGGCAATATCATCGCTTGATGGTGAAAATGTTGATCTGCCAGTTCAAAGAAACATAGGTCTTTTGTAACAAGGATCTGTTATGTTTGAGAGAGGGGTCACGGAGGACGAGGACTGATATTGAGGCATGTGACACAGGTAAGCAAGCGGACAGTAAGGAAAAGTGGACCTCAGTTTTTTTTTGCTAAAAAAGTGGACCTCTGTTATTACCAGGACTTGGGGCGCTCGGGACAGGGAGCTCGCCGAGAAAGAAAGAAAAGAAAAAGAAAGGAAAGAGAAGGAAGAAAAAAGGAGGGAGAAAGAAGGGGTTTCTGGGCTTGCATACCTGGTCAAGCAGAGTTGACTTCGTATTATAATGCTTGATAAATACTTGCCTCATTCGATCTTTCGATGGGAGTAGTTTTTAGATTTATAACTTAAATTCAGAATTTTAGGATTTTTGAGCCCGTAGTTTGATTTTTAAGTTGTGGAGCTTTAGGATTTCGTAAAGATTGTGGATTATGTCATTATAAAGCCGTGGAATTTGATGGGGGTTGATTTGAAGTGACGATTTGATCAAAGTGAAATTTTAGAGCTTCGCGGATGAGTTTGACATTGTGTTTTAACTTTGAGTAATCACTCGAGTGATTTGTTAGCCTGTGAAATTGTTTTGTTACCGTTTGGGCGTATTTGTGGTATAATTTTATTTAGTTTTAACATTAATCCTTGTTTAATTAACAAAATTGCAAAATCGTCAACCCATTTACTTACGCTTGTTTGGTTTGGCCATTTCCAGGCAAGTGGCTCTATCTTTTTTATGAATTTATAAACTCATGTCTTGAAAACAATAAATATTTGATATATTATAAGTTGTGAATAAACATATTTGTTGTATAAAATCTAAACTGGGTGTTTACTACGTTTTGGTATACGAAAATGCTTAAGAAATGTATTATGGAAGCTTACTATAGTATATATACTTTGTGAATGATTTATGAAATGAATTTTGAAATGAGAAATGATTTATGAAAAGGTATTTTTAGCGAATGAATTAAGTTGTGAAAGATCATATGCTTTGATTTGGGAAACATATATATATATTGATTTGGCTTTGTGAATTGTAGAGGATGTTACTATGGATTGGTATTAATGAGGGACTTGTGAGTATATGTACTAATTTATGATTTTTTTTGTGGGTCAGCCACCTCAATATAGACGAAGACCTTGGCAAGGGGGGAGAGCTTGATCGCCTTATCACAAGGCGCAATACGTGACTATGGTAGATATTTGAGCAAAAGTTTTGTCAATGAAATAAACCATTGACATGTGAATTAATGAGATTACTCAATAGGCTAAACCATTGATTTGTTTTGAAATTATTGTGAAATGGATATTTCTATTATAATATAGCTATGTTGAAGCATATGTAGCTAATTCTCTTCTTATAAGTTTATCATATTTTGGATTTGTGTTAAATGAGTTGTTTTGTTTTGTAAAGTGCATAATTGGTGCTCAATCTGCTTCAAAGAAACACACATTACTCATTAGACTATGATTGCTCATTTCATTTATCTTTCGTGTATGTTAGGTCACTCTTTGGTAGTCGTTAGAGTGAGAGCGTTATCATGAGGACTTGAATTTTGGTGGTTTGAGACTGCGTTTTTTAGGTAAAGGACAGTCATGTTGTTACCCCTATCCTTACAGGACTCGGGGTGTGGCTCACTCTCTCTCTCTCTCTCTCTCTCTCTCAAGACGCATAGGCTAAACAACAAGTAGATAAACATTTTGCAAATGCTTTAATAGATTGAGAGTGTGTTTGTTTTGCGAAAAACTATTTCCAGAAAACGTTTTCCTTGGTTTAACAGAAAATGTTATCCTAGCCAACTAAAAAGTTTTTCCTTTCAAAGCTTAAATTTAGGAAAACGATTTCCCCTTTAAAAGAACCGGAAAATGTTTTCCAAAATGTTTTAAGGTCCTCGCTTAATGAATTTTTTTAATTCTAATTAAAAATTTTGAATTTATTATTATATCTTTTTTTTTCTCTTTTCTTTCTTTGCCTGTGAACGTAAACCCTAACTCCTCCTCCTTCGCCCCCTCCCTTTCATCACCACCATGTCCTCTAACCCTAGCCCCTCTTGCGCTCCCGTTGGCTTCGCTCCCTCCTCTTCCTCTTTGTCGGCGTCTTCTGCACCTTCATTCTCCAATGGATTCGACTCCATGTCGGCAACTTCGGCGCCGATGCTCTTCGGCACGCTGTTGTCGGTCACGTCCGGAGGATCGTCGCCCTTTGGTTTGGCTCACCCTACCGCAAGCTCTGGTCCATCGCCGTTTGCGTTGAGTTCCCCTTAGCCATTGTTTTTCTTGTTGGGGAGCTCTGTTGCTTCTCTATTCGGGCCCCTACACCTTCTTCTAGTGCGAGCCTAGGTTCGTTCTTATTGACACCTAAATTTTGGCGACCCAATTATTTCTTTATTGCATAAAAATTAGGGATTAATTTTTAATCCTTAAAAAATTAAATTAAATTGCGTAGCATATAGTTTTAGGGGCATTTTTTTTATTTGCATTTACATCGAATTGGTGACAGATAAATTTGAATTGGTAGTTCTGAACTTTAATTTGACGAGTTGAACTAAGTCCATGAAGAGAGTAAATTAGTTCAATCCCCCTTTTTTTATGACAAAAAATTATCTTGTAAGAAATAAAAATTTTGATATTTTTGGTGATATGACAATGACTTTTTTTAATATCCTCAGATAAGGCAAGTATGACAAATAGATATTGCGCGCTCATCTTTGTAAAATTTGGAATTTGAGAAAAATCTCATTGCAATCTTGAATCTTTAGCAATATGTGATAAAATCGGTAGATGATATCGCATTCGGGAGGTGATCTTTGTGGATATTGATTTGAAGAGGGAAATAAAACCCTAGTCCACTCACCTATAAAAAGGTTGCTACACTACAGAAAGTGGAAGGAGGCCACATAATTGAGAATGCACGGCCATAATATAGAAAGCCACTAAAGAGAGAGGGAGGGGGGTCTTCTTTTCCGTTGGGCATTCACGACCATTACAGAGAAGAGGGAAAGAATAGTCGTGAGTGGAAGGGGGCTTCTCTTTGGGATCACTTCATAGGGGGTTTTCTTTTGGATTTTCGTTTTTTTTTTAGAGGTTCTTTTTGCTGTTTCAAAGTTAACAAAGGTGGGTCTTCTACCGTTGCTGAAAGAGGGAAGATTCGGAGACAGAGATAAGAAACGTGAGAGAGACGTGCAGCAGAGCAGGAAAAAGAAAAAAAAAATGAAAAAAGAACAAAAGGTCTTCTTCTTCCTCGTGCAGCAGCTCCTCGCCGAGCCCCTGCAGCCGTCCGGGCGTCCCCTCGCCTGAGCGACCACCAGCAGCTCGCCGTCGCCGCCTCTGCCTTCCGCCCGAGCGCCAACGACGCCAGCAGCCGAGCTCCTCGCCGCCCCCTTGCACCCGCCGCCGCTGCTGCCGCCGCGTCCCCGCCCAGCCAGACCGCCTCCGCGCCCCTGCTCTCCCACGAGCACTGCCGAGCCGGTCGCTGAGCCCCCTCGCCACCAGCGCCGCAGTAATCGTCGCTCCTGCTGCTGCCCCGCAGCTGCTCGCCGCCGGTCGCCGCACCCCTGCTGCAGCAACCTCCGAGACGCCAGCAGCCGAAGCTCCGCCCTTGCTCTGCCAAGCCGCAGCCAAGCAACACCGGCTGCTGTTTCGCGGTCGCCGGAGCTCCGTCCACTTCGCCAAGCCAGCGCCTCCGCCCGTCGACCTTGCAGCACCTCCGAGCGACGCCCGCAGCAGCTCGCCTCCGCCGCGCTCCGCCTGCCGTCCTCCACGCCGGCCACCGCTGCTCCTGCAGCCAGCCCCGACGCCAGCACCCGCGAGCACCCGCGCCCTCTGCCGGTCGCTGCTTCTCCGTGCCCGTCCCCCGCGCCCGCCGCCGCTGCTCCTGCAGCCGCAATCACCATCGCACCTCCGCCCGGCGCCTGCAACCCGCGATTCCGGCTGCTCGCTGCGACCCACGCCGAGTCTTGTTTGTGACGAGTTGCTGCTTGCTGATCCGAGTAGAGCCCCTGCTGTGAACCCCGCCTAGTTGCGACCTGCTGCCCTGGTGCCGTCCCTACACCTATCTGATCTGTGCTGCTGCCCCCGACGACGTGAACCTGTTGCTCCCTGCCGCGACGTCTTCGCTGCCTGACGTCACGCGCGACTCGTGATCTCCTGCCGCGAAGCCTAGCAGTCCCTTAGGCATCCCTGCAGTGTTCTTCAATCTTGAGTCCACAAATTCCAGCCGCTACGGAGACGTCCACGAGATAAACCCGTAGAGAGAGAGTCGCGTTCTTCCACTTCTCTTCTGCACCCATTCATAAAGTCCACACACGAAGACAGAGAAGAAAAAAATCATGGGCAAAGATTTTCCTAGTAAAAGAGGGTAATTAACTTTTCAACAGAATTGGTGGGTCTAATTTGAATTATCTGCAGGCTTCTTTGGTCTTGCTGTGAAGTACAATAATTCCTCACGCGTGAGTCCATCGTCGGTGAACATCCATGGCCGTTTGCCTAGACGAACACCCCCATCGCAGCAATCCTTTACCGAGAAGCACCATTGCGCCGATTCTCACCCACCAAGTATTAGTGGTCATCCTTGAGTTGATCCCATGGAGTTCAAGTTTGGCAATATTACCTGCGAAATTAGGTAATTATTTTATCTAAATTTGATTTGGATATTTTATTGCCTAATGCATACTCTTCAATATCTTACGTATATATTTGAATGATGGGCGTATTTCCAGTTAGGATTTATTGTCTAAGGGCAAGTGCATGTTGATTTTTTATTCCATCTATAAGGTTTTAGAGGAAATAATTAATCACGCAGGAATAAAATTAATATTTTGATCTTTAAGGCTTAAGATCAATTTATCGATTTTATTAGTAAAATAATCAAATTGATTAGATATTGTTTGCTAATTTGAACAATGGATAATGTCTTTGATGACAGTAAATGATTTGGTGCTTATATTTTAATTGTTTTATTTATCCCGAAAATACAAAAAAAGATTGTATTTGCATATCATGTAGATTAGAATTGATTTCTTAGATAGAATTACATGATAGAATAGTTAGATTTTTTATTCTAATTATGTTAAAATGCATGTTTAGATGGTATCTAGTTAGGTAATATCTTAGAATTAAATTGCATGTCAAGATAAATTTTCTAAGTTAAGATAGGATTCAGATTAGTCTATTTCCTAACTTAAAATAGATAATATCTCACTTTAGTTAGATTTTTATTTTTAACAATTTTTAATTACGAATTTTATTATAAAAAAGAGATACAAAAATATCATGCGCATGTCATATAGAATTAGGTTCATGAAATGCATGTCATTTAGTGATTGTGCTAATTCCATTTAATTATAAATCGTCCGTCATTAATATTAGGTTATTTGGTTAGATTGCATTACATGTAGATTAGATTTTTTATTAAACAAAAGAAAATCTTAAAAAAAGATTGAATAATTGTGAATCATATCTAGGGCTTTTGATGTGAATTTTGAGCTAACATTGTAGATGATTTCGTTGCTATGATGTAAGTCCCTTAATTTATTCATTGCTTTCTTGGTGTTGAATTGGTAATTTGCGTACCTGGATGATCACCTCGCATTTTTTTTTGGTAAAGATGATCACCTTACATGTTAGGAAAGCAAATTAAAATCAATTCAATCTGTTTGCAAAACATTTTTTTTTCAAAAGAAAAAAAAAATGTACCAAAAGGACACTAGTGAAAGCTAGCGTAATCAAATCCCCGAACTTACAATCTCTGGATCGTAGAAATAAAGTAAATCTTCTGTTACTTTATTTGGTCTATAATTGACTCACCAAAAATAGATTAGTAGCGACTTTTAATTAAAAATCAATTGCATATTAAGAACTTGAATTTAAGTCGCAAATTGGTATGAATTTGGGAGAGCTCAGGCTAAGTTTAGGCTTAATAACTCATTAGCCAAATCTTAGGTGATTCACCCGAGGTGAGGTCGCGACAGTCCTCGTTTGCAATGCGTGCACCTAAGCCTTGGGCATCGGCTTGTGTCTGTGCTTGGAGCTCGGTCGAGCTTCGGTGGACGAAATCGCTGTAGAGGGAGGTGATGTCATCGAAGATGGCGATGATGGCGGTGGACAGGAGGAAGGGGCAATGGGTTAGGTGGAGAGGCGGCTGCGAGTGAAGGAAAAAAAAGGAAAAAATAAATAAATAATAAATATTTATTTAAAAATTTGATTTTTTTTATTTGAGAGAAAGCATTTTATAATGAGGTCGAAATAGGAAAGAACGATTTCAATGTTATATACCAAACAACAGAAAAATAATTATAAAACTAATTGTATTCCTAGAAAGTATTTTTCAAGAAAATATTTTCCTTAATCATTGAATTCTCCATGAAACAACTGACATTGAAAAAGTAAGGAGTGAAGAAGCCTTGGTCTTTAACAAAGAAAGTAAAATTTGGCAACACAACATAATCAAACGGGATTACAATTTCATTTGGTTAATTTCGAATGCCTTTTTTAATTGCAGCCCGTAATTGCGAGTGAGAATAAACAAGCACACGTGTGTGGTCCTAATTTTTAGTTATAATTTCTCTACATCACCCGTGATCTAAAAACTTGAGATTGGTAAGCTTGTCACCAAAACCCTAACATTATGCTACCAGCCAAAAAGTTTTCTCATATAAAATATATCACAACTAGACAACACAGCACGAGCTGTTCAAAACTTCCTAACTATTAAGCCACATAACATTATTGGGAAATATGATTTGTCTAACAGTATATCAGAATATAGGTTAATGGTTCGAATCCTAACACTCATTTTTCTCCTGCTTATTATTATGTTATTATGCCTATTTTCCTATTCTGCTATTGATTCTATTAAAGATGTGCCGTCCAAGACCTGTCTTGCAGTTGTAACACTGCCTTAACCGCTAGAGGAAGTACTAAGTTAAATGCTGAAATACATTATTGGCTCATTTACTAACAGCTTTACCATTGGGAGAAATGGTTTTACTGACAGAGTATTAGAGCCAACACTTTAGCTATTTAGCAATGTGCAGAACTCATCGCTTGTGATAATTGGGTGCGCAAATCGCTCACACAAAATGGGAGTCGTGCCTGTTTTTTCAGAAGTACCAAGTTTCTCACCAAGTTCGAACGCCACGACCTCTGTCCACACTCCACCGCCCTGTGGTCTCATGTCGCTGCTCCCTATTCGCATTTCACATCATCCATCACCGCTTTCGTTCCGTCCTCACTCGTGTCCCGGCGGCCAAGTCACGGCCACAACCTATATGTCACGACTTGGAGGACCACTTGTCTACTTTAGCCACACCCATCACTCTGGCCACCACAAAACCACCACCAATCCACAAATTAGCTGCCGAGGAAGTCATTGCTCAAGTTGACGGCGAGAGGACCATCCCTTCCCCCTCACCCCCGCTCCCCCCCTCCCCCCCCCCCCCCCCCCCCCCCCCAAAAAAAAAAAAAAAAACCCTCACGCGTTGCGCTGTGTGAGTTACTTCAGATCATAGGTGCCTCCGCATAATTGCTATGTTAGCAGTGGCACGTCATCGGCGAAGTCAGCGCTCGCCGGCGCCATGTAAGCAGAGCTACGTAAACAACGCCACTTAAGCAACACTACAACAGTATTCAGACCCCGTTGACTGGACCTATTCGACTTTGACTGACCAGGTCATCCTATTTTGGTTCTTGAGGTTTTTCATGGTGCTCTTTCCAAATTTGAGGTTGATTCGATGTTTATCGTTGAGTTTCTCTTTTTCTATGCTTATTATTTTGTGAAAAATGGACAAGTCGAAGGTCTTACAGCCCATACAAATTGTTCTAAATGGGTCTAATTATATATTTTGTGGGTTCAAGCTATACGTGCCTTATTGAAGGGAAGGAAACCGTGGTGACATGATATGTGACAGGAGATACCGTAGATCCTACATGAGTTGCCGAAAAATATGTCGAATAACTTGAAGATTGGGACAATATGAATCATCATATCATCCAATGGATTCACGACACCTCTGTTCCATCCATTCATCTTCACTTTAGAAGGTTTGAGACCGGCAATGAGGTCTGGAACCAAGATGCCCAACGCCACACTAGTAGGCTGTGCTAGGTGGTTTGGATAGAACTCTAGATAGTATAACTTTTATTTTATCCGGTGTTTCATGTAACACAAATACCAAATATAACTAAATATAGTTCAAATTAAAAAAATCCCACCTAGAGGGTGGGATACAATCTTGGGCCACAGCCTCACTCTCTTCTCATCGTTCTCCTCTTCTTCTTCTTCCTTTTCCCGCTCTATTCAACTTCCGAAGTTTCAGAATCTGAGCTTCTTGTCTCTCTTTCATTATCCGCATCATTTGGGCTCTTCTATGTCTCATGTCTTTGAGAGACCTCAACCACGTTCTGTTGACTGTTCACATGGACGCACCATATCTGCTCCTCTCAATTGACCTCTCTTCTCACCATCGGCTTGCCGCCGCTACCACCACCCTCGACCCCGATTGGAATCGCCTTAGACTTGTTTACAGCTCCACCACGTGCAGCCCCATCCTCATCTCCAGTCAACCTTGAGCACCACCAAGCCGAGGTGGACCCGACGCAAGGATCGAGCAGGGCAAACTGAAATTTGAGGCTCATGCTCGATCTAAGCCCCAGGTCCAGGGCTCGTCGTGGTCGCCACCTCGCCCTCTTGATGGCAGCGACAACAGGGCAGAGAGAATGGATGACGGGCGCCCGATAAAGGAGGACAATGTAAAGAGGAGGCACAACGGAGGGACAGAGGAAGGCCATGATGACGATATGGGCTGGAGTGGAGGCGGGATCACGTGCTTCTCGAGACGGCAGAGATGGTGAAGTCTTGAATCCATGCTCAAAGATCTTTTTAATGTCTAATTCAGTTTTGTCAATGAACACCACACACTTTGTTGGATAATGTTTTACAGAATCCATATTATATATGGATGTTATCAAACGTTAGATAGGAAATTCAAAATCCAATCATATCTTTAAAATGTTTGAACGACCAAATGTAGCTCCAGTGATTTGGCTTATGAATATCAGTTATGGGATACACTTCACGGTAGCTACGAATTCAAATTCATAAATAGCATGCATCTAAAATAGCTTGTGTAAACAAAAGATTACATTCTGACCCAAAAAAAATAAAAAATATAAGAGTACATAGGATGTGTCTACTATAAAATTGGGATCCAAAGTAAGAATCTTTTGCGAACTCCACTCTCTTTTCTGGAACACTTCGAATATCGAATTTAATTTGCAATTCACGATGACAACGATAGATATCAAGAAAACAGGTACCACAATGTCTGGAAAAGGGACGATCATGATTCGCGTCCATTTCTCGTCAATTGACTTCGGCTGCCTGCATATTTTGATAGAAAAGAACAAATTACTTATGTTATA
Source organism: Eucalyptus grandis x Eucalyptus urophylla (assembly GCA_028830015.1). Lineage (NCBI taxonomy): Eukaryota > Viridiplantae > Streptophyta > Magnoliopsida > Myrtales > Myrtaceae > Eucalyptus > Eucalyptus grandis x Eucalyptus urophylla. Next base: position 23,490,798 of record CM054200.1, on the reverse strand, counting down.
TACATTGAAGAAAAAGAATAGTCACGTGAGTATCGAATATTCAACAATTTTATGAGGAAATTTACGAAAACAGAGCATATAAATTTAATCAAGGTGCTAAAAACAGAGCGTATAGAAGATGAAATGTTACCTGCGCAGATGAATGACGAGGAGGTACCAATTGCTTCTCTTTGATGAATACTTCTCGGGAAGAAAGAGATGTTGCCAATTGCTTCTCTTTGATGAATACTTCTGGGGAAGAAAGAGAGGTCGCCAATTGCTTCCCATTGATGAATAGTTTTCCAGTCAATCCTTCTTTGATGTCCGTCGCCAATTCTTCCTTCACTCGAATCAAACTAATTTGTTTCAGGGATTTAATATGATCCAATGAATCAATTGAAGTTAGGAGTCCACAGTTCTTGATCTCCAGGTCTTCCAGGCAACAAAGAGTGGTTTGGTTTACACGAACTTGTTTCACGTTCTCCAACTTCCACAATTTGAGGACGCGAAGGCGTGGGAATGAATCTTCCCAAAAATTTAAAACTGGATCAGTACAAGAGCCTGCGAATAAGTTGAGCATTTCCAAGTCCTCAAGCTTTCCTAGTACCGCCATCGAACCACGATTTAGTCCTGACATGGACAAGGTAAGGATTTTCAGGTTCCGAGGAAGAAGCGGCAATCCACCTCGCTGAGGCAAGCTCCCGAGCAAGTACAAGTCCAAAATCGACTCGACTCCACTCATGTCACTCAAGTTGAGATCTGAGGGCTGACCGAAGAGATCCCTGGATCTCAGCTTTAGGGATTCAAGCTTCGTGAGCTTCAAAATGCAGTCGGTTGCTTTGTTCATCACTGGAGAATCACACGTCAGCCCCAATTTCTCGAGGCTGGTCAATTTACTAAGCACATCAAGCATGGGACTCTTAACAGATCCAATGTATAAGCCCCACAAGGTTTGGAGATTGGTCAAGCTACCACCATTGGACTTATCTAAGCACACCTCGTTCATGTACAGGTGCTGGAGGGACTTCACCTTCCAAATCGAACTCGGCAATTTCCTAACGTTAGTGTGCTTCAGATCCAATGTCTCGAGGCGGGACATGTTCCCAACTGATTCAGGGATTGAATCAAGGACCGTCCATCGCAATCCCAAGTACCTCAAGTTCAGCAGTACATTGCCAAGTTCGTCCGGAAGCAACGGCTTGTAAGTCCCCTCCAGATCGAGCACCCTGAGCAGACCGCATTTTTGCTCTGAAATCAAGGGCCGAAGCAGCTCTTGCACTTCCCTTGAACGAGTCCCTTGCGTCTGCGTTTTGAAGGTTACGTAGGAGCGGAGGTGTTGGAGTTGGATGTTGCCGTGCCGATGATCCCCCTTTTCAGCACTCTTCTGAGATTCTTGATGCTTGACAATCCATAAGCAGCCATCGGCAACCTTGGAATCTTCATTATGATAAGTGCCCTTGGTGTTGGAAACGATCTGAAGTAGTCCGAGTTGCGTTGCCATCTCGCACAAGAAATCGTGTAGGAAACTAGGCACACGGCAAGATTTGGGCTTTTCACTCCGCTTCCTACGCCTCACCACATGAACCAATTTTCGACTAACCAATTCTTTGAAGCACTCCCTGGCCGTGAACTCAAGCACTGGGACCAATCCTTCAGCTTGCCATAGCCGGAAGAGCCTCCCTGTCGAGATTTCCGAGTCTTTGGGAAAGAGGCACAAGTAAAGCAAACAGGGCTTGAGCAGGTAAGGCAATTTGTCGTAGCTCAAGGACACGATATTACGGAGCGTGGGATTATCAGCGAGCTGGTCCATGACAGGAGAAGAATCCCTGCTCGCCATCGGAAGTCCTCCGAGCAGCAAAATCCTCGGAGGAGAGCCACTGCACTTGCTCAGAATACTCGCTTTGAGCCCCGGATCTTCGCTAATGGACCCACATTCCTTCAACAAGAGCTCGCTCTGCTCTGCATCTAATTGGCGCAGCTCTAGAGGAGAAGCCCAAGGGTCTATAATTGGTGGGATTTTGGGATCCCGAGTAGTGACGATGACTCTGCTTCCATTCAACGAGTCTGCGAAAAGGGTCATGAGATTGTCCATTACCTTGGCCTCACGCAAATTGTCAAACACGATGAGGTACCTCAATTCCATCAAGGACTTGTGAATCATCTCCTTCAGGTGCGTAAATCTTTTGTGCTCTAGATCCTTCAGTTCGGGCACAGGTGTTTGCTGCAGTATCTTCACCAAGAGATCTTTCAAGTTGACTTCCCGATTCAAGTTGACTTTATCGGGAAGATGAACCCAGACGCGACATTGGAAGCTATGATCTAGCTCGGTCCTGTTGTACACGCTCCTTACGAGAGCCGTCTTGCCGATGGGTTCCTCTGCGACCACCCAAACGATGCGAAGTCTCAACGCATCCTGATCGCAATCTTTCAAGGTCAACCGAGTTAGGAGCTCCCGCACTTCAGCCTCACGGCCCACAATGTCCGACTCAATTTTCCAATTCCAACCTCGATGCAGATCATGACGAGGCGGATCTTGCGTTTGGGACAGGTGAGTGGACAATAGATGGACTCTCTTGATCAAATCAGGGGCCGTTCTTTCCGTGGCGCGAACGCATGCCCTGAGCGACATGAAGCGGACTAGTGCGCGAATTTTCGCGGGGCGGCCCTTATGGGACTTACAGGCGAAGTCCGCAGCTTCCAGAGCAAGACGTAGGAGGCCATGTCCGTGGTCGCCGCTTTGGTCATCGTTGTCCGTGCCGGATTGCAGTAACATCAAGGCGATCAAGATTGTCTGGAGATGACCAACGGCCGTCGCGATATCATCTGGTAATCCAGACGAGAGAAATTCTCTCTCGGAGAGTGCGTGTAGTAGCGACTTGTCGATCACGAGTGGAGGGGCCACCTCTGGAGCTGCCATCGCGGCCGAATGCCGGCGGGACTTGCACTCAGCTCAGCCCTTCTCTGTAATGCAACGGAATGAGGCTTGTGCTTGTATCTTATGTAGCTGTGAGAAGAAGAAGACGTGATAGCTGGCGCGACCATGCGTTGCTGCTTTTTTTTTTTTTTTTGTAAGTTCACTTTGGCTTGAATTAGCTAATGAACTCCACAGTAAATAAAATTTATCCTCATGCTTGTTAACGAATGAAAAATGATATCTCACTATGAGGGTCTTCAATACTAAACATTTTTTTTTCCAATTTAGCTTGTTCAATTTAGTAAAGTAAAGGCCCATTTGACAAAACTGAAAAATAATTGCAGAAAAAAGTGCCGGTAATCTAAGTGCAGAAATAAAAACCACATAGTTGTTTGCTAGTAATTGAAACTTGACCACTGGATATTATTAATTTCACACCGTGCATGGAATTGTAATCTAGCAAAATAATATTTAAATTGAAAGAAAATTGTATTTATTACTTAAGATAATATATGAAAAGTATATAGACTTTCAAGGCAAATCAAATCGAAGCAAAATAAAGGCTGGAATACTACAAAATAAAACTAAATCCAAAAAAAAAATGAAAATCTATATAGCACTAGCATAGTTAAGTACACACTCTTTTCATAAATAAATCTATCAAGAAAAATAATAGGTAGCCAATTACTAAACCTTATGCCATTGTCAATCATAAGCAGACACTGAAAATTCCTTGTCCAATAATTATGGAAATTTCTTCTTTAATGACCAAGCCTCTACGTTTTTGTCCCTGCATATAATCTGACAATGCACAAAACTTATCTCAGCTTAATCGGTTCACTAGATAATATCTTTCCTCGTTCTTCCTCTAGTCGACAGTGGACATTTGGAATTTTTGGCTGCATTACCGCATAGTAGACTGCACCTTCATCTTGACTTCCAATGCCCATTTACTTCAGTGAGGCAAATCTTATGTCAAAATACTTCTAAAGACGCGTTTGATAACGATTCTATTTCCGACAATAATTTTTGATCAAAAATGATTTTTTCTGTTTCTATTGCCGAGAACAATTTCTGAGTAAAAGATGTGGCATCCTAAAATTTCATAACGATCCCTAGATACACTACAACCCTTGAGGAGGTATCGGAAGCACCATCAGATTATATTGCAGTCTTTAGACCGATGGATTCCAATTAAACAAGGTCGAACATTGAATGGACTATTGTTTTGAGTTGGAAATGTATCCTATATCCAAGTGTGATCAAGGATTGTACTAAAGGATAAATTGACAAGGAATTTTCTGTTCTTGGCCGTGTACTCTATAAGTTGGATTTTCATCGATTAATGTTGCAATTTTATTTGACCATATGAGTAGTTGAGATTATGAAATTAAGTGGGGATTAAAGTAGATTATTAAGAGCAAATATGGGCTTATTTAGTATTACTTTTTGGGCCATTTGAATTTGGACTTTAGGCCCAAAAGTGTTGGGCCCAAAGTGGGCCAAGAGGCCTGGCCCAAGAAGCCCTCAAGGGCTGTCGACCGAAGGAGGGGGGGGGGGGGGGGAACCAGATGGGCCTCCTCCATGTGTCTTCAACAAGAAGACACTTGTCTCCTTCTTGGAGACAGGTGTCCTTCCATGCAAAATTAATCAAAGGCAAGTAATTAAACAACCAAAAAGGAAAAGGGGAGGGGGCGGATTGAGCAAGGCACCGAGAGAGAGAGAGAGAGAGAGAGAGAGAGAGAGAGAGAGAGAGAGAGTGAAGTCAAGAGAGGAGGAAGAAGACCGGCCGCCATGCATCTGCCTAGCCGCCACCGTCGATCGAGCTCGCTGCCTAGCCTCGCCGTTGTGCTTGCTGTGATTTTCATTTGGATTTAAGGCAAGTAGAGTTCATTGATCCACACTTTGCTTGCTGTGATTGTGTGTGATTGTATGGTGAATTTCGGATGTGGTGGAGGTAAGGATTTTCGAAGTTATAGAAGTAGTGCCTTAACCTAGTAATCTGTTTTCTAGAAAAACAGTCCGACCTTTGGTGATTTCGTAAGCTGCACGTAATTTTCTAGTTGAAATCTCACTTCAACTTCTTGATGAAAGTGACATCTTGAGGAGTAACATACTAAAATTTGGGATGAAACAGACAAGTATTGATTGGTAAAATGATTTTTCTTTGAAGAAACTAGATCTGGAAATTGTTATATTAACCTTTGGTGATTTCGTGAGCTATAATCCAATTTTCCAGCTGGAATATCACTTCGTGTTCTTGATAAAAGTTTTAGAGGATTTCTTGAAGATTAACATATCAAAATTTGAGGGGAAATGGACAACTATTTGTTGGTGAAACCATTTTTCTTCAAAGATACTAGAATCTGGAAAAAAACTGTTATGTTGATTCCTTGCGATTCTGTGAATTTTGTGAAATTATCCCGTCTGAATTTGATCTCGTATCCTCAATAAGAGTTGTAGATGACATCTTGAGGAACAATATACTGAAATTTGAGAATAAATGAACCAGTATTGATTCGGGAAATGATTTTTCTTTGAAAGGGATTAAATCTGGAGATTGAGCAGAGGGTTAGGGTGAGTTTTAATAATCATATCTTTTAATCCAGAATGAATTAGACTTCGATTTCTTCATGGGAATTTTACCTCTAGGTCTCAAATATAACATATTAAAATATCATAATTTTCGGAGTTAATTTAAGTACTTAATCGAAATTATTTCCGGAACTGTGCAAAAGTGGTGTTGGAATTTCTTTTGTTGTGATGTATGGACCTATGTGATTGATATGAAACTTTCTTGACCTAGTGTTCTTCATAAAACCTCTTTCTCTAAGTCTTCTCTACATCATGTTAAATTTTCAGAATTTATTAATATCAATTACTAATTTTTCCAGAACTTTAATTAAAGGAATGCATTCTGTTTTATTTGAAAATTTTCTTATTTTTAAGAACAAATAAATTTACTATGGGATGTAGTATTCTAAGTTGCTATCTATGTAGCATGTGTGGTGAAAATTATGCATTTCACATGACATGTAAAATTAAATGAAATTTTGGCATTATTGCATCAAATGGCATTTTTGCAAAGTGAGATATATCCATGTGAAATGATAATGATGATACCATCGGACGGCTAAGTCAATGATACTCGGAGGTGTGTGCTGGATGTCCTCGGGAGATTCGAGATGCTCGGAGGTGTGTGCCGGATGTCCTCGGGAGTTTCGATATGCTCGGAGGTGTGTGCCGGAGGTTCCTCATGATGTTAGGTTGGGTGTGAGCGATATGAGGGATGCAAACACTGGTCCCTGGAAGAACAATGAGATCTTTTGAAAAATCAATATGGAAATTGAATCATGTGCATGTGTGTACATGGCCTGGTGTATAAATTGTCTTTGAATTTGAATTGGTGTTGCATGATTTTTGGAAGTGTGATCACCAAGGCATTGAATGGATCTCATGGAGATGTATGCATGACTGCATGGAGATAGATGCATGACTGCATGGTGATGTATGCTTAAGTGCGTGAATGATATGTGCTTTGCTTATGATGCCTTGGTTGTTTTATTTGTTGCATTTTGTAGTTTGATGGATTTTTACTATTGAGTGGTTGTAATCACCCATTTTGGGGACTAACATTTCAGATTGAGAGAGATGCCTCTGTTACCTGTTTCACGAGGCACTTTTTACAGCGTCCCGATAGATGTCGAGTGCTCATGCTCGGAGCACATTTGTGTTAGTGTCCCGGGTCTGGTATTTGTACCCGTACGAGTCCTCGTCATGTATGATGTGGGTCTACCTGGAGGCCCCGTGATACAGGAGCTCCTGTCCATGCACGTTCACTGTGACGGGATTATGATGGGGATGCTGCCGCCGCCGCTAGCCGATGGACTGGGTTGGGTGTGATCGATTGTGAGTGATGGGTAGCTAAGGAAGCTTTTTTGGATTGCCGACACTATCTAATGGACCAAAGCTTATGACTGTTGTGGAGTTGGACGCTTTTGGTTATAGTCGAGTTTTAGAAAAGCCTTGGCCTTTTGTTGTACCAACTTATGTTGTCCATCAAGTGATGTAAATAAAAGTGCTCGGTCTATCTTATGAAAATGTGTAGCTGGTGTGCATTGCATTATGTTGTTGGAGTATGGGATGGGAAATTTGATTATGCTTCCGCCATATGAACTGCGCTGGGACTGATTTAAATAATGCAAACCCCTAGGACTTTTGGATCATCTATAGTTCAATAGTATTAGAGTGGCATGTCGTTAGGACTATTGAAGGATTAGAGCACTGTGGTGACCCTAACAGATCGGGGGCCATGTCGGGGAGGTGCCACAAAAGAACACGATTGGAAATTGCACAAAATTTTTATTCCCGAAATAGAAATGCATTTGGTAGAATTGTATAATTTTATTGTTTCTTATAATTTTTAATATTTGTATTATATTTTCCTTTTTTTTCTCTCATTCTTCCTCCTTTGTGGCCGGTTGCCGGTTATGGTGGCGGTCGGCAACCGGTTGGGTGAGGTTCGACGAGCTCACTGGAGCCTCGCCAAGCCAGGGCGAGGGCCGGCAAACTTGCTAGAGGCTCGCCTGGCCACCACGAGGCTCGACCTCATTGGTGGCTAGGCAAGGCAGCGTGAGGTTAGCCTTGCCGAGCCACCATTGGGTGACGCTAACCTAGCAGTGGCCCGACGAGGTTGAGCCTCGCCTAGCCACGACGAGGCTCGGGCCGACGATGCTTCGACGAGGTCGCCTATCACGTCTCGAACCTTGAGCACGTGCACATCCCTCGGTGGTCGACTAAATTGTGACGTTCCCAGGACACGTCGCCGACCCAATCGATTCATGCACAAGAGGAAGTGAAATAAACAATCCCAAGACAACATTTAAACATGAGATAGAAAAGCAGGATAATCAAATTAAACCAAACACACTTTTATAAACAAGCAAGGTTAACTTGGAAGGTTATATACAAAAGTCAAGGCCCCAAAAAGGACTACCTAGCCCGGACCTTATCTACTTGGGATCTGGGTCTATCATGACACCGTCAGGGATGTCGATGTCAAGTGGGTCAGCTACCTCCTCAACCTCAATGGTGGGTGCATCGAAAACATTTAGGGGACCTTCCTATTCCCCATTAGGCCCATGACGAAACCATGCCTTAAATCAATGAGGTACCAACTGTGGTAGGCTCTCATCGACCAAGATTGTGATCACGATGAGCTCACAGGTCTGGGGAGTCCCGAGGATAGGAAAGATGGTACTCTGCTCGCTATACCCTCGCGGCTACCCAAAACGAACGAGATGAACTTCCATCTAGGGACCTATAAAAAGTTAAACCACAACGAGGTGAGACAATTTCTCAGCGAGTTCACGCCCTAAACCCCGATTAGGAAGGAAATGCGCCTAGAGGTAGTCTAATCACACATCACAGAAGACTTACCTTGCCTTAGGACCTTCCTACACGTTAGTCCAGCACATATAACACATAATTGCAGTAAATGCACTCAACAATTGGAATGCCTCAACTTATATCTCAAATAATCACAGGGGTCCCGATTAGAAGGCCAAATCGTTATGACACGTTCCATTCCGTGCCACATAATTTTGTCCCATAATTAGGCATAGTTATATCTCACTCAAACACGCGTTCCAATTTAGTTATGGCCCCACGGGCACGGCCTACTCGACATTCGGCGGTCTTCTGGCATAGCCGGGTGTCGTCTCGCCCCATCGAGTATAGCAACGTCTACCTTGAGACGGCATTCCCGAAGAAGCATCGACCCAGCCTCTACTACGACCGACATCCATTGACAAGGGCATTCCATTAGGAGCATCGCCCGGCGTAAACGCTCGCGACGGGTTCTCATAACTATCACACGACCATCCAATCCCGGCCAAGGACATCGTGCATTGCACTCAAATGCCTAAATTAAAATAATGAACTTGACCTATTTTCTTTGTATTAAAAACACTCGGTAAAATAATCGTGTATGGGTATACGGTCAGATCAAACCATAAAAAGTGATATTCTTCCTTTTAAAAATTCCACTATTTGATATAGTACTTAAAAATATTTTTGGTGTCAAAATCCAATATCCAATATTTTCTAATTAAATACCAAAATTCCACATTTTTGAAATAATAAATAATAAATCAACAATCATCACTCAATTGCACAATTTAACACTCAATTGCACAAACCAACTACACCACGACAATCAGCAAGAAAGTCTAACAATCGGCTATCATGGTATAATTTCCGAGAAAGAATAAATAATTAAATAAATGACTAATTAAGATAAATACACTAATCAAACCACCTAATTGGACTTAAATAAATAATGCACTAAGCTAAATAAATCACATAATCTAATTAACCCATAACTAAACTAATCTAACCACCTTATTAGCCTAATTAACTAACTAAACCACTAATTACAATAATCTAACCACCTAAACCAATCTTAGCCTAAACTAATCATCCTCTAAAAATAATTAATCTCCTAAGCAAGGTTTAGCAAGTAAACTCACTGGATTAGAGAATCGATGAGTTCATGGAGACGACGATGCAAAGACGAGCGAGACTCGAGCCTAGGGTGATGCCAAGGGAGGTCTAGAAAGGGCCGGAAAAAGCCCACAAAGCCTCACGGGTCTAGCTGGCCTTCAATTCTATGGCTGAACCGAAGGGGCTGGTCGACGGCTAGGACGGCGCGGAAATGGCATGGCGGGGCTAGGCAAGGTTGCTGGCAGCTCGGGGACGTGACAGCGGCTTGGATGGGCAACGGAGGTGGCTCAACGGGCTGGACGGAGGGCTTGGGACGGCGGACAGGTGTGGATGATGGCGTGGGAGCGAGACAAGCGCACGGGCACAGTCGAGTGGCTTCAATGGGCTCGGGCGATGCTCGGATGGGTATGAGGTGGTCCAGCGGTGGCTGGCTTGGCTGCTGCTAGTCTTGGCTAGTTCTTGGGCTCTAAAACAGCAACAAAGGAGCACCAAGGGAGCAAGAAGGAAATAAAAGGGCTGCTGCAGTTGGCCAAGGGACAAATGGCCACCAAAGTCTTCCAAAATATCTATAACACTCAAGTGCCATGCCCCACCAGCCTTCAGCCCTATCCCACGGCTGTTTTCCCCTCCCAAGCTTCCCCAACAAGCCAAGGAATGCTACCCAAATGTCGCACCCCACAAGGCATATGAATTTCACCATTTTCCCCTTCGATTTCAATTCAATTCATCTTCAATTGGCCTCAAATCAATGGCCAACTTGCCAAGGTAGGAGCCCACCTCAAATTCCATAATTTTCCTCATTATTTGATCCAACGAGAAGGCCAAAAGTGCACTCAATTTAGTCCATTTGGATTCTTGAATCAATTTCGTTGAATATTGATTTTTCGTCAAAAATCCAGACTCGCCGAAAATTCTTCGAAGGATGAGTCAACGTTCCTAAAATAAATCATGACATGAAAGAACTTTTAATTTCTAAAATCGAGTTCAATTTCGTGGTGAATTTCATCGGACGCGATTCTAGCGTGATCTAATTTACCGGGTAACTTTTAGGAATTTTTAGTGCATTTGACCCATGGTCGATTATTTTTTATCCACATTGTACATCTTCGACTCATAGGTGACTTTCAATTGTCGTAAAAATTTTGAGGTTTCAAGTACGGATATAGGGTACAGAAATGACAGAAAAATCAGTTTAGTGACATTCGACACGAATTTTGCAATTATATGAAATCACCCACACTTTAATTACATGCCTCTGTCGAATCGACCTATCTCTGGTTTCTAATTGATTTTAACGGTGTCGTATTAACCCTTGCAGATTAGCACGGTCAAGCAATTAATTTCTGATTAAATTCTTAAGTCAGTCGCATTTGGATTCCTTAACGGTTTCACCTAATAGATTAGTTATCTTGTAAGTGATCAGCTTAGAGAAAAAAACTATAGACGCGTCGATGAAAAGCCCATTTCATTTCATCGAAAACATGGTTGAAAATCAAGGTATCACATTGTTGGCCCTCGTTGGCCAGTCGCCAGCCTTTCGGTCGCTGACTATGGCCAAGGCTGGTGACCGGCCAAAAGGAAGAAGAAGGAAAGGAAAGAGAAGAAGAGAAAAGAGGAGAAAAAAGGAGACAAGAAAAAAAATTGTTTATGGGAACGAAAAATTACTTTTTTCTACTTCTTATTTATGTTCCAAATCTATTCACTTGAACAAAATATAGATTTTTTGTTTTTCAAAATAAAATTTTTACCAAACATGTATCTATTATTTTTTTGTTCCCTGGAACTAAAGAACATAAATAATTGTTCTGGGAAATAGAAATAGTTTTTGCCAAATATGCTCAAGTCATCACAAATGTACCAACTAGAGTGTCTATGCATTGCTCCTTCCGCTTCTCCTCCAAATTCTCGAGGTGGAGTGAGGTTTAGGTTCACTAGAGCCTATCACCCCTATTTATTATTGCTCATCTTCACCACAAATGTTTTACTTGTATGTGTTGAAGTTATCTCACATCAATTATAAAAGGGACTAGTAGTCAATTTATAAGAATAAGGGAAAGTCTCATCATCTGAACTAATTCTTAGAGTAAAATAAGTCAAAAACCACCCAATATTAATATCAAAGCCTAAGTTGCCAATAAATTTGGACTCAACACTCACATGAGAGAGTTACGGATTGTCGCAAGCGACTCTGACCAGATTGCTAAGATTGTGTCATGTTAGTTAAGCTGGACTCAATAATCACACAAAAGAGTTATGGATTTTGCGAGCCAGCATCCTTTCAACTAGCTTGGGAGAGTCACGGCTGCTTACTTTCAACTAATTCCATGCCTTCTCATGCAGATTCACCACGTATCCATGACAACATTAATGTAAAAGCCTATACTTCTCTGGTTGAAGTAAAGAACAAATTATATAGATCAATACTTAACGCATATGGAGGAACAAACAGGGATCAACAATTTTATGGTGGGACACAGTGCAGATTTTGCGTTAAGCAGGGTGAGGAGTGTGTAATTTGATCGCGCAACGCGGGCGCTGTGCGGCCGAGAGATTCATTAATCAAAAACGATAAATTTAGTGTAGTAAAGTACAGAGATTCCCGTCAATCCATCACCAATCAAGGTGAGGCATGTCTTGGGAGATCTTCGTCAACCCATAACAATTTTGTCCCGACATCGAAGAGGATTTATTTGTCCGTGCGTATAATACTTACACGAAAATCATCTTTTGCTGGGTCCCACCCATGGGCCTTCGGCTATGGCCCCGAGTGAACAATTGAAATCGCCTTATTTAAAATCCGAAGCCTACGCGCATACCATAAATTTTGGAACATTCAAGATTTATCTAAGAATCAGCCAATTTCTTTTTCTTATTTTCGTTTCATTCTTAGTTAAGCTTAATTTGTCATTTTTTTTTTCCTAATTTTGACATTAAAAAGGACTAAAGTGACATGGTTTTCTAGACTTTTTAAGTGCACCACAACCAAATGAGGACTTGGCTGTTATATCTAGTTGTTGATAGTCCATAGCTCTACTTTGGTTTTAGAAAGTCAATTTAGATTTAAGTAGCAAAAGGGCACTCATATATAAGGGTGAACACTTCCAAATTTTGTCCAAGTTTTATTTGGAATCTATTTATCAGATCATATTCCTCATTTTTTAAAACGTGAAACATACCTCTTGTACCCTAGAACCATACTTACCTAACCAAAGCATTTTATATGGCATATCCAAGCTTGAATCACCCCGGAAAAAGGTGCGTATTGTTTCCAAGACCATGCATATCCAAACATAGAGAAAAGGTAGCTAAAATCGGGTGCTTAGGGTTTTGCCAGGTCTCACTTCATGTGATCCACCTCCGTGAAGTCCATGCAAGCTTACCATACTCTCATGTGCACATGGTTCACATTGGATTGAGTTTGAACCGGCCATTTTTCTAAATTCATGCGTAACATCATATTTGGGAGCTTAATGCATGATTCGAATGCATTAGGGCCATTCTTTCGTCTTAGTTCAATGCAATTTCAGATGAAATTTAAATCTTGATCTAATGTCAAGGAAGGAACATAGGGAGACACTCATACGATCCGTTCACATCCAACAAGGAAGAGCTGCACAAGTTATTAAAAGGTATAGAATCCGGTTATAAAACTAATAGAGCGAGAGCCATTTAAAATTTTTGCCTTGAATTCGCACTAACTCAATGAACGCAACATGACCGTACGCCTATATTATTTAATCAACCAAAGGCCTGTTAATATTTACCGAAGAAAAGGCCTGTCAATAATGACAAGCACCGACCCCGAAAAAGAATGATGACAAGCAGCGACCATTTTCCGGGCACAGTAATCGAAGTAGGACATTGATTGAAAGCAAACGGGGACCACCATGGAAAAGCTGAAGGCCTCATTGGTGAATAAGAAAATGAGGCAAAGCTAGCATATGTTTAGTTTTCTGTGACAGGCTCCACTTAACGTTTGTCGTTAGTGATTGACACGACATGAGATGATTCGATATTTAAAAGAAGAAGAGTAGATGCACGTGAGGACATGATTTTCTAGACTTTTTAAGTGCGCCAGAACCAAAAGAGGACTTGATTGTTATATCTCGCTGTTGAATGTGCATAACTCTACTTTGGTTTTAGCAAATCAATTCATATTTAAGTAACAAAAGGGTACTCATAAATAAGGGTGAACGCTTCTAAATTTTGTCCAAATTTTATCTGGAATCTATTTGTCAAATCATACTCTGCATTTTTTGAAACGTGAAACATACCTCGTGTACCTTAAAACCATGCTTACCTAACCAAAGCATTTTATATGGCATATCCAAGCTAGAATCACCCCGGAAAAAGGTGTATATTATTTCCAAGACCACGCATAACCAAACATAGAGAAAGGTAGCTAAAATCTGGTGCTTAGGGTTAGGTCTCACTTCATGTGATCCACCTCCGTGAGGTCCATGCAAGCTTACCATACTCTCATGGGCACATGGTTCGCGTTGGATTGAGTTTGAACCGGCCATTTTTCTAAATTCATGCGTAACATCATATTTGGGAGCTTAATGCATGATTTGAATATGCATGCATTAGGGCCATTCTTTCGTCTTAGTTCAATGCAATTTCAGAGGAAATTTAAATCTTGATCTAATGTCTTGGAAGGAACATAGGGATACACTCATATGATCCGTTCACATCGTACAAGGAAGAGCTGCACAAGTTATCAAAAGGTAGAGAATCCGGTTACAAACTAATAGAGGGAGAGCCATTTAAAATTTTTTCCTTGAAGTCGCACTCACTCAATGAACGCAACACGACCGTACGCCTAAATTATTTAATCAACCAAAGGCCTGTTAATATTTACCGAAGAAAAGGCCTCTCAATAATGATAAGCACCGACCCCGAAAAAGGATGATGACAAGCATCGACCATTTTTCGGGCACAGTAACCGAAGTAGGACATTGATTGAAAGCAAACGGGGACCACCATGGTAAAGCCTATGAAGCACGGACACGTTGTCCATGCTTCCGTGTCGTGTCCGACACGTGTCGGAGCGTGTCGGACATGTCGACACGCTCGGACACGCGGTCAACGCGTGTCGGATTTTCCGACACGCAGTCAACTTTTATCGACACGCGTGTCGACGCGTGTCCGGAACACTGATGAAGGGTGGAGGTGAGGGAGGGCGAGGGAGCAGAGGTCGCGAGCGCCGGCGAGACGGAGCAGAGGCCGCGAGCGCCGGCGAGACGAAACCACGAACGGACCACCGCGACGGCGAGAGACGGCTAGAGAAAGAGCCGAACAGAGAGAAAGAAGAGAGAAGACAAACTCCCGCCGGCGAGACGAAGCCACGAACGGACCACGGCGACGGTGAGAGACGGCCAGAGAGAGGTGAGGGCGGCCATTGTTGCGATGGATCGGCGACGAGAGGAAGAGGAGAGGAGGGAAGGGGGTCGTGCGGCGCGGCAAGGAGGATAGGAAAAGGAGGGTTCGCGGCTCGCTAGGGTTTTTCATACAGAAATCCAAAAAAAAATAATAAAGGAGGTTTGATGGCGTCGTGAGAAGGGGGGGGGGGGGGGAGGGAAGTGACAGCTCACCTGTCACTGTCAAGTGGGGGGAGGGAAAAAAGTAAAATAAACGTGGGTGTGGAGGGAAAAGGACGAACGAAAGAAATAGTGGATTTTGGGGATTGTTTTTTTAATCGGAAAATTAAATAAATGAAATTAAAAAATGATTTCGAAAAATAAAATATTAATATAAATTTTGGTTATTGTAGAAAATCATGAATTTATTTAAATAAATTGATTCGAATTTCTTATTAATTTTTAGTTTCATCGATAATTTTTGTTAAAATTAAAAAAATGTTTTGCATTAATTATGAATATATTTTTTGAATTTCAAGTGAATTGATTTGTTAATATTATTAGTATAAATTTATTATAAGCTCTTTTTTAATTAATTATTTATTTATGAATTTGAATCAAATTAATTAAAAATAAAAATATTTATTTAATATATAACGTGTCGCAACGTGTCGGAATTCTCTATTTTTTAGAAATGACGTGTCGAAGTATCGTATCGTGTCGGACACTCGTGTCGTGTCGCGTGTCGGTGCTACATAGGGTAAAGCTGAAGGCCTCACTGGTGAATAAAAAAATGAGGCAAAGCTGGCATATGTATGGTTTTCTGTCTGGCCAGACAGTCTCCACTTAACCTTTGTCGTTAGTGATTGACACGACATGAGATGATTCGATATTTTAAAGAAGAAGAGTACATGCACGTGAGACCACCCATTGACACGAATTGCAATAATAGCATAAATAATTTTTAAGTTTTATGAATTTGGAAATTTTAATTTATTTAATATAAATTAAACTTTATCCTCAATTATTGGCATATGTTCGACTTTTCTTGTCCACTAGACAATTTGCACCTCACGTTTTCTAGTGAATTGATGCGACATGACTAGTTTGAAAAGAAGAGTGGGATTCACATTTAAAAGAAAGATGACATTAATGATTTTTAAATTTGAATTTAATATATAATATAATACTTAAAAATTTTAATTTTTTAAATAAATTAAAAAGTCAATGTCTGTCTGTCTCATTTTTCCACGCGAAGTTAACCTCTCAATATGAACTCGACAGTCCCACATGAAAGCTGATGATTTTCTCTCTGTTGGGCACGGACTTGTCCGTAGTCAAAGAGACCAGGCACGCTCCTGTGAACGTGAGGCCGGTTAAAACTGTGAGAGCTGTAGTAGACTAGTAGTTTTATGCGGATAAAATGTTGGTTTCGTGGAATTTAGCCCTTGAATAAGACAGAAATTACAATTGATTTATTTGTGTAATCAAAACAAATCTGTCATAGCCTACTTAATCGATATTTCTTTCCACTTGACATTAGTGCTATGGGTGTCGTCGCCTCAAATTATGCTCTCATTTTTCTAAAATTATTAAGTTTAATCTAAAATTGATCAACGATTGGCCAGCGACATATAAGGCCCGATAAATATCTTAAAATAAAAAGGTGAGTTTGTTTACACCAAAAATTAGTTAAGTTATCAGCATGACACTAATTCAAGGCGTGGCCTTCCGTGAGACACCGGTACCAAAGCCTTTTATCAATGGCCATGCTAATTACAACAACTCATGTTTATGGTTATGCTTGTCCATGACTTGGATCGATTAAAGACCGGTCCCCTGTATTTCACAGCACAAGCAGTTGATTTCTCGATTTTGCAAGCATCCCAACACGACCAAAATCAAGTTGAACCAATATTGAAGGAGCGAGTAATAAGTGGCAAACATTTTGATGCCAAAACAAAGATCCCATGGTCCAAAACTGTGCCTAGAGGTCTTGGAATGGAACGAAACTTTCCGAACCTCTAAGTTATATATCAGGACCGCGATTTTATAATTTACTTAATGATATAGGTCTTGTTGGAGGGTTCTCAATGTGAAAGTTCCAACGAAGCATTTGTGACTCAAAATGAATCTTGGATGGAAAAGATACAGTTTCGGAAAGAGCGAGTCTCAACTCCAGGTGTGTGAGTGTCAAAACGAGGCAAACGCACCTCATCTTGAGGCTATTCGAAATGGCTATTAGTACCCTTCTTTTTCTGCATTTTGGGAGGGGGTGAGTCTACTTCTTGAAATGCCTGTTAATTTGTTCTTTTTGCTAAAGACCGCTGACCAAACTGTCATTAGGCCCAAAAAAGTTTGGGCCAAACGGGAAGGGGCCATGCCTTCTCGAAAGGGGCTTGGCCTAGTCTAAGTAAAGGTGAGAAATATAAATCTCATTAAAGTAAGCAAAATTAATAACTTAAAAAGATGGGGACAAATTCCGGGCTCATAAAATATAAAAATTATTTATGTCTTTATTGCAATTCCAGTCAATGGGTGGTCTCATGTGCATCCGCTTCTTTTTTCAAATATCGAGTCATTTTATATTGCGTCAATCCATTAACAACAAAACGTTTGGTGCGGACCGTCTGGCCAAACAGAAAAGTAGACATATGCCAGCTTTGCCTCATTTTCTTAGGGCCTGTTTGGCAACTTGCCCAACAGTGCCAGATTCTGATTTTTTGTTCCCAGAATCAGTTTGGGACGAGAATCGCGTTTGGTAAATTTTTTGTTCCCGGGAACAATTTTGGACAAGATTTGAGAATAAAAAAAAATTTGATTCTCGTCCGAGAATCAGAAAAAAGAATCAAAACAATAAAACCTTGTTTTTCTCTTTCAACATCTCGGTTGCCATTCGCCATCGCCCGCCGCAGTCCGCCGCCGCCTGCCGCCGCCCGCCGCCGCCGCCGGTCGCCGGTCCGCCGCCTGCCGCCGCCCGCCGCCGCCGCCGGTCGCCGGTCCGCCGCCGGTCGCCGGTCCGGCGAGATCGCCGGAGGCTCGCCAAGCCAGGGGGAGGTCCGGCGAGCTCGCCGAAGGCAAGCCCAGCCACCGGCGAGGCCCAGCCTCGCCGGTGGCCAGGCCGGCCTCGCCCAGCATCGGCGAGGCCGCCCTGGCCACTGACGGGGCTGGGCAAGCCTCGCCGGTGGCCAGGCGAGCCTCGCCGGCAGCTGGGCGAGGCTCGGCCTCGCCAGATCGGGCGAGGTCGAGCCTCGCCGGTGGCTGGGCGAGCCTCGCCTAGCTGCCGGTGAGGCTCGCCTGGCCATCGGCGAGGCTCGCCCAGCCCCGCCGGTGGCCAAGCTGGCCTCGCCGAGGCTGGGCGAGGCCAGCCTGGCCACCGGCGAGGCTGGGCGAGCCTCGCCTAGCTGCCAGCGAGGCTCGGCCGACGAAGGCCGACCTCGCCGAGGGCTGGCGGCGCTCCGGTGAGCGTCGCCGGCCCTCGTCTGGCCGGTCGCCGGTCCGGCGACCGGCCAAATGAAGAAGAAGAAGAATAGGAAAAAAGGGGAAAAAAAGAAAAAAGAAAAAGAAAAAAAAGAAAAAAAAGGAAAAAAGTAAAAAAGTAAAGAAATTATTTAAAATTTATTTAAAAATCAAAAGAAATTATTTAAAATTTATTTAAAAATCAAAAGAAATTAATTTGGAACAGAATCAATTAATACGGTACCAAACGCAATTCTATTCCAGAATAAAAAATTTTGAACAGTTACCAAACACGTGTTTTTACTCAGAATCAGTTCCCGGGAACAGAATAAAAAAGAATCAGTTCTGATCAGAATCAGCTCCCGGGAACAGAATCGTTACCAAACGCGCCCTTAGTCACCATTGACGCCTTTGGCGCTACCACGATGGTCCCCGTTTGCTTTCAATTATTGTGCCCTGAAAATGGTCGCTGTTTGTCATCATTAACAGGCCTTTTTTTTGGGTAAGTACTAACATGTTTTGGTTGGTTAAATAATTTAGGCGTACTGTTATGTCTACCCAAAAAAAGAAAGGCCTGTTAATGATGACAAACGATGACCAACTCAAGGCACAATAATCGAAAGTGGGTCAATAATTGAAAGCGAACGGGGACCACCATGGTAGCGCTGAAGGCGTTACTGGTGAATTAGGAAGCGAGGCAAAGTTGGTATATGTTTGGCCAGACAGTCTGCACCTAACATTTTGTCGTTAATGGATTGGTGCAACATGACTCGATATTTGAAAAAAAGAATAGTGAATGCACATGAGACCACCCTTCGACCCTAATTGCAATAATGACATAAATAATTTTTATATTTTATGAGCCCAGAATTTTTAAATTATTCAATATAATTTTGAACACTACTTAGCAAATGTTTGACTTTTGTCGTTGACGGGACAGTCTAAACCTCACGTTTTCTTGTGGATTGATGCGACATAACACATCGTGATGGTTTAAAAAAGAGTAGATTCACATTAAAAAACAGCGAAACATGAAGGTGACATCAATGATTTTTAAATTTTAATTTTATATAATATAAATTTTAAAATTTTAATTTATTAAATAAATTAAAAATTCATGTGGTTTGTCTGTCTCATTTTTCCACACGAAGTCAACATGTCAATATGAACCCGACAGTCCCACGTGAAAGCAATGATTTTCTCTCCGTTGGGCGTGCATTTGGAGGTAGTTGAAGAGACCAGGCACGCTCCCGCGATCGTGAGGCCGGTTAAAACTGTGAGAGCCGCAGTAGTTTTATGGAATTTAGCCTTTTGAATAAGACAGAAATTACAATTTATTTATTTGTGTAATCAAAACAAATCTGTCATAGCCTACTTAATCGATATTTCTTTCCACTCGACATTTGTGCTATGTGTCGTCGCCTCAAATTATGCTCTCATTTTTCTAAAATAATTAAGTTTAATCTAAAATTGATCAAAGATTGACCGGCAAATATAAGGCCCAATAAATACTTTAAAATAAGAGGTGAGTTTGTTTACACCAAAAATTAATTAAGTTGTCGGCATGACACTAATTCAAGACGTGGCCATCTGTGAGACACCGGTACCAAAGCCTTTTTATCAATGGCCATGCAGATTGCAAGAACTCATGTTTATGACTATGCTTGTTGATGACACGGATCGATTAAGGACCGGTCCCCTGTATTTCACAGCACAAGTAGTATGCGATTTCTCGATTTCGCAAACATCCCAACACGACCAAAATCAAGTTGAACCAATATTGAAGGGTTGAGTAATAAGCAGCAAACATTTTGATGCCGAAAGAAAGATCCTAGAGTCCAAAACCGTGCCTAGAGGTCTTGGAATGGAATGAAACTTTCCGAACCTTAAGTTACATATATGAGGACTGTGATTTTATAGTTCTACCTAATGATATAGGTCTTATTGGAGGGCTCTCGATGTGAACGTTCCAACGAAGCAAATGTGACACAAATCGGATCGTGGATGGAGAATATACAGGTTCGGAAAGAGCGAGTCTCAACTTGAGGTGCGTGAGTCTCAAAACGAGGCAAACGCGCCTCATCCTGAGGCTATTTGAAATGGCTATTAGTACCCTTCTTTTCTGCATTTTGTAAGGGGGCGAGTCTACTTCTTTAAATGCCTATTAATTTGTTCTTTTTGCTAAAGACCGCTGACCAAACTGTCATTAGGCCCAAAATAATTTGGGGCCAGAAGCCATGCCTTTTCGAAAGGGTCCTGGCCTAGGCTAAGTAAAGGTGAGAAATATAACTCTCATCAAAGTAAGCAAATTTAGTAACTTAAAAGGGAAAAATTTCGACACGTAAAAAGATGAAGAGGAATCATTGAGTTAAAGAGAAGCGAAGATTAAGCAAACGGCAATAAGATCACCGTAAACAGCTGTGAGAAAAGTCACGTGACGTTGATATTTTGAAGAGGACAAGACAACAAAGTAAGACATATAAGTTTACATCCCCACGAACCCAAAGAGGATTCCTCCTCTCCGGACCTTTCATTTGGCTGAACCTTCCCCGGAATGCTTTCACATGGACCGGGGGCTGGCTTCACGGCCATCCAGGCTGCCGCCCTCAACCCTCAATGGGGCGTGGCTGGGTCGACAATGGGGGGGTATCTTTTCTCGAGCCCCCCACTTGGCTCTATCCTGTCTATTCCAGGATGTCAATATCTTTTTAAGGTGAGATCTAACACCTGTGTGAAGGTTTTTAGAAGAACCTACAACTTTAAATAGTTTTAGGACTTGCTTAGGTCCTAACAAAGTAAGACATATAAGTTTACATCCCCACGAATTTTTCGGAGCAAAAAGTCGTGATTGTCATTGGCGAACGGTTGACATGGATTTACATCGTTGGTTGCCTTTTCCACCGCTCACTGCATGATCCTACACATAACAGAGAAGAGCAAGGCGAGATTTTCCTTTCAAAGGATGTATATGCAGCAGCACATGCGAGGTCCACATATCATAATCATAGTCACAGAAGAATTAGGCACATCCATTATTGCAATTGGAGTGTGTAAATTGATGATTGGGCCCCATCCGGACGAGAGAATTCAACCTCCACAAATTGGTCCAAATGAAAAGTGTTGAGAAAACTCCTTTTAGATTTTGAAGTCGACAAAACTTTTCTATTCTAATTCTGAGGTATACCAGACTTCTGTGGAATTCTCTCAAAGTCTATTCTATTTCAGAAGTCTGCTCACTCTGACGAAGATCCAGATTGAACTTAAGTGAAGATCGAAGATATAATCAAAATTAGAATTATTATTCTTTCTTCAAGGATTCAGTACGAACAAGATATATGGCTTTATGGATGGAAATCTTACTTACCTTCGTTGGATATTATCATTAAAAGCAATCAAGAATGGTAACGTCAATTTGGAAGGCAATTTTATTTAGAAAGAATCTACTTATGGAAAACTAGATCATGATTGTATGGGTGACAAGGATCATTGGACTTTCATCTTGATCTTCAATCGATTCAAGATCTCCTTAAATGATTTTGTCCAATGGGTTGATTGAAAGAATTTATCTGGGATGTGCCAACGATCACAAAGGCATGGAGGAGTATTTAAGGAGGTGTGACATCCTGATTTTCAACCCTGTTTTTGATGAAATGAAATGGGCCTTTCATCGACGTGCCTATAGTCTTTTTCTCTGAGTTGATCACTCACGAGATAACTAATCTATCAGGTGAATTCGTTAAGGAATCTAAACGTGATCGACTTGAGAATTTAATTAGAAATCGACTGCTCGACTGTGCTAATTTGCAAGGGTCAATACGACATCATTAAAATCGATTAGAAATTGAAGATAGTTCGATTCGATAGAGGCATGTAATTAAAGTGTGGGTGATTTCACCTAATTGTAAAATCCGTGTCGAATGGCATTATACCGATTTTTCTGCTGTTTCTATACCCTGTACCCATATTTGAAAGCTCGAGATTTTTATAACAACCGAGAGTTGCCTATGAGTCGGAGATACACAATATGGATCGAAAATAATTGACCATAGGTCAAATGCATTAAAATTTCCTAAAAGCTACCGGGTAGGTTAGGATACGCTAAAATTGCGTCCGGTTGAAATTAACCACGAAATTGAACCCGATTTCAGAAATTGAAAGTTCTGTCATGTCACAATTTATTTTAGGAACGTCGACTCATCCTTTGAAAAAAATTTTGCGAGTCCGGATTTTTGGCAAAAAATCAATATTCGACGAAATTGATTCAAGAATCCGAATGGACTAAATTGAGTGCACTTTTGGCCTTCTCGTTGGATAAAATGATGAGGAAAGTTATGGAATTTGAACCTTCGCAAGTTGGCCATTGATTTGAGGCCAATTGAAGAGGAATTGAATTGAAATTAAAGGGGAAAATAGTGAAATTCGTATGCCTTGTGAGGTGCAACATTTGGGCAACATTCCTTGGCTTGTTGGGGAAGCTTGGGAGGGGAAAACATCTATGGGATAGGGCAGAAGGCTGGTGAGGTATGGCACTTGAGTGTTATGGATATTTTGCAAGACTTTGGTGGTCATTTGTCCCATTGCCAGCTGTAGCAGCCCTTCTTCTTCCTTCTTGGTTTGTTAGTGTTGCATTGTTGCTGTTTTAGAGCCCAAGAACTAGTCAAGACCAGTAGCAGCTGAGCCAGCCATCGCCGGATTGCCTTACGCCCATCCGAGCATCGCTCGAGCCCGCCAAAGCTGCTTGATCGCGCCCACGCGCCCATCCCGCTTGCACACGATCGTCTGTGCTAGTCCGCCATCTCGAGCCCTCCGTCCAGCTCATTGAGGCACCTCCGTCGCCCGTCCAAGCCGTCGTCGCGTCCCCGAGTCACTAGCAACCTCGCCTGACCTCGCCATGTTGTTTTCACGCCGTCTTAGCCGTCGACCATCCCCTTCGATTCAGCCACAGAACCAAAGGCCAGCTAGACTAGTAAGGCTTCGTGGGCTTTTTCCGGCCATTTTCAGACCTCCCTTAGCATCACTCTAGGCTCGAGTCTCGCTCGCCTCTACATTGCCTTTGCCGTGAACTCATTGGCTCACTAATCTGGTGAGTTTACTTGCTAAACCTTGCTAGGGGGTTAATTATGCTTAGAGGAGGATTAGTTTAGGCTAAGATTGGTTTAGGTGGTTATATTAGTGTAATTAGTGGTTTAGTTAGTTAATTAGGCTAATTAGGCGATTTGATTAGTTTAGTTAGGGGTTAATTAGATTATGTGATTTATTTAGTTTAGTGCATTATTTATTTAAGTCCAATTAAGTGGTTAGATTTGTGTATTTAGCTTAATTAGTCATTTATCTAATTATTTATTATTTTTCGAAAATTATACCGGGATAGCCAGTTGTCAGAATTTCGTGCTGATTGTCATGGTGTAGTTGATTTGTGCAATTGAGTGTTAAATTGTGCAAATGAGTGATGATTGTTGATTTTTGATTTATTATTTCAAAAATGTAGAATTTTGGTATTTAATTAGAAAATATCGGGTGTCAGGTTTTGACACCAAAAATATTTTTAAGTACTATATCAAATAGCGGAATTTTTAAAAGGAAGAATATCACTTTTTATGGTTTGATCTGACCGTGTACCCACACACGATTATTTTACCAAGTGTTTTTAATATGAAGAAACTATGCCAAGTTCATTATTTTAATTGAGGTATTTGAGTGCAATGCATGATGCCCTTGGCTGGGATTGGATGGTCATGTGATAGTTGCGAGAACTCATCATGAGCGTTTACGTCGGGCGATGCTCTTATATGGAATGCCTTTATCAACAGATGTCGGTCGCAGTAGAAGCTGGGTCGATACTCTTTCGGGAATACCGTCTCGAAGTAGACGTTATCGTGCTCAATGGGGCGAGACGATGCCCAGCTATGCCGGAAGAATGATGAACGTTGAGTAGGCCGTGCTCGTGGGGCGTAACTAAATTGGAACGCGTGTCTGAGTGAGATATAACCGCGCTTGATTATGGGATAAAACTATGTGGCACGGAATGTGACGTGTCATAACGATTTAGCCTTATAATCGGGACCCCTGTGATTGTTTAAGATATAAATTGAGGCATTTGAATTGTTGAGTGCATTTACTGCAATTATGTGTTATATGAGCTAGACTAACCTGCAGGAAGGTGCTGAGGCGAGGTGAGTCTTCTGTGATGTATGATTAGACTACCTCTTGGCATATTTCCTTCCTAATTGGGGTTTAGGGCATGAACTCGCTGAGACATTGTCTCACCCCGTCGTGGTTTAACTTTTTATAGGTCCCTAGATGGAAGTTCGTCCCGTTCATTGGTACCTCATCGATTTAAGGCATGATTTCGTCACGGGCCTAACGGGGAACGGGAAGGTCCCCTGGATGGTTTCGACGCACTCGCCATTGAGGGTGAGGAGGTAGTTGACCCACTTGACATCGACATCCTTGACGGTGTCGTGATAGATCAGGATCCCAAGTAGATAGGGTCTGGGGTAGGGTTAGCTAGGTTGTCCTTTTTGGGGCCTTGACTTTTGTATATGACCTTGCAAGCTGACCTGGTTTGTTTATAAAAGTGTGTTTTGTTTGATTTGATTGTCCTGCTTTTCTATCCCATGTTTGAGTGTTGTCTGGGGATTGTTTATTTCCCTTCCGCTTGTGCATGAATCGATTGGGTTGGCGACGCGTCTTGGGAACGTCGCAATTTAGTTGACCATTGAGGGATGTGCACGTGCTTGAGGTTCGGGGTGTGATATTGCCGCCCAAAGTGGTATCAGAGCTGGTCAGTGTTTAAAGTGATAAGGTGCGATGGGTTACAGGATCATTAGTAGGAAATGTCTTTTTATTATATCATGTGATTGATAGCTAATTGATAGTTTGTTTTGTGTGGGTCGCTCAGTTTCTAATTTTGTATGGAATTGGAAAGCAGGTTCTGTAGAGAGTCTGTGAGATGAGTGACTAGGAGCAGAAAACACCTAGAAAGAGGATAGGATCCGTTACTCAGGGTAGGACGCCGACAAGGATCGGTACTCAAGGGAGAGTGCAAGCACATGCTGGCGCGAATAGGGTAGCACCACCACAGGTCAGTGTTGGTGTAGCAGCCCCTGGCGATCTGAGAATTGATGGGATCGTGCAGGCACTCGAGACTCTTGAGGAAGAAATCTATGATCGGAGGAAGGTATCTTATGCCGCCCAATAGGAAGAGTTGGGTAGGAAAGTCAGTGCCAAGCTTTAATGGAGTATGTTGTTTCTGTGGGAGGCGACATGAATCGGCCCTGTGCCATTCTAGGCTGGGTGTTTGTTATAAGTGTGGCTAGCAGGGTCACTTGGTCAGAAACTGTCCTCGAAGGCCGATGGGATCTCAATTGTCGCCACCGCCACCAATGGGTCAGAATAGAGGATACGCACCATCGAATGCACCGCAGGGTGGACTGAACATACCTATAGCTCAGGGAAGGGTGTATATCGTCACCATACGACAGGCTAAGGACTCACTTGATGTGGTCACAGGTACGGTTTCGCTGAATGATCATACTGTTTATGCTTTATTTAACCTTGGCACTACTAATTTATTTATAGCTAAGCAGTATGTTAAGCTGGTAGGGTTGAGTCTTGAATCGTTGGGGTCTGTCGTTAGCATTTTTACCCCATTAAAGGATAAGGTGTTGTTTATGGTAAGCTGTCCTAGTTACAAGTTGGTTATTGGTGAGCAAGAGAGAAGGATAGACTTGATAGTCCTAGCCATGTATGATTTTGATGTGATAATTGGCATGGACTGGCTCACTAAGCAAAGAGCTAAGATGGACTACTATCATAAAGTGATTTAGTTCAACCTATTAGTGGGTGAAAGTTTCGAGTTTATTGGGAGTCGAGGAGGACCCTCGATTACCTTAATCTCGTTGCTCGAGGCAACTCGTTTGTTAGATGTGGATTGCCAAGGTTACTTGGCAACTATTGTGGATACGACAGTTGAGGAGTCGAAGATGGAAGATATTGCAGTGGTTCAAGAGTTTCCATATGTGTTTCTGAAGGAATTACCTGGTCTGCCCCCAGAAAGGGAGATCAAGTTTGTAATCGAGTGGCCCCCGGGACGGAGCCAATCTCTAAGGCTTCTTACTGCATGGCATTGTTAGAGCTGAAAAAACTGAAGGTGCAGATGGAAGAGTTGTTGGATAAGGGATTCATATGTCCCAGTGCATGACCTTGGGGAGCACCAGTGTTGTTTGTGAAGAAGAAAGATGGTTTATTACGCCTTTGCATCAATTATCGTTAACTCAATCTGGTGACGATCAAAAACAAGTACCTGCTGCTGAGGATCGACGACTTGTTTGACCAATTCCAAGGAGTGTCGATATTTTCTAAGATCAATTTAAGGACATGGTACCATCAACTGAGGATTAGAAAGGAAGACATACCGAAGACGGCGTTTCGTACACATTACAGCCACTATGAGTTTACTGTAATGCCGCTTGGTTTGACGAATGCCTCAACTTCTTTCATGGATTTGATGAATCAAGTGTTTAAAGAGAATCTGGATCAGTTTGTAATCGTTTTCATTGACGATATCTTGGTATACTCGAGAGGTCCAGAAGAGCACGAAAGATAGTTGAGGACAGTGCTTCAGACTTTGCGAGATCATGGACTGTACGCCAAGTTCAGTAAGTGTGAATTTTGTTTGACTTGTGTGGCGTTCTTAGGTCACGTGATTTCAAGTGAAAGGATTTCAGTGGACCTGACCTAGATCGAAGTAGTGATCAACTGGCCAAGATCGACGACAGTGATAGAGATTAGAAGTTTCTTGGGATTGGCAGGGTATTATAAACAGTTCGTGGAAGGATTCTCAACATTAGCCTCGCCTTTGACTCGACTACTGAAGAAGGAAGAGAAGTTTGTGTGGACAGATAAGTGCGAACATAGTTTTGAAGAGCTTAAGCAGAAGCTGACTACTGCACCGGTGCTAACAATTCCATCTGGTCCTAGAGGATATGAGATCTACAGTGATGTGTCGTTCAGAGGATTGAGTTGCGTGTTAATGCAGCATGGTAGAGTCGTTGCATACATGTCCTGTCAGTTGAGACCTCATGAGCTAAACTACCCGTCGCATGACTTAGAACTTGCAGCGATTATCTTCGCTTTGAAGATTTGGAGACACTACTTGTGTGGAGAGAGATTCTAGATCTTTACAGACCATCAAAGTCTCAAGTACTTATTCTCTCAAAAGGAGTTGACTATGAGACAGCGTTGTTTGATTGAACTTCTCAAGGACTATGACTGTGACATTTTGCACCATCCTGAAAAGGCTAATAAGGTCGCAGATGCATTGAGTCGGAAGTCAACGATTGCGTAGATGGTGATTAAGGAGTGGGTCTTACTCGAAGGAGCTCGAGATTTGGTTTTCAAATTTGAGATATGCCACCTTTCAAATCTTATGGCCACCCTCATAATTGAACTGAAGGTGCAAATACGGATCAATACGTTGCAATTGACAGACCTAGAGATCTAGAAGATTCTGCAAGAAGATGCAGATAAGAGAAAGGCTGACTTTCAGATTTTTGAAGACAGAACATTGAAGTTTCGTGGACAATTGTGTGTACTTGACGATGCAGAGCTTAAGGAAGAGATTTTGTCAGAAACTCATCGTAGCAGTTATAGCATTCATCTAGGTAGTATGAAGATGTATCAGAATCTGCATCAATACTATTGGTGATCCGATATGAAGATAGATATCGCCAAGCATGTCGCCAAGTGTCTGATGTGTTAGCAAGTGAAAGCACAACATTGTAAGCTAGGAGGACTTCTGCAACCTCTCGAGATTCCCGAGTGGAAGTGGGAACACATCACAATGGATTTTGTGATGGGCTTACCAAGGAGTCAGAGGGGTAATGATTCCATATGGGTTGTGGTTGACAGATTGACGAAGTCTGCTCACTTCATTGTAGTATGAAATGACTATGCATTGGACATATATGCTGAGTTGTACGTGTGTCGGATAGTTTGTCTGCATGGAATGCCAGTGACGATTACTTCTGACCGAGACCCGAAGTTCACGGCAACCTCTTGAAAAAGTTTACAGATAGCCTTGGGAACAAAGTTGCAGTATAGTACGGCCTATCATCCGCAGACGGATGGCCAGTCTGAGAGAACGATTCAAACCCTCAAGGACATGCTGAGAGCTTCTGTGTTAGACTTCAAGGGAAGTTGGGAGGAACAGCTTCATCTAGTTGAGTTTGCCTACAACAACAGTTATCAGCAGAGTATTCAGATGGCACCGTTTGAAGCGTTGTGTGGTAGAGCGTGCAGAACTCCAGTTTGTTAGGACGAAGTTGGAGAACGGAAGATTACAAGCCCAGGGTTGGTTCAACAATCAGTAGATGCAGTGGCGGTTATTAGGAATAGATTAAAGACCGCTCAGAGTTGCTAGAAAAGCTATGTAGATAAGCGTCGAAGACCATTGGAATTTTAAGTTGGTGAGCACGTCTTTCTGAAAGTGTCACTAATAGGGGTGAGTGATTCCCGGTTCCGGTTCGGTTCCGTCTAGAACCTAAAACCTACCCTCGGGTACAGGTTCTTCATTTTTTGGAACATGAAACCTACCCATCAGAACCAAGAACCTAAAACCTACCTTGTCCTAGGATCCAGGTTCCAAAAAGTTCTTTTTTTCTTTTTCTTTTTTTCATTTTCAGATTTGAACTACAATGAAGAAGGAAAGAGACAAACCAAAGAGAAACCAAGCAAACCAAGAAAAGCTCTTAAGATAAGCTCTCATCAAGCACTATATCATCCATAAGTAAACAGAACCCAAAGAAATTTACAAATTCATCGATTGTTGTGAGACAATGACAAATGAAATTTACAAATTCATCATTAGGCAAGTTAGCTAATTAAAGTTTGATAACATCTTGGGACGGACCTTGTTGAGATAATTCATTTGGGTAACTACACATGTAGCCACCACCAACATAAAGAACCAAGTCTCCGAATAGATCAACTGATTCTTCCCCTGAAAAGTCAACTTCATAGAAGTCCCACGGGCTTTCACACTCATTACCTGCAGATAGATCATACAACTTATGAGAACTGAAAAAGAAAAAATACCCATATTTAGAAGTAATTTAGACATGTCCCCATGACAATTATTGTAACTCATTAACTTTGTTTTGACAGGACAAAAAGAATCAGAAAAGAATACGATTTGTCCCTGGTGATGAGCCTTCCTGCACCCCGAATCAATGATCTACCTAAAGCTAACGATGTAAGGTCAACTCTTGCGTTTAAGTGGGGATTCCAACAATCTGGTTGGCGTAAATACACTAAAGTAGGTTGGAAGGAAGAAAAAATTCTAAAAGATGCAGAAGCAGATGATTTACCGAGAGAGAGCCCATTAATGAGCATATGCTAGTGTAAACTAGCACATCCGTGTGCCCACATCTAGATGGAAAACCAGGATGAACACTAGCATGATTACCAAGCCGACGTAAAGCTGAAAAGTTGAAAAAGATATGTAAATGCAGTTAGTTATCAACAAATCAGTGATCGTATAAAGAAGACATAAACTAGGCTCGAAGACTGACCTGGTTGAGTCGCCATAATCCATATTTCTTGAACAAAAGTGATGGGACTTTCTTGCGGTGCGTGGATGACAATTATGACAGAACTGGCAATGTACATCACACAACCCAACATCCCCAGCTCGTGTAGTTTCTCCTTCAAGATTTAGTGTGCCAGCACGGCACTAACCAATTGATCCAAAGTACAGACATTGAGGACAATTGAAAAGGGCTCATATTGAGATACTGCAACAAAAACCCCAAAGAACATGCCAAAAACTCAAGGGAAACCACACTACTTGACTATTATACTTAAAGCACCGAGAGGAGTGCTGAGCACAGCCGGGGCAAATGCGTAAGCTATGAAATTTGCAACCTCTCCAGCAATCACTACATTGGAAAAAAGAAAAACAGAAACAAATTCTGCAGAATTTCAGCTAATTAAATAGGTCAGTACTAGTAATGACTCAGTTAAGGGATGCCTAGAAACTAAAGCATGAAGTTAATGGGTCAATTTCTTGGCTTCTTCTATATTATGATTATCACTCTGTTTCCTATAAAAAAAAATGCAACATGAAGCAAAATAAGCCATTTTTAAACTAACTATCGAAGCCGAAAAAGCAATGCACATGCTCTGAGTTCATTAGATAACCTCGACTTCAGTGGTTAGAATCTATTTAGCGATCTCTTCAAACCACAGCGTTGTCGGCATTGTTCTCCTCAATAAAGTTAATAATGAAGTTTATAAACAGAAGAGTGACCATGCCTATGAAATCTTGCCAATCTGGAGGCTTGCCCTGCAAAGGAAGAATCAGAAACAAATGGATACCATCTTTCACAAAAACTCAAATTTTACCTTAAAACAGAAAGAAAGACAAAATAGTAGAGGAAAAATGCACCAACCCCTCCATTTGTAAGTGTAATGGCCATGATAGCAGCAAACTCCGTGACCTAGGACAGGGGATTCCACATGAACCCCAAGAACTTCGAGGGTGTCAAGGGAGGTCAGGCGACGGCGAGCACACGGCAACGGCGATGAAGACATGAGTCTCATGGCACCAACGGCGGCATGGACGGCACGGTGAAGATAGCGGCGGTTGCGGCTCAACCCACGGCTAAGGGGGGAAGAGCTTGGTTTTGGTGGAGGCGGTGGCGGTTCGGAGCAACGACGGCTTGGACGGTCGAGTGAGCGGCGGCAAGAGGTGGTGACGGTGGCTTGGGGATGGCGGTGGTGGCTCACGGCGGCAAGGGGCAGCGTGGACGGTGCGACAGCTCGTCGGGCTCAACGGCGAGATGGCTCGTTGGATAAGCGGTGGGTGGTGGTGGTTCAATGGCCAAGAGGTGATGGTGAGTAGAGCGTGGGGCGGCGGTGTGGTGGTGGGTGAAGCAGTAGCCAGACAGAGGAAGGAAGAAGAAGAAGAAGAAGGAGAAGAGAAGAAGGGGGGTTTCGATCGAGAGAGGGGGAAAGAGGAGAGAGAGAGAGAGAGAAGAAAAGAAAAAAGTTGGGGGGGGGGCAAGAAGTGACGTGAGGAAAAAGGGGAGAAAAGAAAGAGAGAGAGAGAGAAAAAGAAAGGGGAATGGGGAATCAAGTGGGAGGAACTAGGAAGTGCTAGGGTTTTTTTTTTTTTTTAAAATCTTGACCGATTTCGGTTCTTCCAGTTCTTCCGGTTCCGATTCCCCTAGGAACTAGAACTCGAACCGGGAACGCCGGTTCCCAGAAAAAGGGAATCGGGAACCGAACCGGACCCTCCGGTGCGGTTCTCCGGTTCTCGGTTCTACCCGGGAACTGTGCTCATCCCTAGTCACTAATGAGGGGTACTTCGCGCTTCGGCAAGAAAGGGAAACTGGGTCTGAGATACGTCGGTCCCTTTGAGATTATGGAGAGAATATGGACTTTGGCGTATCGTTTTGCGCTATCGCCAAGACTGGCACAGGTGCATGACATATTCTACGTGTCGATGTTGAGAAAGTATGAGCTTGACTCGACCCACGTGCCAAATTTTGAAGAATTAGATGTGGACGATAGAGTGTCGTATGTGGAGAGACCAATTCAGATTGTAAATCAGAAGGAGCAAGTTCTGCGCACCAAGACGATCTTGTTAGTCAGAGTGGTCTGGTAACAATACGGGACAGAAGGAGCAACTTGGGAGAGCGAAGACTCGATGAGACGATAATACCCCCACCTTTTTGTTTAAGGATTGTAATGGTTTAAATTTCGAGGACGAAATTTTTATAAGAGGGGAAGAGTTGTGACATCTTGATTTTCAACCCTATTTTCGATGAAATGAAATGGGCTTTTCATCGACACACCTATAGTCTTTTTCTCTGAGCTGATCACTCATGAGCTAACTAATCTATCAAGTGAAGCCATTAAGGAATCTAAATGCGACTGACTTGAGAATTCGATTAGAAATCCGCTAATTGACCGTGCTAATCAGCAAGGATCAATACGGGTTCATTAAAATCGATTAGAAATCGGAGATAGGTCGATGCAATAGAGGCATATAATTAAAGTGTGGGTGATTCCATCTAATTGCAAAATTCGTGTCGAACGGCACTAAATCAATTTTTTTGTCGTTTTTGTACCATGTGCTCGTATTTGGAACCTCGAGATTTTTACGATAACCGAGAGTTGTCTATGAGTTGGAGATGTACAATGTGGATCGAAAATAATCGACCACGGGTCAAATGCGCTAAAAATTCTTAAAAGCTACACAGTAGGTTAGGTCAGGCTAAAATAGCGTTCGGTTGAAATTAACCACGAAATTGAACCCGATTTCAGAAATTGAAAATTTTGTTATGTCACGATTTATTTTAAGAATGTTGACTCATCCTTCGAAGAATTTTCGGCGAGTCCAGATTTTTGGCGAAATTAATTCAAGAATTCAAATGGACTAAATTGAGTGCACTTTTGGCCTTCTCGTTGGATCAAATGATGAGGGAAATTATGGAATTTGAGGTGGGCTCCAACCTTGGCAAGT
Organism: Eucalyptus grandis x Eucalyptus urophylla; assembly: GCA_028830015.1. Classification (NCBI taxonomy): domain Eukaryota; kingdom Viridiplantae; phylum Streptophyta; class Magnoliopsida; order Myrtales; family Myrtaceae; genus Eucalyptus; species Eucalyptus grandis x Eucalyptus urophylla. The sequence continues at coordinate 23,458,052 of CM054200.1, read as the reverse complement.
TGGCCATTGATTTGAGGCCAATTGAAGAGGAATTGAATTGAAATTAAAGGGGAAAATGGTGAAATTCGTATGCATTGTGGGGTGCAACATTTGGGCAGCATTCCTTGGCTTGTTAGGGAAGCTTGGGAGGGGAAAATAGCTATGGGATAGGGCTGAAGGCTGGTGGGGCATGGCACTTGATTGTTATTGATATTTTGGAAGACTTTGGTGGCCATTTATCCCCTTGGCTAGCTGTAGCATCCTTTCTTCTTCCTTCTTGCTCCCTTGGTGCTCCATTGTTGCTATTTTAGAGCCCAAGAACCAGCCAAGACTAGCAGCAATCGAGCTAGCCATCGCCGGATCGCCTCACGCTCATTCGAGCACCACTCGAGCCCGTCGAAGTTGCTCGACCATGCCTGCGTGCCCGTCTAGCTCGCACACCGTCGTTCGTGCTAGTCCGTCATCCCGAACCCTTCGTCTACCCGTCGAGCCCCCTCTGCCACTTGTCCAAGCCACCGTCGAGTCCTTGAGCCGCCAACAGCCTCGCCTAGCCTCGTCGTGCCGTTTTGCGTCGTCCTAGCCGTCGATTAGCCCCTTTGGTTCAGCCACAGAATTGAAGGCCAACTGGACTCGTGAGGCTTCGTGGGCTTTTTCCAACCCTTTATGGACCTCCCTTGGTGTCACTTTAAGCTCGAGTCTCACTCGCCTCCACATCGCCGTTGTCGTGAACTCATCGGCTCGCTAATCTGGTGAGTTTACTTGCTAAACCTTGTTTAGGAGGTTAATTATGCTTAGAAGAGGATTAGTTTAGGCTAAGATTGGTTTAGGTAGTTAGATTAGTGCAATTAGTGGTTTAGTTAGTTAATTAGGTTAATTGGGTGGTTAGATTAGTTTAGTTAGGGTTTAATTAGATTATGTGATTTATTTAACTTAGTGCATTATTTATTTAAGTCTAATTAGGTGGTTAGATTAGTGTATTTAGCTTAATTAGTCATTTTTTTTAATTATTTTGTAATTTATTTAATTATTTATTATTTTCAGGAAATTATACCGAGATAGCAGGTTGTTAGAATTTTGTGCTGATTATCATGTTGTAGTTGGTTTGTGCAATTGAGTGTTAAATTGTGCAATTGAGTGATGATTGTTGATTTTTGATTTATTATTTCAAAAATGTGAAATTTTTGTATTTAATTAGAAAATACCGGGTGTTGGGTTTTGACACCAAAAATGTTTTTAAGTACTATATCAAATAGTGAGATTTTTAAAAGGAAGAATATCACTTTTTATGGTTCGATCTGACCGTGTACCCATACATGATTATTTTACTCAGTGTTTTTAATATAAAGAAAATAGGCCAAGTTCATTATTTTAATTGAGGCATTTGAGTGCAATGCACCATGTCCGTGGCCGAGATTGGATGGTCGTGTGATGGTTATGAGAACCAGTCGCGAACGTTTACGCTGAGCGATGCTCCTATATGGAATGCCCTTGTCAACGGATGCTAGTCGCTGTAGAGGCTGGGTTGATACTCCTTCGGGAATACTGTCTCGAGGTAGACGTTGCCGTGCTCGATGGGGCAAGACGACGCCCAGCTATGCCGGAAGAACGCCGAACGTTGAGTAGGCTGTACCTGTGGGGTGTAACTAAATTGGAACGCGTGTCTGAGTGAGATATAACCACGCTTGATTATGTGACAAAATTGTGTGGCATAGAATGTGACGTGTAATAACGATTTGGTTTTATAATCGGGACCCCTGTGATTGTTTGAGATATAAGTTGAGGCGTTCCAATTGTTGAGTGCATTTACTGCAATTATGTGTTATATGAGCTGGACTAACGTGCAGGAAGGTGCTAAGGTGAGGTGTGTCTTCTGTGATGTGTGATTAGACTACCTCTTGGTTTATAACCTTCATAATTGGGGTTTAGGGTGTGAACTCGCTGAGACATTGTCTCACCCCGTCGTGGTTTAACTTTTTACAGGTCCCTAGATGGAAGTTCGTCCTATTCGTTTTGGGCATAGGTGAGGATATAGCAAGCAGAGTACCCTCTTCCCTATCCTCGGGACTCCTTGGACCCGTGAGCTCATTGTGACCACGATCTTGGTCGATGAGGGCCTACCATAGTTGTTACCTCATCGATTTAAGGCATGATTTCATCACGAGCCTAACGGGGAACGGGAAGGTCCCCTGGATGGTTTCGACGCACTCGCTGTTGAGGGTGAGGAGGTAGCTGACCCACTTGACATCGACATCCTTGATGGTATTGTGAGAGACCCGGATCGCAAGTAGATAGGGTCCAAGGTAGGGTTAGCTAGGTAGTCCTTTTTGGGGCCTTGACTTTTGTATATAACCTTGCAAGCTGACTTGGTTTGTTTATAAAAGTGTGTTTGGTTTGATTTGATTGTCTTGCTTTTCTATCCCATGTTTGAGTGTTGTTTGGGGATTGTTTATTTCGCTTTCGCTTATGCATGAATCGATTAGGTCGGCAACGTGTCCTGGGAACATTGTAATTTAGTCGACCACCAAGGGATGTGCGCTTGTTCGAGGTTTGGGGCGTGACAGGAGGTTTCTCAAGTCATTCAAGATAATGTGTGAAAGCTAGAATTCCAGAGTCTGAAGATTTCGAATTACTTGTTCTTCCCCATTAGTGCTCAGATGTGTATTCGAAAGAGAAAGAAACACTAACGAGAAATAGAAACTCTCTATCGAGAAGTCAGTGACAAATTGTTGTAATTCTCTTTTGATTCATAGTGAAAACTGGCTAGAAGGCTATCAGCATGGGAGAGTGGACTTAGGCTTAATCTAAGCCGAACTACTATAAATCTTGTGTTCTTTCTCTCTTCCCTAAACTCTTTTAATTTATTCGCTGAAATATTCATATGAGATTTGCTATATCTTATTTGAATCTAAATTTCCATTCAATGTTTATTGTCCAACAGACTCAATCTGAAAGAAATTTTTCTTCTACATAATTTGTCTTTATACCTATTCACCCCCCTTTAGGTTTTTATACTAGCCCTTTCAATTGGTATTAGAGCTTGTGTGCTTACTTTGTTGAAGTGTTTTAATTCTAAGCTAAAGATCTTCTATGGCTAGTATTTTGGCTCTAGGTTTAATTGAAGGATAAAGCAATACCAAACCTCCTTATTTCGATGGAAATGAGTATAATGTGTGGAAGAACAAAATGAAGGCATTCCTCAGATCAAGAGATCCTCTGGAGTGGGATGTTGAAAAATGAATCATCCAAAAGCAACATTAGCTTTAGACAAAAGGAAAAGAAGTGATTCATGCTGATGAATCAACATAAGCTGAAATTACCAAGAGACAGGCTCTTGATGCAAAAACAATTTACTCCTTATACTATGTTTTGTCTCCTACTGAATATAACCGAATCTCTTCTTGTGAAACAATAAAAGAAGTTTGGGATAGACTTCATGTTACTTATGAAGAGACTGATCTTGTGAAGAAGACAAAGATAAATATTCTACTTGGACAATATGAATCCTTCTGGATGAAGCCTGGAAAATCCATTTTTGATATGTTTAGTTACTTTACAAAAATTGTGAATGGCTTAGCTTATCAAGGATAACCAATCTCTAGACCGATGAAAGTCAACAAATTGCTGCGAGGACTTTCAAAGGATTGGAATCATTTCAAGACTTCAATTAGAGAAACTCAAAGGATTATGCATCTATCAATTGATGAATTAATAGGCACGCTTTAGTCGTATGAAGTGGAGCAGATCAATGATGAGGAAGATCCAAAAGGTAAGAAATCAATTGCATTAAAGTCTAACGTTGATTTTGATATTATAGATTCAGATGATGACATGGACGATGAGGAGCTGGCCCTTATGATAAGAAAATTCAGAAAACTAAACAGAAAGGGAAGAAGACTGAATTGGAAGAAGCAAAGCATGCAGAATTTCTAGAAGAGACCAATGGAAGACGTTGAATCTAGCAAGGATGTAATATGCTTCGAGTGTAAGAAAAATGGGCATATCAAACCGAACTGCCCCTTGCTGAAAAAGAAGAAAGGAAGTCTAAGAAATATAAGAAGGCTCTTAAAGTAGAAACCTGGAGTGACACCGAATATAAAGAAAGCGAAGAGGAATTTGTAAACATATGTTTGATGGCTCATTCAGAATCAGACTCAGAATCAGAAATAGACACCGATTCAGATTTTGATAAAGAAATTGAGGTTAGTCATTTAGAAATTCCTGTTAAAGTTTCTATGTATATAGATCAACTTTGCCTTAATCTTAAATCCTCCCTTAAAAGGATTTCCGAACTGAAAAAAACAAGGAAAATTCTAAGCTTAGGCAACAAGAAAGTTCCTGGAAAGAAAAGTTTGAAAATCTGAAAAGAAGCTTTGACGATTTGAAAGAAAATTATGATTCTCTTTAAAAAGAAAATGTCATTTTAAAAAGGGAGATTTAAGATATTTAAAAAAGATTTTCCAAAGGATCAGAAAAATTAGAGAAAATTCTTATAGCTCAAATACCTTATTTTAATAAATCTGGTTTGGGTGTGAATAATGAAACTATTTCTTTAATTGATTTTCCTAAAGTAAAAGAAAGACTTAGACAAAAACCTGCAAAAACATTTCACAAAAATCATTTTCAAAAAGTATTTGTAAAACCTGTTGGCCAAAGGAATCTCAAATATTCTAAGTGTAACGGCTCAGAGCATTTTGAGAATGAATGTCCCCAGGTTTGGAGACCGGTTAAGAAGGATTGGGCAAAGACTACCTTTAATACTAACTCTCCTCGACTCAAGAAAATCTGGGTACCAAAGAAAGCTTGAGTATTTTTTTTTTTTTTTATATTGCAGGTCACTATCAAAAGAAAAATCAAATTGTATTCGGATAGTAGCTGCTCTAGGCATATAACAAGAGATTCAAGTTGCTTTGTGAAGCTTGAAAGATTAAAAGGAGGAAATGTTTCTTTTGATGGAAACTGTAAAGGGAAGATCATAGGATATTGAACAGTGAAGATTGGAAGTCTGGCTATCAACAATGTTTCCCTAGTGAAAGGTTTAAACTATAATCTTCTCAGTATAAGTCAGCTTTATGATACAAGTTTCAGAATAAACTTTCAAGAAGGTGTTTGTTCTGGAATAAGTCAAGATTTCTCTCAATCTTTTACTGCGCGAAGACATCGCAATATATATCTTCTAGATGTCAATCTAGAAAATTCTCAGTGTCTCATCTCAATACAAGATGAAGCAAGTCTCTGGCATTGGAAGCTTAGTCACACAAACATGAAACATATTGCCAAAATTTCCTCTAAGAAGCTGGTTCGAGGGCTTCCTAATTTGGCTTATCAGAAGTCTGAGTTGTGCACTTCTTGCATCTTAGGAAAATAGGTCAGAATTTCTTTTAAATCAGTAAATTAGATTTCTACCAGTCGGGTTTTGCAGCTTCTCCATATGGATCTTTTTGGATCGATAAGAATTCAGAGTATTGGTGGAAAAAATATTGTCTAGTAATTATGGATGATTATTAACGTTTTACTTGGGTTTATACTATCTCAAGCATAAGAACAGATCATGGAGATGAGTTTGAAAATAAGGATTTTGCAGAATTCTGTGATGAATTTGGATTTCTACATGTTTTCTCTTCTCCATATACTCCAGAACAAAATGGAGTTGTGGAAAGGAAAAACGGGTCTTTACAGGAGATGGCCAGAACTCTATTGATAGAAAACAAAATATCTTCTCAATTTTGAGCGGAAGCAGTTTCTACTGCCTGCTATATAACCAACAGAGTGTTTTTAAGGCCTATCATAGAGAAGACTTCCTATGAAGTATACAAAGGGAAGAAGCCAAATATCTCCTACTTTCATATCTTTGGCTGTAAATGTTTTGTCTTGAAAAATGCAAATGATTGATCTGAAAAATTTGAGGAAAGATCAGATGAAGGAATCTTTCTTGTCTATTCATTGTCAAGTAAAGCTTATTGGGTCTTTAACAAGAAGACTCAATCTGTAGAAGAATCAATGAACGTCAGATTTCAAGAAAGTATGCAAAATCAACCAGATCAGATTCAACTTGAAGAGTCTGAATCAGTTCCAGACTTAGCAAAGTCTACTTCCCCCGGCGAAATTTAATCTTCTAAGGTGCAGCAACAAGCAAAACTTGAAGATTCAAAGCAAGCAAATGATCAATAGAATGTCAGCAACTGGAAGCATAAATCAAGTCATCCCAAAGATCTTATCATTAGCAATTTAGATGAAGGAATCCACACTAGATCCAAAGGAAAAGAAGATTCCAATGCTGTAGCATTTATTTTTGAAATAGAACCAAAAGGAGTAGCAGAAGCATTGTCTAATGAAAGCTGGATAGAAGCATTGCAGGAAGAACTTAGACAGTTCAACATTAATGATGTATGTGAATTGATTCCTAAACCCAAAGGCAAATCTATGATTGGAACAAAGTGGGTATTCAGAAACAAGATGGATGAAAAAGGTAAAATGGTCATAAACAAAGCAAGACTTGTGGCTAAAGGATACACACAGGAAGAAGGGATAGATTACGACAAGACTTATGCACCAGTAGCAAGGTTAGAAGCAATTAGATTATTACTTGCTTTTGCCTGTTTTTAAAATTTCAAGTTATTCCATATGGATGTTAAAAGTGCTTTCCTAAATAGATTCATACAAGAAGAAGTCTATGTGCAACAACCACAAGTATTTGAAGATCCAAGAAAACTAGATCGTGTCTACAAAATAAAGAAGGCGTTGTATGATCCAAAGCAGGCATCTCGAGCTTGGTATGAAATGTTGAGTAAGTTTTTAATAGACAATGGTTTTGAAAAAGGAAAAGTTAATACAACCTTGTTTATAAAAAGAGAAGAAAATGTTTTTTGCTCGTACAGATTTCTGTAGATGATATAATCTTTGGTTCTCCTAACAAAAATCTCTACAAGAAATTCTCTAGATCTATGCAGGAAGAATTGGAAATGATTATGATGGGTGAACTGACTTTCTTTTTGGGTCTACAAGTTAGACAATCAAAGAAATGAATATTCACTTACCAGGAGAAATATGCCAAAGATCTTATCAAGAAGTTTGGAATGGAGAATTGCAAGAGAACAGAAACTCCTATGTCAAGCTCATAAAAGCTCGACAAGAATGAATGAGGAAAGAAAGTAGATCAAAAGTTATACAGAAGCATGATTGGTTATCTTCTCTATCTTACTACATCTAGACCGGACATTTTATTCAGTGTGTGCATTTGTGCTAGATTTCAATTTGATCCAAAATAGTCACATCTAAGTGCTGTTAAACGCATTATTAAATATGTTGCGACTTATCCAAAGATGGGTCTATGGTATCCAAAAGCAGGCGACTTTACTTTACTCAGTTATTCTGATGCTGATCTAGCCCGTTGTAGAATCGACAGGAAGAGTACATCTAGTGCATGTCGATTGTTGGGACAAATGTTGGTATCTTAGTTCCCAAGAAAACAAAGTACTATGACATTATCTACATCAGAAGCAGAATATGTTACTCTTGGAAGTTGTTATTCTCAAATTCTGTGGATTAGACAACAACTAAAAGACTTTGGAATAGAATAATCCTGCATAGAGATCAAATGCGATAATACAAGTGCTATCCACCTTACCAAAAACCCAATTTTTCACTCAAGAGCAAAGCACATTGAGATTCGTCATCATTTCATAAGAGATCATGTTCAGAATGGCAAGATTTATGTTCAATTTATTGAGTCAAAGAATCAACTGGCATATATCTTTACTAAACCGCTGGAGAAAATCTTATTTGATTCAATTCGCAGTAAATTGAATATCATCATTCCTCCTGGCTAAAGTCTACATTCAGCCAGACTCAACATTTCAACTTAAGGAACTTATTTCAGTATGGAAATCTTTCCATTCAAGGTATTTTAATTTTGGTACGAAAATACTGAAAATGTTTGATTATATCTGAATCAATATTTGTATTTTTATTTTTAGAAATTATTGCTGGAATTTCGGAGTTTATTTCAAATTTCCTTGGCAGTTATTACTTTTGAATTATTCTCAGAAAATGTATTTTCTTTGTGATGATTCAGTTACCCCATTTCCTTCGAACTTTCAATGACCCCAGTTGATCTAGAAATCTATTCTCACAAACAGCTTCTTACATTGCCGCATAGGTTGCTATGAAATTCAGAGTTCATCGTCAATATGGATACACCATACCGCTCTTGCTTCTCCGCGATTTGCTGCCATTGTTTAGCAAGAAAGCACACCAGAACACAACTTTCGCTCAACTAAATCACCATCTTAAGTCGGCATCAGAATAGCCAATTAAACACAATCAGACCCAATGTAGCATAAAGAGTAATCAGCAGTAGCTTTCAACAACCGTAGATTTCTTTTCGCTGCTTTCTGTTGTTATCTTCCCAGATTGAAACCTGCTAGCTAATCCAAGGCTAACATATGTTGGGGCGTGTGCACAATATGACGTACACCAAACTCTCAACTGCACTTGGATAAAATACTCTCATTTCGTTTTCGTTTTTCGGAGTCCTTTGGCACATGTCAAGTCTCAAATATTCATGTCAAGCCAGTAGTATGTCATCCGCATACAAGGATAAAATTACAAATCAATCGCTTAACACAAGAAACGTTACTATGTTTCCGGCCATCATCCTCAGAAAATATTTAATTACCATTATCGTGTTACATCGTGCAAAATTCACAAGTTCCACAAAGGGAGTCCCAATTAATTAAGCGTATCCAATATAGAACAGCATGCTTAACCATATGCATATTAATAATATATACTTGAAATAAACCCGAGAGTGTTTGTCCTACTGCACAATCAGCTTAGCTATAGCAGGGGTAGCTGGAATCTGGAAGTGATCAGTCAAGCCAAAGTGAGCCATCACGAGCCAGACATGAGTCAGAAGCTCTCCTCCTCTCCTCAGTTGCTGTGCATGATAACTCCCTTTACACTTGCTCGCTGCATAACACAGCATCTCTACCCAAACCTCACTTATCATCTTCCACTTATCCTCTTGACTCTTGATCTCATCCAGCTGCGACGCGAGTCGACACGCGTGGAACAGCACGTACTTGCTCCGGTCTCCCTTTGCGACTGTCAAAATCAGCTTTGTCTTCACCTGCTTCCGCAGCTGATTGCAGGCACTTTTGATGTCGAATTTATGCTTCTTCCTCTTATTGATATGTTTCCAAGCACCGGCACAGAATCCTGAACATTTCTTCTTATACTTCCTATAAACTTGAATGTTTTCTTCATCCTCGAGCTCATCCTCGGGCTCATCCTGGAGCTCAAGGATGAGCTCATCCTTGGGCTCATCCTGGAGCTCATCCTTGGGCTCATCCTGGAGCTCAAGGATGGGCTCATCCTCGGGCTCATCCTCGAGCTCATCCTTTGTGTCCGTACTCGATCTCTTAGACCAGTCGTCATCCGGGACCTCATTCTGTTTGTACTCACTCGCTTTGGACTTAAGCTTATCCTCCGTGTCCTCGCTTCGTTTGATGGGCTTGAGCTCATCGAAGAGTTTCATGGCCTCAACATAGGTTTCTTGAAACTTGATGCGTCCGATCCCGGTCGGCAGCATCATGGGGAACATGACAAGGATATACAACATGTATCGAGACAAGCACTCGCTGGTCTCGATTCTTTTCTCTTTGTCATTAAAACTGTCTCGGTCTTCAGCGTGATAACACAGTTCGGTTGCAATATGCCAAATGAGGATGCTTTGGTCGAACTCCAACTCGATGCTCCATTTCAAACCCGCGAACTTTTCAAGCACCCGGCTTCCTCTGTTGGTCCGCAGGGATTCATTTTTTTGGGGGTCAGAGGTCCTCTGGGATTTCACATCGTTGAAATGTGACATAATAAGTATTTTTAGTTCTTTGGTCACTTTCTTGTGATGCTTGTAAAGGGGCTTCTCAACCTTCTCATCAATGTGCAGAAATTCAAGGAGTCGATGGCAAGCGAGGTGCTTCTCTTTACTTGCAAAGCTCAATAGGCTGTATTGAGCCATGTGATCCGACCATCGGCGCCGTTTAGTCAGTGGTTGCAACCAATTGATGAAATTCAAGACTGCAAATTTCTTTTCCTTAATCAACCAACAAGCTGTCTTATCGGAGAAAAGAAGAAAAACCAAAGCATAAATCTCCAGGAATATGGCCACTGCAAGCAGTATAAAGGTCAAACAAAGATCAGCCACTGAGTAATTCTGATCCTCGATCAAGATGAAGAGTACCAATACGATGCAGATTGAAACCAATCCAGCTATGCGACGAGCCAAGCCCCAATTAGTATGGATTGCCTTGGCCTTCGTGTAGATTAAATCGTACATGATTCCCAATTCAATCTCAATGATCTTGAAGACCGAGAGGGGATCCTTATCCTTGAGCACTGACTTACTTGTGTCGCGATCCTCGAAACTCAGCAGGAGATCCGCGAAAAGGCGTTGGAATGTTATGACTAAGTCTCTGGCTGCAAGCAATTCTCCTTGCTTACGCTTATAAAGTTGCTCCTGATTGAGGGAATCCTCCTGAGACGAAAGATCGGCACCATCCACAATGTTTCCCACAATCACATTGCGCACCTCGATCACTTCGTGTGGTATGACATCATAGCCCTCAGCCTTCGTCAACTCATGTTGCTCCAATATCTTGGAATAATTAAAAGGCGGGTCAGGGATGGAGTCCCTGAACTACTCACTGCTGGCAGTCCAGAGCACATAAACCCTTTCACCATACTTGACGAGCCCAGCAAGAATCACGACAATGGTGAGGATGGATATTTTTTGGCCGTTCCATGCCATAAGGAAGATATAAAATGTCACTCCTGCTTGGGTGACTAGTGCCAACAAGTGCCTCAACCAGAGCTCATTGTCTTCTAGGGCATATGCTGTGATGGTGTCAGGGCCTCCTAAGTGTAACAAGAGGAATGGCGCCCAGAACGCGTTCAGCTGGGTGTCCGCGTCCACACTTTGGCTTTTTGACTCTGTGAGCTTGTTCGTAATTATGCCGAGCGCATAGATCGCAACTGAATCAGCCATTAGGTAGGCCAGCCAAACGCCCCCCCTGAACAAGGCAGAATGGATGTATTTGCGGCGATTGCCCATACAAATGAGCAGAATTTGGAGGGTGAGGCTGAGGAACACGACACCACGGAGCTCCCACTCTTCCCACAGCTCTTTGAAACGCGCAGAGAAGACCGGCATCACCTGCATCTTCTTCACGACGATGCTGCTGCTCAGAGCAGCCGAGACGCAACACTTGTTTTAGCAAACGAATGATGAAAGTAATTTGCTCATAGAAGGAGAGTGATGAGAATATCAAATTAGTGAATACGCAACTGGCAAAAATGGTCAGCGATGTTAAGCTATAAAGATTTATTTCACTGTTTGACCTAATCAAACGGTTGCGCAGTAGAATCTTAAGTAACCATATGAACATCGGTGAGACGATTTGATCTTTCCCTGCTGCTTTAGAAAATTCGCTGCCGTACAAATTACTTACATCGTTTCTTCAGCAGATACATTTGAGAACAAAAGAAATTCTAGCGTTCTTTCTTTCTTTGTTTTTTTTTTGGTGTAAATTCTCGCATTTTTTATATCTTCAGTTGTATTTGTTTTCTTTTTTTGTTTTTTACAGCTTTTTTGAATTCATCTTCAGAGCATAAGTCTACCGTACCCAAGAAAAACTTGGACATCCAAAGCCAAAACAAATTGTATGTAGCTCAAAGTTCACTGAAGCAGAGATGAGTTGAACGTCAAGCAGAGATGAAATGAACGTCTTTTACTTACCGATAACTGGCAATATCATCACTCAATGGTGAAAATGTTGATCCGCCGGTTCAAAGAAACATCGGTCTTTTGTAACCAGGATCTGTTATGTTTGAGAGGGAGAGAGAGAGAGAGAGAGAGAGAGAGAGAGGGAGATGGGTCATGGAGGACGAGGACTGATATTGAAGTATGTGACACAGGCAAGCAAGCGGACAGTACTATGGTGCAGATCATTAAGCTGTGTGTGTGTGTGTAAAATATGGGTTTTGAAAAGTTAAAGATGGTGAAGAAAAGAAAAAAAAGAAAAATGTTGAAAAGGCAACAAAGGAGAGAAAGTCGACCTCGATTATTGCAAAGAAAAGGGGCGCTCGGGACAGGGAGCTCGCCGAGAAATAAACAAAAGGAACGAGAGGGAAAGAGAAGAAGGAAGAAAGAAGAGGGTTCTCAACACGAACGCCTTGTCAAGCAAATTTGATTTTGTATTGTAATGTCTGGTAAGTGTTTGGGCCTCTCGTTCTTTTAATTAGAGTAGTTTCAAGATTTATGGCTTAAATTCAAAATTTTGGAATCAGCGACATAGTCTGATTTTTGAGTTGTGGAGTTTCGAGATTTCATGAGAATGGTGGATTATATTGTTATAAAGCTGTGGGTTTTGATAGAGGTTAATATGAAGTAACGATTTGGTTAGAGCAAACTTTTAGGGCTTCATTGGCAAATTCTACGTTGCGTTTAAGTTTGAATAATCACTTCAAGTGAGCAATTTATTAGCGCGTAAAGTTGTTTTGTTTGTGTTTAGGTGTATTTTAGCCGTTTCATAGTTGAGATAGAGTTTTATTTGATTTTAACATCGACTCTCGTTTAATTGATAGGATTGCGGGATTATCAACTCTTATAGTTATGCGTTGTTTGGTTTAGGCATTTATAGGTGAGTGGCGCTATCTCTTATATGAATTTCTAAACTCATGTCTCGAAAGCGATAAAGATTTGATATATAAAAGTTATAAATAAGCATGTTTATGGCATAATATTTGAATTGAATGTTTACTACATTTTGGTACTTGAGAATGTTAGAAAATGTGCTACAGAAGGCTATGAACGGATATATGCTTTGTGAAATGATTTATGAAATGAGTTTTGAAATGAGAAATGCTTTATAGCGGATGAACTAAGTTGTGAGACCAAGAACGTCAAATTTGGCAAGTCAATTTAATCTAACGAGGTTACAATTTCATTTTGTTAATTTCGAATGCCTTTTCTAATTGCAGCCCCTAATCGTGGGTGAGAATAAACAAGCACACATGCGTGGTCTTGACTTTGAGTCATAGTTTCTATACACCACCTGTGATCTAGAGACTTGAGATTGATAAGTCTGCCACCCTAACCATATCATTATGCTATCAGCCAGGAATACAATATTGGGATCATATTTAGAATAATATAATAAATATATTATTACATTCTCCCACTTGATCCCAATATTCCATCAAATAAAATATTAACCCAAACCCACATAAACTTCATACTGAAATAAAATACATGAATCACGGCGATGAGTCCTCTTAGAGCGAGTATTATCTTCTGTGTATCACAATGCATTTCATCAGCCCATATGTGATCAAATAACTTAATGAATAAACCTTATGTTTACTCTAGGTTAAACGTAATTTGTTTTCTCAGAATAACTGAATGTATACAACTGTATTGAGAAAAACATTATAAATGAATAAAAGTCTCACAAATTCTTCTATGTAAAGAAAAATTTACATGATTGGACCAATGCCCATTCTGAATACATGATCCTTATAACTTATTGGTGGTATGCCTTTAGTTAAAGAATTAGTTATCATCAATCTAATGCTTACGTGTTCTATGACCGCTTTCTTTTTTTTAACACGTTCCCTGATGGCTAAATACTTGATGTCGATGTGCTTACTTCGACTACCACTTTTGTGGTTCTTAGCCATGAAAACTGTAACTGAATTATCGCAAAATATTCTTAATGGCCTAGCAATGAAATCCATAACTCTAATCCCCGATATGAAACTTTTCAACCACACACCATGTGAGATGGCCTCAAAATAGGAAACGAACTCTGCCTTTATAGTGGAAATGGCAACCTAGGCCTGTTTTGCACTCCTCCAGGATACAGCTTTGCCAGTAAACATAAAAATATATCTCGATGTTGATTTACGAGAATCAACGCAGCCAGCAAAGTCTGAGTCTGAGTAACCAACTATCTCCAAGCTGTCTGTTCGTCTATACATAAGCATGTGTCCCTTAGTTCCTTGAAGGTACCTCATTATCTTCTTTACAGCTCTCCAGTGGTCCATACTTGGATTACTTTGATATTTACCCAACATTCCCATAGTAAAGGCTATGTCAAGTTGAGTGCAAGCCTAAGCATACATTAAGCTTCCAATAGCAGAAGCATATGGAATGTTCTTCATTTGTTCCCTTTCAAATCGTTCTTTGGAAAATGGTTTAAATTAAACTTATCACCATTCACAATTAGTGCTATACTTGGTAAACAATCTTTCATCTGAAACCTCTGTAAGACCTTATTGATATAGGTTTATTGAGATAGTCCTAATATGCCTCGAGATCTATTTCTATGGATCTTAATGCCAATGACATAAGAGGCTTCATCCATATCCTTCATATCAAAACTCTTAGAGAGAAATTGTTTCACTTCATATAACAACCATTTGTCATTGGTTGCAAGTAAAATGTCATCTACATATAGCATAAGGAAATAAATTTTGCTCCCACTAACCTTCTAATATATACATTGATCCATAACATTCTGTATAAAACTGAATGAAGAGATAACCTCATGGAATCTTTAGTACCATTGGTGGGATATTTGTTTCAAGTCATATAGAGACCTTTTAAGCTTGCATACTAAATGCTCACCAGCACTAGAGAAGAATCATTATGGTTGTTTCATGTAAACCACTTATTCTAATTTTCCATTGAGGAACACCGTTTTCACATCCATTTGATGTAACTCCATATCAAAATGAGCAACCAATGCCAAAATAATATGAAGAGAATCTTTCTTGGATATAAGAGAAAATGTTTCCGTGTAATCGATTTCCTCTTTTTGAGTGAATTCCTTGGCAACGAGTCTAGCTTTGTATCTCTCAATATTGCCTAATGAATCTTTCTTAGTTTTGAAGACTCATTTACAACCAATGGCCTTCGCACCATCATACAACTCAACTAAATCCAAGACTTCGTTTGATGCCATATAATTCATCTCTTCCTTCATAGCATTGTACCATAAATTGGATTTATCACAACTTATGGCTTGTGACAACGTCTTAGGATCACTTTCAGCTCCAACATTATAGTCAGATTCTTGTAGATACACAATGTAATCATTAGGAATTGTTGATTTCTTCATTCTAGTAGACCTTCTTAATGTTGCATCTACATCCTCCTGAGGAGCTTGTTGTTCAATTGGAAGTTTAACAGTAACTGGTAATTGCTGAATAGTTGGGTCTACCGGATCAATATCAACAGGTTGTAGATCTTTAATGATTGGTTGCTCAACGACCGATTGAACTGAAGGGGTGTTGTAAATATCAACCAATCCAATACCTAAGGTGGAAGGTTGAGTATTTGAATGATCTTCTTCGGGAACAAAGTCCCTGAATTGATCGCTCCCACTAATCAGGTCATTCTCAAGAAATTTAGCATTTCTTGATTCCACAAACCTAGTGGTGTGAGATGAATAATAAAACCTGTATCCTTTGGACTTTTCGGCATATCCAACGAAATGCCCACTTATAATCCTTGGATCTAATTTATTTTCCTGTGGATTGTAGACTCTTACTTTAGATGGACATCCTTAAACACGTATATGTCGCAAACTCGGTTTCCAACCTTTGAATAACTCAAAAGGCATCGTCTTTGGCATCGTCTTTGGAATAGCCTTGGTTGGAACTCGATTTAATATGAACACAGCCGTTTTAAGAGCCTCAGTCCACAAAACTTAGGAAGTTTGGAGCTGCTAAGCATACTCCACACCATGTCCAATAATGTTCGGTTTCGTCTTTCTGCAACACCATTTTGGTCTGGTGAACCAAGCATAGTGTATTGGGCAATAATCCCATGCTCTGCAAGAAACTTTGCAAATGGACCAAGTGCTTGTCCATCGTCAGTGTATCTACCATAGTATTCTCTACCTCTATCTGATCTCACAATCTTAATTTACTTGCCGCATTGTTTCTCTATTTTGGTTTTAAATACCTTAAAGACATCTAGTGCTTCGTGCTTATTACGAAGCAAGTATAGATACATGAATCGTGAATAATCATCTATGAAAGAAATGAATATCTCTGAAAATTTGAGTCCATATCTGGACTACAAATATTTGTGTGTATGATTTCTAATAATTCTATACTCCTCATTTTACCAAAAAAAAAAAATTGTACTCTTCTTAGCACATTTCTTTGACTTGTTGGTCTGTTTTCCCTTTATATAGTCCACACAAGTGTCATAATTAGTAAAATCTAGAGTATTAAGTACTACATCATTTACTAATTGCTTAATTCTATCCATGGAGATATGTTCCAACTTCCGATACCACAACATAGAGGAATTCTCATTCATAACACATTATTTTATACCAACATTATCGTGAACGTGCATCACATTATTAATGGCATTGTCTTGTAAATTAATTTGAAAGAGACCGTCAGACAAAATACCACTTCCAACAATTCAGATTTATACGTTAAATTGAATGTTGAATCTGAAAATTCAAAGGACTATCCTAAAGGTACAAGTCTTGAAACTGAAATTAAATTCCTAGAAAAACTAAGAATATAAAAAGTCTTTTCTAAAATTAAAACAAAACCATTACTGAGAACTAATCTGCATGTCTCAATAGCTTCCACATGCGAGTGCATCTTATTTCTTGAATAGATGTTTTGTTCACTTCCCACTGGTTTCCGTTGGTTTTCAAAACCCTGTAAGGAATTCGAAATATGGATTGTACAATCAGAATCAATCCACCAAGTGCTGTAACATCGACCATATTAGATTCATAACAAGCACATGAGATTTGATTACCTTTCTTTTTGAGCTAGGCCTTAAATTTGGTGCAATCCTTCTTCATGTGCCCCTTCATTTTACAGAAGAAGCACTTTGATTCCTTCTTAATGCCAGCTTGGGGAGGTAGAGGCATCTTACCTTTTCCCTTTTGCTTGCCTTGCTCTTTATACTTATCCCGTGTTACCATATGGGCACTTTCTCCTTTCTCCATTAGTAGCCTCTCTTCCTCTTGAACACACATAGTCATGAGTTCATTGATTGACCATTTAGTTTTATGTGTGTTGTAAGAGATCTTGAAAGTGGCATACTCTTGTGGGAGAGTATTCAGGATATAGTATACAAGAAAGGAATATGATATCCCAACCTCAAGATTCTTCAGCTGAACTGCAATGTCCCTCATTTTTATGATGTGCTTATGCACACCTATTACACTGATAAGTTTCAAGGATGAGAACTTCATAATTAGGTTCATGGCATACGCCTTCTCTGAAGACTCCAATTGTGCATCAATAGCCTCCAACAATTTCTTGGCATTGTTATGCTAAATAATTGAACCATGAATATTAGCAGAGAGTTTTGTCTTTATGTACATCACACTGAGACAATTGGACTGCTCCCATTGTGCATAATGAGTATGCTTAGCATGAGTACTATTCTCAGTAGGTTCAGGTGGTTCATCTAACCTTAGAGCATAATCAAGATCCATGCACCCCAATTGAAGAACCGATTCTCTCCATTCTTTATAGTTTTTCCATTAAGCTCGGGAACAATTATACTAGAACTAATTGTAGGTGGTAAGACTGCATCATAATTAAATAAAACTTATGTATCAATACATTTAAGGCAAATAGAATTAAATCATATTTTACCAATGTAAAACATGTTATAAAATATCAATCACATAACATTAAAAACTACCTGTGGGCTACGTTTCGAACTTAAATTAATTCATAATTACTTTATGATGAAACTATCAAATTATATTCCCTTCCTTAATCCCTGTGGGTAAATTAAGAAAGATAAAATAATATTTCATCATAACTAATCACATTAATATATTGAAAATTCATGTGGGATAAAATTCATAATATTAATGTGACTAATCACAAAGGCTCTTAATGTACATAATTTAATATAATTAAAGATGCTATGGCTAATTTTAATTAATTAAATATATACGGATCACTAGACATTTAATTTTATGAGAAAATATTCATAAAATTGCACGTAAGGGTAAAATAGTAAAATCACATGCAAAAGGGGGTAAAACAAGAATTTTATGCACAAAGGGTAAAATCATAATTTTATGCGAGCAAGGGCAGAATCACAATTTTCCTAAATGTGGAGGGGTAGAATTGCAAATCTACAAAAGGTAGAGGGCGAAATTGAGAATTCCCAGGAACGCACGCGCTTGCTGCAGCCCTTCGGGTGTGCGCCTGAGGCTTCTTCTCGGGCTTTTTTTTTTTTACGCCGTTCTTCCACCGCGACTAGCTCCATTTCGCCGCCTGGGTCTCCTCCCACAGCCCATATCCAACCAAATTGACTTATGGGTTTTGAAGAGAAAGTTGGGATGAACAAATAATTTCAAGAACCAGCAAAAATGACCAACGTATTGACCGAAATTAAGCCTAAAATGATCTGCCTTAAAAACCCTAACCACCAAAATTTCACCGCTCGATTAACCTCCGACGATTAGTAATATGCCGAAAAATTTAAGGGTTTTCCTTCCTATTGGCGATGTGATCATGTAGATCCATTATCGAGTGGTGGGTCACCCAAATTTACCCATACATAATTCAAAGAAAATAAATTTCAAAAATTTTATCAAGGTAGAGATTGTAAACATGGTATGATACCAACTGTTAGATTAAATATAAACTAAGACCTGATGATCCTGATTTATCAATCACAGATAAATTCATACAGAATTCGGGATCGATTTGCAGAAACGTAAAGATCAACATACCTCCAGCCATTGATGAAATCTGCAAAAGCGGAAAACCTCAAAACCTTGGACGGATCCATGTAGCACGATCGATTTGCAATATGGGGAACGCCAAATTTGTACGTTCTATTCTACTAGCCAATACCCCTCAAACCTGATAGTGTGTTTTTCTGTAATGATAGGGTTTGAACTAGAAGACCTGACGTTTTATTCCGTGTCTTATGTTACCAACATCTTCCATCAAGACTGTTATGGTAACATATTAACGGGCAAATATCACGTAATAGATGTGAGTGATAAATTAGACAATAAATCGAAACTAATTGGGATACAATATTGGGATCATATTTAGAATAATATAATAAATATATTATAACACACCTGTCTACTTTAGCCACACCCATCACTCCGGCCACCACAAAACCACCACCAATCGACAGGTTAGCTGCCGTGTCGGGTCTTGAGTTCTTCAGATCATGCGATCCTCACATTGCACACGCTTGCATCAATTGTCTACCCTTCATCGAACATGTGCCTCCACATAACTGCTATGTTAGTAGTGGCACCTCATCTGCCACGTCATTGCTCATGATGGCGCCACATAAGCAGGGCAACATAAACAACGCCACTTCATCAACACCACATCAACAGTATTCGGGACCTGTTGACTGGACCTATTCGACTTTGACCGACCAGGTCATCCTATTTTGGTTCCTGAGGCTTTTCATGGTTTCTTTCCAAATTTGAGGTTGGTTTTTGTTGATTCGATGTTTAACAATGAGTTTCTCTCTTTCTATGCTTATTATTTTGTGAAAAATGGACAAGTAAAAGGTCTCACAGCCCATACGGATTGTTCTAAATTGGTCTAATAATATTTTGTGGGTTCAAGCTATGCGTACCTTCTTGAAGGGAAGAAAACCATGGTGATAGGGACAAGGACCCCTGGAGTGCCAAAAGTTGGCACAAAGGGACACTTAAGTGCCAAAAGTTACGAAAGGTACACTTAAGTGCCAAAATCGGAGCAAAATGGATCACTTGAGTGCCAATCCGGCCAAAATCCAGCCAAAATGCCGACGTGGCATTTTTCCGGCGAACCGAGCCCAAAACGACGTCGTTTTGCACGCTGACATGGCCAAATAATGCAAAAACGGCGTCGTTTTGGGCTCATGTAATAAAAAAGTAATATAAAAATTAAATAAATTAAATTTAAAAATATATTTAGTTAAAATATTAAAAAATAATAATTTCAAAATTTTAAAATTTTAAAAAAATTAAAAAATAATAATTTTAAAATTAGATTTATTTAAAAATAAAAATTAAATAAAAATTAAATTTAGTTAAAATATTAAAAATAATAATTTTAAAAATAAAAAAATTTTAAAAATAAAATATAAAAAATAAAAAATTTAAAAATTAGATTTAGTTAAAATATTTAAAAAAATAATTTTAAAATTAAATTTATTTAAAATATTAAAATAATAAAAATTTTAAATTAAAAAAATTTAAAAAAAATTAAAAAAATTAGCAAAATTTTATAAATTAATAAAAAGGGGGGGCAGTGGCTGAGGACCGCCCCCCTTTTTTTAAATTTATAAATTTTAAAATTATTATTTTTTAACATTTTAATTAAATTTAATTTTAAAATTAATATTTTTCTAATATTTTAACTAAATCTAATTTTAAAATTTCTATTTTTTTATTGTTTTTATTTTTTTAAAAATTATTATTTTTTAATATTTTAACTAAATTTAGTTCTAAAATTATTATTTTTTAAAATTTTTAACTAAATCTAATTTTAAAATTATTTTTTAAAATTTTTATCTAAATTTAATTTTTAAATTTTTTCTAAATTTTTTAAATTTTTATTTTTAAAATTATTATTTTTTAATATTTTAACTAATTTTAATTTTAATTTTTTTAAATTTTTTAACTAAATTTAATTTTAATTTTTTAATTTTTTTAATTATTATTTTTTTATATTTTAATTAAATTTTATTTTAAAATTATTTTTAAAAAAATATTTTAAGTAAATCTAATTTTAAATTTATTATTTTTTAAATATTTTAACTATTAAAATTATTATTTTTTAATATTTTAACTATATCGAATTTTAAATTTATTTTATTTAATTTTTATATTATTTTTTTACTATGTCAACCCAAAGCGACGTCGTTTTTGCATTACTTGCCACGTCAGCATGCAAAACGGCGTCGTTTTGGGTTTACTTTGCCGGAAATTCGTCGGAAAAACGCCACGTTAGCCTTTTGGCCGGATTTTGGCCGGAGTAGCACTTAAGTGATCCGTTTTTCTTTGAATGTGACACTTAAGTGTACCTTTCGTAACTTTTGGCACTTAAGTGTCCCTTTGTGCCAACTTTTGGCACTTGAAGTATTCTTATCCCCATGGTGATATGATATGTGACAGGAGATATCGCAGATCCCACACGGGCTGCCGAAAAATATGTTGAATAACTTGAAGATTGGGACAATGTGAATCATCATATCATCCAATGTAATCACAACACCTCTGTTTCATCCATTCATCTTCAATTTGGAAGGTTGAGACCAGCAAAGAGGTTCGGAACCTACTCGCTGAATGTTATACTATGGGGCTATATTTGGTGGTTCGAATAGAACTCTACATAGAATAACTTTTATCTTATCTAGTGTTCGTATAACAAAAATTTCAGATATAATTGGATATAGTTCGGATAAAAAATCTCACCTAGATGGTAGGATATAATCTTGGGCCATATCCTCGCTCTCTTCCCATAGTCACTCTAATCTCACCTAGATGGTAGGATAGAATCTTGGACCATATCCTCGCTCTCTTCCCATAGTCACTCTCTTCTTCTTCGTCACCTTTTCTTGCTCTATTTAATTGCTAAAGTTTCAGAGTTTAAGCTTCTTGTCTCTCTCTCTCATTCTTCGCATCACTTGGGTTCTTTTATGCCTTATGTCTTTGAGAGACCTCAACCACATTCTGTCGTCTCTTCACATCGACACGCCATATCTGCCCCTCTCAATTGACCTCTCTTCTCACCATTGTTTTGCCGCCGCCACCACCCTCTATTGAGAAATTTCCTAATGAATCTGGTAAGTCTAATAAAAGTCTTGAAATATTTCTGATTTAGGGGAATACTCTTGGAAGAGAAGCCTATAACAATCTTGATCTTGTTCAAACTCAAGTCTAGGTTGTGGAATCTACTTCAGGTGAAACGGATTCAGACTTTATACTAAAGATATCTTTAGACTCAAAAAACTACTTATGATCCCATTCAGACACAAGTTTAGAATGCATATAACAGCTAGGATTTGACTTGAATTTCATGCTTAAAGATTTGATTGGCTCAATCTTAAAGATTGTTTTGCAAACCAACTTTGTAATGCAAAACATCTTAATTGATTGTCAAATCAATCTTGAGATAAGTTACCTTCTATAAACGGAGACCTCTACTTTGTAAACCAATATTTTGGTTGTATGAGTGACCAGAATCAAATGGAGATTCAGGTTTCTATTACTCAACCGCTGCTTAATATTCTTGATACATATCTGTCCAATAGGTAGATTGGAAGATGATCCTCCGAAGACTATCCAATGGTTATATTGAAGTGGGAGAGCATAAATGAGACAAAGGTGCTGAGGAGAAACGTAATGAGACAAAGTCTAAGATCAAGAATTCCAAAGCTTGAGTGAACTTCGATCCTACATGTCTTTCTTGGGCTACAATTTATGATCTTGAGAGAAATACTAAAAGACCAATTGAGCGAGATAGTAAGACCTATCATACACTAGGTGTGATCACTCACAGTTGTAAACTTTGGCTGATCATCTAGTGGAATCAAGTCAGTAAGCTAGCATGAAAGAATAGATATAAGTTTGATCTAAGCCGAACCATAATAAGTATGGTTTGCAAATTCTCTCATATCTAACCTCTTGTTGCTTAATATCAAAGTCTGTTCCACACTTGCTAAACTACTTGTGAAGTTGTTCAGATTTGGAACTTTGCACTCTAGAGTTCAAACTCAAAACTTAACTATTTTATTTCCACTTTAAATTTGTCAAGATTTAATAGAATTACCCATTCACCCTCCTCTAGGCAATACTTGTTAGCTACAACACCCTCGACCCTAATTGGAATCACCTTTCCATCATCGTTTCAAGCTCTATCATGCGCAGCCCCAACCTCATCCCCGGTCGACCTCAAGCACCAAGAAGCCAAGGTGGACTCAAGGGCAAGGATTGAGCATAGATGAGCTGATATTTGAGGCTCATGCTCGAGCTAAGCACTAGATCTAGGGCTCCTCGTCATCATCACCTTGCCCTCTTGATGGTGGCAACAAGGCAGAGAGGATGGATGACAGTCGCAAAAATGAAGGATAGTGTAAAGAGAGAGGTGCAAGGTAGAGAAGAGAGACGAGGAAGGGATAAAGAAAGGCCATGAATGACTCAATGAGAGCAATGGTGCAAGCCCAAGAGAAAGGAAAGAAATAGGAGAACGGTGTGTGAATGGCAAAATGGCTCCAATGATGGAAATGAATGGGGACTCATCCTGTTTATAGGTAATAACCTCATCATTACTCATCCAAATGGCTCAGTCATATTTCTTGGAGTGGCACGACTATGACATTGAGATGGCAAGCCTAAGTTGCAAGGTGTCATACCTATTTCAAAAGGTGATGATTATAGGCTTAATTGTTTCTCTCCCATTGAACCACTTATACCCTACCATAATGACTTAACCTACTTGTTTTCCAAGGAGAAATTTATGATAATGTTGACCATATCTTTCATGGACACCTAAACTTATGAGTCACCAACTTCTTCTCCAAGGCAAATCTTAAACTATCATTATCAAATCTTCGAGTGGACACTTATGTGGCACCCCTCGATGGCCCCCGAACTGTTAGGGTCGCCACAGTCCGCTTACCTTTCACTTGACCTGATAATATATGGCGGAAGCACATCCATCTTATATACTCTAATACCAAGGAATTTCATTATAATTCATAAATCCTTGGGGTTTACATCTTTTAGATCGGTCCCTGCGCAATTTATATGGCGGAAGCACATCCATCAACTCCCTTCCTTATATTCAGAAAATGATGCACACCCACTAAACATTTATAGGTAAAAGCCAAACACTTTTATTTACTTAAACCAGATAGACATCATTCATCGGTACATCAAAATGCTGTAGTCTTCTATACTCGGCTATACTTCAAAAGATGATCGACATCTCCTCCAACAGTCGTATACTTAAAGTCCATCGATCAGTGTCGGCGTTCAAAAGTTCCTTCCTTTGCTATCCTCCTCCTCACGGTCATATCCAACCACTTGATCCATCTACCAGTGGCTTATATAGTTTGAAATGTTAGTCTCCAAACGGGGTGAGTACAACCACTCAGTAGTAAAGATCCATCAAACTATACAATGCAACAATCAAGACAATCAAGATATCACGAGTAAAGCACATATCATTCATGCTATCAAGCATACATCACCATGCAGTCGTGCATATATTACCATGCAGTCATGAGTATCTTGCCATGCCATCGTGCATATATCATCATGATTCATATCATCTATGATATCAAGCATACATCACCATGAGATCCATTCACGCCTTCATGATCTCATTTTCAATATCAAATAGCATCAATTTACTTTCATAAGTAGATCATGTATCATGCTATATGTATACACCCATGCACATGATTCAATTTCAGTTCTTATATTTCACAAGGATCTCATTATTTTTCATCCAGGGACCAATGTTTGCATCCCACAATTTATCGCTTGCATCCAACCTGGCATCGCGAGGGCCTCCGGCATACACCTCCGGGCATCCGGCACACACCTCTGGGCATCTCGTATCCTAACTAGTATCACGAGGAATTCCCTCGGCACACACCTCCAGGGCTTCCCGCACACACCTCCGGGCATCCCAACACTCCCGGGGCATCCGGAACACACACTCCGGGCATCCGGCACCCACACTCCGGGCATCCCAACACTCCTGGGGCATCGTCGGCTCACACCTCCGACGGTATCATCATTATCATAATTTATATTCATACATGTATCTCTATTTCAACATGGCATTTGATGCAACAATATCAAAGGTCTCAACCAGATTTTGATGTCATATAACATGCCATATGTCACCACATATGCAGCATAATCAACCACTCAAGACATTATATCACATGGAGCAATTTCATTTATTTTTGAAAATACAGCAAAATTTCGGAATATTACCATACATAGTTTCATTCACAAATTCAGTAAAAATCCTAAATAAACTCCAAAAATTCTGATATTTTTATATGTTATAGAAAAAATATAGAAGTAAATATTTCATGAAGAACTCAAAATCATATTTGTGATAGATTAAAAACTATAATAACCATAACCGTCCATAACCCTCGACATCAAATTCCAGATCTAACCGTTTCGGATAAAATCGTTTCACCAACCTAAACTCATCCATTTCCTCTAAAATTTTAGTATGTTACTCCTTAACATGTCATCTTAAACTTTCATTCAGAACACGAGATCAAATTTCAACCAGAGAAGTTTATAAAATTCACAGAATCACACTAGGTTAGCATTACGATTTCCTGATCTAACTTCTTCAAAAAAAATAGTTTCACCGGTCTATACTTGTTCATTTATCCTGAAATTTTGATATGTTACTCTCCAAGAAGCTCTTTACAACTTTCATCAAAAAGTCGAAGTCAAATTCCCACTAGAACATCACATGCAACTCACGAAATCATCAAAGGTCGGACTGTTTTTCCAGAAACAGAACACCAGGCTAGAACACAACTCTTGTAGCTTCGAGATTTCACACTTCATCCACATCCGAAATTTACCATTTTCTACACACACATCACAGCAAGCAAAGGATAGATTGATGGACTCTACTTACCTCTAATCTGAGCACAACACAGCAAGCAAAGACGGCGGGGCAAGGCGGGACTCGGTGGCGATGAACGGCAGTGAACGGCCTCCCTCTTCCCCTTCTTCTTTCGTACACTCACTCTCCCTCTCACGATTTCACTCTCTCTCTCTCTCTCTCGGTTGCTTCTCGCCTAATCTGCCCCTTCCCCTCACTAATTTCTTCCCCTCAATGATTAACCATCATTAGCTTTGCATGCAATGTGACACTTGGAAGACCCCTCACGCCACTTGCCATTCTTCATGCAAGAAGGTGGCTTCATCCGGCTGGGCTTGAGCCAGCCTTGGTTGACGGCCCATTGGGCCTCTTGGGCTGGGCCTTCGCCGGTCAAAGGGTGGGATATTGTGGGCTGGTTTGGTCCAAAAAAATCAGCCCACTCCCTCCTTTAATAATCCACTATTATTTTTCACTTAAATAAATACCTAATTACAAAATAATATGGCCAAAAACTTGCAACATTAATCCATAAAAATTAAATCCATAAGGTGCATAGCCAAGAACAAAATTCTCATTATCAAATTATCCTATAGCACCAACTTTGATAACCCAAGAACATAAGATATCTTTCCATTAAAGTGTTCGGCCTTAATCTATTACAATTCTTCAGTCTAGTGGTCACAACATAATTCAACGACACAACCATTCACTTTTCCATAGGTCGTAATGCCTCTAGAAATTGCCATGAAATTTTGGGATGCCACAACTTAGGCTTATGAGATGGAGATCTAATGGTCTAGTTAATTATTAAAGTGCTTGTTTGTCTTCTTTTTATTGGGCCACATAAGTGCTTGATTCATTATTAAAGAAAAAGTCATCATAAATAGGTGGTACCCTAAAAAGATAAGGTGGCATCTAGGTCATAGGATAACCATAATTTGTAGGGGTGTGCAACCAGACTGGGTTTACTCGGTTCCTGGTTCGGCCCACCCGAAAAACAGGGTCGGGAACCGGTTCCGGTTGAAACCGGTCCAGGAACCAGTTCTCAAAATTCAGACCCTGTTTGAACTGGTCCAGGAACCGGTTACGAGGGATTACTTACCCGAGAACCGGATCGACCGGACCGGTTTGGGAACCGGTTTTTAAGGCAACCCCAAAATCGAAAACCCTAATTTATTTCTACTTTACCTCTTAGGCTCTCACACGATCACACGACTCACCCGTAGACTTGCCTTTCCTTCGTCGCGCCATCACTAGATCCATCAGTGGGAGAACGCCATCGTTGGAGCCGTTGCCGGGTTTGCCACCATTGCCGCCGCGCACCACCTCGACATCGTCCGCACCCGGTTCCAAGGTCTCTCTCTCTCTCTCTCTCTCTCTCTCTCTCTCTCTCTCTCTCTCTCTCGGGTGCTTTCAAGTTGTGTCGAGTTTTTGGAGTTTGCTTTGGGCTGATATGGATGATCCATCAGTGGTAGAACACCACCGCTAGAGCCGCCGCTGGGTTCGCCACTGTGAAGAACGTCAAATTCGGCATGTGGTCGTCACTCGTTGCGTCGTCGTTTCGCCTCCCCAGTTGTTTTTGCTCTGTTGGGTGTCTTCTTCTGTCGGTCGTTGGATGGTTCGTTCGTCGGTGACGTCGCAACAGCTGAATTCGGGCTTGCGTCATCGAGTTGGAGTGTGTATCTGTGTCGATCTTTGCTATCCGTGGGCGGTCATGGATGGTGGAACGACGATTCCAGCTGTGATTGCTTGAATTTGAGCTTTGCAATGCCGGCCATGTGTCTTTATTGTTGAAGATTCTCTTCTTTTTTTTTTCTTCCCCATGATGGTATGTCAAAGTTCTCGTCTATCGATCGATTATTTGGGTAGGCGTTGAAGTCAGACGATTTAGGGGTTTTGGTGACTTTAGGGTTTTGGACTCGAATGATCTGTAAGGATCGTAGGTCGTTGCCTTTACAACAGGATGAATGCATCATGATTAGGTAGTCAAATGTTCTTACTAGCATTTTTTTTGGTTTCGTGTGGATCGTTGGTTGAGTTTTTCCTTTTAAAGTAATTTCCACAAAAGTCATCTCCTTGTAAGAGCTGTCTAGACCTAGGTTCCATCCATGTTGAGAGGATTAAATTTTCTTTAACATCGATGGAATCTGTTAATTCTTTACATTTGGTGCGAATATGTGTTGCAAGAGAGTTGTTGGTTGAAATCTCTGGTAAAAGTAGGTTGTTTAGAAGTGTCCTACATTGATCAATGGAAGCATTTTGCATTCAAATGCTTTATCTTACATATGAGTGCTATACAACAATTTTCATGCAAAACAGATTCCAATATAAACAAGATTAACCCTGTTCCCAGACTGGAAAAATAGGGTGAGTCGGGAACAGGGTTCAATGCAAACAGGGTCGGGTACAGGGTCCAAATCTAGACCCTACCCACCCTGGACTCGATCACCCCTAATAATTTGCCCCCATGTGTCTAATTTTTATTAGGACATTTGGCATGGATCCCTTACTTAATTCTCAAGGAAAATCTTTGGTAATCATTACCAAATATAAAAGGATCTATCCAAAATGATGAGTCATCCTCCTTCATAAAGAAGTTAGGGTATTCTAGAAGTTTCTATTTTCTCCATTTCCAAGCAATATGGCAACCATGAGAGAGGCCACTGGAAGTGTAATAGGAATTGGGTAAAGACGTTTTGTGTACATCCCCTAACAACCATTCTAACACACTCGAGATTCGTGACAAAGCAACCCTCGGTGTGGTTATCATAGAGAAAGTTTGCCTTCTTAGCTAGATTGGTAACCCAAGGTAAAGGCTTAATGACAGGCCCTTGAACCAGCTCTGGTTGAGCGAACCGGCTTCTAGATTAACCTCAGGCCTGGTCCAAACCGACTCCCAATTGTCATGTGGTCATTCGAGATCAATCAATTTGTAATCAACACACAATCATATCAAGTCAAATCATGGTCGTTCATGGTAAGTACATGATTGAGCAGAATCACCCATAATCGAAACACGACTATTCAGATCGATCTATGATCGTTCATCGATCCATGGTAGAACAAGACCATTCCTCGATCAACCCTTATGGTCGAGCAGTTGTCCATCAATCGAACGACTTGGGCCCACTTGTGTGGTCATTAGATTGGTTCATGACCGATCTCTTGATTAATCCATGATCGATCTTTGCCATTGGCACACCGACTCATAACCAACTCTCATAGGTTGAAAATTGAAATGTTACAGTCATACCTTTCTGACTTTTGACATCTTTTCCCTAACACGGATTTTTGTTTTCTGTGCTATCTAGATATGTCTCCTCTAATTTTGCTGGCAACTATTTTCCTTCTCTCAAGCCGCTGTCTTCTTCTAGTATTTCCTCAAGGATTCCATTAGCACATTTCGTCTTTTTTCCCTATTTCCATATCCTCCTTTGTGATTCTCTTCATCTCTACTTCGTCATCCATCATGGTACCAAAGAAGAAAACCTCCGAATACGGCCCAACAAACTACATTAGCAATTTTGTCGTTGTTGGAATTCGAGTCGGCGGAAGACGACTTACCTAATTCCGATGCACAAATAGCAAATAGCCCTAGAACGAACGTTGAATTGCGAATAAAACACGAACAACACTTCCTCATGTTAGTCTGGATGCAATCACAAGGAAAACACCCGATTTCCACGGTGTAAATGCCGATCGTTCTTGCAAAAGTGAAATGGAATTCCTTTTTCTTCTTTGATGGAAATGGAGAGAAAATTTGGTGCGAATGATCTACCAACCAACCCAACGGTTGTGTTCGGGAGACTTTTATACGTCTCCCTTCGTACCCCTCCATTTGTGTCTTTCCATCGTAGCATATCAAGTCCAAATGATGCAGTCCAATCGCACCCCATCATGGACGTACTAGCTAAAGTACTACATCTCCCACTCAGACATGATGGGCTTGATAGCGCTTTATCAAGAATATAAGATATTCAACATTCATCAACTTTACAAAACATTCATACTAGTAAATAAGCCGTGCGACCAGTGAGTACACCTGCACTTGGGAGCTCAAATTATGCACCTGTTAGGGATGACATAATGGCTATAATCTTGAAAAGAAATAAACAATCGATGTCTCACAGTGCCCCAGACATATTTTGTTACATCAGTCCAAGTATACCTATTCCTTAAAGGCTATACTTGACTATCCTAAAAAACACCATGTATTTATAATTACATCCGCAACCACATATGGCGATATAATTGGTCGACCAGTAAATACATGTGATAGATGTAAAACAACAATAGTTTTCCTTCGCACTCATGTCTCTCTCAATTTCAGAACAACTGCTTTCCTAGACATGTCCCATAGGCCATATCTATTCATGACCGCCCGTAACATGCTAAAGTAGCAACATTGATCTTTTACTTCGAGAACATAGTCAAAAGTAACATAGGGCACAAAATTGAGATAAAATACAAATTACCTCAAGGGCTCACACGATGAGTAAATAGGGATAATTTTACTCATCTTCCCTTATTGGTCGTACAATGCACATATAGTATGAATTACATGCTATAGTGGATTATTCTTTCTATAAGAGCATATGTCATTTATCAAATATATCCACCATACGGATCTTAACCTAAACATAGTCACGTGCTTCTCACGTACTCATGTTTAGCCCAAGTGCTATATCAGCTCACTTTCTATAATGCCCAATTAAGTGCTCGCATCCGGCATCTTTCAAGCATACATGATTGTGGGAATATCATGTTCAGTCTTGTTATAAACAAATCATATACCTCATCTTGACTCCAATCAAGGCGACATATTTTATGTACCAAACTTGCTCTTCAGCATTTATTTGTACATAACATCTCATCTCAACGTGCTAACTATAGCACTTGAGGCGATTGCTCGTGTGAGTGAGCCAATCATTGCTTGCTGACATACTTTTCAATAATATGTGTGTGTTTGTGCTAGTCTCATAGTGGATTTGTACTTATTGATAAAACATCAAATCACTAATAAACAAACAAGTACAATACATCTGTTCACAAATACATAAACCAATGATCATTTACAATAACACATATCACATTCTACGTAATCCTAGTGACATCCTATGGGTCAAGAATATGTCTCTAGGAATAGCCTTCGTAAATGGATCAGCAACCATTCTATTGGTTGAAATGTATTGTAGGATCACTTCTTTCTGTGCTATAATATCTCTGATGAGGTTATTCTTTATGTCAATATGCTTTGTCCTTCCATGATACTTGGGATCTTTCACATAGGCAATGGCTGCTTGACTATCGCAATAAACTGTCACCAGTCTTGGAAATTCAGCGACAGTGGCTAAATTTTCCAAGAAACGTTTTAGCCATACTATTTTTTGCACTGCGACAGAACATGCAATAAATTCTGCCTCCATCGTAGACAAGGCGGTGCATGTCTGTTTCTTGCTATTCCAAGAAATCGCACCTCCATTGAGCAAGAACGCATATCCAGAAGTCGATTTATGCTCATCCAGGTCTCCATCCCAATCGGCATCTGAATAACCCAATAGGCGTAAATCATTCCCTTGGTAACAGAGTCAATAGTCCATGGTGCCCTTCAAGTATCTCAGGATCCTCTTCACTGCTTTCCAGTGTGCTTGACCAGGATTTGATTGATATCGGCTCACCAATCCCATGGCATAACATATGTCGAGTCGAGTACACATAGCATACATCAAACTTCCGATGTACTAGAGTAAGGAACAGTTCCATCACTTTGATTTCTTCTGGAGTCTTAGGACATATCTCAATACTTAGGCTTTCACCTTACATAACAGGGGTATCAATGGGATTACAATGCTGCATATTGAAACGCTCAAGAATCTTCATAATATAAGACTCTTGTGATAAAGTAAGGAGTTTCCTTAATCGATCTCTTTCGATCTTAACTCCTAATATATAAGCAGCTTCTCCCATGTCATTCATCTCAAAATTGGAGGACAACCATTCTTTTATGGTGATAACCAAAACCTTGTCATTTCCAGCCAACAGAATATCATCCACATAAAGTGATAAAATCACAAATTTATCCTTAGATCGCTTGACATATACACAATGATCTTCTTCGATCATCGTGAAACCAAAAGTTATTATTGCTCGATGAAAACGAAGATACCACTGTCTAGATGATTGCTTAAGGCCATATATTGAGCGATGAAGCTTGCAAACTTTATGCTCTTGATCTTTAGCTATGAAACCTATTGGTTGTTTCATATAGATTTCCTCATCTAATTCTCCATTGAGAAATGCCGTCTTTACATTCATTTGATGTAATTCAAGGTCCAAATGTGCAATGATGGCTAGAATAAGGCGTATTGAGGTAAACCTTACAACTGGTAAAAAAGTTTCCTCATAGTCTATACCCTTTTGTTGAGTATAACCTTTTGCCACAATGCGAGTCTTATACTTTTCAATGAATCCATCCGCCCTACTCTTAATTTTAAAGACCCATTTGTTTCCAATGGCCTTACGATTGGGTGGTAGATCAACCAAGTCCCAGACATGGTTTGCCCTCATTGACTCCATCTCATCTTCCAAAGCTTTTCTCCATTTTTCCTTATCAGAGGACGAGAGAGCCTCTTGAACAATCTTAGGCTCGGCATCGTCTTCTTGAGCAATCATAAATGCTTCCCCTTCAATCTCAAAATGACAACGGGGAATACTTTTACGATTACTTTTATGTAATTGAATTTCTCTTGAATTCAATTCATCAGGCAATGCAACACTCCCACTAAGTTTTGTGTGTTGAGGTAAATCTTCATTTCCCTCTACTACATCAGTGGGTGTGTTATCAGGATCTTCCATCTCATATAATTGGAAGTCCTTATCAATCTCACCTTTATTAGGAAAATCGTTCTCCAAGAACGTGACATCTCATGACTCCATTTCTATCACACTTCCATCAGCTTGTTCACCTATGAACACGTACTCTTTGGAGTGTTAAGAATATCTTATAAAGATACATTTCTTCCCTCTAGGACCTAATTTGTCATATTTATTGGAAGAATCATGAACATAAGCTGCACATCCCCATGGACGTAGACTACTCAAGTCTGGTTTCCTACCAGTCCATAATTCATAAAGGGTGGAAGTGACCGATTTTGAAGGCACACGGTTAAGTATATAGGCAGTAGTCAATAACGCATCTCCCCAATAGGAGATAGGTAAATTTGCTTGCGCCATCATGGACCTAACCATTTCCAATAGGGTTCTATTCCTTCTCTCAGCTACCCCATTTTGTTGTGGAGTACTAGGAATAGTCAATTGTCGTACAATTCCCTTTTCATCACAAAGAGCCTTGAATTGCTCCGATAGATACTCACGTCCATGATCGGTTCTTAGTGCCTTTATTGTTTTGTTCAACTGATTCTCTACCATCGCTATATATCGTCTAAAGCAGTCTAATGCTTCTGACTTATGGGAGATCAGAAAGACATAACTGAAACGTGTGAAGTCATTTATGAAAGTGATGAAATATAAGGCTCCATGTCTCGCCCTCACATTCAAAGGACCACAAATGTTAGAATGTATGAGATGCAATAGAAATTCAGCTCTAGTCCCTTTATTGAATGGTTTTCTAGTTGTTTTTCCCGCCAGACAATGTTCACATATGGATAGACTAACATTAGTGAGTGACCCTAAAAGGCATTCTCTAGCTAATCTTTGCATTTTTTACAATCCAATGTGACCTAATCTAGCATGCCAAGTACTTGCATTAATCTCAACGTTATTAGAAGACGTAATTAAAGAAAAACAACCATCAACATTAACATTGTACTGATCATAGTCAATGTCTAACATTATAAAACCATTCGATACATGACCTAAACCATAATAAACTGTTCCATACAAAATGTCAACATAATCACCATGGAAATTCAATACATAACCTAAGCTAAGAAGAACAACTACAAAGACCAAGTTTCGTCGAATATCTGGAGCATAAAGGACATCATGCAGGAATAGGTTTTGACCACCACGTAAGATTAATTTACATGTGCCGATTCCCTTCACTTCAACTCTTAAGTTATTCCTAACATATATCCATCTTCTTCCAAGCGGTATCCGACGATAGTCCACAAATGCTTCTCGGTCTCTAGCTACATGGTCTGTTGCTGTTGAGTCTACAGTCCACATTGGATGAGATTCAGCAAGCATTACAGTATTAGAAACAAAAGCATTACACAAAGTAATGGAGTAATAGGGTACCTTTTTCGGCTCAGTGCATTCACAAGCAAAGTGACCTATCTTGCCACAATTGTGGCACTTCATCTTGGCCTTGTCCTTCTTCCCACCACGCTTCTTGCATCAGAAGGTTTTAGTCCTCTTGGGTCTCTGATCAGTCATCTTCCCTTTATTGTTGAAATGAAGATTCCTCTTGCGCTTGAAGCCCGAAGCTTTGCGCGAACTCAATTCAGCAACATAAGCATGGGTAGAGGATCTCGCAACCTCTAGGCACTCATCCTGTAATTCCAAATGACATGCAATATCATCAAAAGTGACGATGTTTTCATTATGCGTCATATTGATCTTCATATGCTCCAAATTATCAGGAAGAGACCTTATAACTGCCTGAACTTGCTGTTCATCAGTGAGGGAGTGACCTGCCGACTTCAGCTCACGGATCATGTTTGACATCTCCCGAAGATGCTACCTCATTGTTACATTTGGGCGCTTTCAGAATGTGTCAAACTTGATGGTGAGTCTCCTCAGCTTAGTGGCAGATGTACCCCCAAACTTATCTTTCAAGGCAACCCACATAGCTTGAGCTTTGTCATAACTCTCAAACTCACACATGAGATCATCTTGCATACAGCTCAGCAACGTGATGCGAGCAATGCTATTTTTCTTTTTCCAAGCTTGATAAGCTTCCAGATCTCTCTTGTGTTGAGCTGAAGTTCCATGCTCAGGTTCATCCATGGTATGGTTGACGGTTTCCAAAACCTCTTGCTCCTCAAGGATGTACTGAACCTTTCGGTGTCAAATATCATAATTGTCACCGTTCAGCTTCTCACCCTTATTGAGGTCAGCCACAATGGTCTTGGATGCTGAAGCCATAATCAATTGCTATAACACATTGACATAATAAACGCAGAATCAATACTAGCACACTTTACAGAGTAACACACATATAATTTGTAGCAAAGACAAACTAAATTAATGATAATTCAACAAAAGACATAAAAGCAAAAGTTCACAATATTCTCAATCAACTTCTATGTACAATTGTTCTATTATCATTAATTAGTTTAATTTGCACAAATTTTAAGTTCTAGGTGAGAACTTCTTTCATTTCTACCAACCTACAAACTCCCACTAGGAAAAATAATTACATGACCTTATGTAATTTCAACATTTTTTCTTAACACAAAAAAACATTGCATGATAATAACCAACGTATAAACAATAATCATGCTTCAACTATAATTAGAATTGCAATTCAACATGTAATGGATTTCCTACTATTGTTCTAATTTTCTAGCAACTAGAAAATTGCAAGTATATTAAAATATATACATCATATCATTGAACCAAGCTTTACACAGCATATATAACATTATTTACACACAAGTTAGCTATTGTATTTCCTAAATCACAAGAAAATACTAGCCACAAATGAATAAACTGCATTAAACCCCAAAAAATACGGGTACATAGGGTTTCCTATGCATTTTCATACATTTATAAAATTCAAAAGTATAAAATAATTATATCACTGTGTAGAGGACACTCATACGAACCAAACGCCACTGACCACGCTCTAATCGGAGGTCGCACATGTCTCCACGTGCCGCCTGAGTGCGCGGCGTGTGTGTCGCATGCGCCAGTGAGCCAAACGGCTCCTGGCCGGTCCGATCGGTCTGACCGATCCCACTGGTGACTGGTCCAACCGATCCGACTGGTATGACCGTCAGACCGGTTGATCGGTCCGATCGTTGACCGGTCAACGGCCGGGTCGGGTCAGCGGGTTGGGTCGCGTCGCGTCTCAGGTCGGGTCGGGTCGTCGGATAGGTCAGGTCGGCGGCCGATGACCGGCTGGCCAACTGTCGCCGGCGCTAACATCATCGATGACGTCATCCCAGCGGTTACCGACCGATGGGTGATGTCATGGTGATGTCATCACGCGCCGGTTCGCCGGCTGGCGCGTGTTGCGCACATGCCGGTTCGTCGACCGGCGCGTGTGGCAGACGTGCTAGCTGTGCCAGCGCTTCAAGCGCGTGGCGCCCATGCATAGTGGCTTCTAGCCGCGCGTGTGAGCGCGTCCAGCATCTCTCGGCAACACTCGACCCATCGCTGGACTCGTCTCGACAAGCTCTTTCACCCTGTATATTCAAAAATTAATTTTGACCAAAAAATTATTTCAAAAAACGGCCAAAACCTCACGGATGCACGTGACCCCGAACCCGTTCTTTGCTCCGGTTCAATTTCGAGTTTTTCATATGGCAATTTCGACTATCAGAGATCCAAACAGTGTAGAATACAAACTCTTGATCTCAATATCAAATGGTAAATGAGAAAACTCGATGAAAAACAAGGTAGAAAACACGACCTGGCTCTGATACCAATGTTGGAATTCGAGTCGGCGGAAGACGACTTACCTGATTCTAATGCGCAAACAGCAAATAGCCCCGGAACGAACATTGAATTGCGACTAAAACACAAACAACACTTCCTCATGTTAGTCTGGATGCAATCACAAGGAAAACACCCGATTTCCACGGTGTAAATGCTGATCGTTCTTGTAAAAGTGAAATGGAATTCTTTTTTCTTTTTTGATGGAAATGGAGAGAAAATTTGGTGCGAATGATCTGCCAACGAACCCAACGGTTGTGTTCGGGAGACTTTTATATGTCTCCCTTCGTACCCCTCCATTTGTGTCTTTCCATCGTAGCATATCAAGTCCAAATGGTGCGGTCCAATCGCACCCCATCATGGACGTACCAGCTAAAGTACTATAGTCGCTCTCCAAATAGGGAAACATGCCAACGATTGCCATTTTAGCTTGTTGGATGCTATTGAGGGTACGGCAAGTTGCTTTCTTTTGGGTGCCGATCTTATTAACCATAATAATGTCCTTCCTTCACTTAAAAATTGCTTCCGTACTAAGCATGGGACTTTGGCCTTCCAACATCACTCCTTATGGGACATATGGTTCTCAGTTTCTCCTCGATTTCGTGGGTTTCCTTAATTCGAAACTGATTTTCATCAATGGTATCTCGGACTAAAAGATGATGAAATAACTTGACTTGCTTGGATAGGTGCAGGGATTGGGGGGGATTGAGAAAGCACTTGCAATTAGCATATCTTCCTATGACATAAATCGAGGACTAATAGGGTTTACAGTAACCATTTGGTGCCCTTCAACTAAATGTTTCCTTTTCCCTTGGGGACCCATGACCGTAGCCGTTTTGGACATGCATATAGTAGCGAGCTTTGAACTTATTGGTCATTTTGTTGAGTAATTACCCACACTTGAGAGCCCTTTTATCATCTCAAATGGAGTTATTGCATATATCAAATTCCTTGAGCAATTCAGTAAAGCAACTAGACCTATAAACAAGAGGGAACATGGTACTCTCCTACTATACTGGCTGTCGAGATACATATTCTTCAGTTCCCCACTTAAAGTTAATAAGGATTATTTCTAGATAACTGCTAATCTTGTGCATGGTAGATGCATTGCTCTTACTCTAGTGGTTCTTGCTTCTCTGTATAGAGGTTTTGCCCATTCTTCACTGGTAGTGATGTCTGAAGAGAGTGACACTATCTCTAGTCCCTTCTAGATCTTGCAAATCTGGATGGCACTATAACTTGAGTTTTCTTTCGATTTGGGCTGTCGTAACCTTTCCCATTACCCCACACTAGGCGCAGTACCTAGGAGGCCTCCTCTAGGCCATTGACTCTTAAACTGCCCACCCAAGAAGGTTCCTTCAGACATCTCACATTTTCTTCATTATTTTAAGGCCATCTTGGAAGTTGATTATAGGGACATTGATTTTTTTTCCCTTATGAAAATGGGGAGCATTACTACCTTTTTTTTTTATCTTGACAGTCTAAACTCCTTTCAAGATTTATGTTTTTGTGTATTGTCCCTAGTAAATCTTCCATTGTTGTTGTCTTGAAGGGTGGATTCCACCTGAGCTTTGAAGTATATTCTCCTCATTACTGTGCAAGACAATTTAGCTTCTTTCAAACCGTGATGTCTCAGGCCATCACTCTAGACCCTCATTTATAATCTTTAATTTTTATTAAACAAGCGGAAGAGTATACACTTTTCATATAAAGAAATTTCACTTAAGAACAAATTTCATAATAACATGCTTCCATTCATTCATCATAAGTAGAGATTACAAGAGGAAAACGACATCTTGACAATTACGACATTGCAAAATACTCATCAAGATGACCCGAACAAAACACCTGGGAGGGGCCAAAAAGGTGCCTAACTCCTCTACTCGGTAGTTTTCCTTATCCATTACATCCCTCCATACTACGCGCGCCTCCTACTCCATGACTAGAATGTCACCAACGGACTGGGCCAAACAACATCCCATTCATGTTGAGATAACATGAACACAAATCGTATAGGAGAATGATAAGGGCGTCCATCATCTATCCAGATAGTACAAATATAATGAGTCAAAACAAGGCCAAAATCTCAATCCTCAAAGTTCTTATACACGTCATCTACCTGCACAGGCGTGCCATAAGTCGCCAAGGGTGTCACATCCATAGCTAATGATTCAAGAGGAAAAATAAGGGGTGAGTAACAATGCCCAGTAAAGGATAAAGCATGGCATTAAATAACGAGATCCTAGCTTCGCTCATTAGTGAACATAATGCAAACATAGTGAATCATCTTAAACATGGACTACATCAAATAGGGCAGCATATGGTACCAATGATATCATGTGAACTAGACAAGCTAATGTGAGTAAAATGCATGAAGACTGCACTGCTATGCACATACGAACTCCGTTCATGCATCACATGGCACACACAATCCCATTCATGCATCTTATGACACACGGCTACACCATCACACATACTCACACGCCTTGTTAATTAATTTCAATGCGTGAACATTTCATATCCACCTTTGAAATGGATTGAACTCAGGTTGCTGGCCAGATCCGTTCAAGTCACTTCCAGGTCACTGGTCGGACTTCCAGGGGACAATGGCCCTAGGCATCTCCCTCCAAGGCGTCTCGGTGTCCAAGGATCGATAGTCTTATGACTTCAACTGAGGCATCCCAAACCACATAGCTTGGGGCATCCCCACTCACCGAGGGCATCATCGAAAAGTTGCCCGATGGTATATCTCTTATGTTTATTCATTCACACATTTCATCACATCACAATCTTCCATTAGGGCACACTTTTAACACCACTAGTACACACATGTATCACCACACAGCATGCTCAGTGTGCTAAGATCTCAATGCATCAGCATGCATAAAACAGAATTGCCGTTCACCACCTCCAAGCCTATTCCACTTCATTTTGCACACATGATGAGCACCCCTCGTACACAACCATCAAGCATAGGTTCTCAGCATGCCAAAATCATCTAAAATCACCAAATATGCATTTTCCAGCAAGCAAAACACCAAGAACAAAAACAAAACCACAACTGGCCCTCACCAGCAGAAACCAAGTCTACATGCATGGTTCTTGGATTAAATCCAGAAAAATAACTAAATGAGTTCAGAAAATTCTCAAATTTAAATATTTTGTAAAGAACACATAAAAAAACATTTTTTTAAGAGACTTTGACCTAGTTCTTTCTAGAATATGAGCAGTAAATCGCTCAAACAATGACCAAATCTGTTCCCATGTCCAAAAATCACATTTTCCAAAACTAGCTTGGTTTGAAATCCAAAAATCGGCCATTTGCTCTAAAATTTGACCATGTTAAACTTCAAGATGTGCTGAACAACTTTTGTGAATGAACCATTTTGAAAATAGAACATCAAGAGTTGATAAAATTCTTTGAATACCAAAAGGTCACGGATTCCGGCATAAAACGAGATTCTAAGTTGCGTACAACGAAGCTAAAAACTTGTTCTTTTAAATCCAGAAAATCTTGAGTAAAATATATGTCATAAATAAAGATGTTTAAATATTTTTTCAAGAATAAAGAAACCTCAAATTCATGTCACATTTCAACCCACGAAAATAGCAAACACATGGGGTCTAGCAAAACAGTTCTTGAGAAAAATCCAACCTTAGCTCCTATGAGCATGTCTCTTGCAAGCTTAGTAACCAAAAACCTTCAAGAAACTCACATGAAATACTTCCCACACATCACAGCATACATGCAAGCTAAATTCATCCAAAGATCTAGCTCTTATAACCCAAAAATCCACTAGATCGAGCTAATCCACCCTCAAGTGTCGAGAGAATGTCGAAGTTTAATACCTAGTTTAGGACTCAAAAGCTGCTTTCTCAACCTCTCTTGAAGGCTGGCTGCTTCTCTGGTTGTTTGTCATTCAAAGAACAGCAAGGAAACATGAAGAAAATGAGAGAGGAGGCGTCGAGCGAGTGAGGGGAAGGAGGAAGAAGAAGAACAAATGAGAAGGGAAAATAAAAGAAATTGGGGAGAAAAATGATGGCTTTCCTTAGGAATTTTTCCCTTGCTGCAGCCATGCAAATGAGGAGAATGGCTAGGGAAATTTTAGGGCCATCGTGAGGTTTGGAGGCTGAAGTTTTGGCTGGGGAAGGGGGAGAACTGAAACTTGCACGGGGAAGCCAAAACCTATTGCAAGAAAATCCTAGATTTTGTCCTTTTCCCCTTGGCTTACATGCCCTAAACAAAGCTTAATCTAAATAAAATAAAAATAATCCTTCTCCTAGTCCAAAGAATTCAGCCACCTCCAATACTAGGCACAAATCAAGCAACTTTAGTCCAAGATCCTCCACTAATAACATGACCAAAAACTTAGTGGAATTGCACACATCTTCAAGTCACAATTTCTAATGTCCAAGGATCTTACATCCTCCATTAATTTCATATACACCACAACATCACTACTTGAGTTATAAGAAAACACCATTGAAAATTTGAATCACTCAAATTCATGCAAGACAAACATTGGCAAAAAATCTCGGCATTTATCCTCCTTAATTGGGCCTTCCGCATACGTCTAGCCCACGAACCTTATCCACTATCCATCGTCCTCTCTCTAGTCCAAAATCAGCTCTATTTCTATTTATAAGTTCTTCATGTTCCTTCTTTTGTGTATATCCTTTACTTACAAGAGGCTGTATACTTTATGCACAGATAGAGAACCATTGGCATAATTAATACTATTGACACCTGATTTTTAGTCAACGTGCCTAAGAAGTAAAAAATTGGTATTTGAGTTTCTAATGGAAACAAAACCCGTTTCTTGGCCAAAAAGTGCCATTTTTTCGTTTCTTTTTGTTACACTGTTGCTTTTTAAACAATTTCCAAATTGTTTCGAGAAAAAACTGGAAAATCAAATGGTTGACTTTCAGGTTGACTTTTTTGTTAACCCTTTGACCAAAAGTAATCTAGGTCAAATTTTGACTTTTTAATCAAAAAGATGCTACTTAGCTTTAATTTTACTTTTGTCAAATCAAATTTTTCAAAAATTCAAGGATTTTGTCAAGAAATCAACATTTTAGAAAACAAATCAACTAAAGGGTTGACTTTCGATCAAACTTTTGATCAAAAAAATTGAAAAGATAAAATAAATCTTCAAAACAATCTCTTTTAGTATTAATTTGATTTGTTTGTCGAAAATTTCACAAAATTCAATTAAGAACCTTGTTTTCCAATTTTTTTTTTTTTAGGTTCTAAATTGACCAAAAATAATAATATTTTCATTTTTAGTCATAATTAGTCATAATTAGGTGTAGTTCTTTCTTTGACAATTCATTTAGGGACTATTTTAAATTCATTCGTGCGTTCAATTTCACAAATTACCAAGTCAAAACACAAATTGTCATTAAATCAATTCTTCTAGATTTATGAGTAGACGATTGTTTTTCACTTATTTTCTTGAAAAAGTATGAATCTAGGGTCAATTTTAAGAAATTCACATAAGAACTTCTCAATTTGAGGAATTTTACTCTTTCAAGCATAAGAAAGTTATGCAATGAAGCTTCAATTGGAGAAATTCAAGTTGACCCATTCAAGACTAAGGTCCAATTTCATAGATCTAGGTCTGATTTTAATAATAGGGCGAGGTTCATCTTTTACCTAAGCTGGAGCACTTCGATTCAAGGTAATTTGAATGCATTAAGTGATATTACATATGGGTGATTAATTAGATTGGGCAATCACAACATTAATTGGATTTAATTTCAATCAATTTGCAATCTTACCCAATAAATTGCAAAATTGTTCATTCTAGCCCTATAAGCTCGATCTTAGGCATCCATGGTTTTGGTCCGTTGTCTTTCGTAACAATCATTCAATTAAGCCAATAAAAGACCCGTAGATCATGTTTATAAAGTTTAATTGGCTTAATTGAATGACAATCAGGCAATTTCCCCTCAAATTGGGTAAGTTTTCTTTTTAATTTGGTCCTTGAGGGACCAAATTGCATAAATTTTGATTTCACAAGGACCACAAGTGAGTGAACTAGCTATAACTGAACCAAACCAGTCAAGATCCGATCAAACCAGCGCGAACCGGTTTGATTGGTCCGACTAGTCACCGGTGAGACAAGTCGGTTCAACCCCTTCCTAGTCGGTTCTAGACCTCCAATGATCGGTTCCAGGATCCTCTTGGTGCCAATTTCATTTTTACACCATCAATTTCCCATAATTTTGCAGATTGGTACTCAGATTTAGCAAACTTATATTTTGACCTCCGATTAGATATTTTAACGCAATTCTTGATTTTGGCTCGGGTTTTCGCAAATCAAACCTATTAGATCGATTACCTAATACCCCTAGATTATAATTTAACCTTCAAAATAAAATTTTGCTCGTTGGATTAAGATTTCAACCGGCGGATTGAACTAATAGCTGAAATCACTTGATTTGGAAATGGTATAAATACTATTTTCCCCCCAATTTTGAAGGGGGCTCATTTTGCATAGAACTTTCTCTCTAAACTCATCTTCTCTCTTTCCCTCTGGTTTTCCCACCCATCTTCTCTCCACTCTCTCTTCACGCGGTCTACCCACCTCTTTCTCATTGGGCAATTCACGGCTGGTCGAAGCCCCCACTGGCGATTCCTCTGTCTTCCGCTCTTCTCCTCTGCCGCCTGATGTCATACACAAACCACTGAGGCCTCGGCGGTCACTCAATCTTCCAGCTCGAGCTCAACCACCGCTCGGAAGAATCACCGGCATTCAAGCCAGTAATCCAAGTCGAGCAATTTCTTTCTCGAATAGGGTGAATCTATAGCTTGCTGATGTTCTGAGGCTCTCCAATCTCCTTCATGCGATTGTTCTTAAAGCCCCTGTGGTTGGTGTCCAACAGATTACTGATTGGAAAACTTCCGATTAAGAATAGATCCTCGCCGCTGTCCCAAACCAGTCCATTTCGGACCTGTTTCTTTGATCAATTAGACAGGCAGCCACTAATTGCTCCTTGAAGCGGTAGCCTAATCCGATCAATCCCCAGAGTCCTTTATGATAGTCAGAGACTATCAAGCCGGTTACTAGAATTGAGTTGATTACCTCATTTCCTTTTCGGTGCATTTTGGACCGGTTGTGTTTTTCTTTGTTGTAGGCGGTTCAGTCGATTAAAAAGTGGTGCAAGGTGTCTGGTTCGATCCTTCAAAGCCATATTGAGCCCCAATCATGTTCCGACGACAATCAACTCATCCAATCACGTCAAAATCCGACAAAAGCCGCAAAAAGGTATAATTTCAAACTTGAATCCCGTGAAGTGAGATCGGATTAGCTGTTTGGGGCTAGGATTCACCTTAGATCAATGAGATAGCCTTATATCTGAAAATTATGTACTTATTGATGATTTGTTGAAGTTTGAGTTTGATTAATTGAAAGTTTATGGATGATTGAATGATTTTGGCCTTAATCTGTGAATTTCATACTTTTGGAACTGACTTGCTATTTTGGCCAAAACAAGGTCTTAGGTGACCTTATTTTAGCTTGAGTCCTTCTAGATGTTGAAAATATATGTCACGAGTTTTGAATCAATAGGTCGCACTGATAGTGCTAGTACGAGCACTTAGAGGGGGGGTGAATAGGTGCACAAACAACTTTTTCAAAATATAATATACTACTTTACTTTTAACCTGAATCTGGATGAAAATAGACTTTGCAGAGAAAATCAGACTCTAACAATTAAATAGAGTTACAAGAAAAATAAAAGAGTTTAGGAAAGAGACTAATAACATAAGAATTATAATGATTTGGCTTAATCCAAGCCTACGTCCACTCTCCCGCACCGACAGCCCACCGGCTAAATTTCACTATGAATCAAAAGAGTCGTTACAGTATCATGTCCTTGATTCCACAATGTAGAGACTCTGCTACACTTCCTCAAGGTCTCACAAATGTCTAAACTCTCTTTTGAATACAAATTTTCGCTCAACAAATGAATCAGCAAAGAACAAAGAGCTTCAGACTTTGGAATTTATCTATCGCGCACACACTCGAATAACTAGAGCATCTTCCTTATATACTCCTCTATGCCTTCATATCCGTTGGCACCTTCCAAAGGAGTTTTTCCAATCTACCCGTTGGACAGAATCAATTAGAGAGATCTCGAGTTACTTAAGGAATGTGAAGATAGCCCACCAATCCTGCTCGCCCATACAATCAGGATCTAGGTTTCCATAAGTAGAACCTTCCAAGTATACTTCGCCAATCAACGGATCCAATTTACTTGTATTGATTTCAAAACGAATAGTAGATCTTTAGATGCTATCTCCAGCTGTGAGATAATCTTCAACCAAATAGATCAAATCCTTAAAGATAAACTTGCATCTGAATAAGATTTCTTCGTTAGTCTAGAAACTGTCAGTGAGGGCAGACTCTAAGTCTTGAGTCTGGCGGTCTTCAGACTTTAATGGAAGGAAACGTTTTGTTAACTTCAAAATAGATAAGGAAGTTTTCTCCAACAATCTCCCCCTTTTTTATGGTGACAAAACTTTCCCGCAGATTTGGACACTTTGACTTGCAAGACATT
Organism: Eucalyptus grandis x Eucalyptus urophylla; assembly: GCA_028830015.1. Classification (NCBI taxonomy): domain Eukaryota; kingdom Viridiplantae; phylum Streptophyta; class Magnoliopsida; order Myrtales; family Myrtaceae; genus Eucalyptus; species Eucalyptus grandis x Eucalyptus urophylla. Next base: position 23,413,205 of record CM054200.1, on the reverse strand, counting down.
ACATAAGCAAACCAAGATTTCTTATCGATGAAAATTAGAGATTACGATAGAGATAGTAGCAATTTTGCAATCACAGAAAACGTGTTAGTTCTGTAAACACTACTATCTTTAATGTAATCAATAATAGCTTAAGTTGCAAGCATCAACAGTCCAAACCAGTCTAAATCAAAACCACACCAAACAAAAGTTAAAGTCCAAAACAGAAAGTCAAAAAGATAGAGTCAATCAAATTTGCATAAAACCTCTCCCCTTTTTTGTCAACAACAAAAAGTGGAGAATAGACTAAAGAGATGGATAGAAAATGGAGTTAAAATCAAGGCTGTTTGGGCAGGCAAACAAGCGTGAATTCTCCCATAGAATGCACTGTCTTCTTAAGCCTGTCAAAACTCTACTTCAGTAACGGAAAATCTTCACCCTGCAAAGACTGAACTTGAAGCTTCAAGGCATTCAACTGTTCATGCAACGATACTGAAGTGGCCTTAAAAGCATTCTTGAGATCCTGCATCTCAAATCCCATGGCATATTACTGCTTTTTGACGTCCAAAAGAACTTCCAGCAATCTCGAGAAGTCTGCTGTCTGAGCAGATGCATCATTAGGACCAGATGAGTCAAGGATGGGGATTTTGAGAATCGATGGATCTTCAGCAGATTATTCATCATGACTGTCTTCTAGATTGTGCGAGGCATACACATCCTCAGGATCTGTGGCAGAACGACTCATATCACCAACAGGCAAAGATGAAGAAATACCTTTTGGATCAACAACTCCCCATGTTTTGATGCCCTCAGGTGGAGTAGGTGAAGTTTCCTCATTTGCTGACGCACTAGACAGAGAGATAGCCAATGTTGGCTCGAAAGAGTCCTCTTGACCTTGATCTTGTTCTGCGTCTCTCTCTTCTTCTTCCTCTTCCTCTTCTTCTTCTCTTCTCTCTTCTTCTTCCTCTTCTCCTCTTCCTTCTTCTTCTTCTTCTTCTTCCTCTTCTGTTTCTCTTCTTTATTCTTCTTCTCTCCTTCCTTTCTCTGTAACTTCTCTCTCTCTTTCCTCTTCTCCTGGCTCTTCTCTTGTCTCACGAAAGCTTACAAAACTCTTTAAGTTTCTTAAAGCTGCTATGGTCAATTCATCCTCATCTTCTTCATCTTGTAAGATGAGAGTTCCTTTCTTCTTATTCATAGGAGCAATCATGGGCTTCTTGCCTTTTCTCTTCACAGCAGCAGAGTCTTGTTTTGCTTTTACGGGAGACTTTTCCTTCACATGCTCCAACACTTTGTGCAACTCTTTCAATCTCATTTTTGTCACCTTTTTGAACCCAATCACCATAGGAGAAATGGTTAACATGCATAATGGTGCAGAGATGTGAATTTTAAAGTGCCGAAAGAGCCTCGTGATAAGAACAGAATAAGGGAGTTGTCCCTTATCTTTTTCAACAGTGCGGTACATATGAAACAATATGGTGTGAGGCAAAGAGAATTTATATCCAGAGTTGATAGCACGCATCAACTTAGTTTCCGATCGAGAAACATCTGTCTTGGATGTTGATTTAGGATGAATGCAATTTATTACAATCTTGTGCAGCAAAATGTTAGAGGCACTCATCCTTGAATAAGAAATCTTGCCATCAACATTCCTATCTCTTACCAATGACAGAATAGCATGTGCAATAGACACATTAATTGGTTGAAAACTCGATCTTTCCACCCCAATTATGTCGGCCAGTGTGTAGGTTTAGCATCCTCTATGACTTCTTCTTTAGGTTGAGTCAGTAGAGAAGGTTGACGCTATTGAGAAGGTTGTTGTTGACTCGGATGTAGTAGTGGAGAAGAATCTTCTTCCTCAGTTAAGTCAAAATGGGTAGGATCCTCAAGCATGGATCATGGTCCCATGCTTGCAATTCTTGAAGACTTTCTCGAAGACATTGTCGCTTCAAGGGAGGAATTCACCACTTGCTCAAAAAATGACATAACTTTTTGACAGATCGAGAGTGAAAGCGAAGGCAAATAGGAATTTCGTATTCTAGGGTTTCAGTGTAAAAACAAAGAAGACAAGTCTCGGTAGTATATAAAGCAAGTGAAGCGAGGTAAACAAAATGTCGTAAAAGGAAAATAAATATACCTTTTTGAAAAGGATAACTTCCCTTTTCGAAACTGTCTTTTCAAAATTAATAACTGTCTTTTTGAAAAAGTAAAGAAAACTTGGAAAGATGATTTCAATCAATTACCGAATAATAAACAATCGTACCTTTTCAAATTTAGAAATAACTTACCATTGTAACTCTGAGTCTGAACACATTTAGACTTTACCTTTTGAGTCTTGTGCACATTCATATTCTACTAGGTAAGAGATAAAATGTTTAGTCTGGTACGAATAGACTCAAATAGAAATGGCACCCCTCGACACGGCCCTCGATCCGTTAGGGTCGCCACAGTTCGATTACTTTTCACTTTCCCTAATAACATGTCACTCTAATACCATTTCAATTTCAGCAGGTCCATACAACCTGGGGGTTTACATCTTTTAGATTGGTCCCTTGCGCAATTCATATAATGGAAGCATATTCAACAACTCCCTTCCCTATATTTAGAAAACGATGCACACCAACTAAACATTTATAGGTAAAAGTCAAACACTTTTATTTACTTAAACCAGATGGACATCATTCATCGGTACATCAAAACGCCATAGTTTTCTATACTTGGCTATACTTCAAAAGATGACCGACATCTCCTCCAACAGTCGTATACTTAAAGTCCATTGATTAGTGTCGGCGTCCGAAAGTTCCTTCCTTTGCTATCATCCTCCTCGCGGTCATATCCAACCACTCGATCCATCTATTGGTGGCAGTGGCAGAAGAGGTATCTTATCTAGTCTGAAATGTCAATCCCCAAAAGGGGTGAGTACAACCACTCAGCAATAAAGATCCACTAAACTACTCAATGCATCAAACAGAACAATCAAGGTATCATGAACAAAGCACATATCATTCATACATTCAAGCGTACCTTAGCTTGCAGTCATGCATATATCACCATGCCATATGTGCATATATCACCATGCACTTATCATCAAGCATTCATGCATGTATCACCATGCCATCATGCATATCTCGCCATGCCATCGTGCATATATCGCCATGATTCATATCATCAATGCTATCAAGCATAAATCACCATGAGATCCATTTATGCCTTCATGATCACATTTTCAATATCAAATAGCATCAATTTACTTTCATAAGCAGATCATGCATCATGCCATATGCATACACCCATGCACATGATTCAATTTCTATCTTTCATAAGGATCTCATTATTTTTCATCTAGGGACCAACGTTTGCATCCCACAATTTATCGCTCGCATCCAACCTAGCATTGCGAGGAACCTCCTGCACATACCTCCGGGCATCCGACACATACACTCCGGGCATCTCGTATCCCAACTAGCATCACGAGGAATCCCCCCCCCAGCCACACCTCCAGGGCTTCTGGGATTACGTACCGACATACCACTAGGAATTCCCCTTGGAATTACGTACCATATACCACCGGGCATCTCAAAACTCCCGAGGATATCCGGCACCCCCACATTCCGAGCATCCGGCACCCCCACATCCCGAGCATCCTGACAGTCCCAGGGCATTGTCAGCTCACACCTCCGACAGTATCCTCATTTATCATAATTCATATTCACATTTGTGTCTCAATATCAACATGTCACATGATGTGATGGCAACAAAGTCAATTTCAGCTTTTGATTTTTTATATGAAATGCCAAATATCATCACATGTGCAGCAAGATTCAATCACTTAAAATAATATAATTCATGGGGCTCATACCAAACATAATAGTCCATGCATTACAGCTTTTGAAATTTGCACAATCCAGCTTGCACAGTTTTTGAAACATTTTTGGTTAAATAGGCAAATGAACTTCAAAAATTACGAAATTTGAATATGTTGTAGGGAAGACATGAAGAGAGATATTTCATGCAGAACATATTTCCGAAAGAACCTCATACAAAACGATATAGTCCACGCATTGCAACTTACAAAGTCCGAACACATCAGATTGCACAGTTTTAGAAAAATTTCCGATTAAATACCCAAATGACCTTCAAAAATTATGAAATTAGACTATGTGATAGCCAAGACATAAAGAAAGATATTGCATGAAGACATTGAAGTCATATTCGTCCTAGGTAATTAAATATAGGCGGTTAAAACTTCTGTTCCTAGTACTGAAATTTCCAGATCAAACCATCTCCGAAAGACCATGATTTCACTTACCTATTCTTGTTTTTCTTCTCTAAAGTTTTGATATGTTCTACCTCAAGAAGTACACTACAACTTTCATTAAGAGATCAAGGTGAGATTTTCACAAGAAGGTTACTTTACAGACCACAAAACCACTGAAGGTCAGCACAACGAATTCCAGATCTAGTCTCTCCAAAGAAAAATCATTTCACTAACCATTTCTTGTTCGTTTTGACTCAAATTTTAGTATATTGTTCTTCAAGGTGTTCTCTACAACTTTCATGAAGAAATCAAAACAAGATTCGGACTAAAAAGTCACATGCAACACACGAACTCAAGGATAGTCGAACTGGTCTTTCCAGAAACAGCATGCATGGCCAACGAATCTCTCTCCATAGCTCCGAAATTTCATCCCATCTACCACAACCAAGAATTACCATCTACTACACATACACACAGAAATGCAAAGGGTAGGTTTTAGGACTTCACTTGCCTCAAATCCAAAGAAAACACAGCAAGAACGACGGTGGCGGCTCGGCACGGGCGGAAGACGGTCCTCCTCTTCCCCCTCACGGCCTGTACTCGCGCGTGCCTGCTTCCCTTGCTTGAACTCTCCCTCTCACTCACTCAAAATTCTATTCGGTTCTTCTCTTTCCCTCACACGAACACTCTCTTTCATTCTCCCTTTTATTTGCTTAATAGACTAGTAATCATTGCATTTTGCATGCAAGTGACAAGTGGCCCCAAGGATGAAGACACTTTGCACGTCCATGCAATGGGCGTGCCTCCACTTGTCTGGTCCCTCCTGCATGCCACTTGGCAATCTACATGCAAGGCTTATGGGCTTCAAGTGTTGGGTCGATCTTGGGCCTTCATGGGCCGGTCGACCAAGCGGCTGGCGTGGGCTGGTTGGATGGTCTTTTGGGCCTAAAGATCAGCCCACCCTCTCCTATTCCTATTCCATTTAACCCTTATTTTAATAAACACCTAATTTCAACTTATAAGCCCACAAAACTTTACAATTTAAATCAATAAAATACTACTTATAAAGCGCACCACCAAGAATAAGATTTCTATATCAATTGCACCTTAATAAAATCCTTGGATCACTTGAAGACACATCTCCATCCAAACAATTGTCCACTATAACTCTTGGCCTTAAATTAATTGAAATTCATTAATTCAATGGCTGATTCATAATCCAGTGGCACTTCCATCACCTATTGATGGTTCATAGCGTATCCAAGGGTTGTCATGAAATTTTACGATGCCACATTTCTCCAGTGGCTTTGTAAATATATCCGCCAGTTGATTCTTTGAATCAATAAATTGGATCATAATTTCTCCATTTTGAACATGGTCTATAATAAAATGATGTCGAATCTCTATATGCTTTGCTCTTAAGTGAAGAATTGGATTCTTAGTGAGATTAATTGCGCTGGTGTTGTCATATTTGATCTCAGTGCACGAATCTTTGATTCCAAAGTCTTTTGGTTGTTGTTTTATCCACAAGATTTGAGAACAGCAACTTCCAAGAGCCACATATTCTGCTTCTGCTGTTGAAAGAGCTACTGTACTTTGCCTTCTTGAAAACCACGATACTGTCTTGTTACCAAGCAATTGACAAGTACCGAAAATGCTTTTTTCTTTCAACTCAGCAACCTGCTAGATCTGCGTCTGAATATCCAAGGAGAGTAAAGTCTCCCTCTTTGGGATACCATAGACCTATCTTCGAGATTGTTGCAACATATTTGATGATGCGTTTTGCAGCACTTAAATGAGACTCTTTTGGATCTAATTGAAATCTGGCACACATGCAAACACTAAACAAAATGTCAGGTCTAAAAGCAGTAAGATAAATAAGTGAACCAATGATACTCCTGTATAGCTTATGGTCAACTTTCTTTCCTCCTTCATCTTTGTCCATCTTCAAAGAACTTGACATTGGTATTAGTTTTTTTGCAATTCTCCAAACCAAACTTTTTAACAATTTCTTTAGCATATTTTTCTTGGTGAATAAAAATTCCTTCCTCTAATTACTTTACTTGTAGTCCAAGAAAGAAGAATAATTCACCCATCATGCCCATCTCAAATTCTTCCTTGCTATTGGTGCGTAAGTCTCATCATAATCTATCCTTTCCTCTTGCGTATATCCTTTGGCCACGAGTCTTGCTTTGTTCCTTATAACTTTTCCTTTCTTGTCCATCTTGTTCTTGAAAACCCATTTAGCTCCAATAACATATTTACCTTTTGGTTTAGGAGTTAATTCCCAAACATCGTTAACACTGAACTGCCTGAGCTCTTTTTGCATGGCTTCGATCCAGCTTTCATTAGTTAAAGATTCTTCTATGCTATTGGGTTCTATTTCAGAAATAAGAGTTACAACGCTAGACTCTTCATGTCTTTTGGATCTAGTGTGAATTCATTCATCAATGTTACCAATGATGAGTTCTTTGGGATGACTGGACTTGTGCTTCCAGTTGCTGGTTGGTCTGACAGATTGCTGAACTTCTTCACCGGTTGATTCTTCAATATTTGTTCGTCGTTGCTCTTCTGTAGTATGAGCTACTTTAGGAGAAGTAGAGTTTGTAGAGTTTGGAGTAGGTTCTGATTTTTCAAGTTGAGTATGAATTGATTGATTTTGTAAAGAGTCTTGAAATTTGACATTAATTGATTCTTCCACAGATTGAGTCTTTTTGTTGTATACTCTGTAAGCTTTGCTGGTAGTTGAATATCCAAGGAAGATTCATGCGTCTGATTTTTCTTCAAACTTACTAATTTGATCATTTGCATTTTTCAAAATAAAACATTTGTAACCAAACACATGAAAATAGGAAACAATTGGCTTTTTTTCTTTTGAACAACTCATAGGGAGTTTTCTCCAGAATAAGCCTTAAGAAAACTTTGTTAATAATATAACATGCTGTAGAAATTGCTTCAGCCCAAAAATTGAGAAGAAATGTTGCTTTCAATTAAAAGAGTTCTAGCCATTTCTTGTAACGATCTATTCTTCATTTCCACAACTCCATTCTGTTTAAGGGTGTATGGTGAGGAGAACATATGCTGAAGACCAGATTCATCACAAAATTTAGCAAAATCATGATTTTCAAACTCACCTCCATGGTCTGTCCGTATGCTTGAAATAACATACCCTTTCTCATTCTGAACTTTCTTAGCAAACTTTAAAAAAATAAAAGAAAGGTTTCAGACTTACTTGCAAGAAAGTATACTCAAGTAAATCGTGAATAATCATCCACTATTACTAGACAATATTTCTTTCCACCAATGCTCTGAGTCCTAGTTGGTCAGAAGAGATCCATATGTAGGAGTTGCAGCACACAATTAGTAGAAATTTGATTTATTGGTTTGAAAGAATTTCTAACCTATTTTCCTAATACACACGGTGTGCATAAGTCAGATTTTTGGTACTTCAGGTTGGGTAGTCCACGAACAAGCTTCTTTAAAGAGATCTTAGCAATTTGCTTCATATTTATATGGCCAAGCTTTCGATGTGAAAGATTTTCTTCATCTTGAATTGAAATTAGACATTGATATCTTTCTGGATTGATATCCAAAAGATAGATATTTCTATGTCTTTGTCCAGTAAAAGATTGTGAAAGATCTTTACAAATGCCTGAACATATTTCTTTTTGAAAATTGATCTTGAATCCGACGTTGCACAATTGGCTGATGCTGAGCAAGATGTGGTTGAGTCCTTTCACTAAGGAGATGTTGTTGATTGTGAGACTTCCTATTTTTACAGTTCCACATCCAACAATTTTTCCCTTGCTGTTTCTGCCAAAGGAAACTTTTCTACCAATTACTTGCTTAAGTTTAATAAAATAATTTGAATCTCCAATCATATGCCTTGAACATCCACTATCCAAGTACCATTTGACATTTTGTTTGATAGTGACCTGCATTTAAAAAAGAAACTCAAGCTTTCTTTGGTACCAACACTTTCTTGGGTCCAGTGGAGTTAGTGCAATATACGGTCTTTGTCCAATCCTTCTTAACAGGCCTCCAAACCATATGACATTCTTTCTCAAAGTGTTCTGAGTTGTTACACTTAGAACATCTAAGAGCACTTCGGCCAACAGGTTTTACAAAGAATTTTTAAAAATGATTTCTATAAAAGGCTTTTGTAGGTCTTTGTTTGATTCTTTCCTTTATTTTTGGAAAATCAATTAAAGGAATAGTTTTAGATGTCATTCCTAAGCCTGATTTGTTAAAGTAAGGTCTTTGTACTGAAAGAATCTTTTCCAATTTTTCAGATCCCATGGAAAACCTTTTTGAAATGTTTGAAATATCATTTTTCAAAAGTGTGTTTTCTTTTGAAAGAAATTCTGCATTTTCTTTTAAAGTAATAAAATTTTTATCTAGATTTTCAAACTTTTCTTTCCATAAAATTTCTTGTTGCTTTAGTGTAGAATTCTCCATTTTTAGCTCGGAAATCCTCTTGAGAGAGGTTTTGAAACTAAGATACAATTCATTAATGTATTTCGAGACCTTAATGGGAATTTCAAAATTACTTACCTCAATTTCACTATCTGAGTCTGAGTCTGTATCTTTCTCAAAGTCTAAATCTGATTCTGATTTTGCCATTAAACAAATATTAGCATAATCATCATCAATCTCTTCGCATTCGGTATCACTCCAAGTCTCTGCTTTGAGTGCCTTTCTATATTTCTTAGCTTTTCCTTTCTTTTTCTTTACCAAGAGGCAGTTGGGTTTGATGTGTCCCTTTTTCTTGCATTCAAAACAAATCACATCTTTATTGGATTCATCGTCCTCAGTTGATTTGTTTTGAAATCTTTGAGAGCTTTGTTTCTTCCAATTGAATCTTCTTCCCTTTTTGTTCAGTTTTCTGAACATTTTTATCATGAGAGCAAGCTCTTCATCATCCATATCGTCTTTAGAATCTGTAACATCAAAATCATCATTAGATTTTAAAGCAATATATTTTTTATCTTTTGGATCTTCATCTTCATTGATTTGCTCCACTTCATAAGACTGAAGAGTGCCAATCAATTCGTCAGCGGAGAGTGGCATATCCTTTGTGTCTCCCTTATTGATGTCTTTACGTGATTCCAATCTTTGGAAAGCTCACGCCACAATTTGTTAACATTCATGGGTCTTGAGATTGGTTGACCTTGATACTCAAGACCATTCACGATTTATGTAAAACAACTAAGCATGTCGGTGGCAGATTCTCCTGGCTTCATTTTGAAGGCTTCATATTGACCGAGCAGAATATTGATTCTGGTTTCTTTCACTCAATCAGTCCCTTCATACGTGATGTGCAGCCTATCCCAGACTTCTTTAGCTGTTTCACAAGAAAATATTTTGTTATATTCAATTGGAGGTAATGCACAATATAAGGAGTAAATTGCCTTTGCATCAAGAGCTCGTCTCTTGGTTATTTCTTTTTGAGTTAACTCGCTAGCCTCTACAACTTCTTTTCCCCTTTCTGAGACTGTAGTAACTTTAGGAATGATTCATTTGTCTACCACATCCCATTCCAGAGGATCTTTCGATCTTAGAAAAGCTTTCATCTTGTTTTTCTATAAGCTGTATTCATTTCCATCGAAATAAGGCGGTCTGGTGTTGCTTTGCCCTTCAACCAAACCTGGAGCTAACATACTAGCCATGGATCTTTAACTCTGAAGTAAAAACACTTCAATTTAAATGAGTACACAAGCTCTGATACCAATTGATAGTGTTAGTACGAGCACCTAGAGGGGGGTGAATAGGTGCACAAACAACTTTTTCAAAATATAATATACTACTTTACTTTTAACTTGAATCTGGATGAAAATAGACTTTGCAGAGAAAATCGACTCTAACAATTAAATAGAGTTGCAAGAAAAATAAAAGAGGTCTGGGAAGAGAATAAGAACACAAGAATTATAGTGGTTCGGATTAATCCAAGCCTACGTCCACTCTCCTGCACTGACAGCCCACTGGCTGGATTTCACTATGAATCAAAAGAGTCGTTACAGTATCATGTCCTTGATTCCACAGTGTAGAGACTTTGCTACACTTCCTCAAGGTCTCACAAATGTCTAAACTCTCTTTTGAGTACAAATTTTCGCTCAACAAATGAATCAGCAAAGAACAAGGAGCTTCAGATTTTGAAATTTATCTATCGTGCACACACTCGAATAACTAGAGCATCTTCCTTATATACTCCTCTATGCCTTCATATCCGTTGGCACCTTCCAAAGGAGTTCTTCCAATCTACCCATTGGACAGAATCAATTAGAGAGATCTCGAGTTACTTAAGGAATGTGAAGATAGCCCACCAATCCTACTCGCCCATACAATCAGGATCTACGTTTCCATAAGTAGAATCTTCCAAGTATACTTCGCCAATCAACGGATCCAATTTACTCGTATTGATTTTAAAACGAATAGTAGATCTTTAAATGCTATCTCTAGCCAAACGCATCAAATCCTTAAAGATAAACTTGCATCTAAATAAGATTTCTTCGTTAGTCTAGAAACTGTTAATGAGGGCAGACTATAAGTCTTGAGTCTGCCGGTCTTCAGACTTTGATAGAACGAAACGTTTTGTCAACTTCAAAATGGATAATGAAGTTTTCTCCAGCACGCATGACCCAATCAAGCCACATTTGACCCTCTAGATATAAGTCATAAATTGCTTGATTTTGTAATATTCTAGGTCCATTTTAGGTTTTGTTTTTATTCCAACTTCTAATTTTGTTATTTTTCTACTACTTTTTATGATGATTTCTGGAAAAACTTGTCTTCATGAAAGTTGTTGTTGTTGTGTTGAGAATGTCCTGTAATTTTTTTTTATAATTTTTGGACATGTTTAGCTAGGTCAAAACTGCCTAATATAAGCATTGGCCAATTTGCCCTATTTTGATCCGAGTTGAACTTAGGTAGATTTGAGCATGAAATCGACTTTGTTCGATCTTAAGGCCTTCATGAAGAATGAATTGCATATCATATGTTTCTACTAATGTAATATTTGCATGATTTTGATGCCATTCAATATGCCAGTTGCATGCGTAAATGTACATGGGTGTTGCTACAATTAGAAAGTTAAGTGTGACAGTTTGTCTGATTCTTTTTTCAATTGAATGAATTGGGCTTTTCATCGATGCGATTATAGTCTTTTTCTCTGAGTTGATCATTCACGAGATAACTAATCTATCAGGTGAAGCCATTAAGGATTCTAAATACAATAGACTTGAGAATTAGACTACAAATTGACTACTCGACCGTGCTAATCTGTAAGGGTCAATATAGCATCGTCAAAATCGACCAGAGACTGAAGATAGGTTGGTTTGACTAAGGCATGTAATTAAAGTGTGGGTGATTTCACATAATTGTAAAATTCTCGTCGAATGGCACTAAACTGATTTTTCTGTCATTTCTGTACCATGTGCCCGTATTTGAAACCTCGAGATTTTTACGATAACTGAGAGTCGCCATTGAGTCAAAGATACACAATGTGGCTTGAAAATAATCGACCATGGGTCAAATGTGCTAAAATTTTTAAAAGTTACCCGATAGGTTAGGTCACATTAAAATTACGTCTGATTGAAATTAATCACAAAAATGAACCCGATTTCAGAAATTGAAAGTTCTGTCATGTAACGATTTATTTTAGGAATATCGATTCATCATCCGAAGAATTTTCGGCGAGTCTAGATTTTTGGCAAAAAATCAAGAATTGGCGAAATTGGACCGAGAAATTAAGAGGGCCATTTTTTTTGTGGATTTTTGGCATTCAAGTTGGTTCAATTGGCAAGGAAAATTGTAGAAAGTAGTGTGGGCATCCTCCTTGGCAAGTCAGCCATTAATTTGAGTCCAATTGGAGAGAAATTAAATTGAAATTGAAGGGGCAATGGGCAAAATTCGTAGCCATGGTGGTGTGCAATATTTGGGCCATCAATTGAAGGGGAAATGGCTGAGGATTGACGATGTGGACTTTGGGGGTCATCCAATGATGGGATATTTTTAGAAGACTTTTGAGGCTTTGTGGTCCCCCTCCAATTGTAGCTCCTCTCTTCTTCTCCTTCCTTGCCTTAGTTTTTCCATTGTTGTTGTTTTGAGGAGCCAAGATGTGACAGCCTAATTTTCCGATTCTATTTTCGATTAAATAAGTTTGGCTTTTCATCAATATGCCTATAGACTTCTTCTATGAGCTGATCACTTACAAGATATCGAATTTATTAGGTGAAGCCGTTAAGGGATTTTAACGCAATAGACTTGAGAATTCGACCAGAAATTGACCGTTCAACCGTGCTAATCTACAAGGATCAATACGACACTGTAAAAATAGATTAGAGATCGGAGATAGGTCGATTCAACTGAGGTATGTTATTAAAGTGGAGGTGATTCCACCTAATTGCAAAATTCTCGTCGAACAGCACTAAATTGATTTTTCTGTCATTTCTGTACCATGTGCCCGTATTTGAAATCTCGAGATTTTTACGACAACCGAGAGTCGCCAATGAGTTGAAGATGTACAATGTGGCTCGAAAATAATCGATTATAGGTCAAATGCGCTAAAAATTCATAAAAGATACCTAGTAGGTTAGGTTATGCTAAAATTGCGTTCGGTTGAAATTAACCACGAAATTGAACCCGATTCCAAAAATTGAAAGTTCTGTCATGGCACAATTTATTTTAAGAATGTCATTTCATTCTCTGAAATTTTTTTTGCAAACTCGAGTTTTCGGCAAAAATTCAAAGTAGGGTTATTTTGGACTGGGAAAATTAGAGGACCGCTTTTGGTTGCATTTTTGGCATTCATGTTGGACTAATTGGCAAGGAAAAATGTTGAATTAAGTGTGAACATCCTCCATGACATTTTGGCCTTTGTTTTGAGCCTAATTGGAGAAGATTTGAGTTGAATTTGGAGGAGAAATGTTGCAAATTCGTAGCCTTGGTGGTTTGCAACTTTTCAGCACACTTGGGAGGGTTCTAAGAGAAGTTTGAGTGAGGAAATTGGGCAGAGGATAGGGCTGGACATGGTGGGACATGTGTGATGAGTATTTGGGATATTTTGCAAAGACTTTTGAGGCATTTTGGGTCCCCTTTTCAGTTCAGCTCTTCTTCTTCTTCCCTTGGCTTGCTTTCTCCATCTTCGTGTTGTTTGAGCTCAAGAAAAACTAGAGGAAGCTAGCTGAAAGCCCCCTGCACCGTCGACCGCTCCTTCGCTTGCTGTATGAGCAGCCAAACACTGTCCGAGCTCCCGTGTGCCAACCCACACACCCGCGCGCCCATCCGCCCGTCTTTACCGTCTCGAGCCCATGTCCGACGAAGCCAAGCCCGCGTCACAGCTGTCCTGAGCCGCCTTCGTCGTCCAAGCCGTTTGTCCAGCCACTTGAGCCACTGCCGTCACCCGTTGTAGTCGCTGCCATCCCACCTTGCCGTTTCCCCCACCATTCGACCGCTCGACCAGTCCTTTTTCGACCCAAAGCAGAAGTCAAGTCTCAGCCCAAGCTGAGACTTGCGGGCTATTTTCCAGGCTCATCTAGATCTTGTTTGGTGTCGCCGTAAGCTTGTGTTCCGCCCACCTCCGTGTCCCCGTCGTTGTGGAGTCACCGATTTGCTAATCCGGTGAGTTTACTTGCTAAACTCTGCTTAGAGAGTTAATGACATTTGGTAAGTAATTAGGTTAGGCTAAGTATGGCCTAAGTGGTTAGTTAATTTTGATTAGTGATTTAATTGCTTAATTATGATTGTTAGGTGGTTAGAATAGATTGATTAAGGGCTAAATAGATTGTACTATTTATGTGGATAGGTGCATTATTTTTCTAGGCCCGTTTAAGTGGTTAGATTAGCATTTCCAGCCTAAGTATGCATTTATTTAATTAAATTGCATTTATTTAATTATTTTTTCTATTTATTTAATTATTTAATATTTTCCGAAAATTATATCGAGATAGCCGGTGATCAGAATTTCATGCTGATTTCAATGGTATGTTTAGCTTATGCAATTGATTGTTAATTTGTGCAAATTGAGTGATGATTGTGATTTTAAGTATTTATTTTAAAATTATGAAATTTTGGTATTTAATTAGAAAATACAAGGTGTCGGGTTTTGACATTGAACATATTTTTAAAGACTATATCAAAGTGGGATTTTAAAATGAATGATATCAATTTTTCTGGTTCAAATTGATTGTGTACCTACATACGATTATTTTATCGTGTGTTTTTAATACGAAAAAAAATCGGCCAAGTACATTATTTTAATTGGGACATTTGAGTGCAAAGCACGATGTCTTGGCCGGGATTGGATGGGTGCATGAATGATATTATAACTTGTCACGAGCTTTTGGGGCCGGACGATGCTCTTTCGGGAATGCCTCAAGTCAACGGATGCCGGTCGCAATGGAGGCTGTGCCAATGCTCCTATGTGAAATGCCGTCTAGATGTAGATGTTGCCGTGCTCAATGGTGCAAGAAGAGGCCCGGCTATGTTGGAAGATCGCTGACTGTTGAGTCGGTTATGGCCGTTGGGTCGTAATCAATTGGGATGCATGATTGATTGGATTTGACGCACCTGATTATGGGACAAAATTGTGTGGCACGAAAGGGAATGTGTCATAACGATTTAGCATTATAATCGGGACCCTTATAATTGTTTAGGTTATAAGCTAAGACTTCCTAATTGATGAGTGCTTTTAATGCAATTATATGTGATATGAACTGTACTGATAAGTAGGAATAAACTGAGGTGAGGTAAGTCTTCTTTGATGTGTGGTTAGATTACCTCTAGGCGCATTTCCTTCCTAGTCAGGGTTTAGGAGGTGAACTTGCTGAGACATTGTCTCACCCCGTCGTAGGCTCAATATTTTCAGGCCCGTAGATGGCGGTTTCCCCATTATGTTTTGGGTAGCCGAGGGGATTTAGTAAGTAGAGTACCTTTTCTCTATCCCCGGGACTTCCTAGCTTCATGAGCTCATGGTGAGCACAATCATGGTTGATGAGGGTCTATCAAAGTGGGTACCTCATCAATTCAAGGCGTGGTATCGCCATGGGCCTAATGGAGAACAGGAGGGCCCCTCTAGATGGTTTCGACGCACCCGCTGTTGAGGGTGAGGAGATGGTTGGCCCCCTCGACATCGACATCCATGATGGTGTCGTGGAAGATCCAGAACTCTCGGATATCTCAAAGGTCTCGGCTAAGGAGTCTTGTGCCTACTCTTTCTTTTGGAGTAGACCTTTCTTTATAGACTAGTGTTGTATATAAACTCAGCTTGTTTATGAAAAATGTTTTGTGAAAATTTGTATCTTGCTTTTCTATCCCAATTGAGTGTTGTTTGGGGATTTGTTTATTCACTTCCGCATGTACAATAAAATGAATGGGTTGGCGACGTGTCTTGGGACGTTGCAATTTTATCAACCACCGAGGGATGTGTGCATGCTCGAGGTTGGGGCGTGACACAAGACCAGCAGAAAGCTAGCAGCAGTTAGCTAGCCTCACCACCAAGCCCTTTGCCGCCATTGTTAGCCGCTCGAGCAATTGCAAGCCGCCTGCCAACCTCTCGCCATCGCGCCTACCTCAGCTCGTGTCCTCATCGCCTACACTTATCACCCGTGCCTTAGCCGTCGTCGTAGCTCCACTTGAGCCGCTCCAACCACCGCCTGGTCACTGTAGCCGTCCTTGTCGCCGTCCACCTCTCGCCTGGCCCATCTCCTCGCCGTTCCAGTCGTTTCCAGCCCTCAACAGAATCGAAGCTTTAGCTTCGGGCTGAGACTTCATGGCCCATTTCCGGCCTCTTCTGGACCTCGTCGGGTGTTGCTGTAGGCCTGAGTTCCGCTTGCCTTGGCATTGCCGTTGCCGTGAACTCACCGGCTCGCTAACCCAGTGAGTTTAGAATAGAACATAGATAAGTTTTGTCAGCTTCAAAACATCATAGGAGTTTTCTCCAACAGTAATAATGGATCGGCATCCACAAATGGTGCCAACGACGTAGTCCGACGACAAATTTATCGATCTATCACGAACCATTATGTATTCGAGGTCCATCGAAATCCGGATATCACATCCCACCCGTGGGCCTTGGGTCACAGCTCGAAGTGAGCAATTGAGATAGCCCAAATTCAAGTTTCCACTCGAAATCTGAAACCTACTTTGTACACCTAAGAATTTGGAACATCCAAGATTTACCAAGAATTAGCCAATTTCTTTTTCTTATTTTGGTTTCATTTTTAGTTAAGCTTAATCTGTCTTCTTCTTTTTCCTGATTTTAACATGAAAAAAGGACTAAAGTTACCTAGTTTTCTAGATTATTTAAGTGTGCCACAACCGAATGAGGACTTGGTCGCAATATCTAGTTGGTGATAGTCCATAACTATACTTTGGCCTTCAGCAAATCAATTTGGGTTTAAGGCTCCATTCATTTCAAAGAAAACATTTTCCATATTTTCCAATATTCGTTTCATAGAAAATGAATTGGTTAGGGAAAATATTTTCCATGAAGGAAAAAAAGTCTTTTAAAATAGGAGAAAATGTTTTCCATTTTTTCACGCCTTCTTTCACCTTTATTTCTTTCATCAAAAGCCTTTTCCTTTTGTTTTTAATTTTTTTAAAAAAATCTATTATTAGTTATTTTTGTTTCTTTTTCTTTTATTTTTCCTTTTTATTTTTCTTTCTTTTCCTTTTCTTCTTCATTGACCTGTTGTCGGCCATGGCAATAGGCAATGACTGGCCATAGACAAGCTAGAGCCTTGCTAGCTTGTGGCAAGATCGAGCTCACTCAACGTTGGCAAGCTCAAGCCAAATCTAGTGAGGCCCAAGCTCAACAGACTAGCCTCAAGTGAGCTCAGGCGAGCTCTATTGCGTCAAGAAAATAATTTTTAGGAAAACATTTTCCATATTTTCCGATATTTGTTTCATAGAAAATGAATTGGTTAGGGAAAATATTTGCTATGAAGGAAAACAAATGTTTTAAAATAGGAGAAAATGTTTTCCATTTTTTCACACCTTCTTTCACCTTATTTTCTTTCATCAAAAGCCTTTTCCTTTTATTTTTCAATTTTTTTTTAAATCTATTATTCGTTATTTTTTTTCTTTTTTCTTTTATTTTTCTTTTTTATTTTTATTTTTTATTTTTCTTTCTTTTATTTTTCTTCTTCATTGATATGTTATCAGCCATGGCAACAGGCAACGACTGGCCATAGACAAGCTGGAGCCTTGCCACAATTCGGCAAGGCTCAAGCTTGCCAAATTTTGGCGAGATCGAGCCTCGCTAACTTGTGGCAAGACCGAGTTTGCTCAACATTGGCAAGCTCGAGCCAAATCTGGTGAGGCCCAAGCTCAACCTATTGGCCTCAAGCAAGCTCAGGTGAGCTCAATCGTGTCAAAATTGTAGCTTGCCTATGGTCGATTGCCAACTACCGCCATGGCCAGCAACTGGCCAATGAAGAAGAAAAGGAAAAAAGAAAAAAGAAAAAAGAAAAAAGGAAAATAATTAAAAATAAGAAAAAAAATCAGTTAAAATATAATAATAATAATAATAATAATAATTCATTTATATTGGTGCATAAAGGAAAGATTTTTCTTACCGAACAAAAAAATATGTTTTCTAGCTTATTTCTAGGTTTCAGCCGAAAATCGAAAAATATGGTGGTTTTGCTGGAAAATGGCTTTATGGAAAACATTTTCCTAAAACGCCATAGCACTTGAGCAGCAAAAGATACTCGTAAATAAGGATAAGCGCTTTCAAGTTTCATCTAGATTTTATCTAGAACCTAGCCGTTAGAACATGTTCCTCATTTTTTGGAACCTAAAACATATCTCGTGTACCCTAGAACCATGCTCACCCAATCAAAGCATTTTATATGACATATCCAAGCTTTTCCGGTATATTGTTTCCAAGACCATGCATATCCAAACATAGGGAAAGGTGGCTGAAATTAGGTACTTAGGGTTTTGGCCAGGTCTCACTTCATGTGATCCACTTCCGTGAGGTCCATGCAAGATTATCATACTCTCATGCACACATGGTTCATGTGGGATTGAGTTTGAGCCGGCCATCTTTCTAAATTCATGAATAACATCATATATGGGAGCTTAATGCATGATTCGAATATGACCGGGAAGGCGAATCCAAACTAGGGCCCTAGGGATCCTATCAACTTGTTCCGACCTAGGATAATGCATACATTAGGGCCATTCTTTCATCTTAGTTCAATGCGATTTCAGATGAAATTAAATATTGATCTAATGTCAAGGGAGGAGCATAGGGAGACACTCATATGATCCGTTCACATGGTACAAGGAAGAGCTGCACTAGTTATCAAAAGGTAGATAATACGATTACAAACTAATAGAGCAAGAGCCAATTAAAATTTTTGCCTTGAATTCGCACTAATTCAACGGACGAAACATTCAGACCAAAAAAAAAAAAAGAAAAGAACGGACGAAACATGAGTGTACGCCCCAAATCAATTTGCACAGCAGAAACAGCATTCGACGAAATTATTTAATCAATCAAAGGCCTGTTAATATTTACCGACAAAAAAGCTGTTAATAATGATAAACAACGACCATATTCAAGGCACAATAATCGAAGGTTGGACAATAATTGAAAGCAAACGGGGACCATCATGGAAGTGCTGAAGGCGTCAATGGTGAGTAAGGAAATGAGGTAAAGCTGGCAGATGTTCAGTTTCCTGTCTGCCCTAACGTTTTGTCGCCAATGGATTGACGGACACGACATGATTCGATATTTAAACAAAAAAAAAAAGAGAGTAGATAAACACGGGACATCGACACGAATTGCAATAAAGACAAATAAGTTTTAAATTTTATAAATCCTGCATTTTTTAGTTTATTTAAAGTAATTCTAAACTATACATTAAAATGCAATGTGATTTTTAAATTTTTAGCTTATTTAATATAATTTTTAAAATTTTATATATATATTCAATTTAATTCGTGAACTATAATCCAAGTTTTAAGATAATAGGGAAAAAGTTTTTGAGTTTTAAATTACCAGTATTCCATATAAAAAACGACGAATTCTAAATAGGTATGTAAACCTCTTTTTTGTTATTACTGTGTTCTAGATTATAATGATGAAGATTTTGGAGCGCGCGGTTTACAGAATATGCATTCATTAGGGCCATTCTTTCGTTTTATGTTAATGCGATTTCGATACTTAAATGTATGTCACAAGCCACGGAGAGAGAGATTATTGATCCAACCAAAGGCGTATTGACAATGACAAAAAGGGCCCATTTTCAAGGGACAATAATTGAAAGCAAACAACGACCATCAGTGGTGAGAGAGATTATCGATCCAACCAAAGGCCTGTTGACAATGACAAAAAGGGCCCATTTTCAGGGGACAATAATTGAAAGCAAACAACGACCATCAGTGGTGAGAGAGATTATTGATCCAACCAAAGGCCTGTTGACAATGACAAAAAGGGCCCATTTTCAGGGGACAATAATTGAAAGCAAACAACGACTAGCAGTGGTGAGAGAGATTATTGATCCAACCAAAGGCCTGTTGACAATGACAAAAAAGGACCATTTTCAGGGGACAATAATTGAAAGCAAACAGCGACCATCAGTGGTGAGAGAGATTATTGATCCAACCAAAGGCCTGTTGACAATGACAAAAAGGGCCCATTTTCAGGGGACAATAATTGAAAGCAAACAGCGACTAGCAGTGGTGAGAGAGGTTATTGATCCAACCAAACGCCTGTTGACAATGACAAAAAAGGACCATTTTCAGGGGACAATAATTGAAAGCAAACAGCGACCAGCAGTGGTGACTAAGGAAATGAGGCACAGCTAGCATATGTTTTACTTTTCTGGTTGACAAGACAGTTTGCATCTCCCGTTTTCTCGTGGATCGATGCACTGTGCCAGCACGCGATACTTTAAAGAAGAAGAGCAGATTCACGTTAGAAAACAGCTAATCGCAAAGGTATTAATGATTTTTAAATTTTAATTTGATATATAATATGTTTCTTAAAATTTTAATTTATTTAATACAATCTTTAATTTTATCTCAATATATAATTTGATATATTATCAGAACTTTTGATATATATTCACGTTAATTCTTAAATTATATAAAAATGTAAGACAATATTAAATATTTCTATAAAATATATAGATTAAATTGAGTATATATAAAATCAAGAATTATATTCAATCATTACCTACTTGTGTCATTTTTCCACGTGAAGTCAACCTCTCAATATGAACTCGACAGTCCCACGTGAAAGCAGATGATCTTCTCTCTGTCGGGCATGGATTGGTACGTAGTTAAAGAGACCAGGTACGCTCCCGTGAACGTGAGGCCGGTTAAAACTGTGAGAACCGTACTAGTTTTATGCGGAATAAAATGTTGGTTTCGTGGAATCTAACCCTTGAATAAGACAGAAATTAAAATTTATTTATTTGTGTAATCAAAACAAATCTGTCATAGCCTAGTTTATCGATATTTCTTAGTGCTATGGGTGTTGTCGCCTCAAATTATGCTCTCATTTTTGTAAAATCATTAAATTTAATCTAAATTTGATCAAAGATTGACCGGCGAGATATAAGCCCCAATAAATACTTTAAAATAGAAGATGAGTTTGTTTACACCAAAAATTAGTTATCGGCATGATACTGACTCAAGGTGTGGCCATTGGTGAGACACCGGTACCGAAGCTTTTATCAGTGGGCATGCTGATTGCAAGAACTCGTGTATATGGTATGCTTGTCGATGACTCGGATCGATTAATGGCTAGTCCCCAGTATTTCACAGTGCAAACAGTATGTGATTTCTTGATTTTGCAAGCATCCCAACGCGACCAAAATCAACTAGAACCAATATTGAAGGAGGGAGTAAAAAGTGGCCAACCATTTTGATGCCAAAAGAAAAGATCCTAGAGTCCAAAACCATGCCTAGAGGTCTTGGAATGGAACAAAACTTAATGAACCTCTTAGTTATATATCAGGCCTGTGATTTTATAATTCTACCTAATGATATAGGTCTTGTTGGAGAGCTCTCGATGTGAACTTTCCAACGAAGGAAATGTGACACAAATCGGATCTTGGATGGAGAAGATACAGGTTCGGAAAGAGCGAGTCTCAGCTTGTGGTGCGTGAGTCTCAAAACGAGGCAAACGCGCCTCATTCTGAGGCTACTCGAAATGACTATTAGTACCCTTCTTTTCTGCATTTTGTAAGGGGGCGAGTCTACTTGAAATGCCTATTAATTTGTCTTTTTGCAAAAGACCGCTGACCAAACTGTCATCAGGCCACTGACCAAAAAAAAAAAAACTGCCATCAGGCCCAAAATAATTTGGGGCCAGACGAGAAGGGGCCAAGCCTTCTCGAAAGGAGCCTGGCCTGGGCTAAGTAAAGGTGAGAACTATAAATTTCATCAAAGTGAGCGAAATTAGTAACTTAAAAAGATGGGGAAAAATTTCGACACGTAAAAAGATGAAGAGGAATTATTGAGTTAACGGGAAGCGAAGATTACGTAAACGACAATAGATCTCCGTAAAAAGCTGGGCGAAAAGCCACGTGACGTTGATCTTTTGAAGAGGACAAGACTACAAAGCTGACAAATAAGTTTACATCCCCACCACTTCTGCCGAGCAAAAAGTCGTGGTTGTCATTGGCGAATGGTTGAGGTGGATTTATATCATTGGCTGCCTTTCCCATCGCTTACTGCACGATCCTACACATGATGGAGAAGAGCGGGGTGAGATTTTCCTTTCAAAGGATGTACATGCAGCACATGTAAGGTCCACATATCATAATCATAATCACAGAAGAAAAGGCACATCCATCATTGTGATTGGAGTGTGTGAATTGATGACCGGCTCTCAACCTGAAGAAAGAATTCAAACTCTACAAATTATTAGCTGGGTTCACTCTTACGTAGTAGAAGCCTAATGAGTTACAAGTCCAAAAAGGGCTTGAGCCCATATGATAAGTTATATGAGGAAATAGGGTTTCTCACTATTTATATAAAGTGGTAGCCACAAAAGGAAACAGTAACAAGAGAAAAAGAGAAAATAGAAAATCTGGGGTTTGGGGGTAATATCTGATTTACATCAAGCTGGCATCGGAAGTCCATTTATGGTCCAATTGAGCTGAAATTTTGTCAGCATGTTCGTGACGCAATTTTCTCGAATCTGAATGGTTTGATTTTTATTTGAAGCTCCATACATCAGGTTTTTCGTGGATTGATCAAAACCTGCGTTTTTGGTCAAGTTTATCCTTGATCTCTTGTGAAGTTCATGTGTATTGTCAAGAATTATGTTCTTGAGGTGTTTGCTACTATGTACCTCTAGTATTTGCTAGCGAAAAATAATTTTTTTGATAGTGAAGATTTTCGGATGGACTTTGGTCTCGTGGTTTTTTTATCTCCTCATATCGATGAGGTTTTTCACGTAAAAAATCGTTTTGTGTTCGCGTGTTTGGTATTTATTTTACTCTATTATATCGATTCCTATTAAGTTTACACAAAATGGGAGATTATTTTATTCCGCTGCGTTGATTCGATATTGTTCGAATTATTACTATTCTCCCATCACAAATTAGTCTAGGTGACAAGTAGCGAGAAAGTAGACAAAAAACTAAGTCAGGTCTTATAGGTCAATGATTGTTTTTCTATATATATATGCAAGTCCATAAAAATGCTGTTGATTTCATGTTATGATTTTTACTAAATTATCAATGTCAAAATAACAATTTTTATCGGTCTTATCGTTACCCATGCCATGCACAAGAAATTGTCGGCCATTACTTAAAAAGCAAGACGATAAAAAGCAATAGCAAAAATCATATTGCAATCACTTTCACAACATCACAAATGTAATTTTTTATTATTTACTTTTGAATCCTTAGCAACTATTTTAGTCTGAAGTTTGCTTTGTCCATAAATTTTCAAGATAAATGGTGACTTCAATCAGAGAAAACATAACGGTTGAATTTGTAAGGAAACTTTCTCTGTATAGGCTTTCCTTCTAATTGACGTACGTCAATTGTTTCCCATGGATGTAATTTGACTCTTTAGTTATGCATTTAGTGTTTCCCATGGATATACATCACTAAACACGTAGTGATGGCAATTAAGCAAGGGATCACTAACGCCATTCATTTTCATCAGGCTAAAGGGTCCCAGGACCATTCCAACATATAAACTATGTGGATTTCAAAGAAGAACCTATTTTTTTTATTGCATATATTATTACAAAGAACGGAAAATATAAATAAAGCCTAGGATTACTAGAAAATAGCAAGAGATGGAAACAGATTTCCTACGTCCTAATTCTAGAGATTTACTTCATAATTCTAAGTATTCAGAAAAAAAGAAAAAGGAAACAAAATAATTTCATATCCCGAAATTATCTTCCAGATTTCCAAGATTTTGTTCTACTTCTCCCCTAAAGGAAGGTATGAGACAACTTCTGCGAGGGATGGCTTTCAATTAGACTTATTGGTTCGGTTTGGCCTTACAATTTATTAGATCATGTTTTTCCTTGATTAATTAAACTGAACAAGCTCAAAACCGAAACAAGCCGGATTTTACAGTTCAAGCTATTTTTTCGTTCACATTTACTTACGAAATAATCAGAATTGAAACGCATGCAAGCATAAAGAAAAGCCCTGAATCGAGAAAATACGCAAGGGTTATGCGGCGTGTACTGATCCTGATCTCGTGGCTTAATATGTTGAACTTTTGAAACCGGCAGCAGATTTTACCTAACTCATTTCCGGGTGCATTCGCAGATTAATATAAAAAACAAATAAATACCTTTTGATTATTATTTAAGACCGAAAAGCCAACAGCCCATAAAGTCACCCTTTCTCTTCCCATTCCTTCCTCCCAAAATTGAGTGTCGAGGATCTTTTTCAATTGGAAACAGTCTGCTGCAAGAAACACAATGTCAAAAAAAGGGGAGATAGAACAAAGTGAGGATGGCTCAGCTCCAGCGAGACGAGCTGAAGCAAGAAAGCCTCCTCTCCTCGCCGTAACGCTTGTTCGAAGAGCGACGAACGCGGATTCCTCGATCGGCGTCGAACGGTTGTGCAACCGGATCTACCGCGGAGTGCTCATGAAGGATAAAAAACGGGGTTATTATAAACAGGTATGACACTTTGTAATTATTTAATTTAGACACGAGAAATGTGTGGCAAGCTTGAATCGATGATTTGAATATCCCATTCACTTTTGGTGCGAAATTGTAGAAGTTCTGGGTCGACAAAGATCTCGGAAAGAATTGCTTCTTGTTGCTTGCTAAAAAGTTATCCATCATTTGGGGCAAAGACGAGCGATACTGGGGTTGGATCGACGAGGCGGAAGAATGGTAACTATACTCACTCTTCAGTCGTGGACACAATAGCAATTACATGGAAGAAAATGTCGGTATTTGTTTGTTGTGATGGTAATTTCTTGAAACGTGTGTTTGTCCCGTAGAACTCGCAATACAAGAAAACAATGATGATTATGTCTTCGTACTTTCGTTTGAAAGGGTACTCATCGCTGCATGATTTACTTGGAATTTATTGGTAACAAAAAGAAGAAAATTGTGATATGGATGATCAATCAACTATACTCTCTAGTTAAATGTGAAAAACAGTGTCAACCTTTATCCTTCGAAGTCTCAGGCAGAATTGATTTACGTAGATAGAACTTTCAGAAAACATTATTTCTTGTAGAACATACTGATAGATCAAATTGGATCCGAATAATGAAATTCTACTTGCGCTCCATGAAAAGAGAAGAAAAATTATCTACGGTTTTCATGTCATCATTAACTAGCATATTGTTCCCAATGCGGACTTTCAGTTTTAAAGGCAGAGTACGGGTACCCGCGGCGAAGCTGTTGCAAGTATGCCGGCTAGAATTTCGGGGCACGTTTAAGACAATCGTGCTCTCTCCAAAGACTACGTACGAAGTCGCATTCAAGGTGAAAATGACGAACAGCGACAGCAGTTGGCACGATCCGGTGAAACTAAACCTCACTCTACCGGATGGAACCTCACAAGGACGCATCGAGACTTTGGAGGGAAAGACCGTGGAAACATGGTTTGATATCCTTGTCGGCACGTTTGTGACGACTCCGACGAATGTTGGCAAGATAAGCTTTTCCTTCGACGGAACATATCCTTATTGGAGGTCTGGACTCATCATCAAAGGTGTTGTCCTTCGACCGAAAGATTAAGCAAAAATCTGTCAAAAAGTTTGAATATGCAACATCACTTGGAAAAGAGAAAAAGGGAAAGGTGTTGTCTAGTGAACTGATTAGCACTCAAGTTTCTGTTTCTTTCATCAACATTGGAGTGCTTGGTGGATGCGATTTCTCTGATAAATGAATTTTCTGGTTTGTCTTACGTTGATGTTGCTATGCTTGACTACAAAGTGTGAGTTATCTAGCAAAGAACTGTTGTTTTCAAAAGAACAGAGGAGTTGACAGCAAAAGCTGCGTGTCTTGTTCAAAAAACCCAAAAAAATGTTCAAATACATACTAGAACTTAACCATAAATCCACGTTGCCCACTAATAGCTTGCTTGGTCCACAAAACCAGCAACAAACTAACAAAATAGCTAAAAAAAACATGCAACTAACTGCTCCTATAAGATAAGATTGACCAAGTAAAACAACAATTAACCAACTCCTAAAAAACAGGACATCAACAAACTGACCAAAACAAAACAAAGAAAAAACATATGGTGCGGTCTTGATACATCAACACTCTCCTCCTGGATCAAGTACTGCACACTCCTAGCTTTACCTTGAGATGTTCAAATCGACCAACATAAAATGACTTTGTGAATATATCTGCAATCTGGTATTCTGAATTGCAATACATCATTTTCACCTCTCTAGCCTTCTGCACTTCTCTCAAGAAGTAATACTTGACCTTAAAATGCTTTGTTCTTCCATGAAATACTGGATTTTGTGAAATGGCCAGAGTAGCTTGATTATCCACAAATATTTCTATGTCTTCTTCTTGCTACATAAGCAGATCATCCATCAGCTTCTTCAACCATAATGCTTGATTCACAGCTGCAGTAGTTGCAATGAACTCAGCTTCTGCAGTTGATTGAGCCATTATTTCCTATTTCTTTGAAACCAGGAAAAACATGCCGACCCAAATGTAAAGCAATAACATAAAGTGCTCTTCATATCATCCAATGATCCTACCCAATCACTGTCAAAGTATCCCTACAACTTAAACTCCTAAACTCTGCAAAACTTAATCCCATATGAAAGAGTACCTTTCAAGTACCTCAACACCCTTTTTGCAACTACCATGCTACCATATGCAACTCACTTGCACAATTGAGAAATCTAGACAAGACACTTACAAGAAACAAGATGTTCGGCCTAGTTGCAGTGAGATACATAAGACAACCAATCAAACTTATATAAACTCTTTCATCTGCAGGTTCTGATCCATCCTTCTTTCGAAGTTCTTCCTTATGACCCATTGGAGTTCTCACACTCTTGCACTCCTCCATGTTGAATCTCCTCAGGATCTCTTTCAAGTACCTTTTTTGACAAATAAAAACTTCATTTTGATTTTGCCTAACCTCCATTCCTAGAAAATATGACATCTCACCAAGATCAATCATTTCGAACATCTTCATCATCTCTTGCTTAAATGCAATAATCTGAGCACTATTACTCCCTGTCACCAGCATATCATCCACATAAAGAGACACCACCACAAAGTTAGATATTAACTTCTTGACATATAGAGTGGATTCACTAAGGCTTTTCTTGAAATCTAGGCCTAGCAAGTGCTCATATATCCTACTGTACCATGCTCTGGGAGCTTGCCTCAAGCCATAGAGAGCCTTTCTTAGCAAATAAACTTTCTCCTCCTGGCCTAGTGTGACAAAGCCTTCTGGCAGCTTAACATAAATCTCCTCATCCAACACTCCATTCAAAAATGCAGATTTCACATCTAACTGATATACCTTCCATCCTTGTTGAGCTGCCAAAGTAAGAATCATTCTAATTGTATCAAGTCTTGCTACGAGAGCAAATGTTTTTGAGAAATCAACTCCCCAAACATGTGCATATCCCTTCACCACCAACTTGGCCTTATGCTTATTCACTGAGTCATCGGGATTAAATTTGGTCCTGAAAACCCATTTTATTCCAATCACCTTCCTGTCTTCAGGCCTCTCCACTAGCTCCCATGTCCGATTCTTTTTTATCATAGCCAACTCTTCCTTCATTGCATTCATCCACCTCTGATCGCTTTTAGCTTATAACCTGCAGGTTCCAAAATAGCCACACCGCACATTTGATATAAATCGGTCAAAGATCTGGTACCTATAACTGGAACATCATCCACTAGCTCGTCAGGTTCCAATGAGACCTCTTTGTGCTTGCCTTGTGGCTCATTTGTCCAGTCCCATTTCTCATCTTCTAGGAACTGAACATCCCTGCTAGTGATCACCTTCCCTGTCTGTGGTTCATAGATACTGTTAAGCTTTTGACACTAAACTGTAGTCAACAAAGATCCCAGATTTAGCTTTCTCTCCCAACTTGTCTCTCTTGACCTGTGGAATATGAGAAAAACACAAACAACCAAACACCTTCAAATTTCTTAGAATTGGCTTGACATCAAACCAAGCTTTAAAGGGTGTCTTCATCTCCAATACCCTCGTAGGTAGTCTATTCAGCAGAAAAACTGTTGTGTTTGCTGCTTCTACCCAAAACTCTTTTGGTAGATTCTTCTCATATAACATACACCTAGTCATCTCCATAATGGTTCTATTCTTTCTCTCACTAACTCCATTTTGCTGTGGAGAGTAAGGAGCAATAAGCTGATGCTCAATTCCAACCTCTTCATAGAAAGAGTTAAACCTCTGCGAAGTGTATTATATTCCATTATCAGATCTAATGACATTAATCTTGCAGCCATTTTGGTTCTCAACCCATTTCTTAAACTTCAGAAATGCCTTAGCAACTTCTGACTTTTGCTTCATAAAGTAAATCCAGCACATTCTAGTATAATTGTCACGCCCCGATCCTCCGAGCACGTGTCCATCCTTCCATGGTCGATTAAATAGCAACGTCCTAGGATGCATCGCCGACCCATTTAGTTTTTAATATGCATGCATAAGAAAATAAATAATCCCCAGACAACAATAAGATGTGATAGAATAGTAATTTTACGGAAAATTTGGTTTTCAGACAAAATGGAAAATAAGTGGAAATTCGGATTAAGGGAAAAAAAGGTGGAAATGGCTGCCCAAAATGGTTTATTTGTGGAAATTTGGGGATAAATTCTAATTGGAATAGCACAAGACTTTGGGGCATGTAATGAGTGAATAGATATTTGTCTAGGCCTTCCATTGGTTGGAGCATTGACTTTCATTTTTTTTCCCTTTCTCTCTCTCCCTCTCTCTTTTCCATTCTCCTTTCTTTCTTTCACGCACACCCCCCTGCAGATAGCTTCTTCATTCCTTCCTCATGCTAGCGAACCCCTTCCCACCCCAGTATTTTCTTCACTTTCTCATTCCACCGTCCACTGTGGCACCCCGAACCACCTTAGGTCGCCACAGGCACCTAATACTACACCTAATGGAACACTAGTTACATCTCTTAGAAGAAGTGTCGTAAATCATAGACACATTTTTTTTTTGAAAACGGTCTCAGCGTGACTCATTAGCGGAAGCAAAATATAATATCGCCATCTCTCCCTCCATCAACCATGATACAATTGCACACCACTAAACATCACAAGAAAAGATAAAGCCATGACACTTTTATTTACATATTTCCATGATGGGTTTTCCTTGGGTCGGTACATCAAAAGAAAGGCCAGGACATGTAGCCACACTCGGCCATAACCCCAAAAAGAAACGCTCGACCCACTATGTCTATCGTGCAAGATCCCCCATCAATTAGTGTCGGCTATCATCCTAAAAAGTTGCAGCTCCTACTTCTCACGCACGGGCCCTCACACCCATCCCAGTGCATCAGGCGGTGGCGGTGGCAACATCCCACGCATCACTCCGTCTCGACGAACATGGACGGATATAAACTCCTGAATGACAGGGCCCCCAGCCAAGCCCACGTCATACATCACTAAGGCGCGAACTCGAATAAATGTCAGATCAGGAATGGTGGGACAGTCGATCTCCACACACTCGACCTCTATATCCGAAGGAAGGCCGTAAAAGACGCCCTGCGTGACTGCAGGGAGCGGCATCTTGCTAATCTGAAATGTTGGTCCCCGAAGGGGTGAGTACAACCACTCAGCAGGTAAAGGACCAATAAACCACTCAATGCATCATGCCACACAATCATCACAATCATAGCATCACATCTCATTAAAGCATCAATGCGCATCTTACCTTGATGTCATGCACATGTCATCATTCCTCATGTACATTCATCATCATATAGTCATCACCATCATGACATACACTTACCATCATCATGTCACATGTACCATCATCATTACCATGCATCCATGCATATAACATCATCATCATGTCATGCATATATCATCATCATGCATAATCAATTTCAATTTCTCAATTTCATCCTTTCATTTTGGACTGCCACATTTCTCTTTCTCGGGACCAATGTTTGCATCCCACATGTATCCAAGATACAATCAGGCATCCGGCTCCCCCACTCTTCGGGCATCTCGTACCCCAACTGGCATCACGAGGACCCTCTGGCATTCAGCCATTTAAGGCCACTGGGCAACCGGCCGTACCCTTCTAGCCAAGCATCTCGCACCCCAACTGGCATCGCGAGGCATCCCTCGGCACAATACCTGCCGAGCTTCCGGCTCTCCCACTCTCCGAGCATCCCGATACTCCCGAGGACCCTCCAGTATCCGGCCATTCAAGGCCACTGGGCAACCGGCTGTACCCTTCTAGCTAGGCATCTCGACACTCCTGGGGCATCGTCGGCTCACACCTCCGACGGCCTTCTCATTTATCTCAATTCACATCTTCAATTATAGTTCAATTTTAACATGGCATGAGATGTGATGGCAATCAAGATCATTTTCATCCTTTGAATTCATACATGCATCTCCAATCATCATCATACATGCAGCAAGACACAATCATTCATAACAATACAATTCATGGAGTCCATACAATTTAGAATCGTCCATTTATCATGCCTTTTTGAAGTTTACTAAATTCCAGCTTGTACCTTTTTGAAAACATTTAAATTAAATATCCATATGATTCTCAAAAATCATGAAATCAAGACATGTGATAGACAAGTCAATAAGATAACAATTTCATGAAGAACACATGCCCAAAAGAGTTTCACACAAGAAGATATAATTCACACAAATACAGCATGCAATTTCGGATAGAAACATAATGTGCAGTTTTTGAAATAATTCGATTAAAATACCCCAATGACCTCCGAAAATTATGAAATTTTACCAGGTTATATTTAAGATACTAAAGTAGATTTTTCATGAAGACATCTAGGCCAGATTCGTTCTAGATAATTTTCTATAGTCGTCCGAAGCTTCTGATTCTAGCACCGAAAACGTCCAGTATAGCTATCTCCGAAATATCGAGTTTTCACCCCCTTGTTCTTCTTCGTTGCCTCTGAAATTTGGATATGTTTTATGTCAAGAGGTCCCCTAAAACTTTAATTAAGGGATCTAAGTCAAATTTCCAAATAATAGTCACCATATGGGTCCAAGAATTCTCGGGTGTCCAGTACCGTGTTTCCAGATTTACCGTCTTCAAGAGTAAGTCGATTCACTAGGCTAAACTTGCTAATTTTACTTCAAATTTGAGTATGTTAGTCTTTAGGATGTTCTCTACAAGTTTCATGAAGAAGTCGAAGAGAGATTCTTGGTGAAAATCGACATGCAACCCACGAAACCACCGAAAGGTCAGCAAAGCAGTTGCAGATCTAGTGTCTTCGTAGGAAGAGGGCTTTACCCCTTAAATCTCAACCATTTTGTCCCAAATTTTAGTATGTTATGGTTTGAGATGTTTTCTACAACTTTCATGAAGGAATCGAAGTCAAAATCCAACTCAGAACATGCATGCAAGCCTCCACAAGATTCTGGGTCGGGCGGTTTACACGAAATCAGCAAGCTTTTTCAAGAACAAGTCACACTCTTGCTTCAGTTTTGCCTACCCTAACATCCGAGATCTACCACCAACAAATCACACATGCAAGACACACATGCAAGAGTGGAAATCGATCCTAACTTGCCTCTAAGATCAAGCGGATGGTGGCACACGGACGGCACACGGACGGCGAATGGGCGGTGACTCCTTCTCCTCCTCGGTTCCTCTCCTCTCGGCGACCCTCTCTCTCTCTCTCAACTCTCTCTCTCTCTTTGGCTTGGCCGAATTCTCAACCGGCCACTCTCTCTCTCCCCCTTTTGTTTCCCCAAAACTCCATCATTAGCAATCATGATGTGCCTCTCCACAAGCCAATGCATGTAATCCTCTTTTTGCCACTTGGCAAAACTCATGCAAGGTGGGCTTGGGCTTGGGCTTGGAAGAAGTGGGCCGGCCACTCCTCCCCCCCTTGGTCGATGGTCACACTCCTTGGGCTTCAATGGGCCAGCCATTCGGCCCACCAAGAGTCCAAGCTATTGGGCCTAAGGTCCAACCTAATTAAAATTAATTTTAATCTCCTTTTTAAAAACTAATTAAATCTTATTGAACTAAAGTACTATAGGGTAAAATTAAATAACTAAACACTTAAAATCACAAATCCATAGATTCTAATTCACGATACATATGGCCAAAGATAAGTCATCCTCTTCCAAGATTTATCCATTTAGACTTGGTCATAGATTTCAATACAAGACACTAATTGGAGCACCCCTAATGGCTGGCAAAGAATTTCAAGATGCCACATCCACCCTCCATTTCCCCTTTCCATTTTGCTGCTGCCACAAGTCATCCTAGCCAACTCCCATCCTTCCACTAGCATCATCCCTTCATGTCTCCAGCCACCACCCGTGACCAGCAGCACCAACGTCTAGTCGTCTCATTGCCAACAGCTAGCCGCCCGTCCCAGTTACAGCACTACTTTATCCCAACCTCACAATCGTGCCAACAGCCCTCATGACTAGTGGCCCTCCCTGAACCATCTAGCCAAGCCATCGAAACCCCGCAAGCAGCCACCGACCAGCACCACAGAACCGAGTCCCCTCTTTAGCGGAGAGCCTTGTAGGGCCGTTTCCTTCGCCGTTCAGCCTCTGCTGGAGATGTGGTAGTCTCGGGTTCTCACTGCCGTTACGTTGCCGTCGCCGTGAGCTCACCGCCGTCGAATTCCAGTGAGTTAACTTTCTAATCCTTGATGAGGTTGTTAATTGTGCTTAGGGGGTTAGATTAGTGTTAATTAGCTTAGTTATATTAGGTTAATTATCTTGCTTAGATTAGTACTAATCATGGTTAGATTAGTTCTAAGAAGGATTAGTGTTAATTAAGTTGGTTTAACTTAGTTTAGTGGATTTCTCTATAGATCGGTTTACTGGACCCTTGTTGGTTGCAATTTTTGTGGCCTAAAATGCGTCACAATTTTGAGGTTGCTTTCTTCTTGAAAAATATTCTAGATATCTTTAGTTATGACATAAATTTTACTCAAGATTTTATGGATTTCATAGAACAAGATTTCAGCTTAGTTACACGCAAACCAGAATATCGGGTTGTGCTGGAATCAGTGACCTTTTGGTGTTGAAGGGATTTTTATCAACTCTTAGTGTTCGATTTTCGAAAGAGTTCATTCACAAAATTTTTTCATCACATCTTTTAGTTTAACATAGTCACATTTCGGATCAAATGGACAAGTTTTGGATCTCAAACCAAACTGATTTTGGAAAACATAATTTTTGGACCCAGACACAATTTTTGGTAATGGTTTGAGCGATTTACTATTCTTATTCTAGAAATATCTGGGTCAAGGTGTCTTCATAAAAAAGTGTTTTTTTAAGTGTCCCTTATAATATATTTAAGTTTGAGAATTTTTTGAACTCGTTTGGTTAGGTTTTTAGAATTAATTCTGTAGATGCGCAAGTGGAACGGTTTTTGCCAATTAGGACCAGTTGTGGTTTTGTGGTTGTTCTTAGTGTCGGGCTTGCTGAATAATGGGTATTTGGTGATGTGGTTGACTTTTGGCATGCTTAGAACTTATGCATGATAATATGTGAATGGTTATTCTATGGTGATTGTTTATTATTATTATTGCAAAAGATGGCCTTATGAGCTTTTAATTAGAAAAATAATTAGGTGTTGGGTTTGGACACCAAAAATTATTTGCTCAATAAAACAATAAGGTTTTAAACTAGGTGCCTGCAAAGTTTGACAGATTAATTTTGAGCACGTAAGCACCTATGAATTTATTTCTAAAAGTTTAAACAAAAAAAAAAGTTACTAAAGTTTAGTTCCAAAAAGGGGTGGTTGGAAGTGTCGGGTTTGGATGCCAAATTTTATGTGCTCAATAAAATGAGGAGGTTTTATACTAGATGCGTGCAAAATTTGGTAGGTTAATTTTAATTATGTGACCCTGTACGAATTAATTTCAGAAGGCTTTGGACCAAAAAAAAAAAGAATTGCAAGGTTTATTGTTTTAAAAGAAAGTTTGGTATTTTGGGCTAATTGATGGAAAATAAGAAATGGGCTGATTGATGACGTGCTTGCATGGTCACTAAGTAGAACCCGTCACCCAACGTTAGTTTAGGGACGATGCCCGATTTTATCGGATGCCCAGCGAGGGTCCGGAAGCCAAGTCACGGTAGAGGTCGGATCGATGCTCTTTTATTGAATGCCATCTAGGTGGGGTTTCTAGAAGTTGCCGTGCTCGGCGAAGCAGGACGATGCCTGGTTATGCCGAATAATCGTCAACTATTGAGTTGGTTGTGGCTTATGGGTTGTAATAACTGGAACACGCCTGAGTGGTTGTGATAGCTGCGCCTGATTATGGGGCAAAATTGTGTGGCACGGTATGTGACGTGTCATAATGGTTTTATCTTATAATTGGGACCCATATGATGTTTGATGGATGAAAATGAGGTGTTCCGGTTATTAAGTATACGTGTGATATTTATAAATGCATATGTGATGAGCTAATATGCAGGTACTCGCCAAGGCAAGGTGAGTTTGTATGGTGCATGTTTAGGACCGCCTTTGAGGTGAATTTGCGTCCTAATTGAGATTTAGGGTTTTGACTCACTATGGTTTATCTCACCCCGTTGTGGTTAACCTTTTTTAGGGCCGCAGCATGGAGATTTTCTGAGAGCAGATTTGGTGGGCGCGAGATGCAACACCTTTTGGTTGGCCCTGCTGTTAATGAAGTAGGTTGACCCTAGTCCCTGAAAGTTTATGAGGGGGTCAATAGGAAGTGCCCGTGGAAAGGTTTTGTAAGTATTAAACTTCCTAGGGTTAACAATTGATAAATGAATAAGTTGTTTTCGGCAACTTTTGTTTTGATTGACTATCCCTATGTTTATTTGTTGGCCGGGTGTTTGTTTAATTTGCTTCCACTTGTGCTTAATTGAAAGATAAAAAGAACAGGTCGGCGACGCGTCCTGGGACGTCGCATTTTTAATCGACCGTCAAGGGATGTGCGAGTATTGAGGGTTCAGGGCATGACAAGGTGGCACTTGAATTTTTTTTTTGCTGACAAGAGCAAAACGAAAATGCAAATGAGCTTGAAATAAAGAGCATGGTTTGAGGACATACCTATGAACACTTTGAAAAGTGTGGTTTAAGGATATGCCTATGAACATTATGGTTTAAAGTAGTTCTACTAACTGTATGGTTTAAGGCAGATCCACAACCTTGTATATTAAGGCAGTCCCACTGACAAATGGTTTATAAAGGGGTCCTACTATCTGTGTGGTTTAGGGCAAATCCATTAATCTTGTGGTTTAAGGTAGTCTCACTAACCTTATGGTTTAAGGTAGATCCACTAATTTTGAACTTAAGGCAATCCCACTAATCATGTGGTTTAAAGCAGTTCCACTAACCGTGTAATTTAAGACAGACCCATTAATCTTGTGGTATAAGGCAGTTCGACTAACTGTGTAGTCTTGACCATGTGATTTAAGGCAGTCCCACTAATCTTGTGATTTAAGGCAGACCACTAATCACGTTATTTAAGGCAGTACCACTAATTGTGTGATTTAAGGCAAACTAGCTAACCTTGTGATTTAAGGTAGTCTTATAACTATATGGTTTAAGGATGACCAAGAGTCTCGAAAGTGCATGGTTTAAGGCTAACCTATGAACCCTTTGGAATTGCGTGGTTTAAGGATGACCAAAAACTCTCGAAAGTGCATGGTTTAAGGCCAACCCATGAACCCTTTGGAATTGTGTGATTTAAGGATGACCAAGAACCTCTTGAAATACATGGTTTAAGGCTAACCCATGAACCCCTTGGAAATGCATGGTTTCACCGGAGAAACTTGTCATTCGAGAATATTCTGAAATGGGTACTGCACATCTAACATAATTTATTATAACAAGTGTTCTAGTAGCGAAAGCATACTGGGTGAGGTCAATTTGAGCACATATCATCAGAAACAATATCAAAAATGTATCGACAATGAGAAAGCAATGATTGCATAAACAAATCAAGCTAATTCCGACCACTTAAAAACTAGCAAAATTATCATCATGCTCGAAAGTTATCATTAATTGTCAAATTCTCTTTGGAGAAAAGTCCTTGCTAAAATGACCTTGACTTATAAGAAAGGTTTGTTAAGTATGCCAAGCAAGGGCCTCTAGTTAGAAAGGGCTTCTCGCATATTCTCAAGAAAAATGGCTGTTTGATCTCATCCACTCATGTGGAAAATAAACTGATTACTCAATATGTCTCACTCTTTCAATGCGCAAGGCTTTGAGAATCATTCACAATAAGTACATATTAACCAATTTAAAAGGTCTTTTAGAATGACCGTAGTGCAGATTTGGTCATGGTTTTAGCAATGGATAAGCATCATTGGCTTTGGAATGAATTAATCACCGATTGACACCTTCGCTAGGTTTACAAGTCAAGAAAAGCTAAGATGAGATAAGACAACCTTGCTCTCACTTCTTCAAGCGGCATCTTCTTTATGAAGTCCTTGTTTCCACTTTGAATCATCCCAATCTTAAGAAATTTCGGAAAAGAGTTGTAATGTTGGTTCAGGAACGTTCAAAAAGTTTAGCTCAAAAGGTTTAGAACTTTGTAGGGGAATTTGAGAGTTAGCGAATGTCATGGCATTATTACCAGATCATCCAATTTTTTCGAAAGCACTCGACTTTTAAAATTCAAATTGTCTCCAAAGTCCTTTGACTAATCATCTTAACATAAGGGCTTTCTTCTTTTCTCTTATGGCTTTTGCATTTATAATGATTTTCTTTTCAATGCAAGCATTTTGTTTTTTTTGTTTTTTTGCCATTTTTGCTTTTACAGACATATGCCTTTTGATACAATTGTTTTTTTTTCTTTTTTTTTATGGCCATTGACCTTACTTTTACCAAGCATACTACTTCTACATGCTTCCCAATTTTCATTTGACTTTTGCTTTGTTGAACTTTTTTGAGCTCCTAGGACTTTTGAAATGCTTTTCATAATCTCAAGTAAATAACAATTGCATTGGTAAATCATTTGCCCTGCCCCAGTGTGGGGAGATAATCACCACTTAGGTTTTAGAAATAAATAGTGAGGCTCAATATGATTTAAGCGACGGGCATTTGTGTTTAGGTGGAGAAATGAATGCTCTTCTTTACCTTGGGATGGTTCGAGTTTCCATAAGAATTCATTTGAAGTTACCACAAAAGATTTATGCAAGTGAGAGCAAGGAAGCATTTCTTATCTTTTCTCTCCAAATAATGTCAACCCAAACCTCCATAATTGTCCCATCATGGGGTGGTTCTTGGTAAGGGTGTTTTGTAGGAAATTCTCCACATTAAAAGGCTCAAATGGGCTAACTATCATCATTTGTGGCGTGTATGATAGAGGAAAAAAATGCCTCTTATCATCTTGATCTTTGTACCGCTCATGAATGAATCCATTGACCTTAAATGACAGGAGTTTTCTTTTCGCTCAATTCTCAGAGTGCTTAAAGGACATGTTTGGAAATGGGTTGCTTTTCCTCATCCTAAGTGTTTCTTGCTCAGCATGAGTAACATCGCCTTTCATTTTTGTTGAGATCATCCGAGTAGATTAATCTCCATAAGGAATTTTGATTCAAAATGAGGGATCCATCAAGTGGATGGACAATTTAAAGGTAAAGAAGATTTTCACAAACTTTATGGAAAACTTGTTTCTTCAATTTTTCATTTTTCGTGCTTGTTTCTAGAAAAACATTTTTTGTGCTTGTTTATGGAAAAACACTAAAGGTTCTTTCTTGTGATGGAAAACCTCCATTAGTTTTCCATTTGATTTTGAGAAAAAGGGTACTTACCTATGCCTTAGTAGTTAAGCGGCCCAACGAAGAACAAAAGGGAATGTGTTATTACATGCATTGGAGAAAACTCATTTGATGTTTTGAAGTTGACAAAACTTATCCAAAGTCTATTCTAAAGAATTCCAGAATTTTGTATCAAAGTCTGAAGACGCTCGGACTCTATGTCAAAGTCTAAAGACTTCCAGACTTTAGGTTCAAAGTCTGCCCACTCTGACAAATTCCATACTGAACGATACTGAAGAATGAAGACTTATCCAAATGCGAGATTTTATTTATTTCTTCAGGAGGTCAATTGGTATGGCGTATGGATAGCTTTCTGGATGGATATATCACCTACGAGATTGATTATCTTTATTGGAATCAATTTTGATAAATCAAATCTTTTCGAATTGCAAGTAAATAAGGAAAGAATCTACTTATGGAAATTAAGATCCTGATTATATGCGCGAATAGGATTGATGGGCTTTTATCACAATTTTCAAACGACTCGAGATCTTCTTGATTGATTCTGTTCAACGGGTAGATTGGAAGAATTCCTTTGAAAAGTGCCAACGGTCAAGAAGGCATGAAGGAGTACTTAAGATGGACTCTCTAGTTGTTCGAGTGTATGTGTGAAAGAAATTTCAAAGTCTGAAGCTCTCCATTTTCTTGTTACTCCAAATACTAAGCTCAAAGTTGTATTCAAAAGAGAGAGATTCATTGTTTGACTTCATGAAAGAGAAGTAGACTCTTCACTGTGAAGTTGAGATCACCAAGCTGTAAAATTTCTTTTGATTCTTAGTGAAATCCAACCAGTAGGCTGTCAGTGTGAAGAGTAGACGTAGGCTTGATCTAAGCTGAACCACTATAATTTATGTGTTCTCATTCTCTTCCCTAAACTCTTTTATTTTGTTCGTAGTTTTATTTAACTACTAAAGTCTAAACTTGCTCAAAATCTATTGTCTTTCAGACTCAGTTTTAAAAGAGAAATATTTCTACTGTTCCTTGCAAAAAATTGTTTTCACACCTATTCACCCCCTCTAGGTGTTGTTATTAGCAGTTTCAATTGGTATTAGAGCCTGTGTGCTTATTTCATTGAAGTGTTTATACTTCTAAGCTAAAGATCTATGGTTAGTATTTTGGCTTCAAATTTGGTCAATGGCCAAAGCAACACCAGACCTCCTTAGTTTGATGGGAAGTAATACAATGTGTGGAAAAACAAGATAAAGATGTTTTTGAGATCAATAGATCTCCTGGAGTGGGATGTGGTAGAAAAAGGGATCAATCCTAAAGTTACATCAACCTCAGAAAGGGGAAATGAAGTTGTAGATGATGGCGAAATAACACAAGCAGAATTAACTAAGAAACAAGCTCTTGATGCTAAAGCCATTTACTCTTTATACTGTGCTTTATCTCCTGTTGAGTAGGGGTGTCAACGGTTCGGTTCGGTTCGGTTTTTTTGAAAAACTAAACCGAACCCAACCGTTAGAAAAATCTTCTGAATCGAACTAAATGAAATCCGAACCGAACCAAAATTTCGGTTCAATTCAGTTTTTAGGTTTTTGGTTTTCAGCTTTTGGTTTTTGATTTTTGATTTTTGATTTTTATATTCAACTCAAAATAATCTAAATTCAATATGTTATTGTACGTCAAGCTTAGAGGATTTTGCAATTTAGATCATATACTTCATTCCATTTTTTAAGCATTGGCCAAATAATGATAGAATACACGGCCATTGAGGGAGAGCAGGCTAGAGAGAATAAAATGGGGAAATTGGGGGGCTTCTCTTCGTTCTTCTAAAAAAAAACAACACAAGAGAAAAAGAAGCTTTAGAGGGAAAAGTCAAAAGGAAAAGCTGTAAAGCAGCAACTGCAGAATAGAGACAGAGAGGGAAGGGACGCGAAGGACAGGCCAGTAGAAGGAAAAAGCAGAGCACTGTTCATCTTCTTCCCCCCACACTCGCTGCCCGCATCCGCCGTTCCCAAGCCCAGCATAGGCGGCTTAGCAGCCGGTCACTGCCACTTCGCTAGTCTTGCCCGCGACGTGCAGCCCTGTCACTCGATAACCTCTGCCACTGCCCGCTCAGCCGTTCCGGAACACTCGTCACCTCTGAGTGTCTCCACCTGCAACCTGATGCCAGCAGATCTCGGGCCGATCACCCCTCACCCGCAAGCTCGCACCGCCGCTTCACTAGCGACCCGCGAGCCTGACACCTACAGTCGCGCCACCGCTCTCTCGTCCCTTGCAACTCCCCCCTTTCGAGTAATGGCACCACAGCAGCTTCCCCTCCACCGCACCTGAGTGATTGCCGTCGCCGTCGCAGTCGCCATTACCGTTGCACCTCCAAGCTGACCAAGACGAGACATGAGAGAGGAGGACTTAGAGCTAGAGGAGACGGAAGTCAGAAGAGAATAAAATCAAATTTTTAATGGTTTGATTTTATCGGTTTGTGGTTCGGTTCAGTTCAGTTAACCGATAAAAACTAAACCAATAAAAAATATTGATTTTTAATGAAAACTAAACCAAAAATCGAAACGAACTGAACAAAATCGAAAAAATCGAATTTTTCAGTTCGGTTCAGTTCGGTTTTTGGTTTGGTTCTTGACACCCCTACTACTGAGAATAACCGAAGTTCTTCATGTGTAACAACGAAAGAAGTTTGGGACAAGTTGCATGTTACCTACAAAGGAATTGATTGAGTAAAAGAAACGAAAATCAATAATCTACTCGGACAATATGAAACCTTCAAGATGAAGCCTGGAGAATCCATCAATGATATGTTCAGTCGTTTCACTTAAATCGTGAATGGATTGGCATATCAAGAGCAGCCAATCTTATGACCAATGAAGGTTAATAAACTACCGCGTGGACTCTTCAAAGACTGGAATCACGTGAAAACGTCAATTAGAGAAACCCAGAGAATCATGCCTCTTTCAATAGATGAACTTAGGCATACTTCAATCATATGAAGTGGAGCAAATCAATGAGAAAGAACATCCTAAAAGTAAGAAGTCAATTGCTTTAAAATCTAACGATGATTCTAATGACATAGATTCAGAAGATGACATGAACGATGAGGAGCTAGCACTTATGATTAAGAAGTTCAAAAAGTTGAATAGAAAGGGAAGAAGATTCTGTTGGAGAAAACTTCCTTATTTGTTTTGAAGTTGACAAAACGTTTCTATCAGTCTAGTCTGAAGACTTGTAGACTCTATCGTCAAAGTCTAAAGACCTCTAGATTCAAGATTTAAAGTCTACCCCCACTGATAGTTTCCAGATTGACGAAGAAAATGTTTATCTGATGAAGAAGACTTATCGAGATGCGAGTATATCTTTAAGGATTTGGTTCATACAGTTGAAGAAGATCTTATGGCTGGAGATAGCATCTTGTGATCATTTATTCTTATTGAAATCAATTCGGATAATTAGATATGTTGATGGGCGAGGTATACTTGGAATGTTCTACTTATGAAAACCTAGATTCTGATTGTATGGGCGAGCAGGATTGATGGGTTATCATCACATTCCTTTAATAACTCGTGGTCTCCCTAATTAATTCTGTCCAACGAGTAGATTGGAAGAACTCCTTTAGAAGGTGCCAACGGTTATGAAAGCATGGAAGAGTATATAAGGAAGACGCTTAAGTTATTCGAGTGTGTGCGTGAAAGAAAAATTCTAAAGTCTGAAGCTCCTAGTTCTTTGTTGATTCAATTGTCGAGCTTAAGTTGTACTCAAAAGAGAGATTAAATACTTATGAGACCTTGAGAAAGTGTAGCAGAGTTTCTACACTATGGAATCAAGGACGTGAAACTGTAAAATCTCTTTTGGTTCTTAGTGGAATCTAGCCAGTGGGCTGTTAGCGCGGGAGAGTGGATGTAGGCTTGGTATAGACCGAACTACTATAAACCTTGTGTTTCGATTCTCTTTTCCTAATCTTTTTACTTTAATTCGTAGCTTTATATAACTGTTTATAGTCTTTTACATCTTCAGTCTATTACACTCAAAAGACGAATTAATTTGTTAAGTTTTGTAAAAACTTCTTTTGATCACCTATTCACCCCCTCTAGGTGCTCTTACTAGCCCTATCAATTGGTATCAGAGTGTGTGTGCTCATTTAAGTGAAGTATTCTTACTTCTGAGTTAAAGATCTATGGCTAGTATGTTGGCTCTAGGTTTGGTTGAAAGCCAAAGCAACACTAGACCACCTTACTTCGATGGAAATGAATACAACATATGGAAAAATAAGATGAAGGTATTCCTAAGATCAAAAGATTCTCTAGAATGGGATGTGGTAGAAAAATGAATCATTTATAAAGCTACATCAGCTTCAAAAAGAGGAAAAGAAGTTGCAGACGCTAGCGAGATGACTCAAGAAGAAATAACCAAGAGACAAGCTCTTGATGCTAAAATAATTTACTCTTTATATTGTGCGTTATCTCCTACTAAGTATAACATAATATCTTCTTGTGAAACAACCAAACAAGTCTGTGATAGGCTACACATTACCTATGAAGGAACTGATCGAGTGAAAGAAACAAGGATCAATATTCTACTCGAACAGTATGAAGCCTTCAAGATGAAGCCAAGAGAATCTATCACTGACATGTTTAGTCGTTTTACGCAAATTGTAATTGATCTAGAGTATCACGGACATCCAATCTCAGGACCAATGAAGGTCAACTAATTGCTGTGTGGACTCTCCAAAGACTGGAATCACGTGAAGATTTCAATAAAGGAAACACAAAGAATCATGCCACTTTCGGTAGACGAACTGGTTGGCACACTTCAGTCTTATGAAGTGGAGCAAATCAACGAGGAAGAAGATCCCAAAGGTAAGAAGTCAATTACCTTAAAATCTAACGATGATTTTGATGTTATAAACTCTGAAGAGGATATGGATGATGAAGAGCTAGCACTTATGATAAGAAGATTCAGGAAACTGAACAAAAAGGGAAGAAGATTCAATTGGAAGAAACAAAACACTGAAAAGTTTCAAAACAAATCAACTGAGGATGATGAAACCAACAAAGATGTGATTTGTTTTAAATGCAAGAAAAGGGGACACATCATACCTAACTATCATCTGTTGAAGAAAAAGAAGGGAAAAGTAGAGAAACATAGAAAAGCTCTCAAAACAAAGACATAGTGTGATACTGAATGCGATGAAAGTGATGAAGATTATGCCAATATTTGTTTGATGGAAAAATCAAAATCAGACTCAGACTCTGAGATAGATACAGACTTAGACTCAAACAACGAAATCGAGGTAAGTAATTTAAAAATTCCTACTAAAGTCTCAAAATACATTGATGAGCTTTGTCTTAATCTCAAAACCTCTCTTAAGAGGATTTCCGAACTAAAAAGGGAGAATTCTACACTTAAGCAACAGGACAATTCTTGGAAAGAAAAGTTTGAAAATTTAGACAAAAGTTTTGCCGTTTAAAAAGAAAATGCAGACTCTCTTTCAAGAGAAAATACTTTTTTGAAAAATGACATTTCAAATATTTCAAAAAGGTTTTCAATAGGATCTGAAAAGTTGGAAAAGATTCTTTTAATACAAAGACCTTATTTCAACAAGTCAGGCTTGGGAATGACTTCATAAACTATTCCTCTAATTGATTTTCCAAAAGTAAAGGAAAAAAAATCAAACAAAGACCTACAAAAACTTTTTACAGAAATTATTTTCAAAAAATCTTTATAAAACCCATAGGTCGAAGTGCTCTCAAATGTTCTAAGTGCAACAACTGAGAACACTTTGAGGAAGAATGTCATATGGTTTGGAGATCTGTTAAAAAGGTTTGGGCAAAGACTATATATTGCACTAACTCCACTAGACCTAAGAAAATGTGGGTACTAAAGAAAGCTTGAGTTTCTTTTGTAATTGTAGGTCACTATCAAGAAAAATGTTAAATGAGTTTTG
Organism: Eucalyptus grandis x Eucalyptus urophylla; assembly: GCA_028830015.1. NCBI lineage: Eukaryota > Viridiplantae > Streptophyta > Magnoliopsida > Myrtales > Myrtaceae > Eucalyptus > Eucalyptus grandis x Eucalyptus urophylla. The sequence continues at coordinate 23,369,672 of CM054200.1, read as the reverse complement.
GATAATGGCTGTTCAAAACACATGACTGGAGATTCAAGTTGTTTTACAAAATTTGTTCAAATAATGGTGGAAAAGTCTCTTTTGGTGGAAATAGCAAAGGAAGAATTGTTGGTTGTGGAACTGTAAAGATTGGAAGTCTCACAATCAACAGTGTCTCATTGGTGGAAGGATTAAATTTTACTCAGCATAAGCCAACTATGCGACACTAGATTCAAAATCAATTTCCAAGAAAGAGTATGTTCGGGAACTAGTAAAGATCTTTCTCAATCTTTTATTGGACGAAGACATGGGAACATTTATCTTCTAGATATAAAACCAGAAAGATCTCAATGTCTAATATCAATTCAAGATGAAGCGAATCTTTGGCATCGAAAACTTGGCCATGTCAACATGAAGCAAATTGCCAAGATTTCTCCCATGAAACTTGTTCGTGGACTGCCCAACTTGAAGTTTCAAAAATCCGACTTATGCACACCATGTGTGTTGGGAAAATAGGTAAAAAGTCCTTTTAAACTAATAAATCAAGTTTCTACTAATCGTGTTTTACAGCTTCTGCATATGGATCTCTTTGGACCAATAAGAACTCAAAGCATTGGTGGAAAGAGATATTGCCTAGTAATTGTGGATGATTATTCACGATTTACTTGGGTTTACTTTCTAGCAAGCAAGTCTGAAACATTTTCTCACTTTTCAAAGTTTGTCAAGAAAGTACATAATGAGAAAGGATATACTATTTCAAGCATACGGATAGACCATGGATGAGAGTTTGAAAATCAAGATTTTGCAAAATTCTATGATAAATATGGTTTTCAGCATGTTTTCTCCTCTCCATACACTCCAGAACAGAATGGAGTTGTCGAAAGAAAAAATAGATCTTTGAAGGAAATGGCAAGAACCCTTTTAATTGAAAGTATTATTTCTTCTTGTTTTTGGGCTGAAGCAGTTTCTACAGCTTGTTATATTATTAACAGAGTATTTTTAAGGCTTATTCTGGAGAAAACTCCTTATGAGTTGTTTAAAGGAAAGAAGCCAATTGTTTCTTACTTTCATGTATTTGATTGCAAATGTTTTGTTTTGAAAAATGCAAATGATCGAACTAATAAGTTTGAGGAGAAATCAAACGAAGGAATCTTTCTTGGATATTTAACTACTAGCAAAGCTTACAGAGTATTCAACAAGAAGACTCAATCTGTGGAAGAATCTATGAATGTCAAATTCCAAGACTCTTTGCAAAATCAACTGATTCAGACTCAATCTGAAGAATCTGAATTTGCTCCAGACCTTACAAAGTCTACCTCCCCTGAAGTAGCTCAGACTTCTGAAGATCATCAACAAACGGAAATTGAAGAATTAACTGAAGTAGAAGAACAGCATTCTGTCAGACCGACCAGCAACTGGAAGCACAAACCTAGTCATCCCAAAGAACTCCTTATCGGTGATATTAATGACGGGATTTGTACTAGATCCAAAAAGTAAAAAGAGTCTAGCGCCGTGGCACTTATTTCTGAAATAGAACCCAAAAGCATAGAAGAAGCTTTAACTGACGAAAACTTGATTGAAGCTATATACGAAGAACTTAGACAGTTCAGTATTAATGATGTTTAGGAATTAACTCCTAAACCAAAAGGTAAATATATTATTGGAGCTAAATGAGTTTTCAAGAACAAGATGGACGAAAAAGGAAAAGTGGTCAAGAACAAAGCAAGACTCATGGCCAAAGGATATACGCAAGAAGAAGGGATAGACAATGATGAGACCTACGCACCAGTAGCAAGGTTAGAAGCAATTAGATTATTATTTGCTTTTGCCTGTTATAAAAATTTCAGGTTATTCCAAATGGACGTCAAAAGTACTTTCCTAAATGGATTTATCCAAGAAGAAGTCTATGTGGAACAACCTCCCGAATTTGAAGACCCAAAGAAACCAGACTCAGTATTCAGACTGAACAAGGTTCTATATGGATTAAAGCAAGCACTTTGAGCATGGTACGACAGGTTAAGTAAGTTTTTAATTCAAAATGGTTTTGTCAAAGGAAAAGTGGATACTACTTTGTTTATTAAAAGAGAAGGTAAAAACTTTCTTCTTGTTCAAATTTACGTTGATAATATTATATTTGGATCACCTAATGAAAACCTGTGCAAGAAGTTTTGTAAGTCTATGCAGGATGAATTTGAGATGAGCATAATGGGTGAACTATCCTTCTTTCTCGGATTACAAGTGAAACAATTGAAGGAAGGAATTTTCATTCACCAAGAAAAATATGCAAAAGAACTCGTTAAAAAGTTTAGATTGGAGAATTGCAAAAAGACTAAGATACCAATGTCTAGTTCTTCGAAGCTGAACAAAGATGAAGGAGGAAAGAAAATTGACTAGAAGCTCTATAGGAGTATTATTGATTCACTTCTTTATCTTACTACTTCTAGACCTGACATTTTGTTTAGTGTTTGCATTTGTGCTAGATTTTAATCTGATCCCAAAGAATCTCATCTAAGTGCTGCAAAACGCATCATCAAATACGTTGCAACTACCTCAAAGTTAGGTCTATGGTATCCCAAATAAGGAGACTTTACTCTCATTGGATATTCAGACGCAGATCTAGCAGGTTGCATAGTTGATAGAAAGAGTACTTCTGGCACTTGTCAATTGTTGGAAAACAGGACGGTATCGTGGTTCTCAAGGAAGCAAAGTATTGTGGCTCTTTCAACAGCAGAAGCAGAGTATGTGGCCCTTGAAAGTTGCTATTCTCAAATCTCATAGATAAAACAACAACTGAGAGACTTTGGAATCGAAGATTCATGCACCAAGATCAAATGTGACAACACCAGTGCAATCAATCTTACAAAGAATCCAATTCTTCATTCAAGAGCAAAGTACATAGAGATTCGACATGACTTTATTATAGATCATGTTCAAAATGAAGAAGTTATGATTCAATTCATTGATTCAAAGAATCAATTGGTGGATATATTTACAAAGCCACCGGAGAAAAGCCTATTTGAGTCTATTCGCAAGACTAAACATCACATCTTTTATTTAGTAAAGTTTGAGAAGCTCAGACTCAGAAGACCAAGAGTTACGACTGTAAGTTATTTCGGTACTAGTAATTTAACTTTTGGATAAAGACTTGAAAAGGTACGATTACTTATTAATCGCTAATTGATTGAAATTATATTTCCAAGTTTTTGAATTAGTGGTAGTTATTCATTTTCAAAATGGCAGTTATTCTTTTTCGAAAAGGTATTTTGATCTTCCCTTTTATATCGTTTCGTTTACCTCGCTCCACTTGCTTTAGATTCTGTTTTCTTCGTTTTCACTCTCAAACCCTAAAATAATAAACTCTCACTTGCTTTCACTTTCACTCTTGTTTAATCCAAAAAGTTTTCACCTTTTCGAGCAAGTTTGAGAATTTCTCCCTTGAAGTAACAATGTCTTCGAGAAAGTCTTCGAGAATCGCAAGCAGGGGACTACGACACATGCTTGAGGGTCCTACGCATTTCAACTTGACCAAAGAAGAAGATTCTTCTCCACCATAGCGACCAAGTCAGCGACACCCTTCTCAGCAATGTCAGTCTTCTCTACTGACTCATCCAGAAGAAGAAATTTTGGAAGAAGTTGAACCTGTAAGAACGTTAACTCCTAATGTTGCTTTCAAGCTTTATTCTAGTTTGAAAAGAGGGGGAACTGCTATGTGCTTGATTGATGAGTACCTACGAGAGAGAGGCTATAAGAATGAGACTCTATTTATGTGCGATATGGAGAAAATGGGTATTGCAGAAAAGGGATCAGTTGAAAAGGCCTTCGCTAATTTTCCTACTGACCCATGCTTTAGCACTACTAATCAGCCATAAGGACATGATGACGACGAACGTATGTTTACCCATTTTCAGCCTAGAATGGGGTGGCTACAAATATTACTGGTGATGGTTCAAGCCTTTTCAGATCGAAGGACTACAAGAGGGTTTACTTGAATCTAATGAAGGAGGGGTCATGAACCTTAGGAGTGTCGATTTTGATTCAGTGAACGTAAATTTGTGAAAGAAGTTTGCTTTATTGCAATTGGAACGCTTTTATTCTGAATCTACTGTTGCTTATCCTAAACTCACAGCTTACTTTTGCTCGAACTTATCTTTTGTGGATGCAAACAATTTCTCTTTCACAGTGAGGGATCAGGATTTTTTGGTGGATATGGACACTTTGGCTGACATAATTGGGTTGGAAAGAGCGAGTTTCCAACCAATTAGCGTGTCCGTTGCTCATGCTACTCTATCATTAGTGAAAGATCGGGATGCTAAAGGCAAGATTTCCTACTCTAGGATGAATGCCTCCAACATCTTGCTGCACACGATCGTAATCAACTACATCTGTCCAAAGTTGACATCCAAGATCGATGTCTCTCGGTTGGAAGCGAAATTGTTGTATGCCATCAATATTGGCTACAAATTCTCTCTACCTCACACCATCATGTTTCACATGTACAGGACAATGGTGAAGGATAAGGGACAACTCCCTTATTCTACTCTTATCACGCGCCTTTTTGGACATTTTAAAATTCACATCCTCGCACCATTATGTTTGACAACCATTTTCCCAATGGTGATTGGATTTAAAATGGTCACAAAGATGCGTTTGAAAGAGCTGAACAAGATGTTAGAGCGCATGAAGGAGAAGTTTCCTGTCAAAGCAAAACAAGACTTTGCTGCAGCCAAAAGGAAAGGCAAGCAACCCATGGCTGCTCCAATAAAGAGGAAGAGAATTCTCATCTTGCAGGATGAAGATGATGATGATGGTGAAATGACTCTTTCAGCCTTACGAAATTTGAAGAGTTTTGTTAGCTTTCAAGAGACTTGCGAAGAGCTAGAAGAAGGAGAAAAAGAGAGAGAAGAGACAAAGAAGGAAGATGAAGAACCGAGGAGGATAGAGGAAGAAAGAAGAGAAGAGGAAGAAGAGGAAAGAAGAGGAGAGGAAGAAGAAGCATAAAGAAGAGAAGAAAGAGGACAAGAATGAGAAGAAGAGAGAGACCGGGGTCAAGAAGATTCTTTTGAGCCAACTTTGGCTATCTCCTTGTCCAGTGATTCTGAGATGGCAGGAACTGGAATTGCTGACTCGCATCACTCTGAAGCTGGAGTTGATCAAGAAGAAATCTTACCTACTCCACTTGAAAGCAACCAAATAGGGGGAGCTGTTGGACAACAAGGTATTTTTTCACCTATCTTTACTAGTGATGTGAGTCGTTCTGAAGCGGATCTAGAGGATGTGTATGCCTCTCATTATCTAGAAGCATCTACTCATAGTCATGGTGGACAATCTGCTAAAGTTCCATCCATTCTCAAAACCCTTGGATTCGACTCGACTATACCTAGTGCTGCAACAGAACAAATAGCAAACTTTTCGAGACTGCTAAAGATTCTATTGGATGTAAGGAAGCAGCAATATGCTATGGGGTATGAGATGCATGATCTCAAGAATGCTTTCATGGCCACTTCAGTGTCTTTGCACGATTAGTTAAATGCCCTGAAAAATCGAGTGCAGTCTACTGTGCAGGGTGAAGATTTCCAATCACTGAAGCAGAGTTTTGCAACACTTGAGAAGACAGTGAATTCTATGGGAGAGTTCAAGCTTGTTTGCCTTCCAAAACAACCATGATTCTGACTCTATTTTCAAGCAGCTATTTTTATTTGCTCTCCACTTTTGGTTGTGGTTTGGACTGGTTTTGATTGTTTGATTTGATCTTTTGATGCTTGTAGTAACTTAAGCTATGTTAATGATTATGGAAAGGGTAGTTGTTTTATAGGATTAACACGTTTTCTGTGGTTGTGGAATCGCTACTATCCATAACCTAATCTACTTATCTCTTTTGAGATATCTTGTTTTGCTTAAGTGTTGTTTTGCAGGTCAAAAGTATTCAAATCTACGAGAAAGTTTTGTCACCATCAAAAAGGGAGAGATTGTTGGAGAAAACTTCCTTATTTGTTTTGAAGTTGATAAAACATTTCCATCAGTCTAGTCTGAAGACTTGCAGACTCTATCGTCAAAGTCTAAAGACTTCTAGACTCAAGATTTAAAGTCTACCATCACTGATAGTTTCTAGACCGACGAAGAAAAGGCTAATCCGATGAAGAAGACTTATCCATATGAGAGTATATCTTTAAGGATTTGGTTCGTACGGTTGAAGAAGATCTCACGGCTGGAGATAGCATCTCGTGAGCAGTTATTCTTATTGAAATCAATTCGGATAATTAGATCTGTTGATTGGCGAAGTATACTTGGAAGGTTCTACTTATGGAAACCTAGATCCTAATTGTATGGGTGAGCAGGATTGGTGGGCTATCATCACATTCCTTTAATAACTCAAGATCTCCCTAATGGATTCTGTCCAATGGGTAGATTGGAAGAACTCCTTTGGAAGGCGGCAATGGTTATGAAGGTATGGAGGTGTATATAAGGAAGACGCTCAAGTTATTCGAGTGTATGCGTGAAAGAAAAATTTCAAAGTCTGAAGCTCCTAGTTATTTGCTATTTCAATTGTCGAGTTTAAGTTGTACTCAAAAGGGAGATTAAATACTTGTGAGACCTTGAGGAAGTGTAGCAGAGTTTTTACACTATGGAATCAAGGACGCGAGACTGTAAAATCTCTTTTAGTTATTAATGGAATCAAACCAGTGGGCTGTCAGTGCGGGAGAGTGGACGTAGGCTTGGTCTAAGCCGAACCACTATAAACCTTGTGTTTCGATTCTCTTTCCCTAATCTCTTTACTTTAATTCATAGCTTTATATAACTATTTATAGTCTTTTATATCTTCAGTCTATTACACTCAAAAGATGAATTAATCTGTTAAGTATTGCAAAAACTTCTTTTGATCACCTATTCACCCATTTCTAGATGCTCTTACTAGCCCTATCAGATTCAACTGGAAAAAGCAGAGCACTCAACATTTCTAGAAGAAACCGACTAAGGATAATGGAACCAATCAAGACCTGATATGCTTCGAATGTAAGAAAAAGAGGCATATCAGACCTAACTTTCCTCTGTTGAAGAAAAAGAATATAAGAACTAAGAGATACAAAAGAGCTTTCAAAGTAGAAACTTAGAGTGATACCAAGTGCGAGGAAAGTGATGAAGAATATGTCAACATATGTCTGATGGCCAATTCATAATCAAACTCAGATTTTGAAACAGATTTTGATTTAGACTCAGATAAAGAATTTGAGGTTAGAAATTTAAAAATTCCTGTTAAAGTCTCAAAGTATATAGATGAATTCAGTCTTAGTCTCAAAGCATCTCTTAAAAGGATTTCCGAACTAAAGAGGGAGAATTCTAAACTGAGGTAACAAGAAACTTCTTCGAAAGAAAAGTTTGAAAGTCTGGATAAAAGTTTTGTTGATTAGAAAGTAAATTCAGATTTTCTTTCAAAGGAAAATGCATTTTTGAAAGAAGATATTTCAAATATCATAAAAATATTTTCAAAAGGATCTGAGAAGTTGGAGAAAATTCTTTTAGTACAAAGACCTTATTTTAACAAATTTGGTTTGGGTATGACTTCAGAAATTATTCATTTTATTGATTTTCCCAAAGTTAAAGAAAGAATCAAGAAAAGACCTCCAATGGCATTTTACAAAAGTCACTTTCAAAAGGTTTTTGTAAAACCTGTTGGTCGAAGTGCTCTCAAATGTTCAAAGTGTAACAGCTCAGAACATTTCGAGAAGGAATGTCCCAAGGTTTGGAGAACTGTTAAAAGGGATTGGGCAAAGACTATTTTCAATACTAACTCTCCTAGACCCAAGAGAATATGGGTACCAAAGAAAACTTGAGTTCTTCTTTTGATCACAAGTCACTATCAAGAGAAAGATCAAATGGTATTTGGATAGTGGTTGTTCAAGACACATGACATGACATTCAAGTTGCTTTATAAAACTTGTTTAAGTGAATGGTGGAAAAGTTTCCACTGGTGGAAATGGCAAAGGAAGGATTGTTGGATGTGGAACCGTGAAGATTGGAAGCTTGACTATCAATAATGTCTCCTTGGTGGAAGGTCTGAATTACAATCTACTTAGCATAAGTCAGCTTTGCGATACTGGATTCAAAATAAATTTCCAAGAAGGCATCTGTTCAGGAACGAGCAAAGATTTCTCTCAATCTTTCACTTGAAGAAGGCATGGGAATATTTATCTTCTAGATATAAAAGCATCAAGTTCTCAGTGTCTTATAACTATTCAAGATGAAGCAAATCTTTGGCATCGAAAGCTTGGTCATTTTAACATGAAGCAAATTGCCAAGATTTCTTCCAAAAGGCTTGTTCGTGGTCTTCCCAAGCCGACTTTTCAAAAGTTTGAATTATGCACTTAATGTGTTTTGGGAAAACAGGTTAGAAGTTCCTTTAAACCTGTAAATCAAGTTTTTACCAATCGAGCTTTGCAGCTTCTACATATGGACCTCTTTGGACCAACCATAACTCAAAGTATTAGTGGAAAGAAGTACCGCCTAGTAATCGTTGATGATTATTCTCGCTTTACTTGGGTTTACTTTCTGGCAAATAAGTCTGAAGCCTTCTCTAACTTGTCAAAGTTTGCCAAGAAGGTTCAGAATGAAATGATATGCTATTTCGAGCATACGAACAGACCATGGAGGTAAATTCGAAAATCAAGACTTTGTGAAGTTCTGTGATGAATCTAGTTTTCAGCATGTTTTCTCTTCTCCATACACTCCAGAACAAAATGGGGTTGTGGAAAGGAAAAACAGATCCTTACAGGAGATGGCAAAAACCCTTTTAATTGAGAGCAATATATCTCCTTGATTTTGGGCAGAAGCAGTTTCTAAAGCTTACTACATCATCAATAGAGTGTTCTTGAGGCCAATCTTGAAGAAAACTCCATATGAAGTGTATAAAGGAAAGAAGCCAAATGTTTCTTCCTTTCATGTTTTTGGATGTAAATGTTTTGTTTTAAAGAATGCAAATGATCAAACTGGGAAGTTTAAAGAAAAATCAGACGAAGGAATCTTCCTTGGCTATTCTACTTCAAGCAAAGCTTACAGGGTCTTCGACAAGAAGACTCAATCCGTGGAGAATCTATGAACGTCAAGTTTCGGGATTATGTGCAAACTCAACCAGATCAGACTCAACTTGAAGAGTCTGGACTTGTTCTAGTCTTTACAAAGTCTACTTCCCTTGAAGAGGTTCAAACTTCTGGAGATTAGCAATAAGCAGATCTAAAAGATTCAACTGAAACAGAGGATCAGCAGACTCTCTGTGACATCCTGAATTTTTAATTCAGTTTTCCATTAAATAAATCGGGCTTTTCAGTAACACGCCTATAGTGCTATTCTCAGAGCTGATCACTCTTGGGATAACTAAGCTAGCTGGAAAAGACATTAGGGAATTTTAATGCGATAGACTTAAGAATTCGACCAAGAATCGACAACTTGACGGTGCTCATCTGCAGAGATCATTACGGCACAGTTAAAAGCCGATTAGAGATTAGAGATAGGTTGGTTCAACAGAGATGTGTGGCTAAACATGGGTGATTCCACCAAATTACAAAATTCTCATCAACCAGTACTAGAATGATTTTTTTTGTCGTTTTGGTACCTTACGTACGCATTTGAAAACTCAAGATTTTCACAACCATTGAGAGTAGCCAATGTGTCTAAGAGGCTCATTGTGGCTCGAAGAAAATCGACCACGGGTCATTTACACTAAAAATTTCTAAAAGTTACCTAGTAGCCTAGGTCACGCTAAAATCACGCCAGATTGAAATTAACAGCGAATTTGAATCCAATTTCAGAAATTGAAAGTTCTATCATGTCACATGTCATTTTAAGAACGTCGACTCATCCTCTGAAGATTTTTTTGCAAACCAAGATTTTAGCGAAAAAAGTCGATATAAGGTTGTTTTCGATCGGAAAATTCAGGGGACCGGTTTTGATCCCACAACTGGGATGCAAGTTGAATCTATTGGTGAGAAAAATGAAAATTTGATCGAGGGCTCGATAATGGAATTTATGGGAGCCAAATTGATTTGATACAAGTGCAAATTGGAGAGGAATTAAGGGTATTGTCTTCAAATTTGTAGCCTCCTTGGACACCACTTTTGGACCACTTCCAAGGCTTCTAGAGGAAGCTTGGTGCTTGGAAAATTGCTGAGGAAGCCAGCCTTGCATGGTGGGACCAAGCCAAGGAGACAAGGAGATAGAAAGGAGAGCAAAAGTCCCCTTCAATCCAAAGCTGTCCCTTTCCTCTCTCCCTCTCACCGTCGACCTCCCCCCCCCCCCTCTATTTCCAAACCTCTAGAAGTTCCAAAGACCCAGAAGAAACCGAGCTTCAACCTCCCTTGCCGTCGTAACCACCCGCCAAGCTGCCGAACCGCTGATCATACCTGTCGCACCTAGCCACAAGCTCGTAGCAAGTCATGCCGCATTGTCTCGCCTCCTATCAACCCCAGCCACTGTCCCTACATCCCCTGGCCATTGTGGAAGTCGCTGAAGCTCAGCTCGCCGCTGTCCAGTAGCTGCTTGGACCCGCAATAGCCCCACCGCTCATCCTTAGTCGTTTCCAGCCCAACCAGTTGCTCAGCCTCTTCCTTCAACCCAAGAACAGAAACCAAAGCCTTGGATCTGCAGCTTGTTGTTTGGCCCATTTCCGAGCCCTTCCGGACCTCGATAGTTGCACCCGCTTTGGAGTTTGTGGACTACCTCTGCATCCCCATCGAAGTGAGCTCGTTAAATCGTTAATCAAGTGAGTTTACTCACTAATCTCTGCTTAGGGAGTTAATTATGCTTAAGGGTTGATTAGTTTAAGTTAAGCATGGATTATGTGGTTAGTTAAAATATATTAGTGATTTAATTAATCGTTATTGCATGTTAGGTGGTTAGAATAGTGCAATTAGCAAATAAATAAGTTGTAGTATTTATCTAGAGTGGTTTCGAAATTTTTCCAAACCCGTCTTAGCTTTTAATTAGGCTTTTCTGGCCTAAGTGTGCATTTTTGCTATTTATTGGCATTTAATAATTAATTGCGGTAATTATTTAATTAATTATTATTTTTCGAAAATTAGACTGGGATAGCCGGTGATCGGAATTTTATGTTGATCGTAATGGTATGATTTTTTTATTTAATTGACTACTATTTTTTGCTGATTGAGTGAGATTTGCAATTTTTGGTATTTATCCCAAAATTTTATAATTTTAGCATTTAATTAGAAAATTACTAGGTGTCGGTTTATGGCGCAAAAAATGTTTTTATCAACTACATAATTAGTGGGGTTTAATAAAGTAAAGATATTATATTTTTGGCTGAGGCCAATCGTGTACCCACACACGATTAATTTTATCGGGTGATAAAATGTGGCACCCCCGATTTGCTTGAGGTAGCCACAGGTGATCTCTTATTACTCGATCTCCTACAACTTCACAGACTGATACCCTTTAAATGGAATTTTTTTTTTGAAAAGGTCCCAGCGTAGCTCATTAGCGGAAGCATAAACAAGTCTCACCATCCCTTACTCCAATAATCATAATGCAATGCACACCAACTATGCTTCAAATGATAAGACAAAGCCGAGTCACTTTTATTTATATTTTCATGATGGATATTTTTGGGTCGGTACAACAAAAAGGCCAAGATTTTTAACTATACTTGGCTATCACTCAAAAGAGGACTCGATCCTACATTGAACATGTACAGCCCTCCATCAACAAGCGTCGGCTGTCTCCAAAAAGTGTCAACTCCCATCAGCTATACGTGTGATCACACCCAATCCGGTGCATCGGGTGGCGGCGGCGGTAGCATCCCTAACATCACTCCATCACGCCGGACATAGATAGACAAAAACTCCTAGATAACCGGGCCATCAACAAGACCCACATCGTACATCACCAAGACATGTACTCAAACAAACACTAAACCAAGGGCACCGACACAAATGTGCTCCGTACGCTCCACATCAACATCAGTAGGTATGCCATAGTAAATACCGCGTGCAACTGGTCGGAAAGGCATCTTTCTAATTTGAAATGTTAATCCCCAAAAGGGGTGAGTACAACCACTTAACAGTAAAGATCCATCAAACTACTCAATGCATCAAACAGAACAATCATGGTATCGAAAACAAAACACATATCATTCATGCATTCAACCATACCTTACCTTATAGCCATGCATATATCACTTTGCAACGTGCATATCCCACCATGCACTCATCATTAAACAGCCATGCATATATCATTTTGCAACGTGCATATCCCACCATGCACCGTTAGTAGGGGTATAAACGGTTCGGTTCGGTTTTTCGGTTTTTTGGTTTTTGGTTTTTAACCTTTGGTTTTCGATTTTTGTTTTTTTTTGTTAAACTCATATTTCTCCACTTTTATTTGTTGGTTCGATTCGATTCGGTTAACCGATAAAAACCGAACTGAACCGAAAAGCTTCAGTTTTTAATGAAAACCAAACCAAATGAAAACCGAACCGAAAAAACCGAATTTTTCGGTTCGGTTCGGTTCGGTTTTTTGTTCGATTACTGACACCCCTACTCGTCAGTAAACAGCCATGCATATATCACCATGCCATACGCACAAATCCATGTGCGTGATTCAATTCTCGATCTTTATATTTCAAATAGATCACATCATTTTCTTTCCAGGGACCAATGCTTACATCCCACAATTTATCGCTCGCATCCCACCTGGCATTGCGAGGAACCTCTGGCACACACACTCCGGGCATCTCGTACCCCAACTAGCATCACGAGGTATCCCCCCGGCACACACCTCCGAGGCTTCCGGTACACACACTTTGGGCATCCCGACACTCTCGAGGCATCCAGCACACACACTCCGGGCATCCCGACACTCCCGGGGCATCGTCGGCTCACACCTCCGACGGTCTCGTTATTATCTCAATTTATATTCACACATGTATCTCAATTTCAACATGGCATTTGATGCAACAATATCAAGGGTCTCAACCAACTTTTCATGCCATATAACATGCTATATGTCATCATATATGCAGCAAAATCAACCACTCAAAAGTATTACATCACATGGACAAATTTATTTATCTTTAAAAACACATCAATTTTTTCTCGGATAAATCAGAATACATTCCTCTAGTTAAAACTCTAGAAAAATTAGTAAATGGTATTAATAAATTCTGAAAACTTGACACATTATAGACGAGACCTAAAGGCAGATATCTCATGAATAACACCATGCCAAAAGAACTTCACACAAAATAGCACGGTCCATGCATCACAGTTTTCAGGACTTCAATATTTCAGCTTGCACAGTTTCGGAAGGAATTTAAATTAAATACCGAAATGAACTCCAAAAATTCTGAGATTTTGACATGTTATAGACAAGTCCTAAAGGTAAATATCTCATGAAGAAATAAAAACCCAAATCGTTCTAGATTAATAGATATAGACGATTTATTTCTCCTGTTCCCGGTGTGGTCTTTTTCCAGACTATCATCTTTCAAAAGAAACTCGTTTCACTGACTTAAATATATTCGTTCCTTCTAAATTTTCAGTATGTTATTCCTCAGAATATTACCTACAACTTTCATTAAGGACACACGATCAAATTTGAACTGTATGATTTTATAAAAATCACGAAATCATACTAGGTCGAGGTAGCGTTTTTCCCAGATCCAGTTTCTTCGAAGAACAACGATTTCACTGACCTATTTTTTTCCATTTCCTCTAAATTTTTGATATGTTCTACCTCAAGAAGTACACTAAAACTTTAATTAATAGATCAAATTGAGATTTTGATAAGAAAGCTACTTTACAGACCACGAAATCACTAAAGGTCAGCACAACAAATTCCAGATCTTGTCTCTCCAAAGGAAAATCGTTTTACCAGGAAATCCTTGTCCGTTTTGTCTCAAATTTTAGTATGTTATTCCTCAAGATGTTCTATACAACTTTCATTAACAGATTGAAGCAATATTCCAACTAAAAAGTCGCATGCAGCTCACAAACTCATGAATGGTCGGACTGGTTTTTCCAGAAACAGCATGCTAGGCCAACGAATTTCTCCCTATAGCTTCGACCTTTCATCACATCTACCAAAACCAAAATTCACCATCTTCTATACATACATCACATCAAGCAAAGGGTAGGTTTTAGGACTCTACTTGCCTCAAACTTAAGCACAAAACAGCGACGAATGGCGGGCAAAGCGGCGAACAAACGGCGTCGAGCTAGGCGAACGATCGGCGGACGGACCTCCCTCCTTCCTCTCGCACGCACGGCCTCTCCTTTCTCTCTTCCTTTCTTCCTTTCCTTTCTCTCTTTCTCTCCTCTCTCTCTCTCGGACGACTTGAATGAATGGACCGAAAGATGGTCTTAATGACATGGAATCGACTAGTTCGATTGATCGTTGGCTCGATCTACTTTGATGAATCGATTTGTTGCAATGATTGATTAAGTGATTGAATTTGTATTGACTTGCAGGAAGGGACTGAGGCAAAGGTAAGTCCTTTGACTCGTGTTTGTGCTCAGGCAGCCCTTGGGGCGTATTTTCTTCCTAGTCGAGTCTTAGGGGGTGAACTCGCTGAGACGTCGTCTCACCCCGTTGTGGGATAATATTTACAGGTCCCTAGATGATAGCTCCTCCTGAGCATTTTGGATAGCTGAAGAAGGTCACTGAGCAGAAGTGTTTTATTCCGCTACATGGGAACCCAAGAGGATGGGTCTATGAGTTAGTGAGGTTTGTGGTCTGGGTTGATGAGGCCTTACCCCATAAGGTACCCCATCAATACATATCATGGTACTGTCAAGAGCGGAATGGACAGCAAGAGGGTCCTATACCTGAATCTAAGGTCCCTGTGTATGTGCTGGAAATAGCTTTTGGGAAGGGTACGGCTGACCCTCCACGTGGTTCAGTGGTGGACCCAGACCTATTACATCTAGGGACGCCAGAGTATTTAGTCGAGAAGTCAACTGAATAGGGGATCTGTAGCTTTTCCACCCTTTTTGCAGACCTTGTTTGTATTGGCTGTTATTGTATATGACATAGTTGGATATGTATATAAGTGTGTTGTGGTTTGGTTTTCAAAAAATTGTGGCCGTACTTTTTTATCAAATTGTGTTGTTGTATGTGGATTATTTATCTGCTTCTGCATGTGCATTAAAACGAATGGGTCGGCGATGCGTCTTAAGATGTCACTATTTCATCGACCACCGAAGGATGGGTATGTACTCAGAGGATTTGGGCGTGACATTCTCAAACCAACCAGCAAGACAAAATGGGTTTTCAGGAACAAGATGGACGAGAAAGGAAAAGTGGTTAGGAACAAATCAAAACTTGTAGACAAATGATATATGCAAGAAGAAGGGATAGACTATGATGAAACCTATGCACCAATAGCGAGGTTAGAAGCAATTAGATTATTACTTACTTTTGCTTACTATAAAAATTTCAGGTTATTCCAAATGGACGTCCAAAGTGCATTCCTAAATGGATTCATCCAAGAAGAAGTCTATGTGGAACAACCACCAGGATTTGAAAATCCAAGAAAGCCAGACTCAGTCTATAGACTGAAAAAGGCCTTGTATGGACTAAATCAAGCACCTCGAGCCTAGTATGAAAGGTTAAGTAAATTACTAACCCAAAATGGTTTTGTCAATGGAAAGATATATACTACTTTGTTCATAAAAAGAGAGGGTGAAGACTTTCTACTAGTTCAAATTTATGTTGATGATATTATCTTTGGATCCCCTAATAAAAATCTATTCAAGAAATTCTCTAGATATATGCATGATGAATTTGAGATAAGTATGATTGGTGAGTTAACCTTCTTTCTAGGATTGCAAGTTAGATAATCGAAGAAATGTATCTTTATTCATCAAGAGAAGTATGCAAAAGATCTCATCAAGAAATTCGGATTTGAGAATTGCAAGAAGATAGAGACACCAATGTCAAGTTCTTCGAAGCTGGACAAAGATGAATAAGGAAAGAAAGTAGACCAAAAGCTTTACAGAAGTATAATCGATTCTCTTATTTACCTTACTGCATCTAGACCTGACATTTTATTTAGTGTTTGCATCTGTGCTAGATTCTAATATGATCCCAAAGAATCTCATTTAAGTGATGCAAAATGCATCATCAAATATGTTGCAACTGCTCCATCAGAAGGTATATGGTATCCTAAAGAATGAGATTTTACTCTTCTTGGATATTCAGACACAGATTTAGCAGGTTGTGAGGTCGATAGAAAGAGTACTTTTGGTACTTGTCAACTACTGGGTAGCATGCTGGTGTCTTGGTTCTCAAGGAAGTAAAGTATTGTGGCTCTATCAACAGTAGAAGCAAAGTATGTGGCTCTTGGGAGCTGTTGTTCTCAAATTTTTTGGATAAGACAACAGCTAAGAGACTTTATAATTGAAGAATCATGTACTGAGATCAGATGTGACAACACCAGTGTTATTAATCTCACGAAAAATCCAATTCTTCATTCAAGGGCAAAGTATATAGAAATTCGACACCATTTCATAAGAGATCATGTCCAAAATGAGAAGATTATGATTTAGTTCATTGACTCGAAAAATCAGTTAGCGGATATATTTACAAAGCCTGTGGAGAAAAATCCATTTGAGTTTATTCGTACTAGACTGAATATTTTATCTCCTACCAGTTAAAGTCTGAAGTTGGTCAAACTCAAACTTTCCAAACTCTACTTCAGTAAAAGAAAGTCTCAAATCCAGGTATTTTATTTTTGAAATAAAAATATATGTTTTATTGAATCGTTGTTTGCCTATTTTATTTTTGGAAGTTATCTTTTTCAAATTTTGAATTTTTGGCAGTTTTTATTTTCAGTTATTTCGAAAAAATGAAATTTTCTTTGTGACAGTTCGTTTTTCTCTTTTATTTGTGACCGTTCATTTCCTTTATATACTTTTCGTATTCCTTTTGAGCACTTTTTACCAAACCCTAGCATACAGACTTTCTACTCTCGTTTCTAGTCTCTCATTTTTACTCTCAAGTTTGTGTTGCAAGTCTTCATCTTTTTCACTCTAACTTGTTCGCAAAATCCTCCACGACTGTGAAGATGTCTTTTCAAAGAAAATCGTCTCGGATCGCAAGCATGGAACCACGGAATATGCCTGAGGGTCCTATGCATTTTGATCTGACCGAGGAAGAAAAGATTTTACAACATTCTCCACAACGTGCTACACAAAATCCTCCACAACCAGTGCAAGAGGAAATTGAGGAAGATGTGGAACCTCTCCGAACCATGAAACCCTAGGTTATTTATAAACTTTACTCTCATCTGAAGACGACTGGTACTGCTATGACCTTTATCGATGAATCTCTAAAAGAAAGAGGAAACAAGAATAAGACCCTTTTCTTGTGAACGATGTAAAGATTAGGAATAGGATATGAAGGATCGGCAGATAGAGCGTTTGCTAATTCTCTAGTGTTTCCTCATTTTGGCTCTTTTAATCAGCCTAAGAATAAAGATGATGATGAGAGGATGTTCTTGAACTTCCAGCCGAGAATGGGCATTGCTACTGAAGTGCCCGATGATGGAATGAGTCTTTTTCGTTCTAAAAATTAAAAAAAAAAAAAGAGTTTACACCAGACCGTTGAAAAGAGGGGTGATGAACCCTCGATTAGTCGATTTTGATTTTCTAGATTCAATCAAAGTGAATCTAAGGGAAAAATTCTCTCTCCTTTAACTAGAGAACTTTTGCTCTGAGACTTCTATTGGATATCCTAAGTTAACTCCTTATTTATATTCGAACTTGTCTTTTCTTGACCCGAATTAATTTCAATTCTCTGTGCATGATAAAAGCTACGTGGTGGATGTTGTTGGAGAAAACTCCTTTGATGTTTTGAAGTTGACAAAACTTATCCAAAGTCTATTATGAAGAATTCTAGAATTTTGTGTCAAAGACTAAAGATGCTCAAACTCTATGTCAAAGTTTGAAGACTTCTAGTGTCACGTCCCGAATCTCGAGCGTGCGCACATCCCATTGCGGTCGATCAAATATGCGACATCCTAGGATACGTCGTCGACCCATTCTTTTCATTACGCATGCGAAAGCGAAACAAATCCCCTGACAACATTTAACTTGGGATAGAAAAGCAGGAAACAAAACCACAACATAACACTCATTTATAAACACATAGGTTTAAATACAACACTGGACTGTCTACAAAATAAACCAGCTCGACAAAAGGGGAACCATCCTAAGACCAACTAGCAGGACACGTTCACCGATCCTTTAGTTTCCATCTTTCCAGACTTAGGGCTTCGGGTCCTCCACGACCGCCATCTAGGGACATGAAAATTTGGCCGACAACGGGGTGAGACATTGTCTCAGCAAGTTCAACCCCCTAAACCCTTATTAGACAGAAAATACACCCCGGGTGGCCTAGCCACATCACACAGTAGACTTACCTCGTCTTAATTCCTTCTTGCAGATTAGCACAATTTGTATCACATAATCTCAGGCAGTAATAATAATTCAAACAATTGGAATACCATCACTTTCATATAAATCACAATTGCACTTAGCACGCATTCCAATTATTATTTACTACCACAATGGCATAGCCTACTCGCAGTTCGGCTATCTACTGACATTAATGCCAGGCATTGCCTCCCCCCTTGGAGCGCGGCTTCGTCACTACGTCGACAGCATTCCCGAAGGAGCATAGGTCCAGTTGGCCTAGCCTCTACTGCGACCCGCATCCGTTATAAGGGGCATCCCATATAGGGGCAAGTCCGGCTTAATAGCCCAGGACGATTCCTCTTAATTATCACACAACCAAATCATACTCGGCCCCAGGATACTTTGCATTTCACTCAATGCTTCCATTTAAAATAGTGATCCCGACCATTTTTTTCATATTAAAAAAAATATTCCAGAAGTTACTCACGTGTGTGGGGGCACGCTAATTTCGAACCAGAAAGCCAATATCTCACTTTTTCAAACCCCACTTTTTAATATAATATTGAAAATCCAATTTTTGCATTAAAACCCGACACTTGGGTTTTTATGAATAAAATCACTATTTATCACAATCAACACTCAATTTGCCACATCCATTCATCAAATTCAAATTCTAAATGCACAGCAGCGATCAACACGAAATTCTGAGAAAATATGGTCCCAAAATAGCTTTCGGAATTTATTAAGCAATTAAATTTATTCCGAAAATTAATTAAATAATAATATTCATATTTTTCACGATCCACACTCAATTTATAATATACAATCATCAATTTCAAAATCTGACTACACAGCAGCGACCAGCATGAAATTTTGAGAATTTAGGGTCCTGACAAAATATTTGGAATTTAATAAATAATTAAATTTATTCCGAAAATAATTAAATAACAATATTTTAATAATTTTGAATAATAATATATTATTAAATTATTTGATAATTTCGAGATATTTAAATAAATCAAAAGTAAATTCCTTTATGTCCAATCAAGGCTTATTCTAAATAAACCTACTTACCCTTAATTAAGCACACTTTAAATTAAAACACCACCTTAATCTAATCTACTATTAAATAACTAAAACTAACAACCTAATAATACTTAACATAAACTAAACCTCCCTAAGCATAATTAACCCTCTAAGCGAGGTTTAGTGAGCTAAAATTACCTGATTAACGAACCAAGCGAACCAAAACGATGGGGACGCCGAGGGGAAAAACTTCCTTCAAAGTGGGCCAAGCATCCGGGGTCGGAAAGCTGGCCAAAAACGGGCCAAAAACTTGCTGTCATACCCATTTCTGCAACCCTCTGTTCGCGACTGGTTGGGGCGGATCCGAGGCTGAGATGGCGAGGCAAGGTTGGCGGAGGGCAAGCGGGGCTCCGGTGAGTCAAGATGGTGGTGTACAATGGCCGGAGGGAGCTCCGGCGGCTCCTGCATGAGCTAAACAGCAGCTCGGGATGACGAGCTGGGCGAGAAGACCGCCAAGACGCTCGGCCAGGAACGGCGCACGAGGACAGTAGCTCGGCGGCGAGACGATGAGAGGCGAGGGCAGTGGCGACAGACGAATGGCGAGGCTCCAGCTGGCGGCATGCGACGACCATGGCTGCTCGGTTCCGTCGAGCAGCAAGAAGAGAGATGGAGAAGGGGAAACCGACGGAAGGGAGAGAGGAAGGAGAGAGAGAGAGATGGGACCATTTCTTTTTTTCTTTTTCTTTAATTCAACAAAAATGGCCCACCATGACCTCATGTGACATCACTTCCCACTCATCCAAATCTTCCACCACAATCTTCCCAATAGGTCCAATTTCAATTTCCGCCATGGCATACCAATTTTTAAACTTTGTATATCACATTCTTCAATTCCATTCAATCCACTTCCAATTGAGCCAAATTAAAGTCCATAAAATTAATCCAATGTCACCACATTTCAATTCACATATTTACTTGACCATAGAACCATCTTGATCTCATAAATACCACCAAAAACGGGCCTACCAATTTTCCGATCCAAATTAACCATACTTTGATTTTTTTGCTGAAAAACTCGACTTGCACGAAAAATCTTCCGAAGATGAGTCAATGTTCCTAAAATGATTTGTGACACACCCAGATTTCCAATTTCTGAATTCGATCTCAATTCACGGTTAATTTCACTCTGGCATAATATTAGCACCTCATGATCTACCGTGTAGCTTTTAGAAATTTTCATGCATTTGACCTATGGTTGATTAGTTCAAGCCACAATGTACATCTTTGAAACATTGGCAACTTTCGGTTGTTGGGGTAATCTCAAGGTTTCAAATACGGACATAGGGTACCCAATCGACAGAAAAGTCGGTCCAGTGCCGATCGACAAGAATGTGCGATCTGGTGGAATCACCCACACCTGATCACATGCCTCTGTCGAATTGACCTATCTTTGGTCTCTAATCAATTTTTAATTGTGCCGTAATGACCCTTGTAGATTAGCTCGGTCGAAAGGTTGCTTCCTGATCAAATTCTCGAGTCTGATGTATTAGAATCTCTTAACGGCTTCACTTGATAAACTAGTTTTCACATGAGTGGCCGACTCAAGAAAAAGAACTATATGCGTGCCAATGAAATGCCCGTCTCAATTTATTGAAAATAGAATTGGAAAATCGGGGATTCACATCCAGACTTTAGGTTCAAAGTCTGCCCACATTGACATATTCCAGACTGAATGCTACTGAAGAATGAAGACTTATCCAGATTCGAGATCTTATTTATTTCTTCAGGAGTTTGATTGGTATGGCATATGGATAGCTCTCTAGATGGATATATCATCTACGAGATTGATTATCTTATTGGAATCAATTTAGATAAATCAAATCTTTTCGGATTGTAAGTAAATAAGGAAAGAATCTATTTATGGAAACCAAGATCCTGATTGTATGGGCAAACAAGATTGATGGGCTTTCATCTCAATCATCAAACAACTCGAGATCTCTTTGATTGATTCTGTTTAATGGGTTGATTGGAAGAATTCCTTTGGAAAGTGCCAACGGTCGTAAAGGCATGAAGGAGTATTTAAGGAAGACTCTTAGTTGTTCAACATGGTGCAAGAGAAATTTCAAAGTTTGAAGCTTTCCATTTCCTTGTTACTCCAAATACTAAGCTCAAAGTTGTAAACAAAAGAGAGAAACTATTGTGAGACTTCGTGAGAGACCAGTAGAAACACTTCACTATGAAATCGAAGAACAAAAGGCTGTAAAATCTCTTTTGATTCTTAGTGAAATCCAGCCAATAAGCTGTCAGCGTGGAGAGTGGACGTAGGCTTGATTTAAGCTGGACTACTATAAGCTTTGTGTTCTTATTTTCTTCCTTAAACTCCTTTATTTTGTTCATCATTTGAATTCTTTCAAAGTCTGTCATTTTCTAAAAGCAAATTACTTCTACTGAACTTTGCGGAAATTTTAGTCCACACATATTCACCCCCCTCTAGGTGTTGCTACTAGCCCTTCCAATTGGTATCAGAGTCTATGTGCTTATTTTATTGAAGTGTTTATACTTTTAAGATAAATATTTATGGTTCGTATTTTGGCTCCAAGTTTGGTTGAAGGGCAAAGTAATACCAGGCCTCCTTACTTTGATGGGAATGAGTATAATGTGTGGAAAAACAAGATGAAGACATTTCTGAGATCAAAAGATCCCTTGTAGTGGGATGTGGTAGAAAAATGGATCAATCCCAAAACTACATCAACTTCAGAAAGAGGAAATGAAGTTGTAGATGCTGGCGAAATAACAAAAGCATAATTAACCAAGATGAAAGGGCTAGTGACAACACCTAAAAGGGGGTGAATAGGTGTGAACAAAAATTTTCGCAAGTTTCAGAAGTAATAATTTGCTTTTAGAAAATGACAGACTATGAACAAATTCAAATTATAGTAGTTAGATAAAACTATGAATAGAATAAAGGAATTTGGGAAGAGCATAAGAATACAAAGTTTATAGTGGTTCGGCTTAGATCAAGCCTACGTCCACTCTCCCACGCTAATAGCCTCCTAGCTGGATTTCATTATGCAATCAACAACAGATTATAACTTTGAGTGCAAACACTTAGTAGTAGATCACACTATCTCACTAAGTCACTCTTTTGATATTTCTCTCATGATCACAAATATTTAAGCTCACGAGAGACAAGTGTATGCTCGAAATTCGCTCAGACTTTGGAATTATGAATTCTACGCTCCGTCTCTTACTTGCTCATCGGTCCTTGATCTCCTTAAATACTTCTCCACTTCCAAACTAGCCGTTGGACAGTATCTAGAGGATCGTCTTCAAATCTACCCATTGGACAGATCTGTATCTAGAAGATTTGGTAGACGTTAAGTGATAGAAGTAGAATCCCAAATTGATTATAATCGCCCATACAAACAGAATCTTGGTTTCCATAAGTAGAGCTTCTCTGTATAGAGAGTTCTTGTTTTCAATATCCAATTGTCAATCAATTAGAATGAGTTAATCCAATCTATCTGAAGTAGAATCAAAACCAGATCACTAGCCGTTATGTTTTGGGTTTGTGTTACGTTCTGTCAAATTGTTTCATTTTGAATCTGCTACGTTTTAAACTTGTGTCTCGTTCTGTATGTAAAATCTGAGAGTGTTCTGTCGAAAATAGAGTCTAGGTGTCTTCAGTCTGAAGTAGAGTCTACAATTTAGACGTCAGTCTGAACTGAAGTAGACTTTACAATCTGGACATCAGTATGAACATATTCTGCTTCTGAACATATTTAGCCATAAGATCTTAATACAGTCTGAATAAGTTCAGCTTCAACATAGACTCTATTTTCCGATTCTTTCAAGTATAAACTTTGACAATATTATTTACATGTTCTATCATCTGCATAAACTATTACTCAACCATTAAACACGTTAGTAGCCTTTGATTTATTTTGTCATCTTCGAAACATCATAAAGGATTTCCCTAATAATCTCCCAATTTTTGATAATGACAAAACAATCTTTGAACATGCAGATGTGTAATCACACTTTTCTAAAATATAATTCAAATAAAAAGATAGCAGAAGATAGCAGATAGATTGAGCATGACAATGTATAGAAAAATAATCGCAGGTCAATATTATGCAATAAATAATATCAACCAATCAACACATATGCCTATTTATATTCTCTCCCCCTTTTTGTCATAATCAAAAAGCGACAATAATGGAAATGATATCACGTAGATAATATAAAATGATAAATATATCTTGCATGAAATACAATTTCCAAAAAATCAGCTTTTACAAAGTAAGTCGAATATTAAAGATATGCAATATATCTCACTTCGATCATATATATCAGCAAATATTCAATAAAAATCACGGATTGTAAAATTCACTTACCCTTTTTGTCATAACAAAACAATAATGTAAATAAGAGATTTGTTAATGAAAAAAGGTAATAAAAGATGCATTAACCGGATTTTTTAGAACTTAACAAATCCTGTTACATTTACCTTTTCCTTCATTCCATAATAATCAAGATTACGATCAATTCAAAAAGATTTTCCACAATTGATTAAAGCTCCCCCTCAATTTGTTGCCTTTTTTAGGTGATCACGATTCGTTTTCTTTCCTTTTTGATTCATGTTCTCCCCCTTTCGTACGACACATAAGGGATTTCCTCAATAATTTGCAAAAACTTTGCACAAGGAAGAGAATCTTTAACCTCCAAAAAATAGTACAGAATCTCCATGATTGTGAAATCTAGCTTTCCAAAATCCATATGGAAAATTCTTGTCACCTGCAAATTCTTTTTGACTGCACCTACATAAACTTGCAATCATTCTTCCCTTATAGAATTTCCTACAATGCACTCATTTCCTTTTTGGTATCCATCAATTTGGATCCTTCCATTTCGTTAGAGCAAAATCGAAAATCTTCAAGAATAATCAAATATACTTTCTAAACTCATCAGAACAAAGTATTTAAGGAAAGAATATTATGCACAATAATATCTTGAAAAAAAAAATTCTCATTTAATCAAAGCACGATAAAATCAGAGAGAATAAAATTCTTGAGTATCTAAGAAAAATATCTTTAAAAATAAATTAATATCACGTAAAACATATTTTCACTTTGCAAACTATGAGAAAATCTGAGAGCATAAAATCAATTCAAATAAACTCAATTGTCTCTAAGCAACATATCAAAATAATCACACGATTCTTCCTTCAATCAAACCAATCAAAGAATATGATCATTATCTAAATCAATCAAGGCATGAAGATAATATAAATATTATGAGAATTTTAAAATTTTGTACCCAAACCAAATTGAGAAATGGATACCTTCCTTACCAATTTCTCTTTCTTCTTTTCCTTTATTTCCTGCAAAAATAACTCATCTTTTTCTTTGGTACCCATTTTTTCTTGGGTCCATGAGAGTTAGTAGAGTATGTTATTTTTACCAAATCTTTCTTAATAGGTCTGCAGACTTAAGAACATTCTTTCTCAAAGTGTCCCGAGTCTCCACAATTTGAAGACTTGAGGGCATTTCAACCAACAAGTTTTATAAAAATCCTTTGAAAATGCTTTTTGTTCGCAAGTTTAGAAGGTCTTTGTCTAAGTCTCTCATTGACTTTAGGAAAATCTATTAGAGAATCACTTTTCTTGTTGAAACCAAGTCCCAACTTATTATAGTAAGGTGTATGGAAATGATATGCTTTAATATTTTTGAACCCTTTGAAAATTTTGCCGAAATGATTGAAAATTCCTTTTTTAAAGAATCATTTTCTTTGACAAGTAAATCTCAACTTTCTTTTGTTTGTAGAAAATCTTTTTGCAAAATTTCAAACTTTTCTTTTCGAGAAAGATCCTGTTGTCTAAGCCGAGAATTCTCATTTTCAAGTTCGGAGATCCTTTTAAGAGAAGATTTGAAATTTAAGTAAAGCTCATTTATATACTTTGAAATTTTGATAGGAATTTTTGAATGACTTACCTCGATTTCCTCATCAGAGTCTAAGCCAGACTCTGATTCTAAGTCTGATTCTGATTCCAAATTTGAGTATGAGTCTGAATGCACCATCAAACGTATATTTACTTGCTTGTCATCTTCTTTCATTGTTATTTTCTAGCATTATGCTTGTATTATCTTCTTCCACTGAATTTCCTTCATTTTCTACTCAACTCTTTGAATTTCTTGATCATAAAATCAAGTTCTTCGTCGCCTATGTCATTTTCCGAGTCTGTATCATTAGAATCAGCATTAGATATTAAAGCGATGGACTTCTTACCTTCTAGATCTTCATCGTTGATTTGTTCCACTTTGTAGGATTGAAGAGTGTCAATCAATTCATCAATAGAGAGTGGCATAATCCTCTGAGTCTCTTGGATTGAGGTCTTGACATGGTTCCAATTTTTTTAGAGACCTCGCATAAGTTTGTTGACCTTCATTGGAGCAAAAATTGGATGACCTTTATATGCCAATCCATTTACAATTTCTGTAAAATGGTTGAACATATCTCCGATTGACTCTTCTTGGTTCATTTTGAAGGATTCATATTTGTCGAGCAGGAAGTTTACTTTTGTCTCTTTTACACAAGCAGTCCCTTCATATGTAACATGAAGTCTATCCCAAACTTCTTTTGGTGTTTTACATTATGTGATTATGTTATATTTAGTAAGAGACAGAGCGCAATATAAAGAATAAATGGTTTTTGCATCTTCTCTTTTGGACATCTCCATCCGAGACATAGGAGCAGGGGGTCTGGTTTCTTTGTCTTTGCCATTTTTCTTTGATGTAGACGCAGCAGTGGAATTGATTCCTTTTTCCACAACATCCCATTGCAAGAGATCTCTAGATTTAATGAACCCCTTCATTTTATTTTTCCAAACGTTGTATTCATTTCCATCAAAATATGGTGGCATGGTATTGCTCTATCCCACCATAAGTCCTAGTGCCAAGATACTAGCCATAGAAGATTTTTAGCTCAGAAGTAAAAACATTTCAATAAAATAAGCACTTGGCTCTGATACCAATTGAAAAGGCTAATGACAACACCTATAGGGGGTGAATAGGCATGAACACAAATTTTCGCAAGGTTCATAAGTAATAATTTTCTTTTAGAAAATGACAGACTATGAACAAATTCAAATTATAGCAGTTAGATAAAACTATGAACATAATAAAAGAATTCAGGGAAGAGAATAAGAACGCAATGTTTATAGTGGTTCGGCTTAGATCAAGCCTATGTCCACTCTCTCATGCTAACAGTCTCTTGGCTAGATTCCACTATGCAATCAACAAGAGATTACAACTTTGAGTACAAACACTTAGAAGTAGATCACACTATCTCACTAAGTCACTCTTTTGGTATTTCTCTCATGATCACAAACGTTTAAACTCACGAGAGATAAGTGTATGCTCGAAGTTCGCTCAATCTTTGGAATTATAAATTCTACTCTCCATTTCTTACTTACTCATCGGTCCTTAATCTTCTTAAATGCTCCTCGACTTTTAAACTAGCCGTTGGACAGTATCTAGAATATCGTCTTTTAATCTACCCGTTGGACAGATCTGTATCTAGAATATTTGGTAGTCATTGAGTGATAGAAGTAAAATCCCAAATTGATTCTGATCGCTCATACAAATAGAATCTTGGTTTCCATAAGTAGAGTTTCTCCGTTTAGAAAGTTCTTGTCTTCAATATTCAATTGTCAATCAATTATATTGAGTTAATCAAATCTATCTAATGTGGAATCCAAACCAGATCACTAGCCATTATATGTTTTGGGCTTGTGTTATGTTCTGTCAAGTTGTTTCATTCTGAATCTACTACGTTCTAAACTTGTGTCTCGTTATGTATGTAAAGTCTGAGAGTGTTCTGTCGGAAGTAGATTCTGAGTGTCTTTAGTCTAAAGTAGAGTCTACAATCTGGACGTCAGTCTGAATTGAAGTAGACTTTACAATTTGGAAGTCAGTCTAAACTAAAGTAGACTTTATAATCTGGACGTTAGTCTGAACATATTCTGCTTCTGAACATATTTAGCCTTAAGATCTGAACACGGTCTAAATAAGTTCAGCTTCAACATAGAGTCTATTTTCCGATTCTTTCATGTATAGACTTTGACAATATCCTTTACATGTTCTATCATCTACATAGTCTATTACTCAACCATTAAACACGTTAGTAGCCTTTGATTTATTTTGTTCTCTTCAAAACATCATAAGGGATTTCCCTAATACAAGAGACGAGCTCTTAATGCTAAAACTATCTACTCTTTATACTGTGCTTTATCTCCTACTGAGTATAATCGAATTTTTTCCTGTGAAATAGTAAAAGAAATTTGGGATAGGTTGCACGTTACTTATTAAGGAACTAATCAAATAAAGGAAACAAAAATCAATATTCTACTCAGATAGTATGAAGCCTTCAAGATGAAGCCTGGAGAATCCATTACTGATATGTTCAGTTGTTTCACTGAAATCGTGAATGGATTGACATATCAAGGACAGCCAATCTCAGGACCAATGAAGGTCAATAAACTTTTTTGTGGACTCTCCAAAAACTAGAATCATGTGAAAACATCAATTAGAGTAACCCAGAGGATCATGCCTCTTTCAGATGAGCTAGTAGGCACACTTCAATCATATGAAGTGGAGCAAATCAATGAGGAAGAAGATCCTAAAGGTAAGAAGTCAATTGCTTTAAAATTTAATAATGATTCTGATGATACAGATTCAGAATATGACATGGATGATGAGGAGCTAACACTTATGATTAAGAAGTTTAGAAAGTTGAATAGGAAGGGAAGAAGTTTCAACTAGAAGAAGTAAAGCACTCAAAATTTCCAGAATAGATCGACAAAGGATAATGAAACCAACAAAGATGTAATTTGCTTCAAATGTAAGAAAAATGGGTATATCAGACCTTATTGTCCTCTGTTGAAGAAAAAGAAGGGAAGAACTGAGAGATATAAAAAGGCTCTCAAAGTAGAAACTTGGAGTGATATCGAGTGTGAGGAAAGTGAAGAGGAATATGCCAATATATGTCTGATGGCCCATTCTGATTCAGACTCAGAATCAGAAACAGACTCCAATTCAGATTCAGATCAAGAAGTTAAGGTTAGCAATTTAAAAATCCATGTTAAAGTCTCAAAGTATATAGATGAACTTTGTCTCAGTCTCGAAACATCTCTTAAAAGGATTTCCGAACTAAAAAAGGAGAATTCTAAACTGAAGTTACAAGAAACTTCTTGGAAAGAAAAGTTTGAAAGTCTAGATAAAAGTTCTGTTGATTTGAAAGAAAATTCTAATTCTCTTTCAAAGGAAAATTCCTTTTTGAAAAAAGATATTTCAAATATTACAAAAATATTTTCAAAAGGATCTGAGAAGTTGGAAAAGATTCTTTCAGTACAAAGACCTTATTTTAACAAATGTGATTTGGATATGACTTCAGAAACTATTCCTTTAGTTGATTTTCCCAAAGTTACAAAAAGAATCAAACAAAGACCTACAAGGGCATTTTACAAAAGTTACTTTCAAAAATGTTTTTGTAAAACCTGTTGGCTGAAGTGCTCTCAAATGTTTAACGTGTAACAGCTTAAAACATTTCGAGAAGGAATGTCCCAAGGTTTGGAGACCTGTTAAGAGGGATTGGGCTAAGACTATTTTTAATACTAACCCTCCAGGACCCAAGAAAAGCTGGGTATCAAAGAAAGTTTGAATTTCTATTTTGATCGCAGATCACAATCAAAATGAAGATCAAATGGTATTTCGAGACACATGACAGGAGATTCGAGTTGTTTTATAAAACTTGTTCAAGTGAATGGTGCTAAAGTTTCTTTTGGTGGAAACAACAAAGGAAGGATTGTTGGATATGGAGCCGTGAAGATTGGAAGCCTGACTATCAAAAATGTCTCCTTGGTGGAAGGTCTAAATTACAATCTACTCAGCATAAGTCAGCTTTGTGATACTGGATTCAAAATAAATTTCCAAGAAGGCATCTGTTTGAGAATGAGTAGAGATTTCTCTCAATCTTTCACTAGATGAAGGCATGGGAATATTTACTTTCTGGATATAAAACCAGAAAGTTCTCAGTGTCTTATATCTATTCAAGATGAAGAAAATCTTTAGCATCGAAAGCTTGGTCATGTTAACATGAAGCAAATTACCAAGATTTCTTCCAAGAAGCTTGTTCGTGGTCTTCCCAACTTGACTTATCAAAAGTCTTTATTATGCACTCCATGTGTTTTGGGAAAACAAGTTAAAAGTTCCTTTAAATTTGTAAATCATGTTTCTACTAATCGAGCTTTGTAGCTTCTGCATATGAACCTCTTTGGACCAACCAAAACTCAAAGTATTGGTGGAAAGAAGTACAACCTAGTAATTGTGGATGATTACTCTTGCTTTACTTGAGTTTACTTTCTAGCAAATAAGTCTGAAGCCTTCTCCTACTTCTTAAAGTTTGCTAAGAAGGTTCAGAATGAAAAAGGATATGCTATTTCGAGCATACAAACATACCATGGAGGTGAATTCGAAAATCAAGACGTTGCGAAGTTTTATGATGAATCTGGTTTTCAGCATGTTTTATCTTCTCCATACACTCTAGAATAAAATGGGGTTGTGGAAAGGAAAAACAGATACTTACAGGAGATAGCAAGAACCCTTTTAATTGAGAGCAATATATCCTCTCGATTTTGGGCAGAAGCAGTTTCTATAGCTTGCTACATCATCAATAGAGTGTTCTTGAGGCCTATCTTGGAAAAAACTCCATATGAAGTGTATAAAGGGAAAAAAACCAATATTTCTTACTTTCATGTATTTGGTTGTAAATGTTTTGTATTGAAAAATGCAAATGATCGAATTGGAAAGTTTGAAGAAAAATCAGACGAAGAAATTTTCCTTAGCTACTCAACCTCAAGCAAAGCATACAGAGTCTTTAACAAGAAGACTCAATCTATGGAAGAATCCATGAACGTCAAATATCAAGATTCTGTGCAGAATCAGCTAGATCAGACTCAACTTGAAGAATCTGAACCTGTTCAAGACTTTACAAAGTCTACTTCCCCCAAAGAAGTTCAAACTTCTGGAGATCAACAACAAGCAGGAGATTCAACTAAAGTAGAGGATTAGCAGACTCTCAGACCTACCAGTAACTAGAAGCAAAAGTCAGATCATCCCAAAGAACTCATCATTGGCAACATTGATGAAGGAATTCGCACTAGATCTAAAAGGCGAGAAGAGTCTAGCGCCCTAGCACTTATTTTTTAGATAAAACTCAAATGAGTAGAAGAAGCCCTGACTGATGAAAGTTGGATCGAAGCTATGCAAGAAGAGCTCAGACAGTTCAGCATCAACGATGTTTGGAAGCTAATTCCTAAACCTAAAGGTAAGTCTATTATCGGGACAAAATGGGTTTCCAAGAACAAAATAGACGAGAAAGGAAATGTGGTAAAGAACAAAGCAAGACTCGTGGCCAAAGGATATACATAAGAAGAAGTGATAGACTATGATGAGACATATGCACTAATAGCGAGGTTAGAAGCAATTAGATTATTACTTGCTTTTGCTTGCTATAAAAATTTCAAGTTATTCCAAATGGATGTAACGAGTGCCTTCCTAAATGGATTTATCTAAGAAGAAGTCTATGTGGAACAACCACCTGGATTTGAAGATCCAAGAAAGCCAGACTCAGTCTACAGACTGAAAAAGGCCTTGTATGGACTAAAACAAGCACCTTGAGCCTAGTATGAAAGGTTAAGTAAATTCCTAACCCAAAATGGTTTTGTCAAGGGAAAAATAGATACTACTTTGTTCATAAAAAGAGAGGGTATAGATTTTCTGCTGGTTCAAATTTATGTTGATGATATTATCTTTGGATCCCTTAATGAAAATCTATGCAAGAAATTCTCTAGATGTATGTAGGATGAATTCAATATGAGTATGATGGGTGAGTTAACTTTCTTTTAGGGATTGCAAGTTAGATAATCAAAGAAATGCATCTTTATTCACCAAGAGAAGTATGTAAAAGATCTCATCAAGAACATTCAGATTGGAGAATTGTAAGTGTTAGAGACACTAATGTCAAGTTCTTCGAAGTTGGACAAGAATGAATGAGAAAAGAAAGTAGACCAGAAGCTTTACAGAAGCATAATCGGTTCCCTTCTTTACCTTACTTCATCTAGACCTGACATTTTGTTTAGTGTTTGCATCTGTGCTAGATTCCAAACTGATCCCAAAAATCTCATTTAAGTGCTGCAAAACGCATTATCAAATATGTTGCGACTACTCCAAAGCTAGGTCTGTGGTATCCCAAAAAATGAGACTTTACTCTTCTTGGATATTTAGACGCATATTTAACAGGTTGTGAGGTCGATAGAAAAAGTACTTATGGTACTTGTCAATTGCTGAGCAGCATGCTGGTGTCTTAGTTCTCAAGGAAGCAGAGTACAATAGCTCTATCAATAGCAGAAGCAGAGTATGTGGCTCTTAGGAGCTGTTATTCTCAAATTTTGTGGATAAGATAATAGTTAAGAGACTTTGGAAATGAAGAATCGTGCATTGAGATTAGATGACAACACCAGTGCTACTAATCTCACAAAGAACCCAATTCTTCATTCAAGGGCAAAGCATATATAGATTCAACACCATTTCATAAGAGATCATGTCCAAAATAGGGAGATTATGATTCGGTTCATCGACTTGAAGAATCAGTTGGCAGATATATTTATAAAGCCTCTCGAGAAAAATCTATTTGTGTCTATTCGCACCAGACTACATATTTTATCTCATATCAATTAAAGTCTGAGGTTGGTTAGACTCAGACTTTCTAGACCCTACTTTAGTAAAAGAAAGTCTCGAATCCAGGTATTTTTTTTAATGAAAAGGTATGTTTAATCGAATCATTGTTTGCTTATTTTATTTTTGGAAGTTATCTTTTTCCAATTTTGAATTTTTGGCAGTTTTTACTTTCAGTTATTTTGAAAAAGGTAACTTTCTTTGTGACGGTTCGTTTTCTTTTATTTGTGACCGTTCGTTTTCTTTATATACCTTTTGTATTCCTTTCAAGCATTTTTTACCAAACCCTAGCATACAAACTTTCTACTCTCTCCTTTTTTACTCTTAAGTTTGTTCTACAAGTTTTCGTCTTTTTCAATTGAATGTGTTCGAGAAATCCTCAAAGACTGTGAAGATGTTTTTCCAAAGGAAGTCAACTCGGATCTCAAGCAGGGGACCACGGAATATGCTTGAAGGTCTTACACATTTTGATATGATCGAGGAAGAAGATTCTCCGCAACATTCTCCACAGCGTGCTACACAAAATCCTCAATGCCAACTAGTGGAAGAAGAAATCGAGGAAGATGCTGAACCTCTCAGAACCATGAAACCCTAGGTTATTTATAAACTTTATAGTCATTTGAAGAAGGGTGGTTCCGCTATGACTTTTATTGATGACTTTCTGAAAGAAAGAGGATACAAGAATGAAACTCAGTTCTTTCAAATGATGGAAAGATTGGGAATAACACCTGAAAGAGAGGCAGGTAGAGCGATTCGTAACTTTCCGGTTGATCCCTGTTTTGGTTCTTTCAATCAGGCAAAGACCAAGGACGATGATGAGAAAATGTACTCGAATTTTCAGCCGAAAATGGGCATTGCTGCAAAAGTGCGTGGTGATGGAACGAGTTTGTTTCGTTCTAAAGATCACAAAAATACTTATTCAAAGTTGCTGAAAAGAGGAGTGATGAACCCTCGATCAGTTGACTTTGATTTCTTGGATTTGATAAAGGTGAACTTGAGAGAGAAGCTGACTCTCCTTCAACTTGAAAAATTTTGCTTTAAAACTTCTGTTGCTTATCCTAAGTTAAATGCTTATTTCTATTCGAACCCGTCTTTTCCTTAGACGAATAGATTTCATTTTACTGTGAGGGAGATAGATTACATGGTGGATGTTGACACGTTGGCTGACATTATTGGTGTGGAAAGAGGTAGTTTCCAACCAATAAATGTCTCTGTTGGTCATGCGACAAGTTCTCTTGTTAGGGACAGACTTCCTAAAGGTGGCATTACTTATTCCAGACTATCTACCTCAAACATTTTGCTGCACAAAGTCATAATCAACTACATCCAACCAAAGTCCACTTCAAAGACAGATGTTTCTCCATCTGAAGCGAAACTAATGTCTGCCATCAGTAATGGAATGAAGTTTTCTCTGCCTCATACAATCCTAATGCATATGTACAAGACTGTTGTAAAGGATAAGGGACAACTCCCTTACTCAGCGCTGGTCTCACAACTGTTCAGACTGTAGTTCAGAATGTTTCTCTCCAGTGCCAGAAAATTAAGGAGGCAATTAAGTCGATGGGAGATTTCCAGCGTGTTCGAATTCCCAAACAAACTTGATTTCATTTGACTTTTATCTATATTTTACTTTCTCCACTTTTTGCTGTTGACAAAAGGGGGGAGAACCGATGCAAATTTGACTTTGACTTATTTGAACTTATTTGACTTGTTTGACTTTAACTTTTCTTGGTTGTTGAACTCTTGACTTTTATTGAACGGTTGAACGTTTATTCTATTATTCTGTTTGAACTTTGCAAGCAACTTACTTTTGTGGTAATGATTATGGATGGATAGTTGTTTAAGTCTTGATGTTGTCTTATCTCTTCAAGATTAACTTGTTATCTATGGTTGTAGAATCAATGCTATCAAGATCCTAATCAACTTATTTTTATAAGATATCATGTAATGCTTAAAAGTTGTTTTTCAGGTCAAAAGTTCTTAAATCTGCAGAAAAGTTTTGTCACCATAAAAAATGGGGAGATTGTTGGAGAAAACTCCTTTAATTTTTCGAAGTTGACAAAACTTATCCAAAGTCTATTCTGAAGAATTTCATAATTTTGTGTCAAAGACTAAAGACGCTCAGACTCTATGTCAAAGTTTGAAGACTTTTAGACTTTAGGTTCAAAGTCTACCCACACTGATAAATTCTAGACTAAATGCTACTGAAGGATGAAGACTTATCCAAATGCGAGATCTTATTTATTTCTTCAGGAGTTCGATTGGTATGGCATATGGATAGCTCTCTGGATGGATATATTACCTACGAGATTGATTATCTTTATTGGAATCAATTTAGATAAATCAAATCTTTTTAGATTACAAGTAAATAAGGAAAGAATCTATTATTGGAAATCAAGATCCTGATTATATGAGCGAACATGATTGACGGACTGTCGCGACCTCCCCGAAGCGGTGTTGCACCACCTAAAGGTTCGGCTAATGGATTGCTAAGCCTAGACTTAGCTCGAGCTCTCCCAAGCCCATACCAATTCGCAACTTAGGGTTTAAATTCTTTATATGCAAATGATTTTTTTCCATGGAGTTGCCACTAATCTATTTTGGGTGAGTCGATTAGAAACCCAAGTAAAGTAATGGGAGAATTACTTCACTCCTACGAACCACAGATTAAATGAGTTCGGGGACTTGATTACGTTAGATTTCTCTAACGCACTTTCGGTACCATTTCTTTTTTATTTCAAAAAATATTTTGCAGGCAACTTGAATTTGATTTTAATTTATCTTCCTAACATGTGAGGTGATCATGCAGGTGCGCAAACCACCAATTTAACACCCAAGAAAACAATGAATAAATTGCAGGACTTACCTCATAGCAACAAAAGCATCTGCAATGTTAAATCAGAATTCATATCAACAGTCCTAGATATGATTTCTAACATGCAGTTTTTTTTTTTTTTACTTATTTAATGAAAATCATGTAATATGCAATGCATCTAATCTAACATGAAATGGCATGACAATGTGTTCTAAACTATATGACATGAGTAAAATATATTTTTTTGTGTTTTCTTAATGAACATGCAATAACCAAATATGCCAATCAAAATGACCTAATTATAATGACGGGCAATTTTTAATTAAATGAGCCTAATTCTACATGACGTGCATTTTA
This sequence comes from Eucalyptus grandis x Eucalyptus urophylla, assembly GCA_028830015.1. Lineage (NCBI taxonomy): Eukaryota > Viridiplantae > Streptophyta > Magnoliopsida > Myrtales > Myrtaceae > Eucalyptus > Eucalyptus grandis x Eucalyptus urophylla. The sequence continues at coordinate 23,334,282 of CM054200.1, read as the reverse complement.
TGAACTTAATCCCACATGACGTGCACATGATATTTCTATTCCTAAAAATGCAATCTATCCTAAAAATTGAAACTTAAATGAGACATGCAATTCTATTCTAATATGCATTATGATTTTTTTTTGTGTTTTTTTTTCAATATATATAAATTCGAAATTTTAAAAATTTGCACACAATTAAACATGCAACCTAAAAAAACTAGCATCCTAAATTAATTAATTTTTTTTGGGATTTTTTTGGTTATAAAAATTTGAAGTAAAAGTCTAATTCTAGATTGACACGTGCAATTCTAGAAAAGAAAACTAAAAACTAATATCCCAAATGAATGCTTTTTTTTTTTTGGATTTTTGTTATTTTATTTATTTTTAAAAGAAAAGTAAATATGCTAACCCTAGACCTAATCTAACTTGCATTTTTTTCTTTTTTTTTTTTACAAGAGCAAAAGCTAATTCAAATAACCCGATATCTAATCCAATCAGGATAAGATTAATAACCAAAACTGACGAACCATATCTCGTGCATGAGATCGGGTTGGTCAATTTTAAATTAAATCGCGAATTGAATCTTGAGCATAAGATTGGATTGTCGATTTTTGCAAGAGATCGTGAGTCAAATTTCGAGTGCGAAAATCGAACTCCTAATCCCTAATTTGAGGGGTTATTTCACATTGGAACTTCAATCATGCATTAATGAATAATCACGCTAAAAAAATTATATAAAAACAAACTATAAACTATATAAAATAATAATAAAATAATAATAAAAAACTACCTAATGTTCCCCTTTTGCTTTTTTTTTTTTTTTTTTTTCTTCTTTTCTTTTCCCACGCACGGCTTGCTTGTGGGTCTCCAAGGCGGCGCTCTGGCGAGGACGGCAGCCGGCGAACTGGCAGCGGCAGAGGGCGGAACAGCGGGGGTTACTGGTGCGGGTGGTCAGGGGCACAGCAGCAGCGGCGAGGGGGCAGAGGTGGCATGGGCTGCTGAGGCAGTGGCGCGGGTCGGAGACGTGGGTCGCTGCAGGAGGACCAGCAGCAGGTCGAATGGAAGTGCGGCTGTGGGTGCGGGCTGCTGGGCAGGACTCGACGGCGACGGGTGTTATAGCTTGTAGGTGTGCTGGGTGCTAGTGGATGCTGGTTGCAGTGGGCGGCGCGAGCTGGCGGCTGTTGGCGTCGGAGCACAGGCGAGGGGACCGACGGCGGGCAGAGGCAACTGCAGCGACTGGTGCAGCGGCAGAGGGTGGATCAGCTTGGGACGCCGGGGCGGAAGTGTAGGCGCGAGCAGCGGCGACTTCACGGGCTGCTGGTGTCGCGATGACGTGCAAAGGCGCGGCAGCAACAGGGACGGTGGTGCTGCGACAAAGGAGCTGGGGCGCGGTGACGGGTGCTCGCGGCGTTGGGCGGTGGTGGCTTTCGGATCTCGCGAGTTGCAGTGGCGGCGGGTGAGGAGTGGCTCCGGCGTCACTAACCGGCGCGGATCGGAGATGAGGCGGAGCACGCGGATTGGCGAGGGGTGGCGACAGCGCAGGGGTGCGGCGGCGCGGCGTCGTGGCTAGATCTCGGGCGAAGGGAGCAGTGGCCGGCTCGGAACTGGCGCGGTGGTGCGGGTTGCTGTGGACGCCGGGGCGGAGGTCAATGAGCGAACCGACGCGAGCCACAGGCGAGGTTGGGCGCTGCGGTGGTCGGCGGCTCCGCGGTTTTTTTCAGACGGGGCAGAGGCTGGCAAAGGCGTGAGTTCGCGGGCGATGGAAGCGCGGCGCGGAGGTGCGGGTGCGGTAGTGCGCGGCGTAGAAGCTCGGGTAGCAGGAAGAGCCCGGCGAGTTGTTGTGGCACCGGTGCTCGGGCGGAGGGTTGCAGACGGTGGCTCGTGGAGGGAGCGTGGTGGTCAGGACGACGAGCTGCTGGTCGCTTAGGTGAAGGGGAAGCTCGGACGGTTGCCGGGTTCCCCGAAGCTGCTGCGCGAGGAAGAAGAAGACTTTGTGTGTCTTTTTTTCTCTGCTGTACCTTTTTCCTCCCCCCTTCGTGTTGCTCGAAGCCTCCCCTTTAAGAAGATAACCCTTCTTTTTTTTTATTATTTTTCTTTCACGTTCTTTTCTCTTTCTTGTTGCCCTCTCTGACTTCACCTTCTTTTCTTCTGACAAACTCTTCATTCATCTCTTTTTTAATATTCTCCCCTGACTTCATTTTTTCTTGTCCGAAGGAGGAGCCCCTTCCCAATGAATATGTTTTTAGCTCTCTCTCTGACACTCTTCTTCCCCCCTTGTGTGACCGAAGGAGAAGCCCCTCACAATGGAAATTTTTTTCTTTTCGCTCCCCCCTTGTTCTTCGGCAAGGAAATCTTCTAGCAGGCGCCTGCCCCATTTCGTGCGTGTATGTGCATGCATTAATGAGGAGGTTTCTTCTTGGTGCCACCAAAGCTGACATATTATATAATATTATGGGCATTTTATAATAATACAATATGGGCATATTATATAATATATTATGGGCTGCTTTTGCTTCTTTGAAGATTTCTCCCGAATCCGCACTCCACTGAATTTGTGTGTGCATGCACATGCATTAATGAGGGATAGACAACGGACGTGTAAGAACTTCCTTCTTTTTTTTTTCTTCTTTTTTTTTGCTCTTTTGCGTGCTCAGACCAGCAAAGAGAGACCGTGTTTTTGTGCATGTAATCGACCACGAGCCACTGCGTCTTGTTGCCTTTTAGTATCAATGCAAATGTGACTACATGAAATGCAATTTTACTATTTTTTTCTTAGGGGTTAAAGATTAACCCCTAAATTTTCATGCAATTAATTACTAAATTATTAGTCAGAATTTAGGTGTCAACAGCTGCCCCTCTTTGAAGGTGAGCTCGCAGAGGTTGCATTCAAAGACAAATGATACCTAAATTTTGACCATGAACATACAATGGATGATACTTTGGCGGGACTATGGATCCCCCCCCCCCCTTTTTTTTTTTTTTTTTGAAATGCAATTTATATGATGCATGGAAATGCTAATGCCAGTGATAAAAGGAACTTACCTGGAATAACTTACCTTCGGGGAGGGTAGAGTAACTCAAGATAGTTGGTGTTACATGTCGAGGACCCGTACCATTCTACGGTCGCCCAGTATAGCATTGCTTGGTTGTGTCTAGGACCCGTACCATTCTACGGTCGCCTAAACGAGGAAAAATTTTGAGACATCCAGATCCAGCCTGAGATGTCAAGAATTTGGGAACTTAACCAATAGACACTCAATGTTAGGTGAGATGAATATTGGATTAAGAGGGTTCGAAATACCTAGATCCAGACTAAGGTATAACGAGAAAGATCGAAAAACATTCACATCCAGAGTGAAATGTTTAACGAAGAGTTTTGAGACATCCAGATCCAGACTGAGATGTCCAGAATTTTGGGACTTAACCAATAAACACTCAATGTTAGGTGAGATGAATATTGGATTAAGAAGATTCGAAATACCTAGATCCAGACTAAGGTATAACGAAAAAGATCGAAAAACATTCACATCCAAAGTGAAATGTTTAACGAATAGTTTTGAGACATCCAGATCCAGACTGAGATGTCAAGAATTTTGGGACTTAACCAATAAACACTCAATGTTAGGTGAGATGAATATTGGATTAAGAAGATTCGAAATACCTAGATCCAGACTAAGGTATAACGAAAAAAATCAGAAAGCATTCATATCCAGAATGAAATGCTTAACGAACAGTTTTGAGACATCCAGATCCAGACTGAGATGTCAAAAAAATTTGGGACTTAACCAATAAACACTCAATGTTAGGTGAGATGAATATTGGATTAAGAAGATTCGAAATACCTAGATCCAGACTAAGGTATAACGAAAAAGATCGAAAAACATTCACATCCAGAGTGAAATGTTTAACGAAGAGTTTTGAGACATCCAGATCCAGACTGAGATGTCAAGAATTTTGGGACTTAACCAATAGACACTCAATGTTAGGTGAGATGAATATTGGATTAAGAAGATTTGAAATACCTAGATCCAGACTAAGGTATAACGAAAAAGATTGAAAAACATTCACATCCAGAGTAAAATGTTTAACAATGAGTTTTGAGACATATATCAAGAATTTGGGAATACCTAGGACAAACCTAGGATATTCGTGAGGGTCACTTACCTCTTGGTAGATAGAAATTTTGGAACATCAAGGATGTACTTCAAATATTCATGGAGGTTTCTCACCTCGAGGCTTCTGAAAGGCAACATAAATGTCAGGAGCTCTTGGGTCTTCAAGGAAACATTACCTGTCAGACATGATTAGAGCAAAAATACATGCATTTGCCAAAGAAGTAAGCAATTCAGCACACTCCAAAATCCACTAAAGCCTTTATCCATTCCATCAAGATTTATGCATGATGGTTTTACCATATTTGCACCTCCAAATTTCCACTGGGGAGAATCATCGTTTAAGACAATTTTCACTCTTGACATGGATTTTCAAGAATACCAAATGAGAGACTTTCAGTTAGAAAGGACTTTCACTCGCTCTCATTAAGAAGGCTATTTTGTCCCAACCATTAATGTGGGATCACAGGAATCACTCCATCCTACTTTCATCATGTCAATAAGGGTTCGAGTATTCTCGCAAGCGGTATGACTTTATCAATCTGAGAGGTCTTTATTAGGATTGTAATGTAGGCTTGGTCAATGGCTCAACAAAGTGGGACTCTTCGAGTCAAGGGTAATGAAAGAACAATACTTCGCAATCATCTTCGGGTTTACAAGTCAAGGAACCTACGACATGAGATAGAAATGGTCCTGCTCGCACTTCTTCGAGCGATGCTTTTAAGCATATGAATTCCTCCGTTAATTTCGGTGCCCTAATCTGAGGAGACTTTGTAAGGGACGTAACGTAGGTTAAGTTCATGGGTTGAGAAGTGAATGGATCATTAGGCTCAAAATGTGTATAGGGGGATGAGAATTGGTGATCATCTTGGCATTGTCACTGGTCTTCCTTTTCACCATTGGGATTTTCCTCATAGGTACTATAAAAACTTGGCATTTGGGTTCTTTGAGTACCACTCCATTGGGAATACACCCTTTTACAACTGATAATCATTTATCTTGACTCTTTCTTTCATTTTCTATGGGCATTGGCCTTGCTTTTACCAGGCACACTGCTTTTTCATGCCCCTTTTGTTTGTTTTTTTTTTTTGAATAACCACGTAATGCTTTAACATTTGGGTTCTTGAGGAGTTTTCATTTTTTTTCAGCACTCAGGATTTTGCTGCTTGAACATTTGCCTTTTGCCTTGCCACGGTGTGGGGGATGATCACCAATTGGGTTTAAATGAAACGAATTTACAGGCTCAAGGGGCTACGCAATGGATAAAGTGTGTAGGATAGAGAAAGAACTACTCTTCATCATCCTAAGGCACTTGAATTATCGTATGAATTCAATGTAATAGCAATACCTGAAGATTGATGCAAGTGAGAGCAAGAATATTCCTATGATGTCGTCTTACCTCTAGCTCGCCCCAATGTGGGGTGGTTTTTGACAGGGGTAATTTAAAAATTATCCACATGTGTGGGCTCAAAAGGGTTTAAACAATGGATGATCATGTAGTGTTTGGGATAGAGAATGAACTGCCTCTCGTCATTTCGATCATCGTACCTTTCGCGAGAAAACTCTTTACCTTACAAACATGGAACTTCCTATACTCATCTCTCCAGTGTATGAGCAAGGGATTGTGTATAGGTTAAGGCTTGCCTTTCATCATCCTGTCATGTCTCATTTAGCATGTTCAATCCATTCCACATCATTCATTAACTTGATTTGCGATGATAATCTTCAGTGGAATTGGTAATTAAACAGGTAAAACTATCATGCAAAATTCTCCTTTGAAAGGTCAAAAGTACTTCATGAACTCATCAGCTTTGAACACAAAGAGTTTGCAGCTCAAAAAGAAAGGAAAAGGATTGATAAAAAAATAAAAAAATAAAAAAAATGTTTTTTTTGTTGTTTTTTTGTTTTTTTTTTGGCAAACTTGTTGCCATTTCCAGGGATCGAACCCTGGTCGTTCTTGGACCCTTTCATTCCCCATGCCACCAGGCCGAGGCGCTGGTGGTGTCCTTATGGCATTTCCTTTTTTATTTAATTGAACTGACTCTGGGTCAACACGTCTGATATACCGAATCAAATTAATTCGATATGTGTATGGAACATGGCCTACTTCTCATCTCATTCAATCCATTCCCCCACAATTCAACGAAGAAATGAGTACCTTCAATTCACAACAAATTCTTTCAAGGGTAATACTTCTTCACAGCATCAGAGTTAACAGGTTTAGAAAACTCACGACCATCCATTTCTGTAAGGATTAAGGCACCTCTAGGGAGTACCCTCTTCACCATATACGGGCCGCTATAATTTGGAGCAAATTTGCCTCCAGGATTAGGAAAAATCGGCAACACCTTTCTTAGAACTAGATCATTCACTTCGAAGTGTCTCGGCCGTACCTTCCTATTGAAAGACTTGGCTACTCTTTGTTGATACGTCTGACCATGGCAAAGAGCTTTTAACCTTTTCTCGTCAATTAGGTTCAACTGCTCAAACCTTTGTTGCGTCCATTCTACCTCGGACAGTTCCACTTGGGATAAGACTCTCAAAGAAGGGATTTCTACTTCCACAGGCAAGACCGCCTCCATGCCATAAACCAAGGAGAAAGGGGTTGCCCCGGTGGATGTTCGGATCGATGTCCGATACGCCATTAGAGCAAAGGGTAACCTATCATGCCAATCTCGATAATTCTCGGCTGTCTTAGCCAGGATCTTCTTGATGTTCTTATTAGCTGCCTCAACAGCTCCATTCATTTGCGGGTGGTAAGGTAATGAATTCAAATGCTTGATTTTGAACTCACCGAACAACTCATCAACGAACTTGTTATTCAGATTTGTCCCATTGTCAGTGACAATTGCTTCGGGGACACCATAACGGGCGATTATGTCACGCCTGATAAACTTCAAAACGTTTCGGGCCGTGACATTAGCATATGATGCGGCTACAATCCACTTTGAAAAATAATCTATTGCCACCAATATGAATCGGTGCCCATTTGAAGCTTTGGGATTTATTGGGCCCATTACATCAATCCCCCACATTGAGAAAGGCCATGGCTCGGATAGCTGGTGCAACTCCGTTGGAGGAACATTTATTTTATCTCCGTGAATTTGGCAACGATGGCAACTTCTAACATGCTGTATGCAGTCACTTTCCAGTGCAAGCCAATAGTAACCTAATCTCATGATCTTCTTGGCTAACATGTGCCCATTCATGTGTGGGCCACAAACTCCTTCATGCACTTCTTGCATGATTTGGGTGGCTTCTGCTTCATCTACGCATCTCAATAAAACTGAATCATAAGATCTCTTGTATAAATTCTTACCACTGACGAAGAACTTTGAGGCCATCTTCATTATGTATTTTCTATCGACTGGAGTGCTTCCTTCAGGAAATTCCTGCTTTTGAATATAGTTCATGATGTCCCAATACCATGGCTTCTCTTCAAGCTTTTCATTTACGACCATACAATAAGAAGGTTTGGCTAGAACCTCAATTTTCAAAGGTTCAACTTCTAAACCATCAGTAACTTGCAACATAGATGACAACGTTGCCAAGGCATCGGCGAACTGATTATGAGATCAAGCCAAGTAGTCAAACAAGATTTCATCGAACTCTTTTACCAACTCTTCGAGGTACTTATGATACGGTAGTAATTTGGCATCCCTGGTCTTCCATTCACCTACGGTCTGGAGTATGATCAGTGCAGAATCTCCATATACTTTCAATTTGACCACTCCCATTTCAATTGCGGCCTGAAGTCCGAGAATACAAGCTTCGTATTCAGCAATATTGTTAGTGCATGGAAATATTAGTTTCGCGGCTACTGGGTGGTGTTGTCCATCTGGGGATATTAGTACTGCCCCAGTACCAGAACCGGACAAGTTCACAGCTCCATCAAAGAACATAGACCATGCATCTTCGCTTATGGCCAAAATACAATCATCCAAAGGACAATCATCATCATTCAAGTTTCTAGGATTCTCAGCCAGTATATCAGCAATTACTCGGCCTTTAACTGATTTTTGTGGCATGAACTGCACGTCGAATTCCGAAATCAAGACCTGCCATTTGGCTAGCTTACCCATCAAAGCTGGTTGATTAAATAAATACTTGATGGGATCGTTCTCAGTTACGAGAAACGTCTGGTAATGCAAGGTGTACTGTCGCAGTCTATGCAATACCCATACTAACGCAGCACAAGTTTTTTCAGCATCAGAATATTTTAGCTCTGAGATAGTGAACTTTTTACTGAGGTAATAAATGGCCCGTTCCTTCTGATCTCTGGGACTTTTCTGAGCTAACATCGCACCGAGTGACTCACTATGAATTGTGAGGTACAAAATCAAAGGATGCCCCGATATTGGTGGGACAAGAACTGGCGGATTTATCAAATATTGCTTCAGCTTATCGAATGCCTCTCGGCATTCATCATTCCACTCAACTTGTACGTTTTTCCTCAAGAGTTTGAAGAACGGCTTAGCGGTCTCAGAGAGTTGGGAAATGAATCGTGCAATGTAATTCAGTCTCCCTAGGAGACTCCGGACCTCCTTCACTATTGACGGAGGTTGCAACTCACATATTGCCTTGGCTTTAGATGGGTCAATCTTGATCCCTTTACTACTCACAATGAACCCAAGTAATTTACCCGACGCTGCCTCGAACACGCACTTGGCAGGGTTTAAATGGAGCTTGAATTCACGGAGCCGGTCGAATAACTTCCTGAGGGTTTCAACATGACTTTTCCCAGGTCGGGGTTTTGCAATCATATCGTCGACATATACCTCGATTTCTTCATGCATCATGTCATGGAACAAAGTAAACATGGCTCGCTGGTAAGTTGCCCCTGCATTTTTGAGTCTGAAAGGCATGACCTTATAATGAAAGGTTCCCCACGGGGTGATAAATGCTGTCTTCTCTTTGTCTTCATCCTTCATTCTTATCTGGTTGTAGCCAGAAAAGCCATCCATGAAAGAGAATAATTCAAATCCGGTAGTACTATCCACGAGAACATCGATATGTGGCAATGGGAAGTCGTCCTTTGGGCTAGCCTTGTTCAAATCCCTATAATCAACACACACTCGGACTCGACCGTCTTTCTTCATGACCGGTACTATGTTGGCCACCCATTCAGGGTATTGCGAGACTTCGATGAATCCCACTTTGAGGAGTTTCATTACTTCCTCTTCTATCTTCTTCGAGAGCTCCGGTTTAGTCCTCCGAAGCTTTTGCTTCTTAGGGCGCATGCCTGCATTGGTGGGCAAACAGTGTTCCACAATTGACGGATCTAAACCTGGCATATCAGCATACGTCCAGGCAAAGATATCCTGATATTCTTTTACCAACTGAGTCAGGTGCTCGGCCTCATCTTTGGGAAGATTTGCCCCAATCTTTATTTCTTTAGGATCCTCGTCATCACTCAAATTGATGGTGACGGTTTGCTCGGAGGTGAGAACTTTGGGTTTTTCATGTTGCTCCCAACTTTGTTGTACTTCAATGGAGTCACCATTTGGATCATCAGGGTCATCATCGTCATCACACATGGCATTGGATTGGACCATTTTCACCTCCTTGCCTGCCATAAGGCTGCTCTCTTGTGGGCTAGCACCCGTTTCCTCTGATGGTTCTTCATCAATGGCTCCTATGAGGAGATCATCGAATAGAGTCGTGATCCCTTCCATCCCATCATCTGGATCCTTTGTCTTTGAAGTTGTCGGGTCATCTATGCAGCTCCATCCATCAGGTACGATACCTCGGGTGGCGATCACTCCTCCTTCATCATGCATCATTCTAGCAGGGCCAGGGAATGTCTCGCGGATTTCGAGAAGTAATGAGTTTTTCCTCTCTTGTTCATGTCCTCCACCTCTTCCATGGTACCTTAATCTGGCGGAACGAGACCTTCGAGGGGCTTCAATAGGATTCCGGATACCCTGTTCTTTTTACCAAGACCACGGCCAGGAATAAAGCCATTTCCAACCATCACTCTTGCTACCATAACTGCTGCATTTGACACATCAGGGATGGGTGCTGTCGATCCTCGAGATGCATGAATAGTGGATACGAGCTCAAACGATTGGTAGCTCGACTCCTCCCTACCTTCCGGCTCGACATAGGGGATAGCCATCTCATGATAGATCCGATGATCCTCCTCGCCATGAACAATGACTAGCTTTCCTTTGACAACAAATTTCACGCTTTGGTGGAGACTTGATGGCACAGCTCCAGCAGTATGAATCCAGGGGCGACCTAATAGGAAATTGAATGCTGTAGGAATGTCCATCACCTAGAAAAGGACGTTGAACATTACTGGGCCTATTTGTAGATCAAGGTGGGTCTCCCCCAGCACCTCCTTTCTCGTACCATCAAAAGCTCGGACGGAGGTCTTTGCAGCATTTATTTTTGAAGGATCTATTTTAAGGCGGTGAAGAGTCGCCAATGGACAGATATTCAAGGCAGACCCATTATCAATGAGTACTCGAGCCACATGGGAAGCCTTGCACTTGACGGATATATATAACGCCTTAGTATGTCCCCTCCCCTCAAGAGGGAATTCTTCATCAGAAAAGGGTATTAAATCCTTAAGAAGAATCGACCCTACAAATTCCTCCAACCTGTTTACCTCAATCGTCTCTAGTACACGAACTTCGCTCAAAACCTTCATTAGAGACTTTTGATGTGTGGGAGATGTTTGCAAGAGTTCAAGTAAAGAGATTTGAGCGGGCAATTTCCGCAACTGGTCGACCACGTTATACTCACTTGCTTTGATTATAGCCAGAAATTCTTTGGCCTCTTCGTCAGTAACTGGCTTTGCAGGTTGGGTATTAGCTTGAGCATAGGTCCGACCAGACCTTGTAAACAGGTCAACATCTAGCTCGTATGACCAGGGAACTGCTTTGTTATTCGTGTACTCATACAGCTGGGGCATCTCAATAATTATTTCTTCATCAGTTGAAGGCACTTCCACTATTAGTCCTTCATGGTCAGAGGCATCCTCAAGTGGGGGCATGTCCTCGATCAATGGATCTGGTTCACTCCTTTCAGCACTTAGCTTAGCAAATTCTTTCTCCCAATCAATGACGACTTCGGAGATAGTTGACACTATTCCAGCTCGGTCAGCATACACGATCATGCCAGCCTTAACCATTTCTTGAACCCTTTCCTTCATGGTAGGCAAGGAAGGATTCTCATCTGTCGGATAGTAACCAACTCTAACTAATCTGCTATAGATATCTTTGATAGACACCTTCAAGTTCATCCTTTTGCTAGCATTGAACTCAAAGATTGCATTCACGTTTCGCTGATGTTCCGGCAACGGATTCTTCTTGACATTCGGTTGGGCGGTACAGAAAGAAAATGCCTTAGTATCCAACAAATTTTGGATCTTGTGCTTCAAAGTCAAACATTCATCAGTTGAATGGCCGACCTCTCCCATATGGTACTCACATTTTTTGGAGGGACCATAGTTGGAGAATTTTTCAGCATTGGGCTGCTTTGGTTCGTGGGAGATCAATCCCTTCTTTTGGAGTATTGGCAGGACCTGAGATAGAGGGCCAGGAAGAGGAGAGAATTGCCTTTTGGTGAATTGCCGATGTGCAGGCACTCGGCCTCCATCTTGCTGATTCCCGGGGACACGAACCATCGGAGGCTTACTAGGGGCTGGTTGCGCATATGCAACATTGACTTCAGTGATTGGTTCTTTATCTTTCTTCATGGTGAACCTTTTGCCTTGATGAGTTAGTTCATTGAACCATCCATCCCTTAGCCCAATCTCGATCTGTTCACCCACTGGGATGAGTTGGTTGAAGTTCTCAACGTATGTGCTAGCCATCCGGTTACGGAACTCATACGGGAGAGTTTTGACGAACAACTTCATCAACTCCTTGTTTGTAGGCTCAGGAGTGATTTGAGCCGCCAAGTTTCGCCACCTTACAGCGTACTCCTTAAATGACTCACTTTTCTTCTTCTCCATCCGCTCAAGATCCTCTCGGGAAGGTGCAATGTCCATGTTGAACTTATATTGCTTTAGGAAAGCGTCAGCCACATCATTCCAGGTGTCGAGAAGGTTTACATTTTTCATTATGTACTAGTTGAGTGCGGGCCCAGTCAAGTTTGCATGAAACGATTGGATCATGAGAGGCTCATTCTTGACGTATTGGGCCATGCGTACGTGGTACATCTGCAAATGAGCTTTTGGGCAGGAAGTACCATCGTATTTCTCGAACTCCGGCATCTTAAACTTCTTCGGCACTTTGACTTTCTCATAAACCGACAAGTCGAATGGGAGTGAATTCCGCGATTCTTGCAATTGTTTCAGTTTTTCTTCAAGTTTGGTGAAGCGTTCATCTTGCTCCACCTTAGGGACATTGTCGGGCTTAGCCTTTTTGGCTGTGACGAACAGTGGGTCATCCTCCAGCTCAGGCATGTCGTCATCACCCATTTGGGCCTTGTTCGTCTGCTTTGGGACTACTATCTCAGGGAGAGCGGATGCAAGAGTCTGATTCACTTGGAGGGATTGCATTTGATCTATCATAAGTAGCATAGAGGTGAGCAACTGCTGGAGTTGATTTTCCATAGCAGTCATACGGTCACGCATTTCAATTTGGTCGGCCATTTTTGCTCTTGATCTTGTAATGATGAGCGAACGTGGAGGATCTGTTATCACCTAATTTGAAGAAACGGACAAAAATAAGTATCTCATATGAAATACACCAGTCCATGGCAATGGTCTAAAACTTTTATTCATTAATGGAGTTTTTGACAATCCTAACAAAATAGAAGCAAGATTGATTCAAGCACTTCATTAATGAAATAGAAGCTTAAAATGCCCTAAACAAACGAACTAGGAAAGTAAATGACTCAACTTCCTAAACATTAATCTAGAAATGAAACAACAAGATTGACTCAAACACTTCATCTAGCTTGATCAATATACACTCGGGACACCACTCGGTGCAATCGCTTATTCTCCTCTTGAGCTTTTTCAGCAACCCTTTTGAGGCGTTTATTCTCAGCGTGGTTGGTGATCTTCAGCGGCACCTCTGGTATTTTTGGAAGTAACTCCTCTGGAATCTTGTGTTGTTGAATGTACGTAATTGAGGCATAGTACTTCATTTCTTTGCCCTTCAACTCCTCCTCGGGCCACTTGAGTTTTCGTGGCTGGCACATATCCCACATTGATTTAATTGTGAGAATGGAATCTTCATGGCCTCGGTCTCCATCAATGAAGCTGACTCGGAGTGGATCTGCTTGCAATACCGGGGGAAGTTCTTGCACAACTTGATACTGACGGGTTACTCTAGTTGGATAATACTCCGTTGCTCCGGTGAATCCCAGTAGAGGGATTGGGCCAACACCTCTACATGAAAGTCTCGCCACACGAACTTGGAACCACTTAGCATGCCATAGGAAACCCTTGGAAGTTGGTTTTTTCATGAAAGCTAGCCACCTAGAATAATGGTAATCCGGTGCATGTTTTTGGTTGTTCTCAAATCTCATAATAGGGTGATTAGAGTTATTAACATCATATATAGTCATTAAACCACCAAACCCTTTTATATGAGAAAGAAACCAAATTTGCAAAAGCTCAGGAGAGGAATGGAAAGTCTTATTACCGCTTCCTTTAAATCGGGTGAGGGAAAGAAAGGTTTCAGCCATAATAGTGTTTACGAAATTTTTTCCTCCCAACACTTGTTCAACTAAGTGAGCCATCAAAGGGTTAATAGCATTCTTGCAATGAGGAAAAAGTATAAACCCAAAGAAAGCTAAAAGAAAAACCCTTCGCATTTGAAATGAATTTCCATTTTCAAAACATTCTTTTAGAAAAGATAAATGACATGTATTGCGGTGAGCTTTTAAAACCTTTCTTACATTGTCCTCCTTAATTCTCAAAAAATCGGATAAGGCTACAACGAGGTCTATTCCGATAGGTGGGCTAATTAATTCAGCTTTCAAAGGTTTCCCTATGGCAATGCTATACTCTTCCAAGGTGGGCGTGAGTTCATGCTTACCACCGAAGATGAAAGTGGAAGTCTCGGGGCACCAACAATGAGCAAGTGCTTGGATGAGGCCGCCGTGGATTTTGACACGCAGTAATGGAAGTAGTCGACTAATGTGTGACTCTACAAATTGACGACGAGCTTGGTCTAACTTGTCCCACCATGCGCTAAGCTCTTCCTTTAGAGGGAGAATAATTCGAATGTCCGGTATTCCCATTGTATATTGATCAAGACTCAGGACAATCCTAATGCCATGGACCGACAAAATTATATAATAAAGTAAGTAGATTGCAAGAGTGCAAATTTAGAAGACTTACTTTACCAATAAACAAAGGGCAATCACATAGACATGCGCATGGTAAGTGGCTCGATTTCTAGTCTATCAGGCTTAACAAAGTGAAGCCACAAGAATGATCAGACTAGCCGTGGGCGTGCGAACTAAGTCGGGTCCTCATGACTTCAGCTTGGTCAAAGAGCCGATCTGGGTTGCGTGCATGCGAACCGAGGTGGGTACTCTTGACACCAGAAAAGAAACTTCGGGATTGAGATGGGCGACTCATACCGCGGGCATGTGGTCGAAGTAGTATCCATCTCAATACCATCCTAGATGATCCTATGTGGCCCAGGTCCGGCGGCGGGTTGTGTGTGCAATAGTGTAGTGTAAATGCATAGGCATGCACAACAGTTTATATCAAACAACGCTTCGTTCATGAAAATAAACTATACATTCCTACACCTCCCTGCAAAACTAAGATCAGCAAACACTTCCCCTTATACCTCCTATCCTGCAAAAAAATTTAACACCTTAAATGTTAGGGGCGTACCTGGAATCCTCGCTGCCAAACAAAAACATTTTTCAAAAGAAAAGAAAAATTGGCCTAAGTCCACTAAGAGTTTTAACTCAAGTCCCCAACGGAGTCGCCAAGCTATCGTGACCTCCCCAAAGCGGTGTTGGACCACCTAAAGGTTCGGCTAATGGATTGCTAAGCCTAGACTTAGCTCGAGCTCTCCCAAGCCCATACCAATTCGCAACTTAGGGTTTAAATTCTTTATATGCAAATGATTTTTTTCCATGGAGTCGCCACTAATCTATTTTGGGTGGGTCGATTAGAAACCCAAGTAAAGTAATGGGAGAATTACTTCACTCCTACGAACCACAGATTAAATGAGTTCGGGGGACTTGATTACGTTAGATTTCTCTAACGCCCTTTCGGTACCATTTCTTTTTTATTTCAAAAAATATTTTGCAGGCAGCTTGAATTTGATTTTAATTTATCTTCCTAACATGTGAGGTGATCATGCAGGTGCGCAAACCACCAATTTAACACCCAAGAAAACAATGAATAAATTGCAGGACTTACCTCATAGCAACAAAAGCATCTGCAATGTTAAATCAGAATTCATATCAACAGTCCTAGATATGATTTCTAACATGCAGTTTTTTTTTTTACTTATTTAATGAAAATCATGTAATATGCAATGCATCTAATCTAACATGAAATGGCATGACAATGTGTTCTAAACTATATGACATGAGTAAAATATATTTTTTTGTGTTTTCTTAATGAACATGCAATAACCAAATATGCCAATCAAAATGACCTAATTATAATGACGGGCAATTTTTAATTAAATGAGCCTAATTCTACATGACGTGCATTTTATGAACTTAATCCCACATGACGTGCACATGATATTTCTATTCCTAAAAATGCAATCTATCCTAAAAATTGAAACTTAAATGAGACATGGAATTCTATTCTAATGTGCATTATGATTCTTTTTTGTGTTTTTTTTTCAATATATATAAAATTCGAAATTTTAAAAATTTGCACACAATTAAACATGCAACCTAAAAAAACTAGCATCCTAAATTAATTAATTTTTTTTGGGATTTTTTTTGTTATAAAAATTTGAAGTAAAAGTCTAATTCTAGATTGACACGTGCAATTCTAGAAAAGAAAACTAAAAACTAATATCCCAAATGAATGCTTTTTTTTTTTTGGATTTTTTTTATTTTATTTATTTTTAAAAGAAAAGTAAATATGCTAACCCTAGACCTAATCTAACTTGCATTTTTTTCAATTTTTTTTTTACAAGAGCAAAAGCTAATTCAAATAACCCGATATCTAATCCAATCAGGATAAGATTAATACCCAAAACTGACGAACCATATCT
This sequence comes from Eucalyptus grandis x Eucalyptus urophylla, assembly GCA_028830015.1. Taxonomy (NCBI): domain Eukaryota; kingdom Viridiplantae; phylum Streptophyta; class Magnoliopsida; order Myrtales; family Myrtaceae; genus Eucalyptus; species Eucalyptus grandis x Eucalyptus urophylla. The sequence continues at coordinate 23,318,024 of CM054200.1, read as the reverse complement.
CGTGCATGAGATCGGGTTGGTCAATTTTAAATTAAATCGTGAATCGAATCTCGAGCATAAGATTGGATTGTCGATTTTTGCAAGAGATCGTGAGTCAGATTTTGAGTGCGAAAATCGAACTCCTAATCCCTAATTTGAGGGGTTATTTCACATTGGAACTTCAATCATGCATTAATGAATAATCACGCTAAAAAAATTATATAAAAACAAACTATAAACTATATAAAATAAAGATAAAATAATAATAAAAAACTACCTAATGTTCCCCTTTCGCTTTTTTTTTTCTTCTTTTCTTTTCCCATGCACGGCTTGCTCGTGGGTCTCCAAGGCGGCGCTCCGGCGAGGACGGCAGCCGGCGAACCAGCAACGGCAGAGGGCAGAATAGCGGGGGTTACTGGTGCGGGTGGTCAGGGGCACAGCAGCAGCGGCGAGGGGGCAGAAGTGGCACGGGCTGCTGAGGCAGTGGCGCGGGTCGGAGACTTGGGTCGCTGCAGGAGGACCAGCAGCAGTTCAAATGGAAGCACGGCTGTGGGTGCGGGCTGCTGGGCAGGACTCGGCGGCGGCGGGTGTTACAGCTTGTAGGTGTGCTGGGTGCTAGTGGATGCTGGTTGCAGTGGGCGGCGCGAGCTGGCGGCTGTTGGCGTCGGAGCACAAGCGAGGGGACCGGCGGCGGGCAGAGGCAACTGCAGCGACTGGTGCAGCGGCAGAGGGCGGAGCAGCTTGGGACGCCAGGGCGGAAGTGCAGGCGCGGGCAGCGGCGACTTCACGGGTTGCTGGTGTCGCGATGACGTGCAGAGTCGCGGCAGCAACAGGGACGGTGGTGCTGCGACGAAGGAGCTGGGGCGCGGTGACAGGTGCTCGCGGCATTGGGCGGTGGTGGCGTTCGGATCTTGCGAGTTGCAGTGGCGGCGGGTGAGGAGTGGCTCCGGCGTCACTAACCGGCGCGGATCGGAGATGAGGCGGAGCACGCGGATTGGGGAGGGGTGGTGACGGCGCAGGGGTGCGGCGGCACGGCGTCGTGGCTGGATCTCGGGCGAAGGGAACAGTGGCCTGCTCGGAACTGGCACGGTGGTGCGGGCTGTAGTGGACGCCGGGGCGGAGGTCAATGGGCGAACCGACATGGGCCACAGGCGAGGCTGGGCGCTGCGGTGGTCGGCGGCTCCGTTGTTTTTTTTCAGACAGGGCAGAGGCTGGTGGAGGCGTGAGTTCGCGGGCGATGGAAGCGCGGCGCAGAGGTGCGGGTGCGGTAGTGCGCGGTGCAGAAGCTCGGGTAGCAGGAAGAGCCCGGCGAGTTGCTGTGGCACCGGTGCTCGGGCGGAGGGTTGCAGACGGCGGCTCGTGGAGGAAGCGTGGTGGTCACGACGACGAGCTGCTGGTCGCTCAGGTGAAGGGGAAGCTCGGACGGTTGCCGGGTTCGCCGAAGCTGCTGCGCGAGGAAGAAGAAGACTTGGTGTGTCTTTTTTTCTCTGCTGTACCTTTTTCCTCCCCCCTTCGTGTTGCTCGAAGCCTCCCCTTTAAGAAGACAACCCTTCTTTTTTTTATTATTTTTCTTTCACGTTCTTTTCTCTTTCTTGTTGCCCTCTCTGACTTCACCTTCTTTTCTTCTGACAAACTCTCCATTCATCTCTTTTTTAATATCCTCCCCTGACTTCATTTTTTCTTGTCCAAAGGAGGAGCCCCTTCCCAATGAATATTTTTTTAGCTCTCTCTCTGACACTCTTCCTCCCCCCTTGTTCTTCGGCAAGGAAATCTTCTAGCAGGTGCCTGCCCCATTTCGTGCGTGTATGTGCATGCATTAATGAGGAGGTTTCTTCTTGGTGCCACCAAAGCTGACGTATTATATAATATTATGGGCATATTATATAATATATTATGGGCTGCTTTTGCTTCTTTGAAGATTTCTCCCGAATCCGCACTCCACTGAATTTGTGTGTGCATGCGCATGCATTAATGAGGGAGAGACAACGGACGTGTAAGAACTTCCTTCTTTTTTTTTTCTTCTTTTTTTTCGCTCTTTTGCGTGCTCAGACCAGCAAAGAGAGACTGTGTTTTTGTGCATGTAATCGACCACGAGCCACTGCGTCTTGTTGCCTTTTAGTATCAATGCAAATGTGACTACATGAAATGCAATTTTACTATTTTTTTCTTAGGGGTTAAAGATTAACCCCTAAATTTTCATGCAATTAATTACTAAATTATTAGTCAGAATTTAGGTGTCAACACGGACTTTCATCTCAATCATCAAACGACTCAAGATCTCCTTGATTGATTCTTTCTAACGGGTTAATTGGAAGAATTCCTTTGAAAAGTGCCAACGGTCGTGAAGGCATGAATGAGTATTTAAGGAAGACTCTCCAGTTGTTTGACTTTCAAAGTTGGAAGCTTTGCATTTCCTTGTTACTCCAAATACTGAGCTCAAAGTTGTGAACAAAAGAGAAACTCTTGTGAGACTTCGTGAGAGACCAGTAGAGACTCTTCACTGTGAAGTCAAAAAACAAAAGGCTGTAAAATCTCTTTTGATTGTTAGAGAAATCCAACCAGTAGTCTATTAGCATGGAGAGTGGATGTAGGCTTGATCTAACTCGAATCACTATAAACTTCTTATTCTCTTCCCTAAACTCCTTTATTTTGTTCTTCGTATGAATTCTTTCAAAGTCTGTCATTTTCTAAAAGCAAATTACTTCACACCTATTCACCCCCCTCTAGGTGTTACTATTAACCCTTTCAGTTTATACGTTGGCTGACATTATTGGGGTGGAAAGAGGTGGTTTCCAACCAATAAGTGTCTCGGTTGGTCATGCGACAAAATTTCTTATTAGGGACAGACTTCCTAAAGGGGGCATCACTTACTTCAAATTGTCTGCCTCAAATATTTAGCTACACAAAGTCGTGATCAACTGCATTCGACCAAAGTCGACTTCAAAGACAGATGTTTCTCGATCTGAAGCCAAACTGATGTTTGCCATTAGTAATGGAATGAAATTCTCTCTGCCTCATACAATCCTGATGCATATGTACAAGAATGTTTGGAAGGATAAGGGACAACTCCCTTACTCAGCGATGGTGACACAATTGTTCAGACATTTTCAGATTAAGTTTCCAACCTCTCTTTATACTAGAACTATTGCTCCTATGATTATAGGATTGAAGATGGTGTCCAAGATGAGGTTCAAAGAACTGAACAAGGCCGTAGAGCACTTGAAGGAAGAATCCCCCAACAAAACCAAGCAAGACTCTATTGCAACAAGAAGGAAAGGCAAGGAGCTCATGCGTGAACCTGCCAAGAAAAGAAGGTCTCTCATTCTGCAGGATGAAGAGGATGATGAGGGCGATCTTACTATTTCTTCCTTTGCCTTGAAGAATCTTCAAAGTTTTGTCAGTTTTGAACAGCAACATGACAAAGAAGAAAGAGAAAGAGGAGAGACTGAGCAAAGAAAAAAAGGAAGAGAAGCCAGAGAAGGAACAAAGGAAAGATAAGAAGTAGGAAGAGAAGCTGAAGAAGAAAAGGGTCAGGATGATTTCCATGAACCAACTTTTGCAATATCCTTATCTGAAGATTCAGAGAAGACAAGAAGTGGAACTGTAGGAGCTTTAACTAAAAAAGAACATCATTCTAGTATTGAAATTGAGAAGGAACAAGAAGAAGAATTCCCTTCTCCACTTGTAGTCACGGAAACAGGGGGAGTTTGTGAGGCAATAGGTACTTCTTCTTCTCTTATTTTCACAGGTGATGATGTTAGTAGATCTCCTGCCAATCCAAAGGATGTCTATGCTTCACATTTTCCTGAAGTTGATATTGAAGAATCCTCTCCAAGACATGGTGTTCGACGTACTGATGTTCCCTCAATTCTCAACACTCCTCGAATTCATTTCGCTGAGGCTAGTGCACAAACTGAATCAACTGCTAATTATGCAAGGATGATGGAACTCCTTTTGGAGATGAAAGCCCAACAATACGCTATGGAGTATGAGATACAGAAACTTCATGTTGCCCTCAACTCATCTTCTAAAGTTCACACTAGGATAGTACAGTCTTTGGACACGAAGGTATAGTCTTTGGACACACAGGTACAAACTTTGAATCAACGAGTTTCTTAATTTGTGGTCAAAAATGATGAAAATGCTCAAATGTTGAAGACTGTTCAGATTGCAGTTCAGAATGTTTCTCTCCAATGCCAGAAGACTGAGGAGGCAGTTCAGTCGATAGGAGATTTCCAGCTTATTTGAATTCCCAAACAAACCTGATTTCATTTGACTTTTATCTATTTTTGACTTTCTCCACTTTTTTTTGTTGACAAAAAGGTGAAGAACGTGCAAATTTGATTTATTTGACTCGTTTGACTTTAATTTTTTACTTTTGTTGAACTTTTGAACCTTTATTTTTTTTATTATGTTTGACCTTTGCAGGCAACTTACTTTTGTGGTTATGATTATGGACAGATAGTTGTTTAAGTCTTAATGTTTGTCTTATCTTTTCGAGATTAACATGTTATCTATGGTTGCAAAATCGATGCTATTAGGATCCTAATCAACTTATTTTTATAAGATATCATGTATTGTTTAAAAGTTATTTTGCAGGTCAAAAGTTCTTAAATCTATAGGAAAGTTTGTCACCATCAAAAGATGGGAGATTATTGGAGAAAACTCATTTAATGTTTTCAAGTTGACAAAACTTATCCAAAGTCTATTCTGAAGAATTCCAGAATTTTGTGTCAAAATCTGAAGATGCTCAGATTTTATGTCAAAGTCTGAAGACTTCCAGACTTTAGGTTCAAAGTCTGCCCACTCTAACAAATTATAGACTGAACGATACTGAAGAATGAAGACTTATCCATATGCAAGATTTTGTTTATTTCTTCAAAAGTTCGATTGGTATGGCGTATGGATAGCTTTCTGGATGGATATATCACCTACGGGATTGATTATCTTTATTGGAATCAATTTAGATAAATCAAATCTTTTCGGATTACAAGTAAATAAGGAAAGAATCTACTTATGGAAACCAAGATCCTGATTGTATGGGCGAACATGATTAATAGGCTTTCATCACAATCTTCAAACGACTCGAGATCTCCTTGATTGATTATGTCTAATGGGTAGATTAGAAGAATTCTATTAGAAAGTGCCAACAGTCGTGAAGGCATGAAGGAGTATTTAAGGTGGACTCTTCAGTTGTTCGAGTGTATGCGTGACAGAGAAATTTCAAAGTCTGAAACTTTCTATTTCCTTATTACTCCAAATAGTAAGCTCAAAGTTCTATTCAAAAGAGAGAGATTCATTGTGTGACTTCGTGAAAGAGAAGCAGACTCTTCACTGTGAAGTTGAGATCACCAAGCTGTAAAATCTCTTTTGATTCTTAGTGAAATCCAGCCAATAGGCTATCAACATGGAGAGTGGACGTAGGCTAAATCTAAGCCGAACTATTATAATTTCTATATTCTCATTCTCTTCCCTGAACAGTTTTATTTTGTTCGTAGTTTTATTTAATTGCTAAAGTATGAACTTGCTCAAAGTCTGTTGTCTTTCAAACTCAATTTTAAAAGCAAAATATTTCAACTGTTCCTTGCAAAAAAATTGTTTTCACACCTATTTACCCCCCATTTAGGTGTTGTTACTAGCCCTTTCAACATGAACCCTTATGGATCATAAAACTAGAAATGATACAACATTACCGTTGGTCAGTTTCACCATTTGGCGACAAACAGCGAAATGAAGTTAGAGGAAGCATTTTGGAAACTATATTGAATTACTCTTCTCCTAAATTTGACTTTAAATGTTTTATGTTTCTCCTTCATGTGTTTTTGCTCTATAGGTATTAACATTTCCTTGAAGATCTTGCTTTTAAATGGGCCGTTTGAATGTTACTAAATTCACTCATTCTAAGCGTGTCATGACCCAAGCTCCATCTCCAAGGTCTCAAGCTACAGGGGTTATTTTCGCGACGTCCCAGGCGCGTCGCCGTCCTATTTCTTTTTTTTTAATTATTTTTTCATTAAGCACATACAAAAGCATTACAAACAACACCTGGACAACAACAAGCGGCTAGGAAAAACAACCACTTACAAAAACACAATTACATCAGTTATATTTACAAGCCCTTTTGTCACGAACCATTATATTTACAATCACTACATGCTTTATGTTCAAAATGGCCAGGGTAAACCTTAGCTCCTCTACTAAGATGCAACTTCTCTATACATATGATTCTGAAAAAACAATGGGGTAAGTCATATACTCAGTAAGTAAAACCCCTAATTCTCTACTAGGAGGATATCTCATCATCAAAATCTAACAATTATAACACTCGCAATGCCATGTTTATGGCAAATCAATGGATAACTTATTGCTACACCTCGACTACAAGCATATGTCTATTACTGCATACTTTAATTGTCACGCCCCGATCCTCTGAGCACGTGCCCATCCCTCTACGGTTGATTAATAGCGACGTCTTAGGACGCATTGTCAACCCATTCGTTTTAATGCACATGTAGAAGCAGATATATAATCCCCAAACAACAATTAGGTGGGATAGAAAAGTAGAGCCACAATTTTCTTCAACTGAAAACACAACCACAATTATATATATATATATATATATATATATATATATATAACATAACTAGTAAAGTCTTACACATTACCATACAAACCAACATTTCAATATATATACATAAGGTCTGTCAAACAGGGGGGTTTTCAACAACTACGGGTCCTCGTCCTCCTCGATTTCACCTTCTTCCACACTCTAACTGGAGCCTTCAACAGACTGTACCGGAGACTCTGGTACTTCAAGAGTCGGGTCCACCGCATCTACAACCTAGCCTTGAGGAGAATCTACCGTACCCTCTCCAAAAGCGACCTCCAAAATGTACAAGGTATCTCAGATTCCGAGATAGAACCCCTCTCTCTGGCCATCCTGAGCCTGGTGATACCATGACTTGTATTGGTGGGGCATCTTGTGGGTGAGACCCGCATCGACCTAGACTATGGAACTCACCAGCGCATAGGTCCAGCCCCTAGGGCTTCCATGCAACGGAATATAAGATGTCTGCTTCGTAACCTTCTTCGATCGTCTAAAAAAAACTCAGGACCTACCATCTAAGGACCCGAAATGTTATCCCATAACGGGGTGAGACGACATCTCAACAAGTTCTACACCCTAAGACCTGACTAGGAAGAAAATATGCTCTAACGCTGCCTAAGCACAACATGAGTTGGAGGTCTTACCTTTGCCTCTGTTCTTTCCTGCAAATCAATATAATTGACATTTTTAACCAATCATTTCAACACATCAAGACAGATCGAATCATCGATCAATAAACTCAGTTGATTACATATCATCAAGACCATTCCCCGGTCATCTCAATCAATACTATCTATAAAGTTCGATCATAATCAGAACTACTCATTCTAAGCTGATAGTAGATAGTATAGCTCACCAGAAGCTACCGCAATATATAATATAGCTCACCAGAAGCTGCCTTAATACTGATATAGTATACTATTATGCTCGTCATAAGCTACCAGATCAATTGATCTGATATATTCAACCTTTTCACCTTTTTTATCATTCCCGATAAAAATAATTGTGTGTGGGTACACAGTCGGCCTTAACCAAAATATAATATTTTCACACTTTGAAAATCCCACTAATTTCAATAGTCCACAAATCTATTTTTGGTGTTGTAAAATGACGGCCGGTGATTTTCCAATTAATTACTGAAATGAAATAAATTTAGGAATAAATTCATAAAATACAAATCATATAAAATCTCCACAAATTAAAGCTCAATTAAATAAATGGATCACACCACTGCAATCACCATAAAATTCCGGTCACCGGCCGAAAAATAAATAATTAATCAAATAATTACGAAAAATAATTATTAAATGCCAATAAATAGAACTTAGGCCCATAAAGCCTAATTGGAAGCCGAGATGGGCTTGGAAAATTCTCGAACCACTCTAGATAAATACTACAACTTGTCTAGGCTCTAATTACACGACTCTAACCACCTAACATGCAATAACAGTTAATTAAATTGATAATTAATTCTAACTATCCACATAATTCATACTTAGTCTAAACTAATCAACCCTTAAATGTCATTAACTTACTAAGCAAGGATTAGTAAGTTAAACTCACTTGTTTAGCGAACCGCTCGGTTCAAATCGACGGGGACGCTACGAGGCTCGATAAACTCCGAAGGGGCCGCCTTTCGAGGTTCGAAAACGGGCCAAAGCAGGCCAAAACAGCTGCTAGAGATCCACACAGTCTAGCCTCTGTTTGGTGCTGGTTGGTGGCTGCCGAAGCTTCTCTGGTGGCTGGCTGAGGGAGAAATAGGCTAAGACGGCTAAACCGGGTCCAGGCGGGGCTGAACGACGCTTCACGGCAATGGAGAGAGCTCTAGTGGTGGGGGGATGAGCTTGAGCAACTCCAGAGGGGGTCGGGATTCGCGGCTGAGGCTGAACGATGGCCTAGAACAGTCAGAGATGTGCGCGAGTAGGGCGAGGTGTGCGATGGTTGCTGCTCGGGTTCCGGCGGTGGTGTGCGGTGGCTGTGATGGTGGAGGGAAGCAGCTGGCTCCTCTTCTCGATTTGCTGAGCTTCGTAGATGAAGAAGAAGGAGGAGAGAGGAATGCTCGACGATGGGAAGAAGGAGGGGACAAGAGGACCACTTGGTTTGTCTCTCATCCCTTAGTTCCCTCAAACATGGCCCACCATGTGTGCTGTCTTCCACCACCCAATTCTAGCCCTCAAACCCTTCTAGAAGCCTTTTGAAATGATCCAAATGTTGTGGGTGATGGGGCATACGAATTTACAAGGGAGTTGGCACAAATTGGACTCCAATCCCTCTTGATACAACTCCAATCGGCACCCATAAATTCCATTATCGAGTCAACGATCAAATTTATATATTTCATCACCAATTGAACCCACTTCCATCCCAATTTCACAATAAAAAAACTGTCCTTTGATTTTTCTGGACAAAAACGGCCCTATGACGACTTTTTCCCAAAAAGTCTCGGTTTGCAGAGAAATCTTCAGAGACTGAATTGACAGAACTTTCAATTTCTGAAATTGGATTCAAATTCGCGGTTATTTTCACTTTGGCGCGTTTTTAGTGTGACCTAGGCTACGGGGTAACTTTCAGAAATTTTTAGTGCAAATGACCTATGGTCGATTTTTTTCGAGCCACAATGAACGTATCCAACACATTGGTGACTCTCAATTATCGTGAAAATCTCGAGAATTCAAATACGGACATAGAGTACCAAAATGACAAAAAAATCAATCTAGTGCTGGTCGACGAGAATTTTGCAATTTAGTGGAATCACCCACGTTTAGCCACACATTTCAGTCGAACCGACCAATCTATGATCTCTAAGCAATTTTTAACTATGTCGTAATGATCTTTGCAGATGAGCACAGTCGAGCAGTCGATTCCTGATCGAATCCTCAAGTCTATTGCATTAAAATCTCTTAATGACTTCCCCAGATAGTTTAGTTATCTCAAGAGTGATCAGCTTTGAGAATAACACTATAGGCGCGTCGATGAAAAACCCAATTAATTTAGTTGAAAGGAGAATCTCCTCTTATAAAAATTTCTTCCTCGAAATTTAAACCATTACAACACTTAAGCAAAAAGGTAGGGGTGCAACTATCTCATCAACTCTTCACTCTCTCAGGTTGCTCCTTCAATGCCATGGTGCTGCTAGATTACTTTGACCAGCGAGATGGTCTTTGTACGCAGAATATGTTCTTTCCTATCCATGATCTGAACCAAGCTTTCAATGTACAACACTCAGTCGTCCACGTCCAATTCCTCGAAATTAAGCACGTGGATCAAGTTAAGCTCATAATTCCTCAACATCAACACGTGAAAGATGTTGTGCACTTGCGCCAATCTCGGCAGCAACGCAAGACGATACGCTAGGGTCCCAATTCTCTCAAGAATTTCAAATGGACCTACGTACCTCGAACTCAGTTTTCCCTTCTTGCCAATGCGCGGAGTACCCCTCATTGGTGACACCTTCAAAAAAACGTGATCACCAACTTGGAATTCCAATGACCTCTAGCGCTTATTTGCGTAACTCTTCTTTCCTCTTTGAGCGGTCTTTAATCTGTCTCTGATAACTGCAACTGCATCCACTAACTACTGAACCAACTCTAGGCCTGTAATCTTTCTTTCTCCAACTCCATCCCAACATACTCACATTCTGCACACTCTGGCATACAACGCTTCGAAATGAGCCATCTAAATGTTCTATTAATAACTGTTATTGTAGGCAAACTCAACCAGATGAAATGTTCTTCCCAACTTCCCTTGAAATCCAATACACAAGCTTGTAGCATGTCCTCAAGGGTCTAAATTGTCCTCTCTAACAGGCCATCCGTCTAAAGATGATATCTCGTACTGTACTGCATCTTCGTATCTAAAGCACTCTGTAAGCTCTTCCAAAAAGCAACTATGAATCTCAGGTCTCAGTCTGAGGTGATCATAACCGACACTCCATGCAGTCGAACTATCTGGCACACATACAACTCAGCGTGCCTGTCCAAATTGAGGTCTTTTCGCACTGCAATGAAGTGAACCGATTTTGTCAATTTGTCAACCACTACCCAAATGAAATCATTCCCTCTCTGACTCCTTAATAAACCGATCACGAAATCCATCATAATGTGCTCCCACTTCCACTCTAGAATCTCTAGAGGTTAGAGAAGTCCTCCCGGTTAACAATGCTGAGCTTTGACCTGTTGACACGCTAAATACTTGGCGACATGCTTGGCGATGTCCACCTTCATACCAGACCACCAATAGTGTTGATGCAGATTCTGATATATTTTGGTACTACCAGGATGAATGATGTAACTACTATGATGAGCTTCTGATAAGATCTCCTCTCTGAGTTCCACATCGTCAAGTACAACCAATCGCCCTCGGAATCTCAATGTTCTATCATCAGAAATCTAAAAGTCAATCTTTCTCTTATCAGTGTCTTCTTGCAGAATTTTCTGAACATCTAGGTCTATCGGCTGAAGTAACTTGATCCTGATCTGCATATCCGACTCAATTCTAAGGGTGGCCATAAGATTCAAAAGGTGGCTTACCTCAAACTTGAACACTGAATCTCGAGCTCTCTCAATTAAATTCTACTCCTTAACCAGCAGATGAACGACTGATGACTTCCAACTCAAAGCATTAGCGACCTTGTTCGCCTTCCTGATGTGATATAAGATATCACAATCGTAATCCTTCAGAAGTTCCATCCATCGGCGATGTCTCATAGTCAACTCTTTCTGAAAGAATAGGTACTTGAGACTTTGTTGATCGGTGAAGATCTGAAATCTTTCTCTGCATAAATAATGTCTCCAAATCTTCAGAGCAAAAATGATGGCTGCCAGTTCTAAGTCATGTGTCAGATAATTCTGCTCATGCGGTCTTAACTGACGGGAGGCATATGCAACAACCATGCCATGTTGCATCAGCACACAACTCAATCCTCCAAACGACGCATCACTATAGATCTCGTATTCTCCAAGACCAGATGGGATGGTCAACACAGGTGCGGTAGTCAGCTTCTGCTTAAGCTCTTGGAAACTATGCTCACACTTGTCTGTCCATACAAACTTTTCTTCTTTCTTCAAGAATCTAGTCAACGGCGACGCTAATGTTGAGAACCCTTCTACGAATCGTCTGTAATAACCTACAAAACCCAAAAAACTTCTGATCTCTATCATGGTAGTCGGTCCTGGCCAATTAATCACTGCTTCAATCTTGGATGGATCCACGGAGATTCCTTTGCCTAAAATCACGTGACCTAAGAAAGTAACACGAGTCAAGCAAAACTCGCACTTGTTGAACTTGGCGTACAACTGATGAACTCTCAGAGTCTGTAGTACCAATCTTAGATGACCTTCATGCTCTTCATCACTCATCGAATACACCAGAATATCATCAATGAACACGATTACGAACTGATCTAGATATTCTTTAAACACCATGTTCATCAAATCCATAAAGGCAGCTGGAGCATTCGTCAACCCCAACAGCATTACAATAAACTCATAATGACCGTACTGACTACAAAATGCTGACTTCAGTATGTTCTCTTTCCTAATTCTCATCTGATGATATCCTGTCCTCAAGTTGATCTTCAAAAATATTGATGCTCCTTGCAACTGGGTAGACAAGTCGTCAATCCTCGGCAGTGGATACTTGTTCTTGATCGTTACCTGATCAAGTTGACGATAGTCGAAGCACAGGCGCAACGAACCATCCTTCTTTTTCATGAAAAGCACTGGTGCTCCCCACAGTGATGCACTAGGACATATGAATCCCTTATCTAACAACTCCTGCATCTGCACCTTCAGTTCTTTCAATTCAGATAACGCCATCCGATAAGGAGCCTTAGAGATTAGCTCGGTCCCAAGTGCTAACTCAATCACGAACTCTATCTCTCTCTTCGGTGGTAAGCTTGGCAATTCCTTTAGAAATACATTTGGGAATTATTGCACTACCGCAACACCTTCTATCTTTAGCTCCTCTACTGTCGTATCCATGATAGTTGCCAGGTAACTCTGACAACTCTCGTCTAACAAACGAGTTGCTTCAAGTGACGAGATCCTAGTAATCGAGGATCTTCCTCGACTTCCAACAAACTCAAAACTCCCACCCTCTAACAGGTTAAACTGAATCGCTTTGCGATAGCAGTCCAAGCCAATTATCAAATCAAAGTCATACATGGCTAGGACTAACAAATCTATTTTCCCTTCCCGTTCACCAATCGCTAACTTGCAACCAGAACAACCCAAAGTAGACAACACCTTATCCTTCAACAGTGTAGATATACTAACCAATAACTCCAATAATACAAGACTTAATCCTATCAGCTTAACATACTGCTCGGCAATAAAAGAATGAGTTGCTCCTGGATCGAATAAAGCGTAAGCAGTATGATCGTTCAGCGAAACCGTACCTGTAATCACGTTAGGCGTGTCCTCTGCATGATCTCAGGTGATGGCATACACTTTTCCCTAAGCTGGGAGTCTGCACTGTCCACCTTATGGTGCATTCTATGGCGTGTACCCTCTAATCTGTGCCAATGGTGGTGGCAGTGGTAACTGTGGTTGTCCTTTTGGTCGCCTAGGATAATCTCTAGCTATGTGACCTGTTGGCCAAACTCATAACAAGCACCCGTCCTTCGAGGGCACGGGGCTGTACCATGTCGCCTCCCACAGGAGCGACACAAGCTATTCTGACTTGGCCCTAATTTTCCAATTCCACCCTTCCTGCTAAGCAAAACTTGAAACCTTCCTCCAAACATGGGCCTCTTCCCATGTCAGATCCCTTCTCGGTGCAAACTAAACCTCGATCCAAACGAGGTTGCTTGTTCATTCAGACTTCTCTTTAACAGCTAGGCTCGACAGTAAACTTCTCGATAGTCCTTCAGATCTAGCGGCACCAGCGGTTGTTTCAGCTCTAGTCAAAGACCAACTATGAACCTTCAAGCTTTTTCTTCTAGGTCTTCTATCAGCCTCGAAGCATATCGGGAAATCTCCACCAATTTGACTTCATACTAGTCAACAATCATTGTCCCTTGCCGGAGACGTTGGAATTCTTCCATCTTCTGTTCTTAAGTGCTTCTCGAGAAGTATTAATCGTTGAACGCTCTGAGGAAAACGTCCCACTGCGGAACTACTCCCGAGAACACAACATCTTTGGCGGCTCTCCACTAGGTATTGGCGTTACCTTGCAGCTAGTACACTGCTAGAACCACTTTCTCTTCTTCGGTGCACCTCAGTAGTGCAAAGGTCTTATCTAACTCCTGAACCCAAAGAGATGTGGCCTTTGGATCTCCAGTACCTGTGAACCTTGGTGGGTTCAGCTTTAAGAACTACTCCACCAACTTATGAAATGGTCTTCAAGCGACTACGTTCCCAAGTGGAACTTCGGCAGGTGCAACAACAAGCGCGGCAATAGGTGCAACCTCGGCGACGGCAACAACAGCACCAGTAGCAATTATTGCAGCAACGGCTGCTTGGTTCCAAGGCTACTGCCCTATTAGGTCTCTCATAGCTTCAAGCGTCTGCATGATCCCTTCCATTTTGGGATTACTAGGGGTTGCTACCCCAACACCAACCAAAGGCGGTGCTACTTTACTCACGCTAGCTTCAACTGGCGCTCTACCTCAACCTCCTTGGGTACCGACCCTCGTCGGCGTCCGACCCGAGCTGCAGGCCTAACGGTACTATTCCAAGGAGTCCTCTGCTCCTGATCGCTCATCTTGCGGGGTCCTTAAGAAAACCTACTTTCCAATTCCACACTGAATTAGAATTCGAACGATCCACACAACAAAAAATTCTACCAAACAGTTATCACAGACATGCACCGGCATGAATTTAAAGGCTTTTCCTACTTACTATCCCAAGAAATATCGCACCTTATCACTACAATCACTAACCATGCTCTAATACCACTTAAACGGGGATGTCAGGCCCCAATCCTCCGAGCGCGTGTCCATCCCTCTATGGTCAATTAATAGCAATGTCCCAAGACACATCGCCGACCCATTCCTTTTAATGCACATGCAGAAACAAATATATAATCCCTAAAAAACAATCAGGTGGGATGGAAATCTAGGGTCACAACTTTCTTTGATTGAAAACACAACCACACTTATATATATATATATATATACACATAACATAACCAGTCAAGTCTTACACATTGCCATACAAACCAACATTTATATATATATATACATAAGGTCTGTCAAACAAGGGGATTTTCAACAACTATAGGTCCTCGTCCTCCTCGATTTCGCCTTCTTCCACACTCCAACTGGAGCCTTCAGCAAATTGTACTAGGGACTCTGGTGCTTCAAGAGCCGGGTCCACCGTGTCTACAATCGAGCCTTGAGGAGGATCTGTTGTACCCTTTCCAAAAGCGACCTCCAGAATGTACAGAGATATCTCAGATTTCGAGATAGAACCCTTTCTCTAGCCATCCTGAGCTTAGCGATACCATGACCTGTATCGGTGGGGCACCTTGCAGGTGAGACCCGCATCGACCCAAACTATGGACCTCACCAGCTCTTAGGTCCAGCCCCTAGGGCTTCCATGCAACAAAATATAAGATGTCTGCTCCGTAACCTTCTTAAGTCGTCGAAAAAACTCAGGAGTTGCCATCTAAGGACCTAAAATGTTATCCCACAACGAGATGAGACGACGTCTTAGTGAGTTCTATCCCTTAAGACCTAACTAGGAAGAAAATACGCTCTAAGGCTACCTAAGTACAACATGAGTCGGAGGTCTTACCTTTGCCTCCGTTCCTTCCTACAAGTTAGTATAATTGAATTTTTCAACCAATCATTTCAACACATCAAGATAGATCGAATCATCGATCAATCGACTCAGTCGATTACATGTCATCGAGACCATTCCCCGGTCATCTCAATCAATACTATCTATAAAGTCCGATCATAATCAGGACTGCTCATTCTAAGCTGATAGTAAATAGTACCAGAAGTTGCCGCAATATATAATATAGCTCACCAGAAACTACCTCAATACTGATATAGTATACTATTATGCTCGCTAGAAGCTGCCTCAATTATTGATATAGTATACTAAATATGATCGCCAGAAGTTGCTAGATCAACTAATCTAATATATTCAACATTTTCACCATTTTTATCATTCCCAATAAAAATAATCGTGTGTGGGTACACGGTCGGCCTTAGCAAAAATATAATATTTTCACACTTTGAAAATCCCACTAATTTCAATAGTCCACAAATCCATCTTTGGCACTATAAACTGACGCCTGGTGATTTTCCAATTAATTGCTGAAATGAAATAAATTTAGGAATAAATTCCTAAAATACAAATCATAGAAATCTGTACAAATTAAAGCTCAATTAAATAAACAGATCACACCACTGCAATCAATATAAAATTCTGGTCACCGGCTATCCTAGTCTAATTTCAAGAAAATAAATAATTAATCAAATAATTACGGAAAATAATTATTAAATGCCAATAAATAGAACTTAAGCCCATAAATAGACCTTTCGAGGTCTAGAAACAGGCCAAAGCAGGCCAAAACAGCTATTGGATACCTACACGGTCTGGCCTCTGTTCAGTGATGGTTGGTGGCTGCCGAAGCTTCTCTGGTGGCTGGCTGAGGGAGAAACAAGCTAAGATGGCTAAACCGGGTCTAGGTAAGGCTGGACAACACTTCACAGGGTGGAGGGAGCTCCAATGGCGGCAGGATGAGCTCGAGCAGCTCTGGAGGGGGCCTGGGTTCGTGGTTGAGGCTGAACGATGGCATGGAACGATGAGGGGCGCGCGAGTAGGGCGAGGCACGCGACGACTACTGCTCAGGTTCCGGTGGTGGTGTGCGGTGGCCGCAACAGTGGAGGGGAGCAGCCAGCTCTTCTTCTCAGTTTACTGAGCTTAGCAAATGAAGAAGGAGGAGGAGAGAGGAATGCTCGACGGTGGGAAGAAGGAGGGGGCAAGGGGACCACTTGGTTTCTCTCTCCTATTCCTTTGTTCCCTCAAACATGCCCCACCATATTTGTTGTCTTCCACCACCCAATTCAAGCCCTCAAACCTTTCTAGAAGCCTTTTGAAATGGTCCAAATGTTGTGGGTGATGGGGCATACGAATCTGCAAGGGAGTTAGCACAAATCGAACTCAAATCCCTCTTGAATCAACTCAAATCAGCACCCATAAATTCCATTATCGAGTCAACAATCAAATTGATATTTTTCCTCACCAATTGAACCCACTTCCCAATTTCGCAAACAAAAACGGTCCTCTGATTTTTCTGGAAAAAAATGACCCTATGACCACTTTTTCCCAAAAATTCTTGGTTTGCAGAGAAATCTTCAGAGACTGAGTCAACATTCCTAAAATGACCTGTGACATGACATAAATTTCACTTTCTGAAATCATATTCAAATTCGCTGTTAATTTCACTCTAGCCCGTTTTTAGCGTAACCTAAACTACCAGGTAGCTTTCAAAAAAATTTAGTGCAAATGACCCATGGTTGATTTTCTTCGAGCTACAATGAACCTATCTGACACATTGGCGACTCTCGATTGTCGTGAAAATCTCGAGGATTCAAATACGGACACGAGGTGCCAAAAGGACAGAAAAATCAGTCTAGTGCCGGTTAACGAGAATTTTGCAATTTAGTTGAATCACTCATGTTTAGTCACACATCTCAGTCAAACCGACCTATCTCTGATCTCTAATCGATTTTTAACTGTGTCGTAATGATCTCTACAGATGAGTACGATCGAGCAGTCGATTCTTGGTCGAATCTTCAAGTCTATTGCATTAAAATCTCTTAATGACTTCCCTAAATAGTCTAGTTATCTCAAGAGTGATCAACTCTGAGAATAACACTATAGGTGCATCGATGAAAAGCCCAATTAATTTAATTGAAAGCATAATGAAATTTTAGGATGTCACATCAATACATGCTTACCTTCAGCATACCAATGAACACATTAACTTACCATGCTTATGCATATACCGGTACTAATAACATGATTCTTTTATTGTCATCCTAGCTCGACCAAGCCCTCTTGGCTCGACTGAGGCCTCCAACTCCATGCTACGCCTCCTGGCTCAATCAGGGCATTCTAACTCAACCAAGGCATCATGGCGTTAGCTCACCAAGGCATCCGGACTTAACTAGGCATCTTGTCTCAACCATAGCATCTCGAGGATAGCTTACCTAAGGCATTCAGGCTCAACCAGGGAATCCCGTTTAATGAATAAGGCATCACCGCCAACGCTATATGGTGATGGACGTTTTTTTCTCTTTAAGTGCATCATAAAAGTGCATCACACAAGCCGATTCTTACTTTTCTTCTTAGTCCACTGATACATGACCCGAAGGCGTGCTCATTCCAGTGAGTGTGTCATGGCTCTTAACATCATACTATATGACACGCCGAGCACGATTCTTGGTTCGTGGCTTGAGCTGCATGCCTAGCCATCCCAACTTGACATTGATTCCAAGCCGAGCGAACCGTGACCTCGTTCCGAGGCGTAAATGCACTCAAACATTCAAACAT
Source organism: Eucalyptus grandis x Eucalyptus urophylla (assembly GCA_028830015.1). Classification (NCBI taxonomy): domain Eukaryota; kingdom Viridiplantae; phylum Streptophyta; class Magnoliopsida; order Myrtales; family Myrtaceae; genus Eucalyptus; species Eucalyptus grandis x Eucalyptus urophylla. The sequence goes on along the minus strand of CM054200.1, from coordinate 23,299,925 downwards.
GAGCAAACCATACAAAAGAACATTACAACGTACACGCTACTTACATGGGTGAGCATACCACTAGACTCGACGACGTTGACTATCGCCCTAGTCAAGAGTTAGAGATTCTACTTATCTCCGATGAAACTTGATAAATTATAGGTGGTTTTACCAAAAGAAAGCCATTCAATGAGGTAGTGGGCGAGTAAGGTCGAGAGAGGAAGAGGGAGTGCAAGAAAGGAGGAGGGAAAGAAGTGAGCCAAAGGTTAAGAATAAATGAGAGTGGTTCTCCTATTTATAGGTCAAGCTTCATTAATGGCCCCAACTTATTCTTCAAGAAAGATCCTATCATCATGATTACCAAACCTTCTCCTTGCCACCTAAGTTAGTGAGTCATACCTTCATTTAATGACTAGCCTCCAAGGAACAAGTGCTACTTATTCTCCAAGCCACTATTAATTGGTCCACCTAAGCTTGTGAGTCACCATGTCATCATTACTTGGCCTAACTTAATCTCCAAGGAAAATCTTATGGCAATGATGATCAAATTCGCAAATGACCACCTAAGCTAGTGATTCATCCCTTCATTTAATGTTTAAGATATGGGAATCATAAGTCTTGGATTTTTGGCACATTTTTCATGGCTTTTCTTGCTCATTTAGCCAAGTATTCTAGATTCTTCCATGAGGTGGTTTACTTAAGCCACAAATCACTAATTTATTCATCAAGGAAAATCTTTTGGCATTGTTACATAATCTTAAGATGGACACCTAAGATGATGACAAGACTTCTTGCATTTAATGCTTGAATTTATGTAATCATTAGATTTGGATATTTCTCACATGGCCAATTTTCAAAAACTTGCTCCCTGAGCTAAGTTCTCTAGAACCTTCCCTTGATTAGTCCATTTGTACTATGACTCATCAATTTAATCCCCAAGACAAATCTTTGATAATCATTACCAAATCTTCTCAAGGCCACCTAAGGTGATGAATTACCCCTTTTTCATTAAATGACTAAGGAGTTTTAGAATATTCTATTTTGTCTATTTCCAAAAAATATGGCAAACATAGAAAATAGGCCATTGGAAGTGCAATCAGGAACGAACAATGGCTTTTTATGGACATCCTCAAATGACCATTTCGACGCATCTGAGGTTTGAGGTAAAGCTACCTTTGAAATGCTGGTCGTAGGTCAAAATCACCATCTCGAGTAAGTCAATCATGTAGGGCTAAGGCTTAATGGTCAAGCCTTGGACCAATCGAGCGGTCCTTTAGCCGGTCCGCTGGTTGGGTTTGCGGGCTAGTTCCTCTTACCAATCATGTGGCCAGTCCTTAGCCTACTAGTTGAAACCAAAAGAAGGGTTGAAATCGAGGATGATACAAAGTGTGTGTCAAAGACGAAACGAGAGTGGTACTCCTTGTTTCAACATGTGAGGGCATTGTTCCTTAGATGTTTTGCTCTATTTATTCCACCAAAATGGATGGTTGGGCCTTAGCATGCCTTCTTGGTACAAGGTGTTGCTCTGGTGGTCAATGTACGCCATTTCCTACGAGAGATTAGGCATGCTACTTATATTCCAAAATTGGATTAGACTAATCTAGGGACGATACTCCCTTTTGTGCCAAATCAATTGACTCTATTTCATCTTGCTTCATGGGTGAGAGTTAATCTTTTTGAGTGACTTACCCCACTCATCAACTGCAAGGAAAAAGAGATATAATATGTTATTTTCATACTAGACATGATTCATTTTAGGAACGGTATCCTCCCTTTTACAACATATCTGATGACTTTGTTCCATCCTGTTTCTTTGGCTATGGAGAGGGATTTGCTCTCATGATTGACTGTAATTCATTTGGCAAATATCTATTTCATTTAAATCTTTCCCTTTTTAAAAGTCGGGTGACTCAGTCATTGTGTGCCCCCGATCCATTCTATGGCCAACCGCCCTAATTAAAATTTCCTACACATATGGAAATAATGTATTATTTGTACTCTTAGGTACTTTAGGTTTAGGAACGAAGTACACCCTTTTTCAAAGTTGAGCAATTCAGCATCTCATCATATCTTTGTGGAGGAAAGGAAGATATTCTCCTTATGGTCGAATGCATTCCGCATTGAGTTAGATAACTTTTCGATATGGAACTCCATTATGTTGGATTGATGAATCTTCATATGAGTCATTCATTCTTTTACTCAGTTTCCTGCCTAATTCTGCACAAAGTGTAGGGATGAGTCATTCTTAAAATAAATCAAGTTTAACTTGGAACGATTACCACCTTTTATTCGAGGGCAACATTTAATAACCGATTCTTGTTTGTGTAAATCTACATCCTGAAGTGTTGTCTTGCAGACTACCAATAATCATCTTCATACATGATTGGATGCCAAGAAACTATTGGGGGTGCAGGGATTGCAGTTGCTTCTTGTTCCTTTGACAAGATCTTTTCGAACAGTTTGTGTGACATCCTGATTTTTTTCCAATTCCATTTTCAATAAATTGAGATGAGCATTTTGTTGGCACGCATATAGTTTATTTCCTTAAGTCGGCCACTCATGTGAAAACTAATCTATTAGGTTAAGCCGTTAATAGATTCTAATGCATCAGACTCGAGAATTTGATCAGGAAGCAACCTTTCGACTGAGCTAATATACAAGGGTCATTATGGCAAAAATAAAAATCGATTAGAGACCAAAGATAGGTCGACTCGACAGAGGCATGTGATCAGGTGTGGGTGATTCCACTAGATCGCGTAATTCTTATCAATCGGCACTGGACAGACTTTTTTGTCGATTGGGTACCCTGTGCTAGTATTTGAAACTTTGCAGATTATCCCGACAACCGAAAGTCGACAATGTGTCAAAGATGTACATTGTGGCTTGAAATGATCAACCATAGGTCAAATGCATGAAAATTTTTAAAAGTTGTTCGGTAGACCAGGACGCACTAGTATCGTGCCAAAGTGAAATTAACCGTGAAATTGAGATCGAATTCAAAAATTGGAAGTCCTGGTGTGTCACAAATCATTTTAGGATCATTGACTCATCTTCGGAAGATTTTTCATGTAATCAAAATTTTTTAGCAATTAAATAAGAGAATGGCTAATTTGGCTCGAGAAATTAGTAGGCCCACCTTTGGTCGTGCTTTTGGGACTTAAGTTGGTTCTATGGACAAGTGAGTATGTGAATTGAAGTGCAGTGACATTGGATTAATTTTATGAACTTCAATTGGACTCAATTGGAAGAGAATTGAATTGAATTGAAGAAATTAGCGTACAAGATTTCATGCCTCAGCGGAAAAAGAAATTGGACCTATTGAAGATGGTTATGGAGGATTTGAAATTAGTGGAAGATGACATCACCTTAGGTCATGGTGGTTGGGCCAAAGTTAAGAAGAGATTGACAAGTGTAAGGTGTAGATTTAATCTCAGAAAGGGCCCATCACTTCCACCAATCACACTTCATCTTCAAGCTTAGGAAGAGAGAGAAGGAGGAGGGAGGAAAAGCTGCGTGCGGAACCAAGCGAGCCCTCACGTTCGACTGGCCGCCTGCTTCGTCGTCGGAGTCTGTCACCGTCATCGCCGTCCGCACATGCAGCCCGCATGCCCGCTCGCCGCAAGCTAGCTCGCTGTTTCGCCTCAGCCCGAGCGTCCTCGAGCTTCCTGCCCCTCCGTCCAGCCACTGCCATCATCACTAGGGTCACCCAGAGTCTCGCCGAAGCGATCGTCTCGACCGCCCAAGTTGCCGCCGCCTGTTGCTATCGGTTCCGCGCCCGTTCAACTGTCGAGCCACCCCTGTTTTCCAAGCACCACGCCAGAGTTCCAACCCTAGATCTAGAACTTCAGGGCCCGTTTTGGGTGCCTTCTAGTCCTCCTTTGGCATCGCTTCGAGGAGATTTGTCATCGGCATCATCGTGCTCTTCGCCAGAGACTCGTCGGAAAGCGATTCCAGTGAGTTTAGCTCACTAAATCTTGATTAGAGGGTTAATAATGCATTAAGTGTGTTTAGCTTAGGTTGATTGAGATTAGGTGGTTAGATTCGTTTATTTAGTTGTTGATTAAATTAAGGTGTTTAATTAAGTTAAAGTGTATTTAGTTTAAAGTTAAGTAGGTTTATTTTAATATAAGCCTTGATGTGACTTAAAGGAATTTATTTCTGATTTAAATAAGTGTTTCGAAATTATTGGATTATTTAATAATATATTATATACCAAAAATTATTAAAATATTATTATTTAAAAAAATTCGAAAAATTATTTTTGACCTCAATTGCTCAGAATTTTGTGCTGATCGCTGCTGTGTATTTAGAATTTAAATTTGATGAGTGGATAATACAAATTGAGTGTTGATTATGAAAAATATGGATTTTATTTAGAAAAATCCCAAGTGGCGGGTTGGCACCGAAATCGGATTTTTAAGGATTAATATTGTAATTGGAGTATTCGAGTGATATGCAAAGTGCCTTGGGTTGAGTATAAATTGTTGTATGATAATTAAGAGGAATTGTCTTGAACTATTGAGCTGGATTTTCCCCTATATGGGATGCCCCATACAACGGATGTGGGTCGCAGTTGATTATGGGCACATGCTCCTTCGGGAACGACGTCGACGTACCCGCGCTCCAAGGTGGGGAGGCGATGCCTGGCTATATGTCAGTAGATAGCCGAACTACGAGTAGGCTATGCCCTTGTGTGGCGGTGAATGATAATTGGAACGCTTACTCTGATTGTGAATTATGTGAAATTGATTGTGTTCCAATGGTTTAAGTTCTTATTACTACATGTGATTAAGTGATATGAACTGTACTAACCTGCAGGAAGGAAATAAGACAAGGTAAGTCTTCTGTGCTGTGTGGCTAGACCACTCTTGGGCGTATTTTCTTTCTAATAGAGGTTTAGGAGGGGTGAACTTGCTAAGACAATGTCTCACCCCGTCGTGGGAAAAATATTACAAGGCTGTAGATGGCAGAACCTCCGGAGAAGAATGGCATCCCAGTGCACATTGTCGAGCAGGTGCACAGTTTTCCTGACCCTGGGAGTCATTGGATCTACGAGCTGATCAGGACCATCTTCTGGATTCAGGAGACCGAGGATGTTAGGGTACCACATAGGCTTAAGGCATGATTTCATTTTGGGGCTAATGGCTTTAGGATTGGTCCACTCGATAGTTTTGATATTCCACTTGCTATGGTGGATGCTATTTTGGGTGAAGGTGTAGCTGACCTTCCTAATGGTAGGGTGGACTACCCATTGTCTCCGGACCCAGTGCAGTCAGATGTGGAAGATGTGGGATCAACGAACGAGTCCGACTAGTAGTCATAGGATTGTTCCTCTTTTTGGTGGATCAATCCTTGTTGTGCAGACTGACCCTTTTTGATACACATGAACTCTGACCCATTTTTGGTGCATATAGTCTCTGATCCTGTTGGTGTATGTAAACTATGGAATGATTATATATGAAAGTATGCTGGTTTGTTTTTGAATTGATTTTTCCTGTTGTCCTATCCCGTAAGTTTTGTCAGGGGTTTCTTAGTACGTTCGCATGCGCATAATAAATGAATGGGGTCGACGACACTACCTGGGAATGTTGCATTTACATGACCATGGCGGGTTGTTCACGTGTCTCGGGGTTCGGGGCGTGACAACCCCGTTTAAGTGGTATCAAAGCCAGGTTCATGTATGGAGTGATAAGGTGCGTGGGATTCATGGGATTGTTGGTAGGAAAGGTTTTTATTATACTGATGCAAGTGATTGTTAGCTGTTTGTTAACTTGTTTGTGAGGTCACTCAGATTCTAATATGGTATTGGAACTTGCAAATAGGCATCTATATTGAGCATGTAGCATGAGTGACTGAGTGCCGAGAGCTACTAGGAAGAGAGCAGTAGGCCTCGTGTTTCAGGGTGGGTCGCCGATGAGGGTCGGTGCCCGAGGTGCCCTGGCAAGAGCGCGGGCTGAGGCTGAGATAGCTAGTATAAGCACCTAGAGGGGGTGAATAGGTGTAAAAATAATTTCTCAAGATAAGAGAGCAATACTAAACAAACAATAGAAAGGAAGTTCTCATTTGGTTAACAAAACGAATTATGATCAAAGTAAAGTAGAGAGTAGAGAAGAGAAAATTGAACACAAGGTTTATAGTGGTTCGGCTTATTCCAAGCCTACGTCCACTCTTCCGCACTGACAGCCCACCGGCTGGATTTCACTATGAACAAAAGAGTTATTACAGCAAGGTTCTCCCTTGATTCCATAATGTAGATACTCTACACACTTCCTCAAGGTTTCTCAGAATATAGAATCTCTTTTGCGTACAAGATTTCGCTTAGTAAATGAATTGACTAAGAACAAAGAGCTTCAGACTTTAGAATTCTTCTATCGTGCACACACTCAAACAACTAGAACGTCTTCCTTATATACTCCTTTATGCCATCATACCCGTTGGCACTTACCAAAAGAATTCCTCCAATCTACCCGTTGGACGGAATCAATTAGAAAGATCATTCGAGCTATTTAAGGAACGTGTCAATAGCCCATCAATCCTGCTCGCCCATACAATCAGGATCTCGGTTTCCATAAGTAGAACCTTCCAAGTATACTTCGCCAATCGTCGGTGTGGCATCCCGGAAATTCAAAGCCGAGCCTTAAGGTGTGTTAAATGTCTTTAATTAGGTGGTAGAATTTTATGGCTTATGCTTTAGCCAATTTGTCTTTTAATTTGATGAATTTTGCTTGTGATTGTGGAAATTTAAATTTAATTAGTTAATGCTTGGCCATATGATTTAAATTTCAATAATTAAAAATATCCCAAGACTTTGGCCAAGATGAAATTTGAATTTAGAAATATTTATAGAAAGGAATTCAAAAAAAAAAAAAAAGAAGAGAAAATAGGGTTATTTTCGAATGGGCCTTGGACCCATTAGCCTAGAGCTTGGTGGGCCAAGCTAGTCGGCCCATTGGGCCCAAGAGGTGGCTGTCGACCAGCCCAAGGAGGAGTGGCCGGTTGGGCCTAAGCCCAAGCCCATTAACCCAAATCAAATTCAAAAATAAAGATTACAAGTGGCCAAAGGAAGAGCATGCATTGGTTGGTCATTAGGTGGATCAATCATTGCAAATGATGGGCTTGAGGGGATATAAAAGGGGATTAGGAGAGAGAGTGGCCGGTTCCTCTAGCTCATTTGGCCGAGAAAGGAGAGAGTGAGGGAGAGGTGTGCGAGAGAGAGAGCTTGAGCGGAAGAGAGGCCGAGAGGAAGAGGAAGGAGGGAGCCGCCCGTCCGCCGTACGTCCGCCTAGTTCGACCGTCCTACGCCGCCGTGTGTTGCTGTGTTCTTCTTTAAGGCAAGTGGGGGTCCATAACTTCTCTTGCATGTTGTTTTTCTTGGTTGCATGTTAGATTTTAGGTGTGGTTTGGGCGAAGAACCGAGGTAAGGGTTGCATGTGTTCATGTAATGTGGCTGTTTCCGTTCGGTTTGTGGTAGACAGTTTCTTATTCGAGCTTGCATGTGTATTTGGAGTGTGATTTTGGCTTCGGTGTCTTCATGAAAGTTGAAGCTAACATCTTGAGGTATGACATACTCGAATTTCATGAAAAACGAAGGTGATATGAGGGGTCAAAAGTTCTATTTCACGGAGGATTTAGATCTGCGAATTTCTTACTGACCTCTTGATGATTTCTTGGTTGCATGTTGATTTCTGTTGGAGATCTCACTTTGTTGTCTTCATGAAAGTTGTTGGTAACATCCTAAACTACAACATACTCAAATTTGAAGAGAAATGAACAAGTATAGCCTAGTTAATCGGCTAGATCTTTGAGACGGATGGTTCTGTTGAAGTGAACCGAGACACCCGAGACTTCAAGGACTTAAAAGAGGATCATAATTTGGTTATTTAACCTAGATCTCTCATGAAACTTGTAAAGGACACATTGATATATAACATACTCGAATTTCAGAAGAAACGAAAGAGATTTGATGGGTCAAACCTAAGTTTTTCGGTGATGTGTACTCTGGACGAAACGGTAGAGGTTCCAGAAGCTTCATGGAGTTGTATAAATTAATATATAAAGAATTTGGCTTATAGTTCTACATGAAAAATGCACGAAAATGTGTTGGCTATCACCCTGTAAAATTTGGGAATTTTCGGAGGTCATATGAGTATTTTAATTGAATTAATTCGAAAACTGTGCAATCTGGCCATTTTCCGAATATTGTGAGTATTTTGTGGAAATTTGGGAAATTATGTAAAATGCAAATTAGCCATGGATTTTATGCGAAATTTGATTCTAATTGTTTGTTAATGATTGATTGAAGATTATGATTTTTGGAAAATCATAAATGTTAAATATAATATTTATTTATGAAAATAAAATAATAATGTAATAAAATAATAATATAATAATATAATAATATAATAATAAAATAATAAAATAATAAAATAATAATAATATAAAAGGTGGATTATTTTATTGGCCATGAGTTCTATGGAATTATGATGTATTGCTATATGACATTGATGCATGTATGATCATGAATTATGATGTACTAATATATGGCATTGATGTATGAATGATCATGAATTATGATGCATTGTTATATGGTATTGATGCATGTATGATTTCGAATCATGATGCATGTGTGTGAACAATATGCCATGAAATAATAAGATGAAAAGGATGATAAAAAGTGGAAAGTGGTATGTGAGTAAGAGGTTGTGGCGGAGGATGTTGTCTGGTGGCCTGGTGGCGTAATTCCAGAGATTCCCTGGGAGTTTCAGGATGCCCGGAATGTGGGGGGCCGGAAGTCCGGTTGTATCTGGGATACATGCCCGGAAGTGACTCGCGATGCCAGGATTAGGGTGCGAGATCCCCGGTTAGAAGGGTAAAGGCCGGAAGCCCTGTCGGAGGTTTCTGCCCGAAGGGAATGCCTCGTGATGCTAGTTGAGATGCGAGATGCCCGGAATGTGGGGGGCCGGAAGCCCAGTGGCCATGAGATGGCTGGGATACTGGGAACCCTGTCGGAGGTTTCTGCCCGAAGGGTGATGATCAATTGATCATGGAATCCTGTCGGAGGTTTCTGCCCGAAGGATTGATAATGATACCCTGTCGGAGGTTTCTGCCCGAAGGGATGGTGATGATGGTGAATTTGATAATTTGAGAAAAGATAATGTGGGATCAATTGATAAGTAAAAGTGGAAATTGATCAATGATATGATGTGATATGCATGGTGATGCATGGCTAATGATGATATGATGTGATATGCATGGTGATGTATGGCTAATGATGATGTGATATGCATGGTGATGCATGGCTAATGATGATATGATGTGATATGCATGGTGATGTATGGCTAATGATGATGTGATATGCATGGTGATGCATGGCTAATGATGATATGATGTGATATGCATGGTGATGCATGGCTAATGATGATGTGATATGCATGGTGACGCATGGTTAATGATGATGTGATATGCATGGTGATGCATGGCTAATGATGATGTGATATGCATGGTGATGCATGGCTAATGATGATGTGATATGCATGGTGATGCATGGCTAATGATGATATGATGTGATATGCATGGTGATGCATGGCTAATGATGATGTAATATGCATGGTGATGCATGGCTAATGATGATGTGATATGCATGGTGATGCATGGCTATTAATGATGCATGATATGCATGGTTACAAGGTAAGTGATGTTTGCAACGTGTGATGATATGTATGGTGCATTGGAATGTTATTGGATTTCCCTATCTGCTGAGTGGTTGTACTCACCCCTTTTGGGGATAACATTTCGGATTAGCACTATGCCGCTACCTGCTGTTTCGCGTGGGATATTTTACGGTATACCGTCTGATGTTGAGGTGGAGTGTACGGAGATAGATTGTCCCTCTGTGCCCGGATTGACGTTTATTCGAGTACGATGCTTGGTCATGTATGATATCGGCCTGGCTGGGGGCCCTGTCATACAAGAATTCATTTCTGTTCACGTCCGTCGAGATGGTGTTATGCGAGGGATGCTACCGCCGCCACCACCTGATGCACCGGGTTGGGTGTGAGACTCACGCGCGACAAGTAGGAGCCGAGCTTTTTGATGTAGATAGTTGACGCTGGTGATGGGAGGGTTTGTGTTCATATGATGTTAGGGGTCGAGGTTTCTTTTTGAGATTTTGGGTAGGACATGGCAGAGTCCTAACCTTTCTGGTTTTTGTACCGACCCGAAGGAAACCCCATCTCGCTATATGTATGTATGTAAGCAAAGCGTCAACGTTATTTATAAAATCATGATGTTTAGCTGGTGTGTATTTGTATCATGGGTTAGTAAGGGAGATGGAGATGTTTAATTTGCTTCCGCTATGAGTCGCGCATGGGACCGTTTTAAAAAAAAAAAATGCCTGTAATCTGGCAAGGCTTAATTTAGCCAAGAGATAGAGATGGTAAAAGATGCAACACCGGCGCTGGTGACGACCTGCGAAGGGTTCGGGGTGTCACAGTCGGATCCTTAATCAATCTTGATTCGAATAAAGGAATCCGTTATGTCATATCCAGTCAAGAGATCTTCTCCAGTCGATAAGGTCAAATCCTTAATGAAACACCCAGTTCTAGATAGCCCTTCTTCGACGGATTAGAAACTGTCAATGAGAATAGACTTTGAGTCTTGAGTCTGGCAGTCCGGAGGTCTTCACACTTTAAATAGTAGAGTCTGCAGGTCTTCAGACTAGACTGATGGAAATGTTTTGTCAGCTTCAAAATACTCCAGGAAGATTTCTCCAACAATCTCCCCATTTTTGATGGTGACAAAACTTTCCTACAGATTTGGATAACTTTGACCTGCAAAACATTACTCAAGCAAATATGGATATCTCATAAAGATAAATGGCTTAATGATGACACTAGAATCTGCAACAACAGAAAATAGGTTAGTCTTTCATGTGAGTAAAGCCATTCATAAGATATCAATAGTACTTAATATAAGCAGTCAAACCCAAATCCCAAATTTAGTCCACATTCAAACACAAAAGTCAAGTCAAACAAAACAAACATCAAAATAAATCAAAAGTTCAAGTTTAAAGTTTCAAATCTTGCATCTCTCCCCCTTTTTGTCAGCATAAAAAAGGTTGAGATGGAAAGAGAATGGATTCAGGAATGCTTGGGAATATGAACAAGCTGGAAATCTCCCATTGACTGGACAATGCCTTCCAGCTTTTTCAACTCTTCCTTCAGTTGAGCCACCTCTTCACCCTTAGCATTTGCTTGAATCTGAAGAGAAAGGGCTTGGATCTGATCATTCAAAGAAACTGAAGAAGCTTGACCTGCAATCTGCAAATTTTGAACTTCGCATCCCAAAGCATATATTTGACCCCACATTTCCCAGAGAACATCAAGAATTATGCGAAAATCTGCAAAATTATCAGTCTGCATACTGGCTTCTGCACGATCAGATGGAGTAAAGGCAAACGATGGCAAATCAGCATAGTCACGCAGATTGGGCGATGAAACATCATGTCCCTCCTCAGGAAATTGAGAGGCATCGATGTCCTCTGGATCTACTGGAGAGCGACTGACTCCCACACTGGTAGCAGGATATGAGGACATTCCTCTTTTCTCACGGTCTCCCCTTGTTTCCATGCCTTCAGGTGGAGAAGAGAGTTCCTCATGCTCTCCTTCCTCTTGATTTCCTCTTTCCTCTTCTTTTTCTTTTTCAATTTTTTCCTCCTCTGCTTCTCTTTCTTCGGCTTCTCTCTCCTCTGTTTCTTTCTCCTCTGCTTCCAAATCTTCTCTTTCTCCAGTCCTCTGTTCTGAGTCTTTCTCTTGTCGTTCCATTGATTCTGGAACAGAACGACTCAGGTTCTTCAATGCCATAGCAGAAATGGTGATGTCTTCCTCATCATCTTCATCCTCAACAATGAGAGCTCTTCTTTTCTTGGATGGAGCAACCATGGGCTCATTCCCTTTTCTTTTTGCTGCCGAAGAGATTTGATGAGTTTTGACAGGGGTTTTCTCCTTGAATTTCTCCAACGCCTTGTTGAGTTCCTTCAGACGCATTTTAGACACCAATTTCAGTCCCACCACCATTTGATCACAAGATCGAACACAGAGAATTCGTGGAGGCTGAATATTCAAATGTCTGAATAACTTTGTCACAAGAGCTGGATAAGGAAGTTGACCCTTGTCCTTCACCACTGCTCTATACATGTGGAACATAATAGTGTGAGGAAGAGAAAACTTTTTCCCAGTATTGATGGCATACATCAGCTTTGCCTCTGAGTTTGAAACATCAGTCTTTCATCAAGAAAATCAAAATCCACACTTCTAAGGTTTATCACCCCACGCTTCAACAACTTAGAGTATAGATGCTTTTGTTCCTCCGATCAAAACAAGTTAGTCCTTTTTCCCCGAATTTTTGCCGCAACACCCATTCTCGGTTGAAACTGACTGTACAACTTGTCATCATCATTCCCATCTATCTGACTCAGCCCTCCAGCACGTGGATCATTCGGAATATTTGCCATTGCCTCTTCTGCCGATCCAGTAGGGGCAATTCCCAACCGTTCCATTGTGCGTAAAAAGAAGGTTTCATTTTTGTACCCTTTGTCTTTCAGAAATTCATCAATGTAGTTCAAAGGAGTTCCTCCCCTTTTCAAAGCGCGATAAAGCTTGTAGATAAAAAAGGGCTTAGAAACTCTTACAGGTTCTGCATCTTCGATTATTTCTTCCTCTTCTTGTCGAGCAACCTCCTGTTGTCTAGATGGAGAAGATGGACGATGCTGAGAATGTTGTGGGCTCTGCTGCTGACTAGGAAACTCTTCTTCCTCGATGAGATCAAAGTGCGTAGGCCCCCACGCATTTGCTGTGGTCCCCTGTTTGCGATCCTCGAAGACTTCCTTTGAGACGACATCTTTCACAGTCTTTGAAAGATTCCAAGCTTGACTTTCCCAAGAAAGATGATAACTTTTCGAAGATTAAACAAGAGAAGAAGACAGAAATGGAAGATCGGTGCTCTCTTAGGGTTTTTGAGAGTAAAGCGAAGAAGAAACAACAGTGTATAAAACAGTCGAAGAGAGGCATACGGAACGTCATAAAAGAAAGTAAAAATATGCCTTTTAAAAAAAAATAACTACCTTTTTTGAAAAATTAGATAATTGTCATTTCAAAAATAACTCATTTTTCGAAAAGGAAACGTTGCAATAATCACGTCAATTAAAGATAGCAATAATCAAACACGGTTGATGATCGTACCTTTTCAAGATGAGATTCGAGAGATAAAATAAAATAACTTACGAAAGAAAAACTTGATCGTCTAAGACTGGGTATCTTTAGACTTTCAATCCTGAGTCTAAGGCTCCGTTCGTTTCACGGAAAATATCATGTTTCCGGAAAACATTTTCCTGGAAGTCATTTTCCAGGAAAATGACTCTATTTTCCGGTGTTCGGCCAACATCTAAAATTTGAGTGGAAAATATTTTCCACTGTTCGTTAGCTCAAACATTTTCCTGGAAAAAATTATCAAAAATTAAATTTTATATATTTTTTAAATGATTTTTTTTAATTATTTATATTTTTTAAAATAGAAATTTTTATTATTTATTATTTCTTTTTTTTTTCCTTCCTCCTTCCGTCTCCTTCTTCCTCCCGATTCCTCCCGAGCGGCGTCGTCCGCCGTGGCCTCCTTCCTCCTCCTTCCTCCCGAGCGACTTCCGCCGCCGCCACCTCCTTCCTCCCAGCGGCCGACCAAGACCCGGAGGCCAGATCCGGCGAGCTCGGGTGAGATCGAGCTCGGCTGATCTCACCCGAGCTCGTCGGATCTGGCGACTCGAGCTCTGTCGCCGGATCCGGCGAGCTCGAGGCTCGGCCGATTTCACCCGAGCGCGCCGGATCTGGCGACAGAGCTCGAGCTCGCCCGGATCGGGAGCCCGAGCTCTGCCGTTAGATCCGGCGAGCCACGAGCTCCGCCACCAGATCCAACGAGCTCACGGCTCGTGGCCGCACGACGAGCGGCCGGCCTGGACGGCGGGCTCCCCGCGAGCCTCCCGGCGCCTCCGCGGTGCTCCCTCTTGAGCCGGATCCTCCCGAGCGGCTTCGAGCTGCCGGGGGAAGCGGAGCGCGGCGGTGGCTTCCCGGCTGGAGCAGGCGGGCAGGAGCGAAGGAGCGGCCGGGGAGGGCGGAGGCTGATCCCGGGAAGGACGTCGTCGAAGCCTCCTCTGCAGGGAGAGCAAGAAAGAGAGAGAGAGAACGAGAACATGAAGGGAGGAAAGAGCAATGGGAGCACCAGAGCTCGTGTGAGAGCTGCGGAAAATGTTTTCCTCTTTTCAAAAGAGGAAAACATTTTCCACTCATTCAAGAGGAATTTTTTGTTGACCGGAAAATATTTTTCGTTGACCGTGTGTTTTCCGCCATCCGAACACCGGAAATTTCGGAAAATATTTTCCCGGAAGTTATTTTCCGCGAAACGAACGGAGCCTAAATTTCCTCAGACTTTAAGATTTTGAGTCTGGAACGAATAGCTTCAAATTGATTTTTCTCCAAAGGTTTTGTAAAAATATCCGCCAGTTGGTTATTTGAGTCAACAAACTGAATCGAAACTTCTCCATTTTGAACATGATCTCTAATGAAGTGATGTCGAATCTCTATATGTTTTGCTCTTGAGTGAAGAATTGGATTCTCAGTGAGATTGATTGCGCTGGTGTTGTCACACTTGATTTACATGCATGAATCTTCAATTCCAAAGTCTCTTAACTGTTGTTTTATCCACGGAATTTGTGAACAAAAACTTCCAAGAGCTACATACTCTGCTTCTACTATAGAAAGAGCTACTGTATTTTGCTTCCTTGAAAACCAAGACACTGTCCTGCTTCCAAGTAGTTGACAGGTACTTGAGGTGTTCTTTCTATCAACTCTGCAACCGGCTAGATCTGCGTCTAAGTATCCAAGAAGAGTAAAGTCTCCCTTTTTAGAATACCAAAGACCAAAGTTTGAAGTTGATGCAATATATTTGATAATGCGCTTTGCAGCACTTAGATGAGATTCTTTAGGGTCTGCTTGAAATCTAGCACAAATGCAAACACTAAACAAAATGTCAGGTCTAGAAGCAGTAAGATAAAGAAGTGAACCAATGATACTCCTGTATAGCTTATGGTCAACTTTATTTCCTCCTTCATCTTTGTCTATCTTCAAAGAGCTTGACATTGCTATATCAGTCTTTTTGCAATTTTCCAGTCCAAACTTTTTGACAAGATCATTAGCATATTTTTCTTAATGAATAAAAGTCCATTCCTTCAATTGTTTCACTTGAAGTCCAAGAAAGAATGTTAGTTCACCCATCATGCTCATTTCAAATTCATCATGCATAGACTTAGAGAATTTCTTACACAAACTTTCATTAGAGGATCCAAAAATAATATCATCAACATATATTTGAACAAGCAAAAAACTTTTGTTTTCTCTTTTGATAAATAAAGTAGTGTCTACTTTACCTTTTACAAAGCTGTTTCGAATTAAAAACTTACTCAGCCTGTCATACCAAGCTCGAGGTGCTTGCTTTAAACCATATAAGGCCTTTTTCAGTCTGAATACTGAGTGTGGTTTCCTTGGGTCTTCAAACCCTGGTGGTTGTTCCACATAGACTTCCTCATGGATAAATCCATTCAGGAAAGCACTTTTGACGTCCATTTGGAATAACCTGAAATTCTTATAACAAGCAAAAGCAAGTAATAATCGAATTGCTTCTAACCTTGCTACTGGTGCGTAAGTCTCGTCATAGTCTATCCCTTCTTCTTGCGTATATCCTTTGGCCATGAGTCTTGCTTTATTTCTTACGACCTTTCCTTTCTCGTCCATCTTGTTCCTGAAAACCCATTTAGCTCCAATAATATATTTACCTTTCGGTTTAGGAGTCAACTCCCAGACATCATTAATGCTGAATTGCCTTAGTCCTTCTTGCATAGCCTCAATCCAGCTTTCATCAGATAAAGCTTCTTCTATGCTTTTGGGTTCTATTTCAGAAATAAGAGCCACAGCACTAGACTCTTCGCGCCTTTTGGATCTTGTGCGAATTCCTTCATTAATGTCGCCAATAATGAGATCTTTGGGATGACTTGACTTATGCTTCCAGTTACTGGTTGATTTGTCAGGTTGATGATCACTTCCTTCATTTGAATCTTCAATAATCACTTGTTGCTGATCTTTCAAAGTCTGAGCTGCTTCTCGAGATTTAGAGTTTGTAGAGTCTGGAGCAGGTTCAGATTCTTCAAGATGAGTCTGAATAGATTCATTTTGCATAGAATCTTGGAATTTGACATTCATTGATTCCTCCATAGATTGAGTCTTCTTATTATAGACTCTGTAGGCTTTGCTTGAGGTAGAATATCCAAGGAAGATGCCTTCGTCTGATTTTTCTTCAAACTTGCCAACTCGATCATTTGCATTTTTTAATATAAAATATTTACATCCAAACACATGAAAATATGAAACAATAGGCTTCTTTTCTTTGAATAACTCATAGGGGTTTTTTTTTTTTTCCAAAATAGGCCTTAGAAAAACTCTATTAATAATATAACATGCTGTAGAAACTGCTTCAGCCCAAAAACGTGAAGAGATGTTACTTTCAATTAAAAGAGTTCTAGCCATTTCTTGAAGCGACCTATTCTTTCTTTCTACAACTCCGTTTTGCTCTGGAGTATATGGAGAGGAGAACAAGTACTGAAAACCAGATTCATCACAAAATTTTGTAAAATCTTGATTTTCAAATTCACCTCCATGGTCTGTTCTTATACTTGAAATAACATACCCTTTTTCATTTTGAACCTTTTTAGCAAACTTTTCAAAGTAAGAAAAGGTTTCAAACTTGCCAAGAAATATACCCAGGTAAATGTGAGTAGTCATCCACAAGTACTAGGCAATATTTCTTACCTCCAATGCTTTGAGTTCTGGTTGGTCCAAAGAGATCCATATGCAGAAGCTGCAATACACGATTAGTGGAAACTTGATTTATTGGTTTAAAGGAATTTCTTACCTGCTTTCCCAATATGCATGGTGTACATAGATCAAACTTTTGGTATGATAGATTGGGTAAACCACGAACAAGCTTTTTTGCTAAAATTTTGGCTATCTGCTTCATATTGATGTGCCCAAGCTTTCTGTGCCATAAGTTCGCTTCATCTTAAATTGAGATTAGACATTGCGATTCATCTGGTTTCACATCCAAGAGGTAGATATTTCCATGTCTTCGACCCATGAATGACTGAGTAGAATCTTTACTGGTTCCTGAACATATTCCCTCTTGAAAGTTAATTTTGAAACCGGTATCACACAGCTGACTGATACTAAGCAGATTATAGTTGAGTCCTTCCACTAACGAAACATTGCTT
This sequence comes from Eucalyptus grandis x Eucalyptus urophylla, assembly GCA_028830015.1. Classification (NCBI taxonomy): domain Eukaryota; kingdom Viridiplantae; phylum Streptophyta; class Magnoliopsida; order Myrtales; family Myrtaceae; genus Eucalyptus; species Eucalyptus grandis x Eucalyptus urophylla. Next base: position 23,282,581 of record CM054200.1, on the reverse strand, counting down.
ATTGTGAGGTTTCCAATCTTTACAGTTCCAAATCCCACAATTCTTTCTTTGTTGTTTCCTCCAAATGAGACTTTTCCACCATTTACTTGAACGAGCTTTATGAAGCAATTTGAATCTCCTGTCATATGTCTTGAGCATCCACTATCCAGATACCATTTTACATTTTTCTTGATAGTGACCTACATTTAAAAAAGAGACTCAAACTTTCTTTGGTACTCATATTTTCTTGGGTCCATTAGTATTAGTATGATATGCGGTTTTTGCCCATACTTTCTTAACAGGTTTCCAAACCATAGGACATTCTTTTTCAAAATGATCTGCACTATTGCACTTTGAACATCTGAGAGCATTGCGACCTACTGATTTTACAAAGATCTTTTTAAAATGATTTTTGTAAGCATCTCTTATGGGTCTTTACTTAATTCTTTCCTTCACTTTAGGGAAATCAATTAAAGGAATGGTTTCCGCAGTCATTCCCAAACCAGATTTATTGAAATAAGGTCTTTGAACAGAAAGAATTTTTTCCAGTTTCTTAGATCCTATAGAAAATCTTTTAGAAATATTTGAGATATCATTTTTCAAGAATGCATTTTCTTTTAAAAGATTGCCTTCATTTTCTTTCAAGGTAGAAACATTTTTGTCTAAAACTTTGACCTTTTCTTTCAAAACATTTTCTTGTTGTTTTAGTGCAGAATTTTCTCTTTTGAGTTCGGAAATCCTTTTAAGAGAAGTCTTAAGACTAAAACACAACTCATCAATGTATTTAGAAACTTTAATAGGGATTTTAAAGTTACTCACCTCAAATTCACTATCTGAATCTGAGTCTGTCTCGGAGTTCGAATCTGAATCCGATTGTGCCATCAAACATATATTGGCATAATCATCATCACTTTCTTCACACTCTGTATCACTCTAGGTTTCTGCTTTAAGAGCCTTTCGATACTTTTCAATTTTTCCTTTCTTCTTCCTCAGAAGAGGACAGTTGGGTCTGATGTGTCCATTTTTCTTACATTCAAAGCAGACTACATCTTTGTTTGATTCATCATCCTCAATAGAGTTAGTTTGTTGCTTTCGAAAACTCTGTTTCTTTGGATTGAATCTTCTTCCTTTTCTATTCAACTTTCTGAATCTTCTTATCATGAGAGCAAGCTCCTCATTATCCATATCGTCTTCAGAATCTGTAACATCATAATCATCATTGGATTTTAATGCAATGGATTTCTTACCTTTAGGATCTTCGTCTTCATTGATTCGTTCCACTTCATAAGACTGAAGAGTCCCAACCAACTCACCAACAGATACTGGCATGATTCTTTGTGTCTCTCTTATTGAGGTCTTTATGTGATTCCAATCCTTGGAGAGTCCACGCAGTAGCTTGTTTACCTTCATGGGATCAAAAATTGGTTGACATTGATTTTCAAGACCATTCACGATTTCTGTAAAACGACTAAACATGTCAGTTATAGATTATCCTGATTTCATTTTGAAGGCTTCATATTGACCGAGGAGAATGTTGATTCTGGTCTCTTTCACTCAATCAATTCCTTCATAGGTAATATGTAATCTATCCCAGACTTCTTTCGCTGTAACACAAGAAGATATTCTGTTATATTCAGTAGGTGACAAAGCACAATATAAAGAATAAATTGCTTTTGCATTAAGAGCTTGTCTCTTGATTATCTCTTCCTGAATCATTTCACTAGACTCAACAGCTTCTTTTCCTCTCTTTGAGACAGGTGCAGCTTTAGGAATGATTCCTTTTTCTACAACGTCTCATTCCAGAAGATCCTTTGATCTTAGGAACGCCTTCATCTTGTTTTTCCATATGTTGTAATCATTTCCATCAAAGTAAGGCGGTCTGGTATTGCTTTGCCCTTCTACCAGCCCTGGAGCTAACATACTAGCCATGGATCTTTAACTCTGAAGTAAAACACTTCAAACAAAGTGAGTACACAGGCTCTGATACCAATTGAGATAGCTAGTATAAGCACCTAAAGGGGGTGAATAGGTGTAAAAATAATTTCTCGAGATAAGAGAGCAATACTAAACAGACAATAGAAATGAAGTTCTCCTTTGGTTAACAAAACGAATTATGATCAAAGTAAAGCAGAGAGTAGGGAAGAGAAAATTGAACACAAGGTTTATAGTGGTTCAGCTTATTCCAAGCCTACGTCCACTCTTCCGCACTGACAGCCCACCGGCTGGATTTCACTATGAACAAAAGAGTTATTACAGCAAGGTTCTCCCTTGATTCCACAGTGTAGATACTCTACCACACTTCCTCAAGGTTTCTCAGAATATAGACTCTCTTTTGCGTACAAGATTTCGCTTAGTAAATGAATTGACTAAGAACAAAGAGCTTCAGACTTTGGAATTCTTGTATCGTGCACACACTCGAACAACTGGAACGTCTTCCTTATATACTCCTTTATGCCATCATACCCGTTGGCACTTACCAAAAGAATTCCTCCAATCTACCCGTTGGACGGAATCAATTAGAAAGATCATTCGAGCTTATTTAAGGAACGTGTCAATAGCCCATCAATCCTGCTCGCCCATACAATCAGGATCTCAGTTTCCATAAGTAGAACCTTCCAAGTATACTTCGCCAATCATCGGATCCTTAATCAATCTTGATTCGAATAAAGGAATCTGTTATGTCATATCCAGCCAAGAGATCTTCTCTAGTCGATAAGGTCAAATCCTTAATGAAACACCCAGTTTTGGATAGCCCTTCTTCGATGGATTAGAAACTGTCAATGAGAATAGACTTTGAGTCTTGAGTCTGGCAGTCCGAAGGTCTTCAGACTTTAAATAGTAGAGTCTCCAAATCTTCAGACTAGACTGATGGAAACGTTTTGTCAGCTTCAAAATACTCCAAGAAGATTTCTCCAACAGAGGCCAGTGCAAGTGGTGCAGCATCGCCTCCAGACGATGCAGTAGCCCCTAAGGATCCGAGGTTTATTGGAATTATGCAAATGCTTGAATTAAAGGGTGATAGACTAGACCAGTAGGCCGTCGCTTCAACCATCGTTACCGCCATTGCCACCAATGCTGCTAATGCTGCCAATGCTGTTGCCACCGCAGTTGCCGCTGCCCCTGCCGTCACACCTACTGCCGCCGTATTGGTCGTTGAACCTGAAGTGGAACCTGTTGAAATTCCACCTGAGAATGTGGCCGCTAGGAGGCCTAGGCATAAGTTGGTAGAACATTTTATGAGGTTGAATCCGCCGACGTTCACGGGAGCGGGTGATCCCGAAGCTGCAGCACTATGGATTTAGGAGTTAGAGAATGCCTTTGAGTTACTGATGTGCACCGAAGCAGAGAAGGTCGTTCTGGCAACCTATCAGTTGAGGGGGATCGCAGCTACATGGTGGAAGACTAATAAAGGGATAGTGTTCCCTGAAGGTGTAGTTCCAGAGTGGAATGCTTTTCTTGAGATCTTCAATGAGAAGTACTTTTCTGATTGTGCTAGAGAAGTGAAGATGGCAGAGTTTTAGCATCTTTGTCAAGGTTCAATGACAATCGATCAGTATGAAGCAAAGCTCACTGAACTGTCGCAGTATGCCCCCAAGTTAGTCCAAAGACCGTCAAACCGAGCTTGGAGGTTTAAAGATGGGCTCCGACCGGATGTGAGGAGCTTGTTCGTACCATTAGATTTGAAGGAGTACAAGGACATTTATAAGCGGGCCTAGCTGATTGAGAAAGACCAGAATGAGAGAGCTGCCGCATCTGGGTCGCGGTTTAATTCGAATAGAGAAGGTAATCGACTTAGGAAGAGGCCGATGTCTGGAGGAAGATATCCTGTTCCACTCAATAAGAAGGGTGGGATAGGGAAACCATCGTCGGGCCATCATGGAGTGTGTCGTTCATGTGGAAGACGACATGGTTCAACCCCGTGTCCCTCTAGGACGGGTGCCTATTATGAGTGTGGCCAGCAGGGTCATCTAGCTAGGAATTGCCCTAAGAATCAAATGAGACAGCGTCAGTTGCCGCCACCACCACCGTTGGGTCAGAACAGAGGAGTCGCACCACAGATCATGCCACAGGGTAGATTGAACCGACCTCCAACTCAGGGAAGGACGTATGCGATCACTAGAGGACAGGCGGATGATGCGCCTAACGTGATCACAGGTATGGTCTTACTGAACGACCAACCCGCTTATGCTTTATTTAATCTTGAAGCTTCTCATTCATTTATAGCTGAAAGATATGTTAAGTTGGTAGAATTAATTCCTAAGTTGTTAGAGTCTGTGATTAGCATATCTACGCAGTTGAAGGATCAGGTGTTAGCTACAGTGAGTTGTCTTGGTTGCAAGTTAGTGATTGGTGAGCGAGAGGGGAGGATAAACTTGATAGTCCTAGCCATGTTTGATTTTGATGTGATAATTGGCATGGACTGGCTCACCAAGCAACGAGCTAAGATGGACTATTATTGCAAGGTGATTCAGTTTAACCTGTTAGGGGGTGAGAGTTTCGAATTTATTGGGAGTCGAGGAGGAACCTCGGTTTCCTTAATCTCATCGCTTGAGGCAACTCGCTTGCTAGGCAAGGGTTGCCAAGGTTACCTGGCGATTGTTCTGGACACGACAGTGGAGGAGTTAAAGATAGAAGACATCCCAGTGGTGCAAGAGTTCTCAGGCGTGTTCCCAAAAGAGTTATCAGGTTTACCGCCAGAGAGAGAGATAGAGTTTGTGATTGAATTAGCTCACGGGACAGAGCCGATCTCTAAAGCTCCTTACCATATGGCCTTGTCAGAACTTAAGGAACTGAAGGAGTAGATGCAAGAGTTGTTGGATAAAGGATTTATTCGTCCTAGTGCATCACCTTGAGGAGCACTAGTCCTGTTCATGAAGAAGAAGGATGGTTCCTTGCGCTTGTGCATCGACTATCATCAACTCAATTAGGTGACGATCAAGAACAAGTATCCATTGCCGAGGATTGATGACTTGTTTGATTAGCTTCAGGGAGCGTCGATATTTTCTAAGATCGACTTGAGGACAAGGTATCATCAGCTAAGAATCAAGAAGGAAGACATACCGAAGTCGGCGTTTCACACTCGATACAGCCATTATGAGTTTACTGTGATGCCGTTTGGGTTGACGAACGCCCCAGCTGCTTTCATGGATCTGATGAACCGTGTGTTCAAAGAGTACTTAGATCAATTCGTAATTGCTTTCATCGACGACATCCTGGTGTATTCAAGGAGTACTAAGGATCATGAAAGGCACTTAAGGATAGTGCTTCAGACTTTGAGAGATCACGAGCTATACGCCAAGTTAAGTAAGTGTGAGTTTTGGCTAACTCGTGTGGCTTTCCTAGGTCATGTCATCTCCGGAGAAGGAATTTCAGTGGACCCAGCCAAGATTGAAGCAGTGATCAACTGGCCAAGACCGACTACAGTGACAAAGATCAGAAGTTTTCTGGGTTTAGCAGGGTATTACAGACGGTTTGTAGAAGGGTTTTCAGTGTTAGCATCACCGATGACGAGACTGTTGAAGAAGGAAGAAAAGTTTATGTGGTCAGATATGTGCGAGAGTAGTTTTCAAGAGCTTAAGCAGAAGCTAACTACCACACATGTGTTTACTATTCCATCTCATCCAAGAGGGTCTAAGATCTATAGTGATGCGTCGTTTAAAGGATTGGGTTGCATATTAATGCGGCATGGTAGGGTTGTTGCATATGTGTTGCATCAGTTGAGACATCACGAGTTGAATTATCCGACGCATGACTTAGAGCTTGCAACAATCATCTTTGCCCTGAAGATTTGGAGGCATTATCTGTGCAGAGAAAGATTCTAGATCTTCACTGACCATCAGAGTCTCAAGTACTTATTCTCTCAAAAGGAGTTGAATATGAGACAGCGTTGATGGATGGAGCTCCTGAAGGACTATGACTGTGAGAATTTGTATCACCCCGAAAAGGCGAACAAGGTCGCTGATGCACTGAGTAAGAAGTCTTCAGTTGCTTAGATGATACTCAAGGAATGGAGTCTACTCGAGGGAGCACGAGATTCAAATTTCAAATTTGAGGTAGGCCACCTTTCGAATCTTATGGCCACCCTCAGAATTGAGCCAGGAGTGCAGGATTAGAATGCTTCAGCAAACAAATTTAGATGTTCAGAAAATCCTGCAAGAGGATGTAGAGAAAAGGAAAGTTGACTTTCGGGTTTTTGAGGATGGAACATTGAGGTTCCAAGGACGATTGGTTGTACTTGACGATGTGGAGCTTAGAGAGGAGATTTTATCAGAGGCACATCGTAGCAGTTACAACATTCATCTTGGTAGTACCAAGATGTATCAGAATCTGCATCAACACTATTGGTGATGTGGTATGAAGGTGGACATCGCCAAGCATGTCGTCAGCCGTTTGACGTGTCAGCAGGTGAAAGCTCAACATTGTAAACCGGGAGGACTTCTGTAACCCCTTGAGATCCCATAATGGAAATGGGAGCATATCACGATGGACTTTATGACGGGACTACTGAGGAGCCAGAGAGGAAATGATTCGATTTGGGTAGTAGTCGACAGACTGACAAAGTCGGCTCACTTCGTTGCAATTCGAATGGACTTGAGTTTGGATAGACTTGCAGATCTGTATGTACGTCAGGTGGTTTGTATGCATCGAGTGCTGGTTACAATTACCTCAGACAGAGACCCGAGGTTCACCGGCGCTTTTTGGAAGAGCTTGCAATCCGCTTTAGGAACAAAGCTACAGTACAGTACGACCTATCACCCACAGACCGATGGCCAGTCTGAGAGGACAATTCAAACTCTCGAAGACATGCTGCGAGCTTGTGTCTTCGACTTCAAAGGAAGCTGGGAGGAACAGCTTCATCTGGTTGAGTTTGCCTACAACAACAGTTATCAGCAGAGACCACCCATCGTTGCAGCGTGGATGGTAGGGTTACTAGGCTCCAACGCAGGAGGTCCTAGTTTCGAAGCCCCTGCGAAGCAGGGAGGCTGAAGCGCTGCGTGGTGTCTTGCCCGGGGTGCGTGGGTGGTGGTTTCTTGCGTGCCTCCCCAGGGTTTACTCCACGGCTGCCGGCCGTGCGGTGGGTTCCCTGGGTCATCAAAAAAAAAAAAGTTATCAGCAGAGTATTCAGATGGCCCCTTTTGAAGCGTTGTATGGCAAAGCATGTAGAACGCCAGTGTGTTGAAATGAAGTCGGGGAAAGAAAGATCACCGGTCCAGAGTTGGTTCAGTAGTCAATGGAGGCAGTTGCAGTTATCAAAAACAGATTAAAGACCTCTCAGAGCCACCGGAAGAGTTATGCTCTCAGAGCCGCCGGAAGAGTTATGCAGATAAGCGTCGAAGGCCATTGGATTTCCAAGTTGGTGAGCACGTCTTTCTAAAGGTGTCACCGATGAGAGGTACTTCCCACTTTGGCAAAAAGGGGAAACTGAGTCTGAGGTACGTAGGTACCTTTGAGATTTTGGAAAGAATATGGACTCTAGCGTATCGTCTTGCACTACCGCCGAGGTTGGCACAAGTGCATGACGTCTTTCATGTGTCGATGTTAAGGAAGTATGAACCTGATCCGACACATGTTCTAAATTTTGAGGAATTAGACATGGACGACAAGGTGTCGTACGTTGAAAGTCCGGTTCAGATCGTGGATCGCAAGGAGCAGGTTCTGCGCACCAAGACCATCCCGTTGGTCGAAGTGGTCTGGTAACACCACAGCACTGAAGGAGCAACTTGGGAAATCAAAGATTCGATGAAACAATTGTACCCTCACCTTTTTGTTTAAGATGTGTAATGGTTTAAATTTCGAGGACGAAATTTTTATAAGAGAGGAAGAGTTGTCACATCTCGATTTTTTCCAGTTCTATTTTCAATAAATTGAGACGGGCATTTCGTTGGCACACATATAGTTCCTTTCCTTAAGTCAGCCACTCATGTGAAAACAAATCTATTAGGTGAAGTTATTAATAGATTCTAATGCATTAGACTCGAGAATTTAGTCAGGAACCGACCTTTCGACCGAGCTAATCTACAAGGGTTATTACGGCACAAATAAAAATCAACTAAAAACCAGAGATAGGTCAACTCGACAGAGGCGTCTGATCAGGTGTGGGTGATTCCACCAGATCGCACAATTCTTGTTAATCGGCACTTGACCGACTTTTTTGTTGATTGGGTACCCTGTGCCCGTATTTGAAACTTTGAGATTACCCCAACAACCGAAAGTCACCAATGTGTCAAAGATGTACATTGTGGCTTGAATTAATCAACCACAGGTCAAATGCATGAAAATTTCTAAAAGCTGTCCAGTAGACCAGGACGCGCTAGTATCGTGCCAAAGTGAAATTAACCATGAAATTGAGATCGAATTCAAAAATTGGAAGTCCTGGTGTGTCACAAAAAATTTTAGGATCATTGACTCATCTTCGGAAGATTTTTCATGTAATCAGAATTTTTTAGCAATTAAATAAGAGAATGGCTAAATTGGCTCGAGAAATTAGTAGGCCCACCTTTGGTCGTGCTTTTGGGACTTAAGTTGGTTCTATGGACAAGTGAGTATGTGAATTGAAGTGTGGTGACATTGGATTAATTTTATGGACTTCAATTGGACTCAATTAGAAGAGAATTGAATGGAATTGAAGAAATTAGCGTACAAGATTTCATGCCTCGGCGGAAAAAGAAATTGGACCTATTGAAGATGGTTGTGGAGGATTTGAAATTAGTGGAAGATGACATCACCTTAGGTCATGGTGGTTGGGCCAAAGTTAAGAAGAGATTGACAAGTGTAAGGTGTAGATTTAATCTCAGAAAGGGCCCATCACTTCCACCAATCACACTTCATCTTCAAGCTTGGGAAGAGAGAGAAGGAGGAGGGAGGAAAAGCTGCGTGCAGAACCAGGCCAGCTCGCACGTTCAACCGGTCGCCTGCTTCGTCGCCAAAGTCTGTCGCCGTCACTGCCGTCTGCGCATGTAGCCCGTGTGCCCGCTCGCTGCAAGCCAACTCGTTGTTTTGCCTCAACCCGAGCGTCCTCGAGCTTCCTACCCCTCCGTCTAGCCGCTGGCGTCGCTAGGGTCATCGGGAGTCTCGCCGGAGCGATCGTCTCGACCGCCCAAGCTGCCGCCAACCGTTGCTGTCGGTTCCGCGCCCGTTCGACCACCAAGCCGCCGCCGTTCGACCAAGCACCATGCCAGAGTTCCAACCCTAGATCTAGAACTTCAAGGCCCATTTTGGGTGCCTTCCGGTCCTCCTTTAGCATCGCTCTGAGGAGATTTGTCATCCGCATCATTGTGCTCTACGCCAGAGACTCGTCGGAAAGCAATTCCGATGAGTTTAGCTCACTAAATCTTGATTAGAGGGTTAATGATGCCTTAAGTGTGTTTAGCTTAGGTTGATTGAGATTAGGTGGTTAGATTAGTTTATTTAGTTGTGGATTAGATTAAGGTGTTTAATTAAGTTAAAGCGTGTTTAGTTTAAAGTTAAGTAGGTTTATTTTAATATAAGCCTTGATGTGACTTAAAGGAATTTATTTTTGATTTAAATAAATGTTTCAAAATTATTGGATTATTTAATAATATATTATATACCGAAAATTATTAAAATATTATTATTTAAAAAAATTCGAAAAATTATTTTTGACCTCAATTGCTCAGAATTTCGTGCTAATTGCTGCTGTGTATTTAGAATTTAAATTTGATGAGTAGATAATGCAAATTGAGTGTTGATTGTGAAAAATATGGATTTTATTTAGAAAAATCCCAAGTGTCGGGTTGGCACCGAAATCTGATTTTTAAGGATTAATATTGTAATTGGAGTATTCGAGTGATATGCAAAGTGCCTTAGGTTGAGTATGAATTGTTGTATGATAATTAAGAGGAATTGTCTTGAACTATTGAGCTGAATTTGCCCCTATATAGGATGCCCCATACAACGGATGCGGGTCGCAGTTGATTCTGGGCCCATGCTCCTTCAGGAACGCCATCGACGTACTGACGAAGTCGCGCTCCAAGGTGGGGAGGCGATGCCTGGCTATATGTTAGTAGATAGCCGAACTGCGAGTAGGCTATGCCCTTGTGTGGCAGTGAATGATAATTGGAACGCTTGCTGTGATTGTGAATTATGTGAAATTGATTGTATTCCAATGGTTTAAGTTCTGATTAAGTGATATGAACTGTACTAACCTGCAGGAAGGAAATAAGATGAAGTAAGTCTTCTGTGCTGTGTGGCTAGACCACTCTTGGGCATATTTTCTTTCTAATAGGGGTTTAGGAAGGGTGAACTAGCTGAGACAATGTCTCACCCCGTTGTGGGAAACATATTACAGGGCCGTAGATGGCAAGAATGGCATCCCAGTGCACATTGTCGAGCAGGTGCACAGTTTTCCTAACCCTGGGAGTCATTGGATCTCCAAGCTGATCAGGACCACCGTCTGGATTCAGGAGACCGAGGATGTTAGGGTACCACATAGGTTTAAGGCATTGTTCCATTTTGGGGCTAATGGCGTTAGGATTGGTCCACTCGATAGTTTTGATATTCCACTTGCTGTGGTGGATGCTATTTTGGGTGAAGGTATAGCTGACCTTCCTGATGGTAAGGTGGACAACCCATCATCTCCGGACCCAGTGCAGTCAGATGTGGAAGATGTGGGATCGATGAACGAGTCCGACTAGTAGTCATAGGATTGTTCCTCTTTTTGGTGGACCGATCCCTGTTGTGCAGACTGACCCTTTTTGATACACATGAACTCTAACCCATTTTTGGTGCATATAGTCTCTGATCCTGTTGGTGTATGTAAACTCTGGAATGATTATATATGAAATTATGCTGGTTTGTTTTTGAATTGATTTTTCCTGCTGTCATATCCCGTAAGTTTTGTCAGGGGTTTCTTAGTACGTTCCGCATGCGCATAATAAATTAATGGGGTCGGCGAAACTACCTGGGAATGTTGCATTTACATGACCATGGCGGGTTGTTCATGTGTCTCAGGGTTCGGGGCGTGATAGTTTGCATCCATGAATGTGGACCCATCAAAAGTTTCCTATGAATTACAATTGTTGGCAACCAATGAAGTAGTTTGATGCCAAAGAATGTCTACAGATTTCTTCTTCCACGAAGAATGTCAAACTAATATGAGGTCGTTGAGGATGTGGAACTTTTGTGGAAGCTGCTTTCAAAGCAATAGAGATTGCTATTAGGTTAGGCTAGTAGATTTGTGATCTTCAAGGCTTTCATGGTTCTTTTCATGCTTAATCACAATGTTTGAGTTCATATGCGCGAAAATATTCCTATATTTTCTAGTCTCCTATTTCTCTTCCTTGTAGTTCATGGGACAACCAGATATGCCTTCATTTTGTTTGACAAAAATGGGTGACGAAGTCGTTGTTGCAAAAGAAATTCCTATTGAACGATTACAATCTTAGCCCCTTAAAGCATCATCTTGCGGATCAACTTGCAAAGCGATTGAGTGAAGAGATAAAATATTATGCAAGTTCTTCATGAACTCATTTTCAAACATTTTAAAGCTAAGGCATAAAACTTAGCCCAGAGGGTCCGTTTGAAACACTTCAAATGCTTTTAAAGAAAGATTATTTTTATGAAGTCGAACCTCATTACTCAAGGACATGAATCGCATGATTTACAAATTGGTTTGTGATTAAAGCCCAAAATGAAAGATGTGGTTCCTAACATGAATAAAGACAAGGACAAAGCACAAGAGAATCTTGCATAGGAGATTGTAATAAACAATTCCATCCTAGCTTTGAAGTCATGTATTTGTATGGTCAAGCAAGAAAATGTTAAAGAGCGGCTATCTGGCTATCTCATATGACTTGCGAAAAGGAGACAATGTCAGTATGTGAGTGAAAATTTGATCTTTTAGTGAAGCCACCTCTCGCAACAAAATTAAGGTGACGATACCCCTTCCCCCCACAGTCCCCACTTACGAGAATTTGGTATTTCATCGAGATTTTATTAGTAAGAGGATATTTCATTAAAAGGTTGATCTATGGCTATCAATTGAATGTCCACTCTATTCCAAAAGTTTCATATCCAAATAGGGCATTGATTTTGAAAGATTAATTTGTGGTTTCACTCTTGCAAAGGTGAGGCAATTTTCATTTTGATAAGTTAAGGTACAAAATTTGATATGAATTTCAATTCTGAAATGTGACCAAGAAAGAATCTTATTGAAAACTTGATTTTAATTTTATGCCCCAAAATATAATCTTGACTTGGAAGAGTTTCTATACAAAATGTGACTTTGAGCTTGTAATTGAAAACTTAAACAAAACCATATGTTCTGTAGGGTCAGATCATAGGTGTTTGAAATGTTTATTTATCCATGAATTTCCAAAAATGAAGATTTCAATTTGAAATGAACAAGTAGATGGAGAAATTATACTTACAGTGGGTAAATATAAATATATATATATTTAATCACATAGACACACGAATGTAAACATGTGAGGTTTGACGCATAAAGGTGGGATTATAAAGGCTTAAGGTCCCCATTCTGATCAGATAAAAAGAGTTTTCTCCACTCCACACTTATGTCAAACAGTTCTCTTTATCATTGATCAAAATGAGTGGGACCAAAAGTTGATGACCATGGGTCATTCCCTACACGAGTTCCATCTTTTGGCACCTCCTATGGGCTTCTTGGTATGATCGGGATTTTAGATTGCTAGTTGTGCGCAAATGTGCAGTGCTAAAGTAAGTATAAATGCAAGCACAACAATCGATATCCAAACAACATTTCAAATTTATCAATATAGACATACATTCCTACACCTCAATGCAAAACAAACGAGTTAACAAACACTCCACCCCTTATTACGCCAAATCTACAAAAGCATTTAACACATTGTTAGCGGACTAACCTTGTTTTCCATGCGACTTTGACATGCACTATCAAATGAAAACCATGTTAGTGAACCACCAACCAAGTTATTAAGGCCTAAGTGCTCTAAGGTTTGCAATCAAGTCCCCAATAGAGTCACCAAGCTGTTGCGACCTTTCTTTTGCCATCGAAGGAAAAGGAAGAGGTTTAAGGGTATTGTCTAAGGTGGCAGGCCAACTGCCCTAGGTTAGGCGCGGACTCTCCTAAGCCCATATCTCACGTGACATTGGATTTTGTATTTTAGTTCTTAACAACCTAAGTATTTTTAAGAATCACCACTAACCTATTGGGATCAGCTAGAAACCAATCGATATGCGAGAGTGTTGTTTCAATTCCTATGCAACTAGAGATTTTTAAGAATAGGGATTTGTTTATGCTAATGTCTCCATTAGCACCCTTGCGGTACCATTAACTTGGAGGATTGTTTATCTAAATAGCCACACAATCTTGATTACTAATTACAATCCTTATGAAACCACTAAATGTCCAAGTAAAAGTTTTTGTAAGTTTGTTTTCCTTAGTGTCTAGACTAATCCTAACCTAATTTAGAAAAGGAATTTACACTCAAATTATTGAAAGCGGTGTGGTAAGTAAATATCCAATAAATTGAAATAACTTAAAAGTAAATGCAGAAAAGGAAAACCCGATACAAGTTGGACAAATAATATTACATGGCCTTTATTATCACCCCTGAGACAAGACCCTCATGATCGAAATGGAAATTTAAATATGCATAAAATTACTCTAGATGCATGAAAATACTCTAAATAATTTTAATCTATGCAATATGGATTATTTACAAAAATGATTATAAAATAACAAAATAGCATTAAATTAGGAAAAATGACCTTAACAAATTAAGAAAATTTCATAGATGCCATTTTTTCCTTATTTTGATGCCATCCATCAATTTTATATATATTTTAAAAAAAATGGAATTTTCATTTTTTATTTTTTATTTGAAAACAATTCCCTAAACCAATCTATGCTTGATTTACATTAATATGGAATAGCCTAGTACATGAATATCACAAGAACCGAGCTCAAGTCGACCATTTCAATATTGAAGCTTGGCTTGGGCATTTCGTCGAACAATTTATGTACGTCAACCCACCTCAAGTAACTTCCTCAAGCCATGTTTGTGGCCTTCAATCTCGACTCATGAGCAATTTTATGTGAAACTAAGGTTTAAGCTTATAGTACCACATGCAAAAAACAAATTTAGCTAGGAATCACAGCCTAGAACACACAAGAACCAAACTGAAATCGACCTCCAATGTTGGTGTTTAAGCAATTTTTGCAATTATGGGTTTAAACTTAGGTCAAATAGACATGTTGTATGCCCAGACTTAAGCTTTGACACTCATCACTTGCGGGATCCATAGGAAACATCACTTCATTCAAATAAAAATAGATAACATAGACTTTCAAATGTAACAAACAAAACAAATAACGATGAACTAGACACATCGAAATGAACTCTCCAAGTAGCATACAATCATGATCTACACTGGCAAGCCATGTCTCAATGTAGATTTGTCACGCCCCAATCCTCAAGCGCGTGCCCATACCTCGATGGTCAATTAATTTACAACATCCCAGGACGCGTCGCTGACCCATTCATTTTAATGTGCATGCGGAAGTGAATAAATAATCCCCAAACAACAACAAGATGGGATAGAAAAGTAGGGTCACAAATTTTTCAAACCACAACACTCTTATATATATATCAGACTATGTTATATACAATATTAGCCGCTATATACAAGGTCTGCAAAAAGGGGGGTTTTAGAGTGCTACAAATCCTCAAAGCATTCGAGTCTTCCACTGAATACTCTAGGGACCCTGGATCTGACAAACTTGGGTCCACCACTGAGCCACCAGGAGGATCTGCCGTGCCTTTCCCAAAAGCAACATCCAGCACTGACATAGGAACCTTAGATTCCAGTATGGGACCTTCTCTCTGCCCACTCCGCTCACGACGGTACCATGATCTATATTGATGGGGTACCTTATGGGGTAGACCCGCATCAACCCAAACCATGGAACTCACGAGTTCATAGACCCATCCCCTTGGGTTCCCATGAAACGAAATATAAAACACCTGCTCGGTGACCTTCTTCGGTTGTCCAAAATGCTCGGGAGGAGCTGCCATCTAAGGACCTGAAAATGTTATCCCACAATAGGGTGAGATGATGTATCAGCAAGTTCACCTCCTAAGTTCTAACTAGGAAGGAAATACGCCCAAAGGCTATCTAGTCACACACAAGATAGAGGACTTACCTTTGCCTCTGTCCCTTTCTGCAAGTCAGTACAGTTCACACACTCAACCGATCAATTCAATTGAATCAATTCATCCCCAACGATACTATCTATCAATCCATCCAATCAATACTATCTATCAATTTAATACTATTTATTCGGTACCGTCAACACCGACAATGCTCACACAAGCTGAAAATGATAGATAGTAGCTCGCACAAGCTTATATAGATAGATAGTAGCTCCCACAAGATATAGTTGATAAAAAAAAATATTTTTGGCATTGTAAACCGATGTCCAGTAATTTTCTAATTAAATACTAAAATTAATAAATTTTGGGATAAATACCCAAAATTACAATCAACACCCAATTTGCACAATCCAGCACTCAATTAAATAAACTAATCATGACATTACAATCAGCATAAAATTACAGTCACCGGCTATCCCAATCTAATTTACAAAAAATAATAATTAATTAAATAATTACCAAAATTAATTAATAAATACCAATAAATGCAACTTAGGCCAGAAAAGCCTAATTAAATACCAAAACGGGCCCAGAAAATTTCTAAACATATCTAGATAAATACTACAATTTATCTAGTCTCTAATTACGCTACTCTAACCACTTAACATGCATAAACAAATCATTAAAACGTTAATCCGTTCTAACTAACCACCTAATCCATACTTAACCTAAATTAATCAACCCTTCAGCATAATTAACTCCCCAAGTGCAGATTAGTGAGTAAACTCACTGGTTTCGAACTCCAATGAGTTCATGAAGACGGCGAGGTGGAGACGGGCCACAAACTCCAAAGTGGTGGCACCTTTCAAGGCCTGAAAGCGGTCCAAAGTGGGCCAAATAGTGCATGGCTAACCTAGGGGCTGCGGTTCTGTAGCTGGGCCGAACAAGCTGGACCAACGACTGAAACGGCAAGGCTGATGGACCAAAGGCCAGGCGGATGAGTAGAGAGGGCTAGTGGAGCTTCACGACGGCGGGACGGGTGGCCAGGAGCTTCGATGGGCTTGACGGTGACTTGAGGTAATCCGGGGATGGCGAGACCAAGGCAGACGACACACGAGGAGGAGTGCCATAGGTGCACATACAACCATGCACTCATCATCATCATGTCATATATATATATATATATATATATATATATATATATATATATATATTATACCATAGGTGCACATACAACCATGCACTCATCATCATCATGTCATACGTATGTCATGCCATAGGTGCACATACAACTATGCACTCATCATCATCATGTCATACATATGTCATGTCATAGGTGCACATACAACCATGCACTCATCATCATCATATCATACAGCCATGCATATGTCATCATACCACATGTGCATGATTCAATTTCCACTTTTATCTTTCAATTTGATCACCACGTCTTTCTTTCCCGGGACTAGAAATTGCATCCCACATTTTATCACTCACACCCCAACCTAGCATCGCGAGAAAACCTCCGGCACACACCACCGAGCATCTGGCACCCCCACATTTCGGGCATCTCGTATCCCAACTGGCATCACGAGGCATCCCCCCGGGCAAAAACCTCTGAGGCTTCCTGCACCCAACCATTCCGAGCATCTCGAAACTCCCGAGGACATCCGGGCATGTATCACAATACAACCGGGCATCCGGCACCCCCCATCCCGGGCATCCTGACACTCCCAGGGCATTATCGGCCACCTCCAATAGTTTCCTCATTCATCATAATTCATATTCACTAATTTATGTCTCACAATCAACATGGCATATGATGCAATGGCAACAAAGTCAAATTCAGCATTCGATTCTATATGCAATGCCAAATATCATCACATATTCAGCTAGATTCAATCACCTCAATCAATATAATTAATAGGGCTCATCCAAAACAGAATAATCATAAATTACAGCATTTGAAATTCGCTCAATCCAACTTGCACAGTTTTAGAAAATATTTCCATTAAATACCCAAATGACCTTTAAAAATTATGAAATTCTAACATGTGATAACCAAGACATAAAGACAGATATTTCATGAAGGACACCACACCAAAAGACCCTCGTAAAATTTGATATAGACCATGCATCACAGCATTACTATTCTAACAATACAGCTTGCACAGTTTTTGAAACATTTTTTGTTAAATAGGCAAATGAACTTCAAAAATTATTAAATTTGAATATGTTTCAGGGAAGACATACAGAAAGATACTTTGTGGAGAACACTTTGCCGAAAGAGCTTCATACAAAATGATATGACCCATGCATTGAAACTGGCTAAGCCCGAACGTGTCAGATTACATGGCTTTTGAAATATTTCCGAATTAATACCCAAAAGACCTTCAAAATTCATGAAATTCGACTATGTTATAGTCAAGATCCTAAGGTAGGTTTTTCATGAAGACATCAACGTCATATTTGTTCTAGATAATTAATTATGGGCGGTTGAATCCCCTGTTCTTAGTACAGAACATTTTAGGTTTAGCCGTCTCCGAAAAATCACGATTTTCACCTACTTATCTTCCATATTTTCCTCTGAATTTTTTATATGTTTTGCCTCAAGAGGTCTACTACAACTTTCATTAAAGAGTCAAGGTGAGATTTTCAAAGGAAAGTCACTTTATAGTCCACGAAGTCACTGGAGTTCAGTACAACATTTCCAGATCTAACGTCTTCAAAAGAAAAATCGTTTCACTAGGCTATACTTGTTAGTTTTACCTCAAATTTGAGTATGTTAGTCTTCAAGATGTTCTCTACGACTTTTGTGAAGAGTTTGAAGTGAAATTCTCAGTAAAAAGTTACATTCAACACACAAAATCACCAAGAGGTCAACAAAACAGCTTCAAATCTAACATTTTCGTAGAGGGAGGGTTTCACCCCTCAAAACTCATCCCTTTTGCCTCAAATTTTAGTATGTTATACTTTACTATGTTATCTACAACTTTCATGAATAAGTAGAAGCCAAAATCCTACTCAAACATCGCATGCAAGCCACTACAACATTCTGGGTCAGACTGTTTACTCGAGAACAGTTTACTACTTCAAAACAACACTCTTAAAACTTCGGTTTTTCACACCCAAGACATACGAAATTCATCACCATTCAATAACACATTCTAGACACAACATGCAAGAGCAGATCAAAGGATCTAACTTGCCTCTATACCGAGCAAGCAGCGAGCACACGGACGGCGACGAGCGACGGACGCACGGCGGACGGTCGACGGACAGCCCTCCTCCTTTCCTCTCTTCTTCCGCATGCTCACTCTCCCTTTCTCTCTTCTTTCTTTGGACGGTACTCTCTCTCTCTTCTCTCTCTTCTGGTCGAAATCCCCCTCCCCCTTTTCCTTTTAGTTGAATTAAAACCCTTGCATGCTTTACTTCTTGCATGGAGGGACACTTGGTTACAAAGGGGCAACACTTGGCAAGCTTTTTCTTGCCACTTGGCATTTTTGCCATGCACATGATGGGCCTTCATTTGGCTGGGCTTGGGCCAGCCTTGGTCGACCACTTCATGGGCTCCTTGGGCCAGGCCTCTTGGCCCACTTTAGGCCAACACTCTTGGGCCTAAAGTCCAAACTTAAATGGCCCAAGTTTATTTGTAATAATACATCTTAATCATCATTTAAATAAAAATTTGATTGCATAATAAAATGGCCAAAAGACTTTGTGACATCAATCCATAAAAATCAAATCTATAAAGTGCATAATCAAGGACAAAGTGTTCTTTGTCAAATTGTCCTATAGCACCAACCTTGATCATCTATTAACATAAGATGTATTTCTACCAAATAATTCTCCATTAAAAATACTCGGCATTACGACCTATGAAAAGGTGATGGAAGTGTTATTGATTTATGTTATGGCCTATTGGGGAATAACATTTCTGACTAGATAAGATACATCTGCTGCCACTGCCACCGGTAGATGGATCGAGTGGTTGGATATGACTGCGAAGAGGAGGATAGCAAAGGAAGGAACTTTAGGACGCCGACACTGATCGATGGACTTTAAGTATACGACCGTTGGAGAAGATGTCGATCATCTTTTGAACTATAGCCGAGTATAGAATACTACAGCATTTTGATGTACCCATGAATGATGTCCATCTGGTTTAAGTAAATAAAAGTGTTCAGTTTTTACTTATAAATGTTTAGTTGGTGTGCATCGTTTTCTGAATATAGAAGGGAGTTGTTGGATATGCTTTCGTTATATGAGCTGCGTAAGGGACCGATCTAAAAGATGTAAACCGCCAGGTTGTATGGACCCGCTACAATTGAAATGGTATTAGAGTGACATGCTATAAGGAAAGTAAAAAGGTAAGCAAACTGTGGCGACCCTAACGGATCGGGGGCCGTCGAGGGGTGCCACATAATTCGCCACCGAACTCAACAGCTTCAAATAGGTTGACGTCACCCCTTTGACCACATCTTTTTTTCCTTTTCTTTGAGCAAACTCGTGTTTGGACGTTATGGTCGATAACTAGAATAGATCCGAATAAAGCAGTCCGACTATCCTCTTTCTTATCTCAAACTTCAAATTGTTGAAAGCTCGATATGCGAAGGTCTCCTTGGGTAGAGGAACGAGACATTTGTTGCTAGCTCTTTTAAATCTAGATATAAACTGGTCAGCTGACTCATTTTCCATCTATTTTATGGTTAGCAAATCGGTAACTGATAGATTAGAGACAGCCCTTTGAAATTGACTTCGGAAGAGCCTTTCCCTCTGTTCCCATGAGAAAACCAAATTTGCTGGTAACGCTGTCTATCACGTAAACGCAGTTTTTGACAATGATAATGGGAACAATTGTAGCTTCCAATGGTCACCTTGCGCAGCATGTCCACATAACACTAAAAATCGATTAACGTGTTCAAATGTGGATTGATCATCTTCTTCGGTTAACAACATGAACTTGGGTATCTCAAAACCTTTGGGGAATGGTATTATGTCTATCCAATATGGGGGCACTGTCTCGGAGAGAAACTCGGTGAAATAGACATGTTTATGAAGATGCCGTAAGGCTTCCTATAGATGTTACCCACATATCCCATGTCATTTCCATAGTACCTTACAGCCAGATCAATTACCCCTTGGTTCTGGCCTAGGATGACCGCACTCTTGCAGCGTGCGGGACGCCATAGTTAAGTTGCCATATTTGGTTCACATTCTGCTGTGGGATCTGATGCAATTGCTACTGCTGAATATAGGGTTGTTGATGAACTTGGAATTGAGGAAATTATTGAGCGTTCTGTGCAATGGGTGGAATGTTATAAGGAATAGGTTGAGGAGCCTATTGTGGCACTTGTAACGGAACATTCAACGGGACTGGTTGAAATCCTTGTTGTGGTTTTTGTGGCGTGGCATTTGGCTGAGGAGGTTGTTCCTACCCCATGGGCGGAGTCAATATGGTCCTTTGGTTATCGACAGCGGCATGTATGCATGTGGGATTAGTGAAAGACATCAGTATTTGGTAGAAGACATCAGTATGGGGTTAGGCTGAAAAGTAGTACCAACATTTTGGACATTCTCATTAGGTGTGAATGACGCATTCTGGCAAGGTCCCTGACCGCTGGTCCTATTGCTATCATTTGCAAGATTTGGCTAAGTACCATTGTTGATAGGTCCACAGGTCTAGATCGTCACACTAGTTTCTCCTCTTTGTACAATTCTAAATTTCTAATGGGTGCTATAGTATATGTAGCCTGCCCAAAAGTGCCAAAAGTTATCTGAGGACCAGCTAATGGAGGGACATACTCAGAAGATGTAGTCACAAGTTCCGTGTGCAATTGAACAACTCCAACTGGCGCGTTATGTTGCCCTTGAGAACACTCGTGATAAGTATTGATAATTAATAGTTTGACCACGTCTATCATGCGTCTGATCACATAATCAGCAAACTCATTCTTTGTCTCTTCAAGGTTCGTCTAATAGATGAAAGCATTACAAGAGTAACTTCTATTGTCTTCTCTATTCTTCCGTGCTCTACCTTGGAATATCAACATCCTCTTCTTGACCGTGTCCTAGAGGAAGTTGTGCTATTGAAGACTCAACATGGACGTTATCTTCAGCCATTAATGGTAGAGGTTCATTAGTAATGTTGTCGAGATTGGATTGATTTCGTGTCCGTGGCATAATATCCTCTCCAATTAACACTTAGGTCCCACCAAGCGTGCCAAAAAGATGTTTCGTTGATTTTGCTATTGCAACGAAATATCTTTTATCGAATTATATTTTTCAGCTTTTATTTAAAGAGGACTCAAGTTCTGTGCTTAATTCGGAACAAAGAATATCAAATGTAATGTCATAAAATATCCAATTACAAACACAACTATACAACCCTGACAATCAACCTCGGATTCTCAAATCGAACTCAAACTATGTCGGAATCTAATTGATGGCATAACCCAAACATAGGTAAGTACACTACCGGAACCTAATCAACGACAATGCACTTGGATAGAGGACATAATATCAGAATTCAATCGACGCGCTAGACAAGAGATACAGCACCAAAATTTAATCCATGGCACTGCACTAGGATAAAGATACTCGTTGAAATCTAATCAGTGATGGGAATCTAGAGACTATAGCTAGGAAACTAAAGTATGATAATGTGAAACTAAAGTAAAGGCATTTTGATGTGTTCGAGCCCTACTAAACGTACCGCCCTCTTCTCTTCACCCGATACAAGGCAGTCGAAGTCCTCACCACCCCTCAGATCTCAATCTAGCAACGACACTTGGAACCGCACTGCTGCCGCTGCCCTTTGGGCACTCCTCCTACGCTTACCATTCACCTACGCTCTTGCAGCATGCCCCATTCGGGCAATAGGGCTTTCGTAATACGCAAAGCAGCGATGAGCGATGGCTCTTCGATCGCTCTTGCGGTAGAGAAGGTGTGGTTCATCCTCTAAGTCCAAGAGAGAGTAGATGCGAAGGTTCGGATGTTTGGGGAAGGGGGGTGCTCTGTTGAACGAATGGGTGTCTATAGAGCAACTCGATAACCACTAAATAACTATCTGCCTCCATCTTTAAGCACATTCCCTCTATAACCAACTCGCCCATTTCCTATGTGACTGCCTTGATCGTGCTTTAATGCTCCCTGGTTTATCAACACCAGTCCTGCGACTAGGTATCAACCATCTTTCCAACCGCACACTTCCTTGGTGCCCTTTTGAAATATTTTTGAAGATTCTAAATATTTACCACCAGAATCATCCGGACAATTATTTTAATCTTCACCATTGTAATTAGACAACCGGACCCGTGACAACCCCTTGCTTCATCGGAGGTCCTATCCATAAGCTAGTCGATAACTAGCTATATACCAATACCCTAATGATGCATAATTTCATTGTATTTTTACTCGCAGGCCTAGCACCTAATGATACTTTTATCTTTCAACAATAACCTTTTACCCACGTGATCGACACATGATAATACAATCAACTTCAATGCCAACAAGTTCCCAAAAGCCTGATGTGATGTCGTGGCATCTTTAAAAAATTCGAGCTTTTCCATAAACCATTTTTGTTTTGTAATCACTTTTCCAAATGTCATACTTTGAATTTACATAAATTGATAAATATTCTCATAACAATAAAAACTATCTTTACGATCATCACCCAGCATTCAAATTTTAAATAGTGGTAAGAGAACTTATTATCCATGCCATTAGATGAAGCAAAGAGGATAGCCTACTTTTAGAGAGATGCAATTTTCATTTTTTTTTATCAAAGAATCCTCAATTAGTTATTTATAGTTAATTGACGAATGGACGAATGCGTAAATTAATAACTTTCACATTTTCTTTCATGTATCATAATTTCAAAATTCGAATCTTTTCTTTCAATAACCTTATCAGAAAAGTTCATAATATCTTTCTGGTGGACTACAATCTAAATATTCTTTAGTAAGTTGATGTTGCAAATCTTTGGATCGTAATTTCTTTCGCATACGCGTGGTGCACTTTTTTTTAGTTATTTGCCATAAAGGCATTGGTATTTGTAAGGAAAGTTGTTACATAACGATTAGTGTTTTTGCGCACGCTATGTGCATGTGAAAAGCTTGGTGATTACCCAGCGACTACAATGAAATGGAACGTTACAAAATATTTGCAAAATTTGAGAAGAAATTCTTCCCTCCATTAAGGAAATAGCATCGGCAGACAAAATGGGCCTTTTAGGAATGAACATCTCGGGGACGCCCACCAATTCCAAAAACTGCCTTTACACGGTGAAATAAATAAGATTAAGAATCAAAGAATATGTCCGGAAGATTAAGAAAATTTGTTACATTTTGATTGAGTTATGATGAAAAGGAGAAGAAAGAATCGAATAATCATTCTTTCGTGAAATTGAATAGACACTCATTTCGGGGATCCAGGCTGCCCCCTACCCCCGTAAGGGGGTTGTGGATGGGAGAAGTGATGGGGTTAGAATCTTTTTCAAGGCTTGAACCTACCTCTACCCGGACTTTCTCGGTGGTCAGAGCCTTTTAAGGTCCTGCTCAGGACCATACCTGGTTCATGTGTATTTTATGAGGGCCAGGACTTTGCCCCCAACCATATCTTTTTCGAGCCCGGGAAAGGGCTCTACCCCCTTGTGCGCCGAGGGCCCGCTGTATGAGCGGGGGCGAGGCACCAACCCGTGCCCAAGGGCCTTGTTATCAGGGTTGTCCCCCCCCCAGAGTGCTACAGTTTAAGGTCTTGCCGAGGACCATTTTCGCATGTACATATCAGTAACATATTATTCGATTAGATAGGAAGAGAATCCATAAATAATAATAATAATAATAATAATAATAATAATAATAATAATAATAATAATAATAATAATAAAAGGGAAAATTTCAAATAAAGACTCAAAGTGCTTTCAATTTTTCAAATAAGAGCATAAGTGAACTTGATTTTAAATAAAATGCTTGAAGTGCTTTCATATTTTCAAATAAGAGTCTACAATAGAGCTTATTTTGAATAATGACCTAAAGTAACAACGTCGATATCAAAGAAGCACTTGACTTCACCGGCTGATCAAGGGCTTTTTTTTTTCCCTTTACTTTTATTATTTTCTTTTGAAAAAAGAAACTTAAAAAAGGAAAAAAAAAGACTAAAATAAATAAATATAGTAGGGGCAACCCTCCCCCAACAATGGCAGCCACCCATCCCATGAGGCGTTAGCCATGGTCAGCACAATCCTCGGCACCTTAGCGAGGGTCGGCAACCTCACCAACCAAAGGTGAGGGCTAACAGGGGCTTGCTACAGTGGGTGAGAGTCACAACCCTTTGTTGATTTTGGCGCTTGCTTTTGGTGGGTGAGGTCATCAGCCCTTACTAAGCCGCCAGCAACCTCACTAGTTATGGCCAATGCCTCATTGATGCAACAAAGGACTAGCCCTAGCCTCCACTAGGTTTTTTGTTATAAAAAAGAAAATTGTGTTTCTTTTCCTTTTTTATGTTTTATTTTCTTTTTAAGTTTGCCATTTTTATTGGAAGAAAAGGGAAAAGGGGGGGATAAGAAAATTTAAAGACGGAAATATTATTGAGGTCAAGTTCTTTCTTGATATTGACATAATCATTTCAAAATCTTATTTTAGAAAATAATGGTACTTTGAACTCTTATTTGAGAAAATGATAGTATTTCCAGCTTTTATTAAAAAAATTTACAAAAATAATTAATTTAAGTAATAGTTTTGTAAAATTAATTTTTTATATTACTTAAAATAATTAGTCGACATATTTAAATAATTTAATGGATGATAAAAATATTTTTCATTCATTTATTTAGTGATATGGGCAAAATATTTTTAATGTTATGAAATACATGAATGAATATTCATTATATTCATCTTATCTAATGTACTTATTATGGTACATTTGTATCTAGGGGTGTGCAACCGGTCCGGGTCAACCCGGTTCTCGGATCGGCCCACCCGAAAAACAGGGTCGGGAACCGGTTCCGGTTGAAATCGGTCCGGGAACCAGTTCCCAAAAATCAGACCCTGTTTGAACCAGTTCGGGAATCGGTTCCGAGGGATTACCCACCCAGGAACCGGATCGACCGGTCCGGTTTGGGAACCGGTTGGAGAACCGGTTTGAAGCCCCTAAAACGCACGCAAAAGCAAAACCTTATCTGTTTCTTTCTCCTTTCTATGTTTACCTCCCGAAATTGCGAAGCACCCGAGCACCGACGCCGCCTCTGCCGCTCTCGTCACACCCCTCGCACTCGTACCATCGCCGCCATTCCGCCGGTCATCTGAAGCTCCGCTGAGCCGCTGACCCCCGCCGAGCTCCACTAGTTTTGCCTGCGAAGCCGTTGACCCCCGCCGAGCTCGCAGCCGAGCACCGACGCCGCCTCCATTTGATCTCGCCGTTCCACCTGCTACTATTGCCTCGTCGACGCCCCTGACCCGCAAATCTCGCGTCCGCAAGCCCACCTTGTCTCATTGCGCGTTGTTTCCTGAGCTCCCCTACTGCCGATCTACCGCCGCCTGAACAACGCCCCCTACTCTGCTCGCTAAAGCCAGCTGAAGCCACGTT
This sequence comes from Eucalyptus grandis x Eucalyptus urophylla, assembly GCA_028830015.1. NCBI lineage: Eukaryota > Viridiplantae > Streptophyta > Magnoliopsida > Myrtales > Myrtaceae > Eucalyptus > Eucalyptus grandis x Eucalyptus urophylla. The sequence goes on along the minus strand of CM054200.1, from coordinate 23,256,899 downwards.
GATCCTTGCCACCCTCACCAACCGCGATACTAGCAGCCCGTCGAAGCCACTGTTGTGCTGATTTGCGTCGACCCGACGTCGCCGCGTCCCGCCGAGCCCCCTGCTGCAGTGCCTCGCCTGCAATGCCCTCCCCTGCGAAGCCATTGCTGCCCTTGCTGCTGGGTCCTCCTCTGCTCGACGCCCGACAGATCTGCTCCAAGGTTTACCTCTCTCTTTGCCTGAAATGAAGCTTCTCTATAGCTGTTTCTGTTATTTGGAATTTTGGATGACATGGTATGGCCAAGTTTCCAAGTTTTGAGCCCTTAACGTATCGACGTTGATTGCCTGGTAGATTTTGCCATTTGGCCTTAAGAACTTCGGTCTCTGCCATGGGCATTTGAAATGCTTGATTATGCAGATTACAAGATGCAAAAATTACAACGATACATCTGATCAACCGAACAAAAAAAGGAAAAGAAAAAGACTCAAACAAAGAATTAGATCAAACACTTTGTATGTGACATTGACGAAGAAGCACATGAGGAAAATGCAGAGTGGAAACTATCGCATGCAGAATGTTAATTCTGCCAAACCCTTAGGAAGATACACCAAGAAAATAAGCACCAGGACAGATAGAACCCCGATATCCTTTTCCCTGTAGATCCTTTATCCTAGATACATAACTATTTAAGTAAAAGTGGGAAAACTTTCTTACCTAGGTCTACAAAATTGATTTGGATGTTGTATATATAAGCTCCGATTTACCATTAAGCAATTCGGATTGGAGAGGCTCCTTCACTATGTTAACCGCCTTGAGCTTACGGGCAATCTGATCAAGTAAATAATTCCCATCAAGGCATGAATGCTAAATTTAATACATCAAAATCATAGTGTGCCTTTTGGATTTTGAGCATTCAATTGAATGAATTCTAACGGCTGTTTTCATTTGTTGTGGACATACGAAAGCATGCTGCAAATGAATAATATCACAGGGTACTCAAGCACTTGGCGGTAATTAGTATTACATCTAACCAGTCATCACTTAGCTGGTGTTTCTACTTACTGCATAATTTACCTGAGAATGTTTTTATTTTTACTAAGATAAATATAATTTGACGGATGAGTTAATTATATTGCAGAGCACCTCTTTTTGAAGTCCAAACTGATAAGTGGGAGTGCTTCTGTTCTGTTTTCTGGGATCCAAGCTATTCTGATTGTGCTATCCATCAGGTACCATTAGTCATTTTTTATTCTTTTTCACACTAGTATTATTTCTGTCCTTAAGTCTGCATCCAGCATGAGATATCTTTGTCAATGCTTTAGTTAGAATGCATTATGCTGTGATGCCTGGCTTATCACTAGAGATGTGTGTTCTTCCATGGTTATCTGCAACAGGCGTTCGGTCCAAAGACTGGGCAGGTTCTAGGGGCATTTGCTTTGTTCAAAATTCAGTATAAGCTAAAGATACATTAATAAGTAAATAAATTAAGTGTTTACTTTATGTCCAGTCTTTCACTTTAGTAGAAATCAGCTATCAGAATATTCTGCCAAAAAACAATGGGAGTGAATGCCCAAAACAATTAGGAGAATACTCCAAGACAAAGCGAGACCTTCCAAGAAAAAATTTACTAAGATAAAAGTGTGAAATACATTATAAATCTGAAAATAAGTAGAAGGAGAAACCTAAGGCTTGGAATCATGCACTAGTTTTAACTATTGTAAGTATGGGTTCCAAAAATGTTTGGACCATCTTGAGATTGAAGGCTTCATTTCAGTTGAAATGGGTGCAATCTCTTCCCAAACATTTGTACTTTATAACTTGACATATATGAGGTGTTTTTTAGAGTTTATTTGGATACTGTTGTGTTTGTTCGATGTCGTTGATGCATTGTTCGTGATAACTTTTAGACATAAAAGTGTGAAATACATTATAAATCCAATTGTGAATGACTTCTTAGGATGAATGAATTACTTTCTATCTCCAAAGTTATGTTGAGAGATTTGATTTACTATGAAAACTAATATGTTTTTGTGGAATCCTAACGTTATATATATTCAGTTTTTAGTCCATGGATCAAGACAAAGACATATCAATGGAAGTAGAGGGACATGATGAAATGAGTCCACTCATGGAATTGCCATTCCATGGAGCTGATGAAGTGAAATCTGCAACCATGGGCGCGACAAACAAGGTGAGGGTACCTAACTCTCATACTGCTTCGGGTAAAAAGCGAGCTAATAAATCAGATTGTTGGGATCATTTTTCGATAATTATAGATGAGAAAACACAGAAAACAGTTAAGGTGAAGTGCATTCATTGCGGGATGGATTATGTGTATAATGTTGATCATGGAATCTCTACTATGTTGAAGCACTTGAGAAAGTGCAAAAAGTATCATCGCACAGATAAAAAGCAAATGTTGTTTGCATCACGTGACAAAAGTGTAGTTAGCGAGGTTGGGGAAAATACTACTAGTGATAGTGTCTTAACGACATGGAATTTTGATAAAGAACGTTATAGGCATATGCTTTGCTCAAATGATTATTATTGATGAGTGGCCATTTTCCATGGTTGAGCGTGTTGGTTTTCGGGATTTTGTTACTGAATTGCAACCTCTTTTCCATCATCTTTCATGATTTACAATGGCAAGAGATTGTATGAAGTTATATCTGAGTGAAAGGACTTGTTTGAAAGTTTACTTTGGTAAGCTAAAATCTAGGATTGCACTTACAACGGATATGTGGAGTTCCATTCAGAATTTGAACTATTTGTGTCTTACTGCACATTATATTGATGAAAATTGGCAGTTGCAAAAAAGAATAATCAATTTTGTGATGATGCATAGTCACAAGGGTAAGGAGATTGGTAAAATGGTGGGGAAATGCATTTATGATTGGGGAATAGAAAAGAATGTGTCCACAATAACAATGGATAATGCAAGTTCAATTGATGTGGCCGTTAGTTATTTGAAAGAAAAATTTTCAGAAGAAGGATTTTTTATTTTGAATGGTGATGCTTTACATATGATATGCACTGCTCATATACTTAACTTGATAGTAAGAGACGGATTGAATGAGGTGCGTGATTCTATTGCACGCATCCGAAACATGGTTAAGTATGTGAGGAGTTCTCCGGCTAGAGCTAAGATATTCAAAGGTTGCATTGACAGTGAGAGGATTGCATACAATGGTTCGGTCTGTCTTGATGTTGCCACTAGATGGAACTCCACTTACATGATGTTAGACACCGCCATAAAGTTCAAGAAAACTTTTAAAAGAATGGAAGAAGAAGATTTATGTTTCTTAAGGGAAATTGACAATGATCCTCCTGAAGATGAAGATTGGGAAAATGCCATCATTCTTTCTAAATTTCTGAGATGGTTTTATGATGCAACCAAAAGAATGTCGAGTAGTTCATATGTTACTTCAAATCATTATTTTGAGGAGATAGCTAAGTTGTACAAGTATTTGACTAATGCAGCGAATTCTTTAGACTTAAAGCTTCAAGCTATGGGTTTTGTTGTACTTTAGCTAGTTAGCCAGTACGTCCATGATAGGGTGCGATTGGACCGCACCATTTGGACTTGATATGCTACGATGGAAAGACACAAATGGAGGGGTACGAAGGGAGACGTATAAAAGACTCCCGAACACAACCGTTGAAGGGGTTGGCAATTCATTCGCACTAAATTTTCTCTCCATTTCCATCAACGAAGAAAAAGGAATTCCATTTCACTTTTGCAAGAACGATCGGCATTTACACCGTAGAAATCGGGTGTTTTCCTTGTGATTGCATCCAGACTAACGTGAGGTAGTGTTGCTTGTGATTTATTCGCAATTCAACATTCGTTCCGGGGCCATTTGTTGTTTGTGCATCGGAATCAGGTAAGTCGTCTTCCGCCAACATGAATTCCAACATTGGTATAGAGCCCGATCATAATTTCTGCCTAGTTTTTCATTGAGTTTTCTCATTTACCATTTGATATTGAGATCAAGAGATTGTATTCTACACTGTTTGGATCTCTGATAATCGGAATTGCCATATGAAAAACTCGAAATTGAATCGGAGCGAAGAACGAGTTCGGGGTCGCGTGATCCGTGAGGTTTTGGCCATTTTTCGAAATAATTTTTTTGTCAAAATTAATTTTTGAATATACAGGGTGAAAGAGCTCGTCGAGACGAGTCTGACGATGGGTCGAGCGCCGTCGAGAGACGCCGCACGCGCCCGCACGCCCGGCCAGAAGCCGCTGCACGTGGGCGCCATGCGCCTAAAGCGCTGGCACAGCCAGCGCGTCTACCACACGAGCTGGTCAGCGAACCGACACGTGCGCAATGTGCGCCAGCCGGCGAACCGGCACGTGATGACGTCACCATGACGTCATCCAACGGTCGCCGGATGACGTCATCGATGACGTCATCGACGGCGACAGTTGACCCGACCCGACCCAAGATCCGACCCAGTTGACCCGACCCAACAGTTAACCGGTCAACGGTCAACGGTCAACCGGTCTGGCGGTCAAACCGGTCGTACCGGTCACTGATCAAACCAATTGGACCAGTTGAACCGGCCAGGAGCCATTTGGCTCGCTGGCGCGTGCGCCACAGCGCCGCGCACTCTAGCGGTGCGTGGAGGCGCGTACGGGCTTCGATTGGAGCGTGGTCAACGGCATTTGGTTCGTATGGATTTTCTCTAAAATGTGGTATAATTATTTTATACTTTTGAATTTTATAAATGCATGAAAATGCGTAGAAAACCCTATGTACGCGTATTTTTTTGGGGTTTAATGCAGCTTATTCATTTGTAGCTTGTATTTTCTTGTGATTAGGGAAATACAGTAGCTAGCTTGTGTGCAAATGATGTTATATATGCTGTGTAGAGCTTGGTTCAATGATATGATGTATATATTTTAATATACTTGCAATTTTCTAGTTGCTAGAAAATTAGAACAATGGTAGAAAATCCATTACATGTTGAATTGCAATGTTAATTATAGTTGAAGCATGATTTTTGTTTATACGTTGATTATTATCATGCAATGTTTTTTTGTGTTAAGGAAAAATGTAGAAATTACAGAAGGTCATGTAATTATTTTTCCTAGTGGGAGTTCGTAGGTTGGAAGAATTGAAAGGAGTTTTCACCTAGAACTTAAAATTTGCGCAAATTAAACTAATTAATGATAATAGAACAATTGTACATAGAAGTTGATTGGGAACATAGTGAACTTTTGCCTCTATGTCTTTTGTTGAATTATCATTAATTTAGTTTGCCTTTGCTACAAATTAAATATGTGTTTTACTCTGTATAGTGTGCCAGTATTGATTCTGCGTTTATTATGTCAATGTGTTATAGCAATTGATTATGGCATCGGCATCCAAGACCATTATGGCTGACCTCAATAAGGGTGAAAAGCTGAAGGGTGACAATTATGATATTTGGTACCAAAAGGTTCAGTACATCCTTGAGGAGCAAGAGGTTTTGGAAACTCTCAACCATACCATAGATTAACCTGAGCATGGAACTTCAGCTCAACACATGAGAGATCTGAAAGCTTATCAAGCTTGGAAAAAAGAAAAATAGCATTGCTCGCATCACGTTGCTGAGCTATATGCAAGATGATCTTATGTGTGAGTTTGAGAGTTATGACAAAGCTCAAGCTATGTGGGTTGCCTTGAAAGATAAGTTTGGGGGTACATCTGCCACTAAGCTAAGAAGACTTACCATCAAGTTTGACACATTCCGAAAGCACCCAAATGTAACGATGAGGCAGCATCTTCGGGAGATGTCAAACATGATCTGTGAGCTGAAGTCGGCAGGTCACTCCCTTACTGATGAACAGCAAGTTCAGGCTGTCATAAGGTCTCTTCCTGATAATTGGGAGCATATGAAGATCAATATGATGCATAATGATAACATCATCACTTTTGATGATATTGCGCTTCATTTGGAATTAGAGGATGAGCGCCTAGAGGCTGCAAGGTCCTCTACCCATGCTTATGTTGCTAAATCGAGTTCGCGCAAAGCTTCGGGCTTCAAGCGCAAGAGGAATCTTCAGTTCAACAACAAAGGGAAGATGACTGATCAGAGACCTAAGAGGGTTAAGACCTTCCGACGCAAGAAGCGTGGTGGGAAGAATGACAAGGCCAAGATGGAGTGCCACAATTGTGGCAAGATGGATCACTTTGCTCGTGAATGCACTGAGCTTAAAAAGGTACCCTATTACTCCATTACTTTGAGTAATGCTTTTGTTTCTAGTACTGTAATGCTTGCTGAATCTCGTCCTATGTGGACTGTAGACTCAGGAGCAACAGACCATGTAGCTAGAGACCGAGAAGCATCTGTGAAGTATCGTCGGATACCGCCTGGAAGAAGATGGATATATGTTGGGAATAACTCAAGAGTTGAAGTGAAGGGTATCGGCACATGTAAATTAATCTCACGTGGTGGTCGAAACCTGTTCCTGCATGATGTCCTTTATGCTCCAGATATTCGACGAAACTTGATCTCTGTAGTTGTTCTTCTTAGCTTAGGTTATGTATTAAATTTCCATGGTGATTGTGTTGACATTTTGTATGGAACAGTTTATTATGGTTCAGGTCATGTATCGAATGGTTTTATGGTGTTAGACATTGACTATGATCAGTACAATGTTAACGTTGATGGTTGTTTTTTTTAATTGCGTCTTCAAATAACGTTGAGATTGATGCAAGCACTTGGCATGCTAGATTAGGTCACATTGGATTACAAAGAATGCAAAGATTAGCTAAAGAATGCCTTTTAGGGTTACTCACTAATGTTAGTCTATCCGTATGTGAACATTGTCTGGCAGGAAAAACAACTAGAAAATCATTCGGTAAAGGGACTAGAGCTAAATTTCCATTGCATCTCATACATTCTGACATTTGTGGTCCTTTGAATGTGAGGGCGAGGCATGGAGTCTCATATTTTATCACTTTCATAGATGACTTCACACGTTTCGATTATGTCTTTCTGATCTCCCATAAGTCAGAAGCATTAGACTGCTTTAGACGATATATAGCAATGGTAGAGAATCAGTTGAACAAAATAATAAAGGCATTGAGAACCGATCGTGGACGTGAGTATCTATCGGAGCAATTCAAGGGTCTTTGTGATGAAAAGGGAATTGTACGACAATTGACTATTCCCGGTACTCCACAACAAAATGGGGTAGCTAAGAGAAGGAATAGAACCATATTGGAAATGGTTAGGTCTATGATGGTGCAAGCAAATTTACCTATCTCCTATTGGGGAAATGCGTTATTGACTGTTGCCTATATACTTAACCGTGTGCCTTCAAAATCGGTCACTTCCACCCCTTATGAATTATGGACTAGTAGGAAACCAGACTTGAGTAGTCTACGTCCATGGGGATGTGCAGCTTATGTTCATAATTCTTCCCATAAACACGGCAAATTAGGTCCTAGAGGGAAGAAATGTATCTTTATAAGATATTCCGAACACTCCAAAGGGTACGTGTTCATAGGTGAACAAGCTGATGGAAGTGTGACCGAAATGGAGTCACGAGATGTCACGTTCTTGGAGAACGATTTTCCTAATAGAGGTGAGATTGATAAGGACTTCCAATTATATGAGATGGAAGATCCTGATAACACACCCACTGATGTTGTAGAGGGAAATGAAGATTTGCCTCAATACACAAGACCTAGTGGGAGTGTTGCATCTCCTGATGAATTGAATTCAAGAGAAATTCAATTGCGTAAAAGTATTCCCTGTCGTCGTTTTGAGATTGAAGGGGAAGCATTTATGATTGCCCAAAATGACGATGCCGAGCCTAAGACTGTTCAAGAGGCTCTCTCATCCTCTGACAAGAAAGAATGGAGAAAAGCTTTGGAAGATGAGATGGAGTCAATGAGGGCAAACCATGTCTGGGACTTGGTTGATCTACCACCCAATCGTAAGGCCATTGGAAACAAATGGGTCTTCAAGATTAAGCATAGGGTGGATGGATCCATTGAAAAGTATAAGGCTCGCCTTGTGGCAAAAGGTTATACTCAACAAGAGGGTATAGGCTATGAGGAAACTTTTTCACCAGTTGTAATGTTTGCCTCAATACGCTTTATTTTAGCCATTGTTGTACATTTGGACCTTGAATTACATCAAATGGATGTAAAGACGTCATTTCTCAATAGAGAATTAGATGAGGAAATCTATATGAAACAACCAATAGGTTTCATAGCTAAAAGTCAAGAACATAAAGTTTGCAAGCTTCATCGCTCAATATATGGCCTTAAGCAATCATCTAGACAGTAGTATCTTCGTTTTCATCGAGCAATAATAACATTTCGTTTCACGATGATCGAAGAAGATCACTGTGTATATGTCAAGCGGTCCAAAGATAAATTTGTGATTTTATCACTTTATGTGGACGATATTCTGTTGGCTGGAAATGACAAGGTTTTGGTTATCACCATAAAATAATGGTTGTCCTCCAATTTTGAGATGAAAGACATGGGAGAAGCTGCTTATATATTAGGAGTTAAGATCGAAAGAGATCGATCGAGGAAACTCCTTACTTTATCACAAGAGTCTTATATTATGAAGGTTCTTGAGCGTTTCAATATGCAGCATTATAATCCCATTGATACCCCTGTCATGCAAGGTGAAGGCCTAAGTACTGAGATGTGTCCTAAGACTCCAGAAGAAATCAAAGTGATGGAAATTGTTCCTTACGCTAGTGCGATCGGAAGTTTAATGTATGCTATGATGTGTACTCGACCTGACATATGATATGCCGTGGGATTAGTGAGCCAATATCAATCAAATCCCGGTCAAGCACACTAGAAAGCAGTGAAGAGAATCCTGAGATACTTAAAGGGCACCATGGACTATCGACTTTATTACCAATGGAATGATTTACGCCTATTAGGTTATTTAGATGCCGATTGGGGTAAAGACCTGGATGAGCGTAAATTGACTTCTGGATATGCGTTCTTGCTCAATGGAGGTGTGATTTCTTGGAATAGCAAGAAACAGACATGCACGGCCTTGTCTACGATGGAGGAAGAATTTATTGCATGTTCTGCCGCAGTGCATTATCGTGTGAGCCCTTGAGGTAATTTGTATTTTACCTCAATTTTGTGCCCCATGTTACTTCTGACTATGTTCTCGAAGTGAAATATCAATGTTGCTACTTTAGCATGTTACCGGCGGTCATGAATAGATATGGCCTATGGGATGTGTCTAGGAAAGCAGTTGTTCTGAAATTGAGAGAGACATGAGTGCTAAGGAAGACTATTGTTGTTTTACATCTATCGCGTATATTTACTAGTCGACCAATTATATCGCCCTATGTGGTTGCGGATGTAATTGTAAATACATTGTGTTTTAAGAATAGTCAAGTATAGCCTTTAAAGGATAGGTATACTTGGATTGATGTAACAAAATATGTCTGGGGCACTGTGAGACATCGATTGTTTATTTCTTTTTGGGGTTGTAGCCATTATATTATCCCTAACATGTGCATAATTTGAGCTTCCAAGTGCAGGTGTACTCACTGGTCGCACGGCTTATTTGCCAGTATGAATTGTTTTGTAAAGTTGATAAATGTTTAATGTCTTATATTCTTGATAGAGAGCTATCAAGCCCATCATGTCCGAGTGGGAGATGTTGTACTTTAGCTAGTTAGCTAGTACGTCCATGATGGGGTGCGATTGGACCGCACCATTTAGACTTGATATGCTACGATGGAAAGACACAAATAGAGGGGTACGAAGGGAGACGTATAAAAGGCTCCCAAACACAACCGTTGAAGGGATTGGCAATTCATTCACACTAAATTTTCTCTCCATTTCCATCAAAGAAGAAAAAGGAATTCCATTTCACTTTTGCAAGAACGATCGGCATTTACACCGTGGAAATCGGGTGTTTTCCTTGTGATTGCATCCAAACTAACGTGAGGTAGTATTGTTCGTGATTTATTCGCAATTTAACGTTCGTTCTGGGGCCATTTTCTGTTTGCGCATCGGAATCAGGTAAGTCGTCTTCCGCCGACATGAATTCCAACAGGTTTAAAAATGAAAGAGAAGTTTGACAAGTATTATGGGAGTTTGGATAAAGTTAATATGATGGCATTGATTGCGGTTGCATTGGATCCTACAAAGAAGTTGAATTATGTGAAGTTCTGTTTTGAACAAATCAATGATGATGAAGTAAAAATTGATGAGATGCATGATAAAGTGAAGGTCGCCCTTGAGAATTTGTATAAATCTTATGAGCGATCTTTTGTTGGCTCTTCTAGTAAAGGAAAATTTGGTGATTCAAGTGTGAGTAACAGTAGTAGTGCTTCTATTGTTGATATTGATGACAATGATTGTGAATTCGATGCTTAGCACAAAAGCTTTCTCCATGCGAAGAAAAAAGTGTTGGATGAAAACAAATCTAAGCTTGATCGGTATTTTGAAGCTGAAAGTGAAGATATCCTTAATATTGATCTTTTGATGTGGTGGAAGAGTAGTGGGTCAAAGTATGAAATCGTATCTTTGATGGCTCGAGATGTTTTGTCTATTCCTGTGACTACCGTTGCTTCAGAGTCGGCTTTTAGTACATCGGGACGTATACTTAATGGCTTTCTAAGTTCTTTGACTCCTAGAGTGGTGGAAGGTTTAATTTGTACTCAAGATTGGTTGAGAGCTGTTCGCGTGCCAATTAATGTTGAAGAGTGCATCAAGAATGCGAAACAATTTGAGGCGGGTAAGTTATATATATTTCTTTGTATCTTGTAATTCATTCGCATAACTATCTATTAAGTGCATGCCTTATTTAATCTCTCTTTTTTTCTTTTTTATAGATTTGGATTGTCTTACCAAGGACATTATCATTGGAAAATAAACTTCATTTTGTCGAAACTCCAATTTTATGGTAAGTAAATAGACTTTATTAAATCCTAGAGTATGGATTCTTGTTGATTTTTCTTTATATATGAATTTTAGGTTTTTGTCAAAGATTTTGTACCACGTGGAACGCAAGGCCGAAGAAGGAGAAGAAGATTGAGCACATGAAGGGCAAAATTGATATGTGATCAGCCAAAAATTGTACTACAACTAGTTAATTGGCTAAATTGCTAGCTTGTATATTACTGGAATATGAGAAACTCGATATATCTTGTGGGATATGGGGATGCGAGATGGTCGAATTATATACTTGGTTGTTTTTTTCAATGGCAAATTTTATGCATGTTCCCAATGAGTTTGGTCGAAGGATGTGCTTGGTCCGGTCTTTTTGTTTCAGCAGATAACTCATCTAGACTTGCTTCTCTAAGGTTAATTTTTATGCAAAACAGGTTCTAATATAAACAGGGTCAACCCTGTTCCCGGACTGGAAAAACAGGGTGGGCCGGGAACATGATCCAATGCAAACAGGATAGGGAACAGGGTACAAAAAAGGAGAACTAGTTATAACAGGGTAGAGAACAGGGTCCAAGTCTAGACCCTACCCGCCCTGGACCCGCTCACCCCTATTTGTATTATACATTCTAAGTATATCTCCTTATACAATTAATGTTTATCTCCCTTATCCAATATATGTATCATTCGATATATTGATATTAATGATAAGTACATCTTGTTCTCCTATAAATAAGAATTTTGTTTTGATGTACAACAATATAGAACACAATAACAATGATATAACAGTGATACACTGAAATAAAACTCTCTCCTCTAATTTTCTCTACTATTTTTCTCCACCTACTATTTCTAGTGTACTATTTTCTCTACTCAATCTCTCTATTCTTTTTATTATATATTCGCAACGCAATATTTTACAACATTTATATATTTTTATATTGGGCAAAACAAACACGATCTAGAGTTTTTTTTTTAACACAATCTAGAGTTGAAAAGGTAATTTTTTAATTCGATTTAATTCGATTCTCTATGGAAATCGAATCCTGATCTCGAGAGCGTCGTCGTCGATTTGCCAGCCCTTGTCTCGAAGCGGAAGGAGCAAAGGGGCGTTCCGAGAAGTCGCAGGCGAATGGGCTCCGGGCGGCGGTCCAACGGTTCATGAGAGCATCCCGCCGCCGCGCGCCGCCTCCCTTCCACCTCCACCTCCTGCTTGCGTTCGCCCTCGTCGGCCTGCGCGCGCCGGTCGCGCACCTCCCCGTCGCGGGCACCCCCGGCGGCGGCGGCGACTCCTCCACCCCCGCCCCTCGCCACGGCGGCCGCCGCGATCGCGAGATCTCGCGCCGGAGCTACCTCGGAAGCATGTCCAAAGCCCGCGTTTACGCCGACATCAACGTGATCCGGCCCAAGGAGTACTGGGATTACGAGTCCCTCGCGGTGCAGTGGGGGTAATCGTCGTGATTGTATAGGGGTTTCGGTTTCGCTCATTTGAATTGTCGAGTGGTGGATAGCTTGAGCTTTCGATTCAGTGTTTGGCGATGGATTAGGCGTTCTTGCGGTTAGGGTCTACGAAGTTCTCGCGTGAGGGATGATGTCAGCGATGTCTAGTTTCGAATCCGAACGAGTTCGTTTCGCCGAGAGCAAATTTGTTTGTGTACCTTTTGATATGCTGCGATCGAGATATTGCTAGTGGCTTTTCGCATTTTAAAATCGCGTTAGGATGTTTTCGACTTGATAATCTGGCGTGACGATGCGGGATTACAATCTTGTCTAGAGAGAGATTGTAGTGTTTGAAACAGTTTATGTATTTTCAAAAATCGAAATTTGAGCATCAAGTTTTTTCCCCCCAAAGTTCTGGACTTCCGTGTTGAGAGAAATTGACACTGTTCTTTTGTTTTTTTTTTTTTTTAACCACATTGCAATGCTTTCTATAACATAAAAGATTCAATTACTATCCGTTCTATTCTTTAACCTGTTTTATGCCATGTGATCTCGGGTTTTCATGTTTGATTCTCTATTAATTGCAGGTCAACACTTGCTTTAGTTGGCATGATTTAAGATTTTTCTATGTTATTATCATTGGCACAAACATTGTTAACATCAAGATTTTTGGGCTTGTCAGTTGTCATTTGTATGATGTGTATCTAGATGGTTATAACTCAGCGGAGGGACTGGAATATCTCTTTCTTCCAACTTTTTAGTTGGAACATGCAATTATTTTAATCCAAATAGATGATAATCAAACATTGTGCTTCATTAGATTTAGAAAAGTATCATTTCCAATCGAGTGTTAAGTTGATTTGACCACCTTTTCCTGCCATTTATCATAGCCTGGCAATGATGGAAGTAAAGCTCGAGATTTCTTTCTCTTTCTCCGATGAGATCTTTGGGCTGGTGGTTGTGTTTGATAAGCTTCTGTGTTGGTGTCTTCACTTCATATGCTTTGTGCCTTTTCTCCTACGCAGATTCAAATTACTTTATTTTTTCTATGCAGTAACCAAGATGACTATGAAGTAGTTCGGAAAGTCGGAAGGGGAAAATATAGTGAGGTCTTTGAAGGAATAAATGTCAATACCAGTGAGAAATGTGTAGTCAAGATCCTCAAACCTGTCCAGAAGAAGAAGGTGATTTTCTGGTGATCCTTCTACTTAAGTATATGTAGTCTATATTTTCATTCACTGGAACCGAAAGATGAGTGCGGCGTTTTTTTTTTTTTTGGGGGGGTGGGGTTGGGGGTGGGGTGAGGGGTGGCTTTGGATTCTGTCTATTATGGTTGAGTTGGTTAGTTTTCGTACCTCTTAATTGACCTTTTGCGTGGTCGCTTGATGATTGTTGAGACGACTTTCATAAGCTCTAGGAGTAATTGTTATCTCACTATTGCCTTTGTGCAGATAGAAAGAGAGATAAAAATACTCCAGAACCTATGTGGGGGCACAAACGTCGTGAAACTTTTTGATGTTGTCAGGGATCAGCATTCAAAGACTCCTGGTTTGATATTTGAGTATGTCAACAGTACAGATTTCAAAGTGTTGTATCCAACATTTACTGATTATGACATATGCTACTACATATACGAGGTCCTCAAGGTATATTCCTTAATTTCTCCTATTCTTAAACCAAGTCGAGCTTGGATTGCATTTGTTCATTGTGAATGTATGCACACTTAATTCGTTGAGTTCATTTTCGATGATTGTGTTGTATGAAAAGAACCACCACAAGTGAACCGTGAGAAGTAAATGTGTTGAGGCTATATAACTACAAAAAATGGGAAAAGTGCCAAAAAAAGTTGTAAAAATTGTTTTTGTGCCGATTTGATTATAAACCTTTCTTGGTGCCAATTTAGTCTTAAACATTTTTACGCTGTGCCAGTTCAGTCACTTCCGGTCAATTTTGGTCAGATTTTGCTGATTGAACGCCAGCCGGCTGATGTGGCCTGATCGGCGCTGACGTGGACAACTTTTAATAATATTTTAATTTTTTTCTTAATTTTTTAATTTTTTAATTTTTTCTTCTTCTCTTCTTCCTCTAGCCAAGGTCGAGGTCAACCTCGTCGGCCACCTTGCTAGTGGTCGCGAGGGCGGCCTCGCGCTGGGTGGCGAGGCTCGCCAATCCAGCGAGGGCGAGCCTTGCCGCCCAGGCCTCGAGGGCGACCTCGTGCCGAGTGGGCGAGGCTCACCCCCACCGCCCAGCGCGAGGCCGCCCTCGTGGCCACTGGCGAGGTGGCCGGCAAGGTCGACCTCGTCGACCGTGGCCTTTGGCCGGTCGCCTAGGTCCGGTGACTAGCTGGAGGAAGAAGAGGAGAAGAAAAAAAGAAAAAAAAGAAAAAAAGAAAAAAAGAAAAAAAGAAAAAAAGAAAAAAAAGGAAAAAAATTCAAAAATATTAAAATATTATTAAAAGTTGTTCACGGTAGCGCCGATTAGCCCATGTCAGCAGGTCAGCATCCAATTAGCAAAATCCGGCCAAAATTGGCCGAAAATGACTGAATTGGCACAACGTAAAAATGTTTAGGACTAAATCGACACCAAAAAAAGGTTTAGGACTAAAATGGCACAAAGACAAAATGTTTAGGACTTTTTTGGCACTTTTCCCTACAAAAAAATGGAAGTGGATGTGATTATTCTTATGGAAGTGATACAAATAGACTACCTATCTGCTACCAGGTGATTTGCATGTCATATAGGCATCAATACCATCATTAAATAGCTGTCTTGCGGAATTACGGAAGAGATACATATAAGGCATCTGCTGGGTTTGCATGAGATTCTGGATACCACCCAAATCGCAGCAATTCGGGCACTTATGGATATTTGTTTTCTTGTTTTTTCGTGGTTTTGGCTTTATAAAAGAGCTTTCTCTTTCTGGCATATTTATGTACCATCAAATTTTACAAGGATGGCTATTGCGTTGATCAGAGAAACCGTAAAGTATTGTTCAAGTACTCTTCTCGGGTTTGGCGAAAAATACGAAGGGCCTCCTTCTCAGTTTTTATACAAGACTGGAATCTTTTTTCTTCTTTGAAGATGTTAAATTGAGGATCGGAAGGCTTACGACGATGAGCTTGAAGAGGTTGGCCTCCTTCTGAGGCAGAGACGCGCCCATTGTCGGTCGGTCAGAGAGAGAGAGATTAATATGTATAATTAAAAAGGAGAAAGATGAAATTATGAATTAAGCTAAAGTTCTTATTTAACTAATAGAAAACAATTAAAGAACTCAAATCATGATTATGGCAGGCTTTCAATTACATCAAATATATATTTTTTTTTTGTGGGAAAATTGTTGAAAATGTCTTAAGTGTATTGTACAACAGTGAATTCAATCCTAAATCTTTCAATTTTGTTAATTCAGTTCTAAATCTTCCGATTATTTGCTAATTCAATCATAACCTTTTCAATTATACCAATTTATTTATAAATCTTTTGTTGTACTAATTAAGTATGAAACCTTTAAATGAATTGTCAAACTAGTCATGAAACTTTTAACGAATTATCAATTTATTTTTTCTAGCTAATTTTTGCTAGAAATTGTTCATGTGATGGCTCAGTTAGTGTTGACTATTTTACGCGGTGTAGCTGATGATGACGTCAATAATTTTTTAATTTAAAAAAAGCTGATTTTTTTTATTGATTTTTATACTTTCATTTTCTTTCTTTTTTTCCTCTTTTTACACAAGGTTGGCAAAACTGTCGGCTACTGGTTGAGTGCCAATGGCCTCTGTTGGCCCTTGAGTTGGGGCCACGAAGCCCTCGCTAGATTTGGCAAGGCGAGGGCTGGCGACAACCTCGCCTAGGGGCCAATGAAGGTCACCAACTCTTGGCAATAGCTGGAGGCCCACCATCCCTGTGTAAGAGAAGAAAAGGGGAAAAAAAAATAATTCGAAGGTTTTTCCAAAATTCAAAAACTTTCACAGGTTAGCGCTAACAACACCATATAGGATAGCGAACATTGACTGGGCGGTCACGTTAGCGATGTCTCACTAAAATTAGCCAGAATGATTAAATTAACAATTTATTAAAAGGTTTGGGACTAGTTTGGTAAATTGTTAAAAAGTTTATGACTGAATTAGCACAATTAAAAGGTTTATGACTGAATTAGCAAGCTGTCAAAAATTTTAAGATTAAATTGACAAAATTAAAATGTTTAATATTGAACTGATTGCTGTACAATAGTTTTATGATTTTTTGAATAATTTTTCTTTTACTTTGCTAATTATTTGTCTGGAAAATCACCACAATCTTAAAAAGTAATCTCACCAATTGCATAATTCCAAATCTGAAATGAAAAGATAGAAAAGAATGATTTTACCCATAATTCTAAAGAGTTATGCCACCATATACTATTCAAATTTTGCCACGACAAACTGAAATTTACTTTCTCAACTTCCAAATTTAAAATGAAGAAAATCAACTTACGATTCTAAGGAGACGACATCAACAAAATGCAATTCATACTCCCCATTTCATCTTAATTAAAAATATTTGTTGCAATATGCGTTGGAATAGGCATTAAAGATTAGACATGATAAGAATATAAGCATGTTTAATTAAGATTGTAATTAGAAAAAAACAAAACAAAACTTCATTATCTTCAAGAGACAGTCGCAACAAGATAGCCTTTTTACTATTCAATGTTCTGCATAAAATACATGTTCTTTCTTCCAACGAATAGTAAAAAAGTTGTGTTAGATTCAGTAAAACCTTAGATGACTGTTTTCAACTCAACTCCGTGAAGTATCCATTGATTCTACCGTTGCTAGCAGCAAAATGTCTCTCAAAATAGTCAGAACGGCTCTCTAACATTGGCGTTGTCTCTCTAATAGCGTGGCAATTTTCCAAAACAACATTAGTGTATTTTTGTTAAGCTCGCCCATTAATGCCATAATTGCTCTCGATCAATTCTAGTGCTCTTTTTCGGATTCCAAACCTTGAAGAAAATTGTTAGACACCAGATTGAGGTTGGAAGGAAGACTTCACACGTCTTCCACCTCACTGATATTGGTAGCTACTCCTGCTAACAATTTGTTGCTCTGATAACAATCCCGCTGATCTATCTTCTAGTTTCTTTAAGCATATTGACAATTTTGACTCTATTAAGCCATTCATCTTCACAGTCCTTCTAAACTTTACTGAACAATCTCGTTCTAGGCTTTGTTCACCATCATCAAGTTCATCCAACTATTCAACTAATCTCAATACCTCTAAGTCATCACGAACATCCCCAATATTCTCGACTAGTTCACCCTCGATTAGGGTCCTTCCAAATGTTCACTTTATTTGAAGAACCTTCTAGCTCCTAGATATTTTAATGCCCAATACCCTGTTCACCCTTGATATCGATAGCCATCTCTTGATGTCGGCAGAGCACTTCTTGTTTTAGAATCATCCAGTGCTGACTATGACATCATTCGCATATTGACTTATGCATATATTACCTGGTACTACTCGATCAATAGACACATTAGTGATGGATGTTTGAAAAGTTAGTTCAAGTGTAGTTTGATAGTATGATTTGCGTGTTCAATTCCTCTTGGAATTTAGATGTAGCCGAAAATCCTACGATGAAGATGAGCGTTCATTTGATGCTAATTAGCTTTTGGATTGATGTATGTTAGGTAATTGAAAATTAGAAGTGAATTGATTGAGTTTTCATATTGATTTCTTAGAGTTTTTGTGAAATTATCAGAGATCTTGACGATCTTCTGATGTTGAATGCTTGAATGATGACTTGGATGTTCATATGAGTAATCTGAAGATGCTCATAATCTAGAAATTTAAAATGGACATACGTTGAAGATGCTCGAATGTGGTTGAAGATGTAAAATGAAATCGAGAAAAACTCAACATCCGATTGACCTTTGAATGTTCATCGATTTGTACAAAAAATTATAATAAAATAAAACGAATTAGAAAATTTTGTCTTTAGATGATTTGTAGTTAAGATCATAAGCTCTCCAGTGACATAAAGATCATCAAAATCAGAGTTCATTTGGTTCATCCGAATTTTGTTCAAAAAGATAAAGAAAAATGTATTTGATCTAGAATTTTTGTTCCCGCATCTGTCTTGACTTGTTTTGCAATTTTAAAATAGTTGGAGGGTTTTTTTTTTTTCCTAAAAAATTTTAAAAATGAAAGTTTCGAGGAGTCCTGAAATGTATATCGGGAAAATTTCATAATATTTGTATAAGATATAGGCGGACAATTTGATTAATTTCGAACAAGGCCAGATTTGGCCTTCAAAATTGTTCGGATTTGAGTCTGTGGTGTTTACCTTGTGTTTACTAGTATTTGAAGGGCTTTGTTTTGTAAAAAGTCAAAATATAAAATTTGAAAAGCGCATCCTTGGCCTGCTGTCTGTAAAATTTGGCGCCAATTGGACTTTTTTTTTTTGGTCGAAACGAAAACTTCTAATATATTAGAAATCATTACAAGCAAGTGCCGTAGCGTCCGAAGAGATAATATTTAGGAAAATAGAAGGAGGGAAGAGAAGCCAGTTGGTAGGTGGGCCTTGATCCCTGTGGGCTTTAGCAGCCCAGTCAGCTGCGAGGTTTGCTAACTTTTCTCATATTTTTCAAAAAATGGGGCTTAAGTCAGACCATGAGTGGGAAGGTTAGATGGATTAAACTGTACCAATTGAAGCATAATTCGGGTAAATGACCTCAATGAAGATTAAAATAGACTTCCTAAGTTTTTATCAGCCATTGGAATCACTCAATTTGGACCTCATTAAACTAGTCACTTGGATTACAACATAATTAGATAGAAACAGGGGAAAAACAGAGAAGTGCCCTACTTGGGTCACTAATTGTTTTTGTGGTTTTTAAGGCTAGTTGGCCTAATTGCATACTGAATTAACCTGGGTAACAATTGACATATAGCAATTTCTTTTACATTAAAAATTGGTAACAGAACAAATCCCATAGTGTTGTTTTAGTGCATAACCGGCTCAACTACAACAGGGGCGGGTGGAATCTGGAAGTGATCAGTCAAGCCAAAATGGGCCATCATGAACCAGGCATGAGTCAGAAGCTCTCCTCCTCTCCTCAGTTGCTGTGCATGATAACTCGGTTTACACTTAATCGCTGCATCACACAATATCCTAACCCACATGTTGCTTACTACATCACCCAGCAGATCATTGCTGCTCTCGCTGCACAGCTGCGAAGCAAGCCGACACCCCTGGAACAGCACGTACTTGCTTTTTTCTCCTCTTGTGACCGTCAAATTCAGCTTTGTGTTCACCTGCTTCTGCAGCTGGTCGTAGGCACTAGTCATGTCGAGTTTGCGCTTCTCCCTCTTCTTGATATGTCGCCAAGCACTCGTGCAGAATCCAGCACATCTCATCACGTACTTCCTATAACCTTGAATGCCATCTGTGTCGCCAGAAGAAGGAGCGTCGCCATCTGTGTCTCCCCCTGCTTCGATGGGCTTGAGCCCATCGAAAAATTTCATGGCCTCGCTATAGGTTTCTCGAAATTTGACCCCTCCAATCCCGGTCGGCAGCATCACAGGGTGCATGACAAGGATATACAACATGTATCGAGACAAGTACTTACCAGGCTTGGCTTGCTCATGTAAGTCTCGCTCGTTTTTCAGACCGTATAACAATTCAGTTGCGATATGCCAGATGAGGATAATTTGGTGGAACTCCAACTCCATGGTCCATTGCAAATGCTTAATGCGTTCTGACAAGTTGACCTCCCGGGACCCTTGGGCGGTAGACGGGAATTGCATTTCTCTGATATATGACATTATACGGTACTTTATATCATCGGTCACTTTCTTGTGATGTATGTAACGGGGCTTCTCAACCATCTCATCAATGTGCAGTAATTCGAGGAGTCGATGGCAAGCATGGTGCTTCTCTTTGAACGCAAAGCTCAATAGGCTGAATTGAGCGATGTGATTCGACCATCGGCGCCGTTTAGTCAGTGGTTGCAAGCAATTGATGAGATCCAAGATGGCGAACTTCTTTTGCTTAATCAACCAACAAGCCGTTCTGTCAGAGAAAAGAAGAACAGTCAAAGCATAAATGTCCAGGAATATGGCCGCCGCTAGTAGTGTGAAGCTCGTCCAATAATCAGCTTTGTTGTAATTCTTACCCCCGGCGAGGAAGAAGAGTACCAGTACGATGCAGGTCAAAAACAATCCGACTATGCGACGAGCGAAGCCCCAATTACTATAGATTGCCGTGGCCTTCGTATAGAGCAAATCGTACATGATTCCCAATTCAATCTCGATGATCTTTAAGGCGGACAGGGGATTCCTATCTTTGAGCACCGACTGACTTGTGCGCTTATCCTCAAAACTCAGTGGGAGATCTGCGAAAAGGCGTTGGAATATGTTGATCAAGCCTCTAGCCGCAAGCAATTCTCCTTGCTTACGCTTATAAAGTTGCTCCGGATCAAGAATTCCCTCTGGAGACGAAAGATCAGCACCATCCACACTGTTCTCCACATCGTGGACCTCAATCACTTCAAGCGGTATGACAGTGTAGCCCTCAGCCTCCATCAGCTTTTGTTGCTCCATTATCTTGCTATAATTAGGAGGCCGGTCGGGGATGGAGTTCCTGAACTGCTCACTGCTGGCAGTCCAGAGCGCATAAACCCTTTCGCTGTACTTGACGAGCCCGACTAGGATCATCACCATGGCGGGGATAAATGGTTGGGTCTCGGGCCACACCATCAGAAGGATAAAAAACGTTACTCCTGCTTGGGTGACTAGGTGAAACAATTCCCTCAACCAGAGTTGATTGTCTTCCAAGGCATAGGCTGTGATGGTGTCCGGGCCTCCTAAATGTAACAAGAGGAATGGCGACCAGAACGCGTACATGCCGTCATCCATGCCATCATCCATGTCGTCATATATGCTGTCGTCCATGGGCAATGGCATGCTGCCGTCCATGCTGCCATCATCGCTGTTTGTCTCCATGGTCATGTCCAAAATTATGCCGAGCGCGGAGATCACAACTGGATTAGCCATTAGGTAGGCCAGCCAAATGATCCCCCTCAAACAGGCGGAGTGGATGTATTTGCGGCGATTGCCCGTACAAATGAGCAGGATTTGGAGGGTGAGGCTGAGGAAGATGGCACCGCGGAGCCCCAATTTTTCCCACCGCTTCACGAGATAAGTAAGGACCTCCACCCACCAGCTCACCGGCCGCATCCTTGATTGACGACCGCTGCTTAGAGCAGCTGGGATGCAATACTATGTATTAGCAAAAGAAAGATGAAAGTACGTTACTTATAAAAACCAATGTTGAGCTATAGAAAAATATTTCGCTGTGGATTCGCTTTAAATATGAGCATGTAGAAGGAACAAGGTGGTGGGGGCTACTTGCCCATCAAAATCAGCTTTGATAATTTTTCCTTCTAGAGCGAAGTTGCATGGAAAAATTCAGCGGGAAAGTAATCAAACATTTTCTTGAACGACTCAGAAAAGAAGACATAGAAAAAAATGATGAGGTATCATCAAATCACAGGAAACATCCAACGTTAGTGAACGCTTTAAACTTTTGAAGTGTCATTCTTCATAAAAGTCCAAGTGCGAAAAATCGTCCTTTTGACTAAATAATCTAAGTATTTATTCTTCACACCTAGACGAAGTCTTTATTATGAGCAAAGGAGGAACATGGGAAGAAAGGAAGGAAGAAGCGTTTGAGTTTTTCTCTTCTTTTTCTTTTAGATCCTATAATATTTTAAATGAGTTTTTTTTTTTTTGGATAGGTGTATCCATATTCTGGCCGTTGAGAAAATCACATGCTGGCTAGTCAAGAAACGTTTGGCTAATTGGTGAGTTTAGGTCGTTATGTGAGATTGATTTAGTCATTTTAAATCATTATTTGATATAAAGTTCACTTTAGATCTTTTTTTGATGAAATGACTCAATTCTACACTCTTTTGTAGAATATTCCTAAATAATAACTATGAAGGTTTGCTGTTAATGACAAAAAAAAAAAGTGAAAAATAAATGTAATGGAAATGAACCCCCCCAAATCAAGCTTTGTATTCGCTTTAAATATGAGCATGTAGAAGGAACAATGTGGTGGGGGCTACTTGCCCATCAAAATCAGTTTTAATAATTTTTCCTTCTAGAGCGAAGTTGCATGGAAAAATTCAGCGGGAAAGTGATCAAACATTTTCTTGAACGACTAAGAAAAGAAGACACAGAAAAAAATGGTGAGGTATCATCAAATCACAGGAAACATCCGACGTTAGTGAACGCTTTAAACTTTTGAAGTGTCATTCTTCATAAAAGTCCAAGTGCGAAAAATCGTCCTTTTGACTAAATAATCTAAATATATATTCTTCACACCTAGACGAAGTCTTTCTTATGAGCAAAGGAGGAACATGGGAAGAAAGGAAGGAAGAAGCGTTTGAGTTTTTCTCTTCATTTTCTTTTAGATCCTATAATATTTTAAATGAGTTTTTTTTTTTTTTTGGGATAGATGTATCCATATTCTGGCCGTTGAGAAAATCACATGCTCGCTAGTCAACAAACGTTTGGCTAATTGGTGAGGTTAGGTACTTATGTGAGCTTGATTTAGTCATTTTAAATCATTATTTGATATAAAGTTCACTTTAGGTCTTTTTTTTTGATGAAATGACTCTATTCTACACTCTTTTGTAGAATATTCCTAAATAATAACTATGAAGGTTTGCTGTTAATGACAAAAAAAAAAGTGAAAAATAAATGTAATGGAAATGAACCCCCCAAATCAAGCTTTGTATTCGCTTTAAATGTGAGCATGTAGAAGGAACAAGGTGGTGGGGGCTACTTGCCCATCAAAATCAGTTTTAATAATTTTTCCTTCTAGAGCGAAGTTGCATGGAAAAATTCAGCGGGAAAGTAATCAAACATTTTCTTGAACGACTAAGAAAAGAAGACACAGAAAAAAATGGTGAGGTATCATCAAATCACAGGAAACATCCAACGTTAGTGAACACTTTAAACTTTTGAAGTGTCATTCTTCATAAAAGTCCAAGTGCAAAAAATCGTCCTTTTGACTAAATAATCTAAATATTTATTCTTCACACCTAGACGAAGTCTTTCTTAAGAGCAAAGGAGGAACATGGGAAGAAAGGAAGGAAGAAGCGTTTGATTTTTTCTATTCTTTTACTTTTAGATCCTATAATATTTTAAATGAGTTTTTTTTTTTTTTTTGGGATAGATGTATCCATATTCTGGCCGTTGAGAAAATCACATGCTCGCTAGTCAACAAACGTTTGGCTAATTGGTGAGGTTAGGTACTTATGTGAGCTTGATTTAGTCATTTTAAATCATTATTTGATATAAAGTTCACTTTAGGTCTTTTTTTTGGATGAAATGACTCTATTCTACACTCTTTTGTAGAATATTCCTAAATAATAACTATGAAGGTTTGCTGTTAATGACAAAAAAAAAGTGAAAAATAAATGTAATGGAAATGAAGCCCCCCAAATCAAGCTTTGGATTCGCTTTACATATGAGCATGTAGAAGGAACAAGGTGGTGGGGGCTACTTGCCCATCAAAATCGGCTTTGATAATTTTTCCTTCTAGAGCGAAGTTGCATGGAAAAATTCAGCGGGAAAGTGATCAAACATTTTCTTGAACGACTAAGAGAAGAAGACACAGAAAAAAATGGTGAGGTATCATCAAATCACAGGAAACATCCGACGTTAGTGAACGCTTTAAACTTTTGAAGTGTCATTCTTCATAAAAGTCCAAGTGCAAAAAATCGTCCTTTTGAATAAATAATCTAAATATTTATTCTTCACACCTAGACGAAGTCTTTCTTATGAGCAAAGGAGGAACATGGGAAGAAAGGAAGGAAGAAGCGTTTGAGTTTTTCTCTTCATTTTCTTTTAGATCCTATAATATTTTAAATGAGTTTTTTTTTTTTTTTGGGATAGATGTATCCATATTCTGGCCGTTGAGAAAATCACATGCTCGCTAGTCAAGAAACGTTTGGCTAATTGGTGAGTTTAGGTCCTTATGTGAGATTGATTTAGTCATTTTAAATCATTATTTGATATAAAGTTCACTTTAGGTCTTTTTTGATGAAATGCCTCTACTCTACACTCTTTTTTAGAATATTCCTAAATAATAACTATGAAGGTTTGCTGTTAATGACAAAAAAAAAAAGAGAATAATAAATATAATGGAAATGAACCCGTCAAATAAGCTTTGGATTTGCTTTAAATATGAGCATGTAGAAGGAATAAGGTGGTGGCGGCTACCTGCGCATCAAAATCCACTTTGATAATTTTTCTTTCTAGAGTGAAGTTGCATGGAAAAATCCAGTGCGAAAGTGATCAAACATTTTCTTGAACGACTAAGAAAAGAAGACGTAGAAAAAAAGGTGAGATGTCATCAAATCACAGGAAACATCCAACGTTAGTGAATGCTTTAAACTTTTGAAGTGCCATTCTTCATTAAAGTCCAAGCGCGAAAAATCGTCTTTTGGATTAAATAATCTAAATATATAATCTTCACACCTAGACGAAGTCTTTCTTATGAGCTTTGATGTGATGTATCCAATTGTTTTGGAATTGACCTGCATTTTGATTTGACTGAGAATAAAACCACTATGCAAGTGGGCACCCAAAAAAATAAATTCTATAAAAAGTGCCCCACCCGAGCAAAATATTCTTCGGTGCAAAGTAATAGAAAAAAAATGGACCTAAGTAAAGTCCTAATATACGAGCATTATTAAATTCCCGTAATTTCGTTTCACCCCAAGCCCACTTGCTTCTTCGGTAGACACGCCTTTTGCTCCATGCATAGTAGAGCCTTTCAGAAAGAAAGCATCACGCTTCTGCTCTAATTGTTCTATTTGTTCTATTGGGAAAGATGGATATATTGCAACAACAGTTAACAATTTTGTGTATTACAATGGTAGTATGTCGTAATTGACCAGCATGATAAATTCATTAGCAGTCCAATGACCCGGTTGCAGTCAACATTTATAGACTACTTAGTAGTAGTAAATTTACTAAAGTGAAATTTTTCGCTGCTCCTCCGGCATCAACAAATTATAGAGTAGCTGGGAATGGTAATGACATCTTTTCGCCAAAGTCAAGATTATAGTGGAGACACCAATTGCAGTTAACTGATTAAAGAAAAAATAACACTTTAACCTTCATAGGTCAAGGATGCAATGTGAACACCATCTCTTTGTTTTTGATTTGAAATGAGGGAGGGGCTCATGCATGTGGTTCGTGGAAAATGGAGCCTCCGCACATTGTTAGCTCTATCAATCAAATAGCCTTTGTCCTACTGTTACATGTGAGCGTCTAATTATTGAAGAGGTGGTCCTTGTTCGAGCTTTGTCTTCTTCTCTTGAAAATATACGAAGGCCAAAAGCAAAGGAGGAACAAGCGAAGAAAGGAAGGAAGAAGCGTTTGAGTTTTTCTCTTCTTTTCCTTTTAGATCCTATAATATTTTAAATGAGTTTTTTATTTTTATTTTTTTTTTATTTTGGATAGATGTATCCATATTCTGGCCGTTGAGAAAATCACATGCTCCCTAGTCAACAAACGTTTGGCTAATTGGTGAGTTTAGGTCCTTAAGTGAGATTGATTTAGTCATTTTAAATCATTATTTGATATAAAGTTCACTTTAGGTCTTTTTTGATGAAATGCCTCTACTCTACACTCTTTTTTAGAATATTCCTAAATAATAACTATGAAGGTTTGCTGTTAATGACAAAAAAAAAAAAAAGAGAATAATAAATGTAATGGAAATGAACCCCCCCAATAAGCTTTGGATTCGCTTTAAATATGAGCATGTAGAAGGAATAAGGTGGTGGCGGCTACCTGCCCATCAAAATCCTCTTTGATCAATTTTCTTTCAAAAGCGAAGTTGCATGGAAAAATCCAGCGTGAAAGTGATCAAACATTTTCTTGAACAACGAAGAAAAGAAGAAGTAGAAAAAAAGGTGAGATATCATCAAATCACAGGAAACATCCGACGTTAGTGAACGCTTTAAATTCTGAAGTGCCATTCTTCATTAAAGTCCAACCGCGAAAAGTCATCTTTTTGACTAAATAATCTAAATATATATTCTTCACACCTAGACAAAGACTTTCTTACGAGCTTTGATGTGATGTATCCAATCGTTTTGGAAATGACATGCATGTTGATTTGACTGAGAATAAAACCACCATGCAAGTGGGCAACCAAAAAAAACATCCTATAAAAAGTGCCCCACCCGAGCAAAAGATTCTTTTGCAAAGTAATAGAAAAAATGGACCTAAGTAAAGTCCTAATATACGAGCATTATTCAATTCCAGTAATTTCGTTTCCCCCCAAGCCCACTTGCTTCTTCGTTAGACACGCCTTTTGCTCCATGCACAGTAGAGCCTTTCCGAAAGAAAGCATCACGTTTCTGCTCCATTTGTTGTATTTGTTTTGTTGGGAAAGATGAATATATCGCAAGAACATTTAACAATTCTGTGTATTACAATGGTAGTATGTCGTACTGTTTACATGTGAGCGTCTAATTAATGAAGAGGTGGTCCTTGTTCGAGCTTTGTCTTCTTCTCTTGAAAAAAAAACGAAGGCCAAAAGCAAAGGAGGAACATGGGAAGAAAGGAAGGAAGAAGCGTTTGAGGTTTTCTCTTCTTTTCCTTTTATATCCTGTAATTTTTTAATTGATTTTTTTTTAAATATTTTTGGATAGAAGTATTCATATTCTAGCCATTGAAAAAATCACATGCTCTCTAGTCAAGAAAGGTTTGGCTAATTGGTGAGTTTAGGGCCTTATGTGAGATTGATTTAGTCATTTTAAATCATTATTTGATTATTTGATATAAAGTTCACTTTAAGTCTTTTTTTGACATAATGACTCTATTCTACACTCTTTTTTAGAATATTCCTAAATAATAACTATGAAGGTTTGCTGTTAATGACAAAAAAAAATGTGAAAAAAAAAATGTAATGGAAATGAGCCCCCCAAATCAAGCTTTGGATTTGCTTTAAATATGAGCATGTAGAAGGAACAAGGTGGTGGGCGCTACCTGCCCATCAAAATCGCAGGAAACATTCGACGTTAGTGAACGCTTTAAACTTTTGAAGTGTCATTCTTCATAAAAGTCCAAGCGCGAAAAATTGTCCTTTCGACCAAATAATCTAAATATATATTCTTCACACCTAGACGAAGTCTTTCTTTTGAGCTTTGATGTGATGTATCCAATTGTTTTGGAAATGACTTGCATTTTGATTTGACTAAGAATAACACCACCATGCAAGTGGGCACCCAAAAAATTCATCCTATAAAAAGTGCCCCACCCGAGCAAAAGATTCTTCGCTGCAAGTAATAGAAAAAAATGGACCTAAGTAAAGTCCTAATATACGGGCATTATTCAATTCCAATAATTTCCTTTAACCCCAAGCCCACTTGCTTCTTCGGTAGACACGCCTTTTGCTCCATGCAGAGTAGAGCCTTTCCGAAAGAAAGCATCACGCTTCTGCTCCATTTGTTCGATTTGTTCTATTGGGAAAGATGAATATATCGCAACAACAGTTAACAATTCTGTGTATTACAATGGTAGTATGTCGTAATTGACCCGCATGATAAATTCATTTGCAATCCCATGACCCGATTGCAATCAACATTTATAGACTACTTAGTAGTAGTAAATTTACTAAAGTGAAATTTATCGCGGCTCCTCCCGCATTGACAAATTATAGAGTAGCTGGGAATGGTAATGACATCTTTTCGCCAAAGTCAAGACTATAGTGGAGACACCAATTGCAGTTAACTGATTAAAGAAAAAATAACACTTTAACGTTCATAGGTCAAGGATGCAATGTGAACACCATCTATTTGTTTTTGATTTGAAATGCGGGAGGGGCTCATGCATGTGGTTCATGGAAAATGGAGCGTCCGCGCATTGTTAGCTCTATCAATCAAATAGCCTTTGTCCTACTGTTACATGTGAGTGTCTAATTAATGAAGAGGTGGTCCTTGTTTGAGCTTTGTCTTCTTCTCTTGAAAAAAAAAAACGAAGGCCAAAAGCAAAGGAGGAACATGGGAAGAAAGGAAGGAAGAGGCGTTTGAGTTTTTCTCTTCTTTTCCTTTTATATCCTGTAATTTTTTAATTCATTTTTTTTAATATTTTTGGGTAGAAGTATCCATATTATGGCCATTGAAAAAATCACATGCTCGCTAGTCAACAAACGTTTGGCTAATTGGTGAGTTTAGGTCCTTATGTGAGATTGATTTAATCATTTTAAATCATTATTTATTATAAAGTTCATTTAGGTCTTTTTTTGATGAAATGACTCTATTCTACACTCTTTTTTAGAATATTCCTAAATAATAACTATGAAGCTTTGCTGTTAATGATAAAAAAAAAGTGAAAAATAAATGTAATGGAAATGAACCCCTAAATCAAGCTTTGGATTCGCTTTAAATATGAGCATGTAGAAGGAACAAGGTGGTGGGGGCTACCTGCCCATCAAAATCACTTTAGGTCTTGAGCCTTTGACTAAGAAAAGAAGACATAGATAAAAAAGGTGAGATATCATCAAATCACAGGAAACATCCGACGTTAGTGGACGCTTTAAACTTTTGAAGTGCCATTCTTCATTAAAGTCCAAGCGCGAAAAATCGTCTTTTTGACTAAATAATCTAAATATATATTCTTCACACCTAGACGAAGTCTTTCTTATGAGCTTTGATGTGATGTATCCAATTGTTTTGGAAATGACTTGCATTTTGATTTGACCGAGAATAGAACCACCATGCAAGTGGCCACCGAAAAAACATCCAATAAAAAGTTACCCACCCAAGCGAAAGATTCTTCGCTCCTAAGTAATAGAAAATATGGACCTAAGTAAGAACCTAATATACAAGCATTATTCAATTCCAGTAATTTCCTTTAACCCCAAGCTCACTTGCTTCTTAGGTAGACACGCATTTTGCTCCATGCACAGTAGAGCCTTTCCGAAGGAATGCATCATGCTTCTGTTACATTTGTTTTATTAGTTCTATTGGGCAAGATGAAAATCTCGCAACAATAGTTCACAATTCTATGTATTACAATGCTATTATGTTGTAATTGACCAGCATGATAAATTCTTTAGCAGTCCCATGACTCGATTGCAGTCAACATTTATAGAGTAGTTAGGAGTAGTAAATTTACTAAAGTGAAATTTATCGCTGCTCCTCCCGCATCAACAAATTATAGAGTAGCTGGGAATGGTAATTACATCTTTTCGCCTAAGTCAAGAATACAGTGGAGACACCAATTGCAATATAACACTTTAACTTTCATAGATCAAGAATGTAGTGTGAACACCATCTATTTGTTTTTTATTTGAAATGAGGGAGGGGCTCATGCATGTAGTTCGTGGAAAATGGAGCGTTCGTGCATTGTTAACTCTATCAATCAAACAACGTTTGTCCTACTGTTACATGTGAGCGTCTAATTAATGCAGAGGTGGTCTTTGTTCGAGCTTTGTCTTCTTCTATTGAAAAAAATGAAGGCCAAAAGCAAAGGAGGAACATGCAGAGAAACGATGGAAGAAGCATTGGAGCTTTTCTTTTCTTTTCTTTTTAGGTCTAGTAATTTTTTACTTGAGTTTTTTTTTTTTTTTTGGATAGAAGTATCCATATTCTGGCCATTGAAGAAATCACATGCTCGCTAGTTGGGAAACGTTTGGCTAATTGGTAATTTAGGTCCTTATGTGAGATTGATTTAGTCATTTTAAATCATTATTTGATATAATATTCACTTTAGGTCTTTTTTGATGAAATGACTCTATTCTATGCTCTTTTTTTTGAATATTCCTAAATAATAACTATCAAGCTTTGCTGTTAATGACAAAAAAAAGAGAATACAAAATGTACTGGAAATGAACCCCCCAAATCAAGCTTTGGATTCGCTTTAAATATGAGCATGTAGAAGGAACAAGCTGGTGGGGGTCACCTGCCCATCAAAATCAGCTTTGATAATTTTTCTTTCTAGAGCGAAGTTGCATGTAAAAAGCCGGCACGAAAGTGAGCAAATATTTTCTTGTACTTTGGACTAAGAAAAGAAGACAGAGAAAAAAAAGGTGAGATATCATCAAATCACATAAGATACCGGACGTTAGTGAAGGCTTTAAACTTTTGAAGTGCCATTCTTCATTAAAGTCCAAATAAGAAAAATCATCTTTTTGACTAAATAATTTGAATATACATTCTTCACACCTAGATGAATGTTTCCACTCTTAAAGAAAGCGAAGATAATCTTTTAAAAGAAAATGCATTTTTAAAAAATGACTTATCAAATATTTCAAAAAGATTTTCAATAAGATCTGAGAAACTTGAGAAAATTCTTTCAGCACAAAGACCTTATTTCAATAAATCTGGTTTAGGAATGACAGCAGAAACCATTCCTTTAATTGATTTTCCTAAAGTGAAGGAAAGAATTAAGCAAAGACCCACAAGAAATGCTTACAAAAATCATTTCAAAAAGGTTTTTGTAAAACTAGTAGGTCGAAATGCTCTCAGATGTTCAAAGTGCAATAGTGCAGATCATTTTGAAAAAGAATGTTCTATGGTTTGGAAACTTGTTAAGAAAGTATGGGCAAAAACCGCATATCATACTAACACCAATGGACCCAAGAAAATATGGGTACTAAAGAAAGCTTGAGTCTCTTTTTTAAATGCAGGTTACTATCAAGAAAAAGGTAAAATGGTATCTAGATAGTGGATGCTCAAGACATATGACAGGAGATTCAAATTGTTTCATAAAGCTCGTTTAAGTTAATGGTGGAAAAGTCTCATTTGGAGGAAACAACAAAGGAAGAATTGTGGGATTTGGAACTGTAAAGATTGGAAACCTCACAATAAGCAATGTTTCCCTAGTGGAAGGACTCAACTACAATTTGCTCAGTATTAGTCAGCTGTGTGATACTGGTTTCAAAATCAACTTTCAAGAGGGAATATGTTCAGGAACCAGTAAAGATTCTATTCAGTCATTCATGGGTCAAAGACATGGAAATATCTACCTCTTAGATGTGAAACCAGATGAATCGCAATGTCTAATCTCAATTCAAGACGAAGCAAGCTTATGGCACAGAAAGCTTGGGCACATTAATATGAAGCAGATAGCCAAAATTTCAGCAAAGAAATTCCTAAACCAATAAATCAAGTTTCCACTAATCGTGTACTGCATCTTCTACATATGGATCTCTTTGGACCAACCAGAACTCAGAGCAATGGAGGTAAGAAATATTGCCTAGTAATTGTGGATGACTACTCACGATTTACTTGAGTATATTTCCAGGCAAGTAAGTCTGAAACCTTCTCTTATTTTGAAAAATTTGCTAAAAAGGTTCAAAATGAAAAAGGGTATGTTATCTCAAATATAAGAACAGACCATGGAGGTGAATTTGAAAATCAAGATTTTACAAAATTCTGTGATGAATCTGGTTTTCAGCATGTGTTCTCCTCTCCATATACTCTAGAGCAAAATGGAGTTGTGGGAAGAAAGAATAGACCGCTTCAAGAAATGGCTAGAACTCTTTTAATTGAAAGTAACATCTCTTCACGATTTTGGGCTAAAGCAGTTTCAACAGCATGTTATATTATCAATAGAGTTTTTCTAAGGCCTATTCTGGAAAAAATCCCCTATGAGTTATTCAAAGGAAAGAAGCCTATTGTTTCATATTTTCATGTATTCGGATGCAAATGCTTTATATTGAAAAATGTAAATGATCGAGTTGGTAAGTTTGAAGAAAACTTAGATGAAGGCATCTTCCTTGGATATTCTACCTCAAGCAAAGCCTACAGAGTCTATAACAAGAAGAGTCAATCTGTGGAGGAATCAATGAATGTCAAATTCCATGATTCTATGCAAAATGAATCTATTCAGACTCATCTTGAAGAATCTGAACCTACTCCAGTACCTACAAAGTCTAAATCTCAAGAAGTAGCTCAGATTCTGAAAGACCAGCAACAAGTGGTTATTGAAGATTCAAATGAAGGAAGTGATCATCAACCTGACAAATCGACCAGTAACTGGAAGCATAAGTCCAGTCATCCCAAAGATCTTATTACTGGCGACATTAATGAAGGAATTCGCACAAGATCCAAAAGGCGCGAAGAGTCTAGTGCTGTGGCTCTTATTTTTTGAAATAGAACCAAAAAGCATAGAAAAAGCTTTATTTGATGAAAGCTGGATTGAAGCTATGCAAGAAGAACTCAGACAATTCAGCATTAATGATGTCTGGGAGTTGACTCCTAAACCAAAAGGTAAATCTATTATTGGAGCTAAATGGGTTTTTAGGAACAAGATGAACGAGAAAGGAAAAGTCGTAAGAAACAAAGCAAGACTCGTGGCCAAGGGATATACGCAAGAAGAAGGAATAGACTATGACGAGACTTACGCACTAGTAGCAAGGTTAGAAGCAATTTGATTATTACTTGCTTTTGCTTGTTATAAGAATTTCAGATTATTCCAAATGGACGTCAAAAGTGCTTTCCTGAATGGATTTATCCATGAGGAAGTCTATGTGGAACAACCACCTGGGTTTGAAGACCCAAGGAAGCCAGACTCAGTATTCAGATTGAAAAAGACCTTGTATAGTTTAAAGCAAGCACCTCGAGCTTGGTACGACAGGCTGAGTAAGTTTTTAATTCAAAATAGCTTTGTCAAAGGTAAAGTAGACACAACTCTGTTTATCAAAAGAGAAAGCAAAAGTTTTGTGCTTGTTCAAATATATGTTGATGATATTATTTTTGGATCCTATAATGAAAGTTTGTGCAAGAAATTCTCTAAGTCTATGCAGGATGAATTTGAAATGAGCATGATGGGTGAACTAACCTTCTTTCTTGGACTTCAAGTGAAATAACTGAAGGAAGGAACTTTTATTCATAAAGAAAAATATGCTAATGATCTTGTCAAAAAGTTTGGACTGGAAAATTGCAAAAAGACTGATATACCAATGTCAAGTTCCTTGAAGATAGACAAAGATGAAGGAGGAAAGAAAGTTGACCAGAAGCTATACAGGAGTATCATCGGTTCACTTCTTTATCTTACTACTTCTAGACTTGACATTTTGTTTAGTGTTTGCATTTGTGGTAGATTTCAAGCAGACCCTAAAGAATCTCATCTAAGTACTGCAAAGCATATTATCAAATACATTGCTTCAACTTTAAACCTCGGTCTTTGGTATCCTAAAAAGGGAGACTTTACTCTTCTTGGATACTCAGACGCAGATCTAGCCGGTTGCAGAGTTGATAGAAAGAGCACCTCGGGTACCTGTCAGTTACTTGGAAGCAGGATAGTGTCTTGGTTTTCAAGGAAGCAAAATACAGTAGCTTTTTCTACAGCAGAAGCAGAGTATGTAGCTCTCGGAAGTTGTTGTTCACAAATTCTGTGGATAAAATAACAGCTAAGAGACTTTGGAATTGAACATTCATGCACGGAGATTAACTGTGACAACACCAGTGCAATCAATCTTACCAAAAATCCAATTCTTCACTCAAGAGCAAAGCATATAGAGATTCGACATCACTTCATTAGAGATCATGTTCAAAATGGAGAAGTTTCGATTCAGTTTGTTGACTCAAAGAACCAACTGGCGGATATATTTACAAAGCCTTTGGAGAAAAATCAATTTGAAATCATCCGTTCCAGACTCAACATCTTGAAGCTTGAAGAAGTTAAAGTCTAGAGACTCTTAGACTCAGACAAACATGATTCTTGACTATAAGTTATTTTATTTTCTCTTATATTAAATCTCGGAAAGGTACGATCATCTTTCTATAATTATTTTTCCTATCTTCAATTTCCATGATAAGTGCAATTTTTCCTTTTCAAAAAGAGTTAATTTTTCTTTAAAAAATGGCAGTTATCTATTTTTGAAAAAGGCAGTTATTTTTTTTTAAAAGGCATCTTTTAACCTTCCTTTACGACGTTTAGCATTCCCCCGTTTTGACTGAGCTATATACAGTCGGTTCCTCTTCGCTTAACTCCAAAACCCTAAAAAGCATCCATCTTCCACTTCCATCTCGTTTCCTTGTTTAATCTTGAAAAAGTTGTCATCTTTCTTGGGAAAAGTCAAGCAAGGAATCTTTCAAAGACTGAGAAAGATGTCGCCTTCAAGAAAGTCTTCGAGGATCGCAAGCAGGGGACCACGGCGAATGAGTGAGGGGCCTACTCACTTTGATCTCACCAAGGAAGAGGAGTTACCAAGTCAGCAGCAGAGCCCACAACATTCTCAGCAGCGTCATTCTCCACCAAATAGTCCATAGGGTGTTGGTCATCAACAAGAGGAAGAAATCATCGAAGGCGTAGATCCTATAAGAATTCAAAGGCCCTCTTTTATTTATAAGCTTTACCGTGCTTTAAAGAGGACTGGTACTCCATTGAACTACATCGATGAGTTTCTTAAGGACAAGGGATATGGGAATGAGTACATCTTTTTGCGAAAAATGGAGCATTTGGGAATTGCTCCTAAGGGTTTGGCAGAAGAAACCCTTGCAAATATCCTAAGTGATCTGCGTGTTGGGGGACTGAATTTGGTCGATGGAAATGATGATGACAAATTGTACAGCCAATTTCAACCGAGAATGGGTGTTGCGGCGAAAATTCGAGGAAAAATGACAGAGTTGTTTAGATCGAAGGAACATAAGGATCTATACTCCAAATTGTTGAAGTGTGGGGTGATAAACCCTAGGAGTGTGGATTTTGATTTCCTTAATGCTGTGAATGTCAATTTGAGGGAAAAGTTCAGTTTTCTTCAACTTGAGCAGTTCTTTTCTGACACCACTGAAGCCTATGCTAAATTAACTGCATACTTCTATTCGAATCTTAGCTTCTTGGATGCGAATAGAATCTCTTTCAGTGTCCGAGATCAGGACTTTGTGGTAGATGTGGATATGCTGGCGGATGTGATTGGGGTTGAGAGAGGGAGATATCAACCCATCGATGTCTCTATTGCTCATGCCACATTGGAACTTGTTAAAGACAAAAAGACAGAGGGAAGGATTTCCTACTCAAGGATGCGTGCGAACAACATTCTGCTTCACAAAATTGTGATCAATTGCCTCAGACCGAAATCAACTTCCAAGACTGATGTTTCTAACTCAGAGGTAAAGCTGATGTATGCTATCAATGCTGGGAAAAAGTTTTCTCTTCCTCACACTATTCTGTTCCACATGTATAGAGCAATGGTGAAGGAAAAGGGCCAACTTCCTTATCCAGGTCATGTGTCAAAGTTATTTAGACATTTGAATATTCAGCCTCCGCAAATTCTCTATGTTCAATCGTGTGATAAAATGGTGGTAGGACTGAAAATGGTGTCCATAATGCGTCTGAAAGTACTCGAGAAGGTGTTTGAGAAATTTAAGGAGAAAACCCCTGTCAAATCTCATCAAATCTCTTCTGCAGCGAAAAGAAAAGGGAAGGAGCCCATGGTTGCTCCATCCAAAAAGAGAAGAGCTCTCATCATTGAGGATGAAGATGATGAGGATGATCACACCATTTCTGCTATGGCATTGAAGAAGCTGAGTCGTTCTGTTCCAGAGTCAATGGAACGACAGGAGAAAGAAGTAGAGGAGAGAGAAGGACAGGAGAAAGAAGAAGAAGATAGAGAAGCAGAGGAGAAAGAAGAAGAAGAGATGGAAGCAGAGGAGAGAGAAGCAGAGGAGCAAGAAGCAGAGGAGAAGGAAGAAGAGGAGAGAGAAGCTGAAGAAAGAGAAGCAGAGGAGGAAAGGTTTGAAGAAGAAGAAGAAGAAAGAGAAAATCAAGAGGAAGGAGAGCATGAGGAACACTCTTCTCCACCTGAAGCCATGGAAATAGGGGGAGATGGTGAGCAAAGAGGAATGTCCTCATATCCTGTTACCAGTGAAGGAGTTAGCTGCTCTCCAGCAGATCCAGAGGACATCCATGCCTCTCAATTTCCTGAGGAGAGACATGATGCTTCATCGCCAAATCTGTGTGGTTATGCTGATACACCACCGTCTGCCTTTACTCCATCAGATCGTGCCGAAGCCAGTACGCAGACTAATAACTCAGCAGATTTTCGCAGAATCCTTGATGTTCTCTTGGAAATGCGGGGTCAGATATATGCTTTGGAGTGCAAAGTTCAAAACTTGAAGAATGCAGGACAAGCTTCTTCCGTTTCCTTGTCTGATCAGATCCAAGCCCTTGCTCTTCAGATTCAAGCAAATGCTAAAGGTGAAGAGGTGGCTCAACTGAAGGAAGAATTGAAAAAGCTGGAAGGCATCGTCCAGTCAATGGGAGATTTTCAGCTTGTTCGCGTTCCCAAGCAAACTTGACTCCATTCTATTCCCATCTCAACCTTTTTAATGATGACAAAAAGGGGGAGAAATGCGAGATTTGAAATCTTTGAACTTTGAACTTAAACTTGTTGAACTTTTAGTTTGTTTTGATGTTTGACTTGTGTGTCTGGATGTGGACTAAATGTGGATTTGGATTTGACTGCTGCTTATATTAAGTACTATTGATTGATATCTTATGAATGGCTTTACTCTCATGCAAGACTAACCTATTTTCTGTGGTTGCAGATTCTAGTGTTATCATTAAGCCATTAATCTTTATGAGATATCCATATTTGCTTGAGTAATGTTTTGCAGGTCAAAATTATTCAAATTTGCAGGAAAGTTTTGTCACCATAAAAAGGGGGAGATTGTTGGAGAAATCTTTCTGGAATATTTTGAAGCTGACAAAAAGTTTCCATCAGTCTAGTCTGAAGATTTGCAGACTCTACTATTTAAAGTCTGAAGACTTCCGGACTGCCAGAC
Source organism: Eucalyptus grandis x Eucalyptus urophylla (assembly GCA_028830015.1). Taxonomy (NCBI): domain Eukaryota; kingdom Viridiplantae; phylum Streptophyta; class Magnoliopsida; order Myrtales; family Myrtaceae; genus Eucalyptus; species Eucalyptus grandis x Eucalyptus urophylla. The sequence goes on along the minus strand of CM054200.1, from coordinate 23,219,799 downwards.
TCAAGACTCAAAGTCTATTCTCATTGACAGTTTCTAATCCGTTGAAGAAAGGCTATCCAGAACTGAGTGATTCATTAAGGATTTGGCCTTATTGACTAGAGAAGATCTCTTGGCTGGATATGATATAACGGATTCCTTTATTCGAATCAAGATTGATTAAGGATCCGATGATTGGCGAAGTATTCTTGGAAGGTTCTACTTATGAAAACCAAGATTCTGATTGTATGGGCAAGCATGATTGATGGGTTATCGACATGTTCCTTTAATAGCTCGAATGATCTTCCTAATTGATTCTGTCCAACGGGAAGATTGGAAGAATTCCTTTGGTAAGTGCCAACAGGTATGATGGCATAAAGGAGTATAAAAGGAAGACGTTCTAGTTGTTCGAGTGTGTGCACGATAGAAGAATTCCAAAGTCTGAAGCTCCTTACTGAGCGAAATCTTGTACGCAAAAGAGAGTCTATATTTTGAGATACCTTGAGGAAGTGTGGTAGAGTATCTACACTGTGGAATCAAGGGAAAGCATTGCTGTAACATCTCTTTTGTTCATAGTGAAATCCAGTCGGCGGGCTGTCAGTGCAGAAGAGTGGACGTAGGCTTGGAATAAGCTGAACCACTATAAACATAGTGTTCAATTTTCTCTTCCCTTCTCTTTGCTTTTCTTTGATCATAGTCCATTTTGTTAACTAAAGGAGAGCTTCCGTCCTATTGTCTGCCTAGTATTGCTTTCATATCTCGAGAAATTATTTTTATACCTATTCACCCCCCTCTAGGTGCTTATACTAGCTATATCAGCAATGACTTGATTGTAGTGAATATTTATAGAGTAGTTAGGAGTAGTAAATTTACTAAAGTGAAGTTTATCATTGTTCCTCCCCCACCGACAAGTTATAGAGTAGTTAGGAATGGTAATTACATCTTTTCGCCTAAGTCAAGAATACCGTGGAGACACCAATTGCAGTCAACTGATTAAAAAATAATAACACTTTAACCTTCATAGGTCAAGAATGCAGTGTGAACATCATCTATTTGGTTTTTGGTTTGAGATGTGACATCTTGAATTTTAGGTTCTGTTTTTGATTGAATTAGTTAGGCTTTTCATCGACGCGCCTATAGTTCTTTTACATGAGTTGGCCACTCACGGGATAACTAGCCTATCAGGTGAAGCCGTTAAGGAATCTAAACGCAATAGACTTGAGAATTCGACCAGGAATCGACTGCTCGACCGTGCTAATCTACTAGGGTCATTACGATACTGTCAAAATTGATCAGAGACTGGAGATAGGTCATTTTGATAGAGGTTTGTGATTAGTGTATGGGTGATTCCACCTAATTGTGAAATTTCTATCGAACAATACTAGACCGATTTTTCTGTCATTTTTGTATCCTGTGTCTGTATTTGAAACTTGAAGATTTTCACGACAACCGACAGCCGCCAATGTGTAAGATGTACATTGTGACTCGAAAATAATATACCACAGGTCAATTGCACTAAAAATTCATAAAAGCTACCTGATAGGTTAGGTTACGCTAAAATTGCGCCAGATTGAAATTAACCACGAATTTGAACCTGATTAAGTTCTGTCATGTCACGATTCATTTTAGGAGTGTCGACTCACCTTTTGAAGATTTTTCTACAAACCGGGATTTTTGGTGAAAATTCAAAGTAAGGCCGTTTTTTACTGGAAAAGTTAGAGGGCCCTTTTTTAGTGCATCGTCGACCATTGAGTTGGTTCAATTGACAAGGAAAAATGTGAATTTGAGTGTGGGCACCTTGGTTGGATTTATGAACTCCAATTTAGATCCAATTGAAGAGAGATTGAATGTAATTGGAGGATTGTATCAAAATCCATAGTCATGGGGGTGCAGCAACTTTTGGACCACTTGGGAAGTGCATTGAGGAAGTTTAGGGCTGCCAAAGGGCCATGGATGACAGCCAATGTGTTAGCCATTAGTTTCTTAAGGCTAGGTGTTATTGTGCTTGTGTTTATGAATTTTGAATTTAGGACTATAGGGTAAATTATTAATCTATGCTTGGCCATGCACTTTATAAATTAAATTTCAATAAATGAAATGTCATAAGACTTTGGCCATGTGGAAAATTTAAAGTTTAAAATATTTATAAAAGAAATTCAAAAAAAAAAGGGGGGGGAAAAGATCAATTTTTAGGTTGGGCCTTAAGACCCATTTGACCTAAGTTTAGTGGGCTGAATGGCCGGCCCAAATGGAAGCCCACAAGAGGGAATTCGACCAGCCCATTTGCTGGCCCAAGACAGGCCCAAAAAGAAGGCCCAAGCCCACCTTGCATGTCCTCCAACACTTGTCTTCAACCTTGCCACTTGTTCTCTCATTTTTGCCACTTGTCCCCCATGCAAAATAAGATGGCATGCAAATATATATAACCAAAAAGAGAGAGAGAGAGGGAGAGAGAGAGAGAGAGTATTCGGCCAAGTGAGGGAGAGAGGGAGAGTGGCCGAGAGAGGAGGAGCTCGTCCGTCGCCGGTGTGCTGCCGTTCGTGAGGTGTAGAGGCAAGTTGGGAATCCACTTTCTACTCTTGCACCATTGTTTTCGCATGAACTGTTTGGAGTCAGAATCTTGTTTGAGCTTGAATGTGTATTTAGAGTCCGATTTTGGCTTCGATGTCTTCATGAAAGTTGAAGCTAACATCTTGAGGTATGACATACTCGAATTTCATGAAAAACGAAGGTGATATGAGGGGTCAAAAGTTCTATTTCACGGAGGCTTTAGATCTGCGAATTTCTTACTGACCTCTTGATGATTTCTTGGTTGCATGTTGATTTCTGTTGGAGATCTCACTTTGTTGTCTTCATGAAAGTTGTTGGTAACATCCTAAAATACAACATACTCAAATTTGAAGAGAAATGAACAAGTGTAGCCTAGTTAATCGGCTAGATCTTTGAGACGGATGGTTCTGTTGAAGTGAACCGAGACACCCGAGACTTCAAGGACTTAAAAGAGGATCATACTTTGGTTATTTAACCTAGATCTCTTCATGAAACTTGTAAAGGACACATTGATATATAACATACTCGAATTTCAGAAGCAACGAAAGAGATTTGATGGGTCAAACCTAAGTTTTTCGGTGATATGTACTCTGGACGAAACGGTAGAGGTTCCAGAAGCTTCATGGAGTTGTATAAATTAATCTATAAAGAATTTGGCTTAGAGTTCTACATGAAAAATGCACGAAAATGTGTTGGCTATCACCCTGTAAAATTTGGGAATTTTCGGAGGTCATATGAGTATTTTAATTGAATTAATTCGAAAACTGTGCAATCTGGCCATTTTCCGAATATTGTGAGTATTTTGTGGAAATTTGGGAAATTATGTAAAATGCAAATTAGCCATGGATTTTATGCGAAATTTGATTCTAATTGTTTGTTAATGATTGATTGAAGATTATGATTTTTGGAAAATCATAAATGTTAAATATAATATTTATTTATGAAAATAAAATAATAAAATAATAATATAATAATAAAATAATAAAATAATAAAATAAGAATAATATAAAAGGTGGATTATTTTATTGGCCATGAGTTCTATGGAATTATGATGTATTGCTATATGACATTGATGCATGTATGATCATGAATTATGATGTACTAATATATGGCATTGATGTATGAATGATCATGAATTATGATGCATTGTTATATGGTATTGATGCATGTATGATTTCGAATCATGATGCATGTGTGTGAACAATATGCCATGAAATAATAAGATGAAAAGGATGATAAAAAGTGGAAAGTGAATTGTGAGTAAGAGGTTGTGGCGGAGGATGTTGTCTGGTGGCCTGGTGGCGTAATTCCAGAGATTCCCTGGGAGTTTCAGGATGCCCGGAATGTGGGGGGCCGGAAGTCCGGTTGTATCTGGGATACATGCCCGGAAGTGACTCGCGATGCCAGGATTAGGGTGCGAGATCCCCGGTTAGAAGGGTAAAGGCCGGAAGCCCTGTCGGAGGTTTCTGCCCGAAGGGAATGCCTCGTGATGCTAGTTGAGATGCGAGATGCCCGGAATGTGGGGGGCCGGAAGCCCAGTGGCCATGAGATGGCTGGGATACTGGGAACCCTGTCGGAGGTTTCTGCCCGAAGGGTGATGATCAAATTGATCATGGAATCCTGTCGGAGGTTTCTGCCCGAAGGATTGATAATGATACCTTGTCGGAGGTTTCTGCCCGAAGGGATGGTGATGATGGTGAATTTGATAATTTGAGAAAAGATAATGTGGGATCAATTGATAAGTAAAAGTGGAAATTGATCAATGATATGATGTGATATGCATGGTGATGCATGGCTAATGATGATGTAATATGCATGGTGATGCATGGCTAATGATGATGTGATATGCATGGTGATGCATGGCTATTAATGATGCATGATATGCATGGTTACAAGGTAAGTGATGTTTGCAACGTGTGATGATATGTATGGTGCATTGGAATGTTATTGGATTTCCCTATCTGCTGAGTGGTTGTACTCACCCCTTTTGGGGATAACATTTCAGATTAGCACTATGCCGCTACCTGCTGTTTCGCGTGGGATATTTTACGGTATACCGTCTAATGTTGAGGTGGAGTGTACGGAGATAGATTGTCCCTCTGTGCCCGGATTGACGTTTATCCGAGTACGATGCTTGGTCATGTATGATATCGGCCTGGCTGGGGGCCCTGTCATACAAGAATTCATTTCTGTTCACGTCCGTCGAGATGGTGTTATGCGAGGGATGCTGCCGCCGCCACCACCTGATGCACCGGGTTGGGTGTGAGACTCACGCGCGACAAGTAGGAGCCGAGCTTTTTGATGTAGATAGTTGACGCTGGTGATGGGAGGGTTTGTGTTCATATGATGTTAGGGGTCGAGGTTTCTTTTTGAGATTTTAGGTAGGACATGGCAGAGTCCTAACCTTTCTGGTTTTTGTATCGACCCGAAGGAAACCCCATCTCGCTATATGTATGTATGTAAGCAAAGCGTCAACGTTATTTATAAAATCATGATGTTTAGCTGGTGTGTATTTGTATCATGGGTTAGTAAGGGAGATGGAGATGTTTAATTTGCTTCCGCTATGAGTCGCGCATGGGACCGTTTTAAAAGAAAAAAAAAATGCCTGTAATCTGGCAAGGCTTAATTTAGCCAAAAGATAGAGATGGTAAAAGATGTAACACCGGCGCTGGTGACGACCTGCGAAGGGTTCGGGGTGTCACAAAAAGACTGCCGAACATCGAGTAGGTCGTGCCATGAACCGAGATCAAAATTAGGAATGCATGATTAATTGAGTTGAACGCATCGGATTATGGGACGAAATTGTGTGGCACGGTATGGGACATATTATAACAATTTGGCCATATAATCAGAACCCCTGTGCTTGGTTGAAATTAAGTGTGGCATTCCAATTGATTGTGCTTATTTGCTGCTCATGTTCTTGTGGCTTTCTGTGATATGAATTGTGCTGACATGCAGGGAGGATCTAAGACGAGATAAGTCTCTATGGTTGTGTGGTTGTGTGGTTAGGACGACTCTAGGTGTATTACCCTCTTAATCGGGGTTTAGAGCGTGAACTCACTAAGATTTATATTTCACCCTATCATGGGCTCAATTCTTTTCAGGACCGTAGAGTGGAGGATTTGGAGCCGAGTTGAGGGGATTCGAGGTGTAGGTCAATAGGACAGCTTCTTTATGAGAGCCAATCTTTTGTAGACTTTTGGTTGTTGACTTTTGTATATGGCTCGGTGTGTATATAAAGGCGTGTTTTGTTTGTGAATAAGTTTTCCTGCTTTTCTATCACATGCTGTTATTGTCAAGGGATTTGTTTATTCGCTTCTACATGTGCAATAAAATGAATGGGTCGACGACGTGTCCTAGAACGTCTCAATTGTATCGACCACCGAGGGATGGGCACGCACTCGAGGTTCGAGGCGTGACATCCCCGCCCGGAGTAGTATTAGAGCTGGGCAGTAGTTGGAATGATAAGGTGCAATGGATTATGGGATAGTTAGTAGGAAATGCCTTTTAATTATGTTAATGCATGTGATTGATAGTTGATTCGTAGCTTGTTTGTGGGGTCACTAATTGGAAAACAAGTTTATATAAAGATCCTATAGCATAAGTGACCAGGAGCTGAGAACTCCTAGGAAGAGGTCAGTAGGACCTGTAACTCGAGGTAGGACGTCGACGAGGGTTAGTACCCGAGGTAGAGTGTAGGCTTAGGCCAGCGCAAGCGTAAGAGTACCGTCGCAGGCCGGTACTAAGAGTGTAATAGCACCGAGCGATCCTAGGTTCGATGGGATCATTTAGGAGCTAGATACTTTGGGAAGCATTTTGGGCTAGCAAGCACAGGATCAAGCTGCCGCTGCCACTGCCACTGCCACCGCTAATGTCGTAGCTGCTGTTATCACCACACCTGCTAAGGTCTAGCATGGAGATGTGTTATGGGAGCAAGCTACTGCATCTAGGTTAAGATTCGGTTCCAACAAAGATGGCAACTGATTCAGGAAGAAACCGATGACATAAAGAAAGCACTTCAGTCATCCCACTCGAAGGAGTATAATGGGAAAGCCAGTACCCAACTTGAACGGCGTGTGTCATGTCGGTAGGAAAAGACATGGATCCGCCTTGGGTTTTAAAAAAGACAAGGGCTTGTTACGGGTGTCACCAGTACGACCACTTGATCAAGGACTGTCCACATGGGCAGTTGGAACCAAACAGCTGCTGCAACCGCTATCGATGAGACAGAGTAGAGGGAATGCGCCACAAAACGCATAGTGGGGTAATTGGGATAGGCCTTCATGCAAGAAAAGGTGCGTGTTGTCACCCAACAGGAGGCAAAGGACTCACCGGATGTGTGCCAAGTTTGTAGAATGAAGCATGGATCAATCTAGTATCTTGGTATAATGGGTGCATGCTTTGAATGTGGCCAACATGCCCATCAGGTGAGGGACTGTCCGCATAGGTCCAGGAGAGCACAAGCATTGCTCCCGCAGATAGGATGACTTTAGGATGGCAAAAGGGACAGGAATGAATCGAACCAGGCATCGATCATAGGAAGAATGCTTTTTGGGGTGATTTTATCAAAGTAGCGTAGCGGAGTTTTTGTTAAGTTTGTAGAATTTCAATTTGTTGTAAAAAAGATGTAGAAAGAAGGATCACTAACTAGAGTTGTACTTAACTAATTTTCTTATGTATAACTTTGACATCATGTATAAAAAGGTTTGGGTCAAGGAGCTTTGTGTTGTAATGAATTGTTGTCGTAATACAATTTGACTCGTTGACGGATGAAAGTTTGAAATTTATTAGAAGTCGAGGAGGACCCTCGATTCCTTTAATCTCGTCGCTTAAGGCAACCTATTTGTTAGACGGGGGTTGCCAAGGTTACTTAGCAACTATCGTGGATATGACAGTTGAGGAACTAAAGATCGAAAACATCGCAGTAGTTCGAGAATTTCCAAATGTATTTCCAAGGGAATTGCCAGGCCTGCCATCAGAGAGAGAGAGATATATATATATATATATATATAGTTCATGATTGAGTTAGCACCTGAGACAGAGCCAATCTCTAAGGTTCCTTATTGAATGGTGTTGTCTGAATTGAAGGAACTAAAGGTGCAGATAAAGGAGCTGTTGGATAAGGGATTTATACTTCCCAGTGTATCACCTTGGGGAGCATCAGTTCTGTTCGTGAAGAAGAAAGATGGTTCATTGCACCTCTGCATCGACTATCGTCAACTCAATCAGGTGATGATCAAGAACAAGTATCCATTGCTGAGGATCAATAACTTGTTTGACCAGCTACAAGGAGCATCGATATTTTCTAAGATCGACTTGAGGACAAGGTACCATCAGCTGAGGATCAGAAATGAGGATATATCGAAGCCAATGTTTCGTACTCGATACAACCATTATGAGTTCACTGTAATGCCGTTTGGTTTGACGAACGCCCTAGCTGCTTTCATGGATTTGATGAACCGAGTGTTCAAGAAGTATCTGGATCAGTTTGTGATCATGTTCATCGACGATATCTTGGTGTACTCGAGAAGTCTTGAGGAACATGAGAGGCACTCGAGAAGTCCTGAGGAACGCGAGATGCACTTGAGGATGGTGCTTCAAACTCTAAGGATTCATGAGTTGTACGCCAAGTTCAACAAGTGCGAGTTTTGATTGACTCGTATGGCGTTCCTAGGTCACGTGATTTCAGGCGAAGGAATCTCTGTGGACCCTTCCAAGATCGAAGTAGTTATCAATTGGCCAAGACCGACAACTGTGACAGAGATCATAAGCTTTTTGGGTTAGCAATGTACTACAAAAGGTTCGTGGAAGGGTTTTCAACTTTAGCGTCGTCGTTGACTCGACTACTGAAGAAGGAAAAGAAATTTGTGTGGACAAACAAGTGTGAGCATAGTTTCCAAAGAGCACAAGCAGAAGCTGACTACCGTACCCATGTTGACGATTCCATCTGGTCCTAAAGGATATGAGATTTATAGTGATGTGTCGTTTAGAGGACTGGGTTGCGTGCTAATGCAACATGGCAGGGTTGTTGCATACGCGTCTTGTCAGTTGAGACCTCACGAGCTGAATTACCCGACACATGACTTAGAACTCGCAGCTATAATTTTCACTCTGAAGATTTGGAGACATTATTTATGCGAAGAAAGATTCCAAATCTTCACTGACCATCAAAGTCTCAAGTATCTATTCTCTCGGAAGGAGTTAAATATGGAACTCCTGAAGGGTTATGATTGTGATATCTTATATCATCCCAAAAAGGCGAATAAAGTCGCAAATGTTTTGAGTCAGAAATCTTCAGTTGTGCAGATATTGCTCAAGGAATGGATTTTACTTGAGAGGGCTCGAGATTCCGTTTTCAAATTTGAGGTAGGCCACCTTTCAAATTTTATGGCAACCCTCAAAATTGAGCTAGAAGTGCAGATCAGAATCAAGACACTTCAGTCGACAGACCCAGATATTTAGAAGATCCTGCAAGAGGATACCGAAAAGAGGAAGGCTGACTTTCAGATTTCTAAAGACGGAACACTAAGGTTCCGAGGACGATTATGTGTACTCGACGATGCAGAGCTTAAGGAAGAGATCTTATCGGAAGCTTATCGTAATAGTTATAGCATTCGTCCTGGCAGTACAAAGATGTATCAGAATTTGTGTCAACACTATTGGTGGTCCGGTATGAAGGTGGATATCGCCAAGCATGTTGCCAAGTGCCTGACGTATCAACAAGTAAAGGCATAACATTTTAAGCCGGGAAGACTTCTGCAACCTCTCGAGATTCTCGAATAAAAATGGGAACATATCACAATAGATTTTGTGACATGCTTACCAAGAAGTTAGAGGGGTAATGATTCCATTTGAGTAGTGGTCGACAGACTGACAAGGTCAGCTCACTTCATTATTGTACGAAAGGACCTTAGTTTGGACGAGCATGCAGAATTGTGCATGCATTAGATTGTTCGTCTACATGGAGTGTCGATAATGATTACATCAGACTGAGACCCGAGGTTCACAGCTACCTTTTGGAAAAGTTGCAGACCGCCTTAGGAACGAAGCTGCAGTAAAGTACAGCTTATCATCCTCAAAGGGATGGCCAATTGGAGAGGACGATTCAAACCCTCGAAGACATGCTGCAAGCTTGCGTGTTGGATCTCAAGGGAAGGTGGGAGGAACAGCTTCATCTAGTTGAGTACGCCTATAACAATAACTACTAGCAGAGCATTCAGATGGCTCCTTTTGAAGCATTGTATGGCAGAGTGTGCAGAACGCTAATTTGTTGGGATGAGGTCAGAGAACAAAAGATCACAGGCCCAAAGTTAGTCCAACAGTCAATGGATGCAGTTGCTGTTATCAGAGACAGATTAAAGACCGCTCATAGTCGCCAAAAAAGCTACACTAATATGCATCGGAGACCATTGGAATTCCAAGTTGGTGAACATGTCTTTCTGAAGGTGTCGCCATTGAGGGGTACTTCGCGCTTCGGCAAGAAGGGAAATTTGAGTCCAAGGTACGTACGTCCCTTTGAGATTCTAGAAAGAATCGAGATCCTAGCATGCATTGCCATTGAAGTTGGTGCAAGTGCATGACGTCTTTCACTTGTTAATGTTGAGAAAGTATGAGCCTGACCCGACCCACATGCTAAATTTTGGAGAATTAGATGTGGACGACAGGGTGTCGTACGTGGAAAGACTGATTCAAATTGTGGATCGAAAGGAACACATTCTATGCAACAAGACGATCCCGTTGGTTAAAGTGGTCTGGCAATACCACAGCACAGAAGGAGCAACCTGGGAAAGCGAAGACTCAAAATGAGACTACTGTACCCCCTCCTTTTTGTTTAAAAATTTGTATGGTTTCAATTTCAAGGACGAAACTTTTATAAAAGGGGAAGAGTTGTGATATCCTGAATTTCACGGTTTGTTTTCAATTGAATAAGTAAGGCTTTTCATCGACGCACCTATAGTTCTTTTCCCTAAGTTGGCCACTTGCGGGATAACTAGCCTATCAGGTGAAGTCGTTAACGAATCTAAATGCAATAGACTTGAGAATTCGACTAGGAATCGACTACTCAACTGTGCTAATCCGCTAAGGTCATTACAGCATTGTCAAAATCGATCAAAGACCGAAGATAAGTTGTTTTGATAGAGGTTTGTGATTAGTGTGTGGGTGATTACACTTAATTGCGAAATTTCTATCGAATGGCATTAGATTGATTTTTCTGTCATTTCTGTACCCTGTGTCCTCATCTGAAACTTGGAGATTTTCACAACAACCGACAGTCGTCAATGTGTCGAAAATGTACATTGTAGCTCGAAAATAATCGACCATAAGTCAATTACACTAAAAATTCTTAAAAGCTACCCGGTAAATTAGGTCACGCTAAAATTGTGCCAGATTAAAATTAACCGTGAATTTGAACTCGATTTAAGAAATTGAAAGTTCGTCATGTCACAATTCATTTTAGGAGTGTCAACTCGCATTCCGAAGATTTTTCTGCGAATCGGAATTTTTGGCGAAAACTCAAAGTAGGTCCATTTTTTACCGGGAAAATTAGAGGGTCATTTTTTAGCGCACCATCGACCGTCGAGTTGGTTCAATTGATGAGGAAAAATGTGAATTTGAGTGTGGGCACCTTGGTTGGATTTATGGACTCCAATTTAGGTCCAATTGGAGAGAGATTAAATGGAATTGAAGGGGGATTGTATCAAAATTCGTAGCCAAGGGGGTGCAGCCACTTTTAGACCACTTGGGAAGTGTATTGAGGAAGTTTGAGGGCTGCCAAAGGGCCATGGATGATAGCCAAGGAGGTGGGCTAAGTGTGATGAGTGAACGAGGATGAGATTGAACACTTTGAAGGCCATTTGAGCCCCCCCTCTTCAGCTACTGTCTTCTCCTTCTTCCTCAACTTTACTTCCTCCATTCTTACTGCCTTGAGAGCTCAAAGAACCAGAAGAAAGCCAGCAGCAAGCCATCGGAGCCCTTGCAGCCATCGCACGTCGGCCCAAGCCACTCGTCCGCCAGCCACTGCTGTTGTGTGTCCCCATGAGTCCGACCGCTGTTCCGTGTTGGCCTGGCTGTTGTCGTGAGTCGTCAAGCTTCCTCCAGCCGCTTGGAAGCTAGCCAGCCCAACCCTGCATGCCGTTGACTCCCCTTGCCACCCGTTCGAGCTTTCCTGCGCCCTTCGTGCGCCATCGCTGCCAACTATGAGCCGAGCTAGCGCCGTCTGCCTCCCTACTTGCTTCCGCTGGTCACCGTGCCCCTGTTCGACGAAGCCAAGCCTCCAACCATCTGTGCCAGCTGCCATAAGTCGTCGTCCAGCCACCGAAACTGCCCTCCTGGCCCGCTGCAGCCATCGCCGCTCTTCCTTGCCGCTTTCAGCCCCTTCGGCCCAAGGTCCGTGGTCGAAGCCAGCAAGGGTTGTGAACCTTCATGGCTTGTTTTGAGGCCCGTTCGGTCTTTGTTTGGTGTCGCCGTAGGCTTGGTTATTGCCTGCCTCCGCATCGTCGTCACCGTGGACTCACAAGATCGCAAAACTGGTGAGTTTACTCGCTAAACTTTGCTTAGAGTTAATTATGCTTAAGGGGTGATTAGCTTAAGTTAATTAGGGTTTATGTGGTTAGTTAGTTTAGATTAGTTATTTAATTATTCAATTATGCATGTTAGGTGGTTAGATTAGATTAATTAAGGACTAGATAGGATGTGATATTTATCTAGATAGGTTCGGAAATTTTCTAGGCCAATTTAGGTGGTTAGATTACCATTTCCAACCTAATTATGGTATTTATAGCATTTAAATTGAATTATTTAATTAATTTTGGTAATTATTTAATTATTTATAATTTTGCGAAAATTAAACCGGGATAGCTGGTGACCAAAATTTCGTGCTAACTGCAATGGTGTGTTTAGTTTCTGTAATTGAGTGTTAAATTGTGCAAATTGAGTGGTAATTGAAATTTTGGTTATTATTCCAAAATTGTGAAAGTTTGGTATTTAATTAGAAAATCCCGGGTATCGGGTTTTGACACCGAACATGATTTTTAGTACTACATCAAATAGTGAGATTTTAAAAGGAATGATATCAATTTTTCATGTTCGATTTGACTGTACCCACACACGATTATTTTCACTGGGTGTTTTTAATACAAAGAAAATGGGCCAAGTGCATTATTTTAATTGAGACATTTGGGTGTAATACACAATGTCCTTGGCTATAATTGAGTGATTGTGTGTTGGTTAAGAGAACTCGTCGCGGGAGTTTATGCCGGATGTTCCCTTATATGGGACGCCCCTAGACAACGGAAGCCAGTTGTAGTAGATTATAGACCTATGCTCCTTTAGGAAAGCTGTCTAGGAAAGACGTAGCCGTGCTCAATGGGGTGAGATGACGCCTAGCTATGCCAAAAGATCACCGTTGAGTAGGCTGTGCCATGAGTCGAGATCAAAATTAGGAACACATGATTATTTGAGTTGAACATGTCGGATTATGGGATGAAATTGTGTGGCACGGTATGAGACGTGTCATAACAATTTGGCCCTATAATTAGGACCCCTGTGCTTGGTTGAAATTGAGTGTGGCGTTGATTGAGCTTATTTGCTACTCATGTTCTTGTGGCTGTCTGTGATATGAATTGTGCTGACATACAGGGAGGATCTGAGACCAGGTAAGTCTCTATGGTCATGTGGTTGTGTGGTTAGGACGCCTCTAGGCGTATTACCCTCCTAATTGGGGTTTAGAGCGTGAACTTGCTGATATTTATATCTCACCCCGTCGTGAGCTCAATTCTTTTTAGGACCGTAGAGTGGAGGATCTGGAGCCGAGCTGAGGGGATTCGAGGTGTAGGTCAATTAGGCCAGCTTCTTTTTTAGAGCCGGTTTTTTTGTAGACTTTTGGTTGTTGACTTTTGTATATGGCTCAGTGTGTATATAAAGGTGTGTTTTATTTGTTAATCTATTTCCTTGCTTTTCTATCCCATGCTGTTACTGTCAAGGGATTTATTTATTTGCTTCTGCATATGCAATAAAATGAATTGGTTGGCGACGTGTTCTGGGACGTCGCAATTATATCAGCCACCGAGGAATGTGCACATGCTCAAGGTTCGGGGCGTGACATGAGATGAGGGAGGGGCTCATGCTTGTGGTTTGTGGAAAGTGGAGCGTCCGTGCATTGTTAGCTCTATCAATCAAACAGCCTTTGTCCTGCTGTTACATGTGAGCATCCAATTAATGAAGAGGTGGTCCTTGTTCGAGCTTTGTCTTCTTCTCTTGAAAAAAATGAAGGCTAAAAGCAAAGGAAGAACATGGGAAGAAACGAAGGAAGAAGCATTTGAGTTTTTTTCTTTTCTTTTTAGGGTTTGTAATTTTTTACTTGTATCTTTTTGTTTTCTTTTATAAAAGTATCCATATTCTAGCCGTTGAAAATATCACATGCTCGCTAGTCAGCAAACGTTTGGCTACTTGGTGAGTTTAGGTCCTTATGTGAGATTGATTTAGTCATTTTAAATCATTATTTGAAAGAACGTTCACTTTATGTCTTTTTTAATGAAATGACTCTATTCTATGCTCTTCTTTAGAATATTCCCAAATAATAACTATCAAGCTTTTCTATTAATGACAAAAAAAAAAAGAGAATAAAAAATGTAAAGGAAATGACCCCCCTCCCCCCAATCAAGCCTTGGATTCGCTTGAAATATGAGCATGTAGAAGGATGAAGGTGGTGGGGATCACTTGCCCATCAAAATTAGCTTTGATAATTTTTCTTTCTAAAGTGAAGTTGCATGGAAAAAAGCCAGCATGAAAGTGAGCAAATATTTTCTTGTACTTTTGACTAAGAAAAGAAGATAGAGAAAAAAAAAGGGGGACATATCATCAAACTAGAAGAAACATCCAACTTTGGTGAACACTTTAAACTTTTGAAATGCATTCTTCATTAAAGTCTAAACGCGAAAAATAGTCTTTTTGATTAAATAATCTGAATATATATTCTTCACACCTAGATGAAGTCTTTCTTATGAGCTTTGATATGATGTATCCAATTGTTTTGAAAATGCTTTGCACTTTGATTTGACCGAGAGTAACACCACCATGCAAGTGGGCACCCAAGAAAACATCCAATAAAAAGTGCCCCACCTGAGCAAAAGATTCTTTCCTTAAAAGTAATAGAAAACATGGACCTAGGTAAAGTCCTAATATACAAGCATTATTCAATTCCAGTAATTTCCTTTAGGGTTGGAAGGCTAGAACATAGTTCTTGGCAACCTAAGCTTGTAGGTGTCATCAATGATAGCCCGCTTTTCACTCTTCCATCAGTCCACCTATACCCCACATTTAATGAGCATTTAATGAAGTTTGACAATAATAGTGTCATAGTTGCTAACTCGGCAATTATAGAATCTTCGGTTATTAATGAGAGCTCATGTATTGTTCTCTCATTGGTCCATGTTGACACCTAAATTTTAATTAGTTTTTTTTATAACCTTACTTTCTTTTTTTGGATAGCAAAAACAAGGAAAAAGAAAACAAAAAAAAACACAGTAGCCCCCTCTTTTTCTTTTCCACGCGGCCCAAGGCCCAGCCCTCTTTTTCTTCATTTTAGGCCTGGCCCCCCCTCTCTCCGTCTTCCTCCTGTGTTCTTCTTCCTCCTTGCCTTTGCAACACACGTGCTGAATTGTGTGACGGCTGGATGGATAGGTGGCTGAGGTGATGCTGGTCCAACCGCCCTGAGGTCGGTCGGTGAATGGGGACCAACGGTCGAAGCTTTATCAATCGGCCGTCCCCTCGCCTATAAATAGGCCTCTCCCAACAACAACAAAAGGACACGTTGGGAAGGATCGAGCGCTGAGGGCTGCAAGCTTCGAACCTCCCTTGAGAGACTTCAAGGGAGGCCTGAGGATTAGTAGGTTGAGATCCGAGGTTGACCAGAGTGAAGGAGGCAGATCTAAGGTTGGTCGGAGTGAAAGAGGTAGATCTGAGCGCGAGGATTCAGATATGAGCGTGAGGGGCTGAGCGAGAGGGAAACCAGAGGAGAGAGGATCAGATTCAGAGGGAGAAGACTCGCCGCTGCCGATGCAACCACTGTTCTGCCATCGTTCTAACACCATTCTTGTTGCAGCTACGGTTGCGGCTGCCACCCGAGCCATGCCACCGTCACCCCAGATCCGCTACCGCTTCAGAGCTCAAAAACCGAAGTGACTCATAGCGCCCGTCGCGAAGTCCCACTTGCGTTGGCTATCACTATTTCCTAAGCCGTTGTGTCGTGCCCTCTCTACAGCTAAGTATCAGCCCTGCTTGCTGTGTTGCCATCACCTTTTCCACCCAAAACCTTGGCCACCGCCCTTGGCTATCGCCGTTGTCACCATTGTCGCCTCTACGAAACCCTAATCCTTAACCGTGGAGACTCGTTACATTGCCGTCATCGTCAAACACCACACCACCGTCTGCTACGCCGTCACTATCGTCAAGCGCCAGTGACCCCACATCGGGTCGAGCTGGGTCGGGCGCGGTCGCGAAACCGGGTAGGGTTTTGTGAAATAGAGGCGGCCGATCGTCAGGTCAGGCGTGGGTTACAAACCGGGTAGGGTTTTGGGCGAGCCGGGCTAGGTATTCTTGAGTCGGGTCGAATCGACTCATGATGATGGGCCGAGTTTGGAGCTTGGGCCGAGTATCCCATTTTTAATTAAAAATAGGCCCAATTCCAGCGTGTGGCCTGAGTTTTTTTTTAAAACAAAATAAAAAAAAATCCCGACCCGGCTTGCATTGCAGGCCCGTCTGAGTCTCGAGCGGGCGACTCGGGTCGGACCCAACCCAGGGATCCGACCTGGGTCGTTTTTAATTATATACATATAATAATAAAAATAATATTTTAATAAAATAAAATACAAAAATAATAAAATAATAAAAACAATTTATTTTCAGAAAAATTAAAAGATAAAAAATATCCCATATTTTCCCACAAAAAGCCAAAAAAGTCAGAAAAAGCCAAAAATGATTTATATTTTCAGAAAAAAGATCAAAAACCCAAAAAGAATGGTTTTTTTATGTTCAACAAAAAATGAAAAAAATGGCCAAAAAATGTTTTTCCTCTAAAAATGCATGAAAAACCTCTAAAAAATCCAAAAAAAAAAAAAAACTTAAGGTTTAAACAAGATTAGGTACCGAAAGGGCTTTAGTGATTAATTGGTGTAATCAAGTTGCCGATCCTAATTTCTCTGATTACGCAGGAGTGAGTATTTTTCCCGATACTTCGCTTAGGTTTCTAATCAACCTACCTCAAATTGATTAGTGGCGATTCCCTTTAATTTTTGGGTTAAAACATCAAACTAGTAAGTCGTGAATTGGTGAGCTTGGGAGAGCCCAGGCTAAGCCTAATAGACCTAGCCAAACCATTAACCTCCGAAGGCGCCCCGCCCTTGTTGGGCGTTGAGAAAAAGAGGTCACGACAGCTTGGCGACTCCATTGAGGAATTTGAGGACTTGGGTCCTTTTATCTTGTTCAAAAACTTTACTGACTTGTTTTTGTTTTTTTTTTTTTTTCTGTAGGTCAGTGGCTTAGAAGTCTATTTTAATATTGGTTATAATAGAATGCTTTGTGATTACAAACTGCTATGCATGTTTTAATGTTTTAGCACTACACGTGGCACAAACAACCCGACTGCCGGACCTGGGCTGCCATAGGATATTTAGGATGGTGTTAAGAAAGATACGGCCTTGAACGTGAGACTACAATGTAGAGGTTGCATTTTTTTCCTTCAATTTCTTTAGGTAGAGCCGAGGTTGAAATGGTATGATGCCAATGTGAGACTGCGATGGGCAAACACCCCCTTAATTTCTCTAAACCTTCTTAGTAAGAAATCGAGCCGCATATATCATGCACATGTTTATGTGATTGTCATCAAATTTCTCACGTGAACTAAGTTTTTTCCGTGCACTTTGTGATTTACTTACCTTTCTGTATATATTGAGCAGTCCATGATTAGTCTAGGATTTGATACCATGGTCATTTAAATTTGGAAGTAATTGTCATAAAGTTTTTTATTCTCAAGCATGTTACAAAGTTATTTTCCGCAAGAATTTTCATTTGCTTCAAAAAGGGATAGAAGTCTTTTTGAAAATTTGTTGCAATTCATGCTTTCTTCACCTTTCAAATTGAATATCTTTTTAGTCAATGCTAACATATCACATGCCCATTTTCAATTCATGCTTAGGAAATCCTTTACCTTTTTTATGAATAAACAAAAAGAGCAGGATTAGGTCATCATCATGGACCGACTCCCTATTTACGCCTTGTCTTCACACATGCATGTTTATGGCCACGTAATCACGGAATGTCAACATTCACCAATCTAGACTTGCTCAAAAGCAAGAGCAAAAATGGCCGAAGAGAATGTACCAAGCCGTGTTGCGGTCGTGGAAACCTTCAATGCGCTTCAACAACTCTCGAAATAGATAGACTCCATCTAGGGCAAACTTACTCCCGCCCCAGCCTCAATCGAGGTATTGTTGCCACAATCATCCACAAGGGGTGATCGAGATAGAGATATCGAGGATAACATGCCCGAATTGGAGGATGATCCGTACCAAACCGCGATTGAGAAAGCTAAGCAAGACAGTTTGTCTAAAACTGAGCATGACAAACACCTTGCGAAACTTGAGGAAAGGATGAAACAAGTGCAAGGCCTCCAAGATCCTACTATGATAGACCTCTCCATTTATTCCAAGGTCAAAATGCCGGAAAAATTCAAAATGCCTGAGTTCGAGAAGTACGATGGCACGACTTGCCCAATGGCTCATTTGCAAATGTACTTGGTTCGAATGACCTAATATGTTAATAATGCACCATTAATGGTTCAATTGTTCTAATCAAAGCTAGTAGGCCCTACCTTGAGGTGGTACATCACAAAGAACATGAACCTCCTTGAAACATGGAGCGAAGTGACTGAGGCATTCCTCAAGCAATTTAGCCACCTAAATCAGTCATGAACCAATCGATTTCAAGCTGAGAAAAGATGTTTATCAAAACCCTCCCCTACAAGTACCGTGATCAAATGGTAATTATGATCGCCGAATCATTTAATCAACTCATTCCAATAGGGTAACAAATCGAGATAGGGCTGAGAGGTGGTTGGTTCACTGAACTTGTACCCGTAAGCAGGAGGCTCAACATGAAGAAAGATAAAGAACCCTTGGTAGATGTCAATGTGACCTACATTGCAAACACTAATCACCCCCCTGACCATTCAGATAAGCATGGGACAACAACAGACAACTAGTCGTTAGCCGTCCTAGCATTACAATAAAAAGAGGCAATTTACTCCACTTCCTGGATCTCCATCCTAGGTACTGGCAATCCTCCAGAAGAAAAACCTCCTTTCGATTGAGCCAAAATGACCCAATGTTGAAAGCTTTTCCAACTATGACCCGTCAAAGATATGGGACTACCACATAGGCGAAGTAGAGCACTCGACTGATGAGTGCTTTGCCCTTAAGAATCAAATCCAGAACCTGTTGGACACTAAAGCTTTCTCATTTCAAAGCTCTGAGCCAAATGTCTAGAGCAATTTGCTCCCCCATCACGCCAACAAAATAAACGCGGTATTCAATTCTGAAGCCAACCAAATCAGAAATGTCAAAGCACATACCACTCACATTTATCGAGGACTGGTAAAGGCTAGGTATTATTCGGACAATGAAGTACCACCCTTTGCAACAATGAAAGAAAGGGTATCAAGAATGATGGAGGTTGGAATAATTGTATATGCTGGCCACACTGGCATGGTCTCCACTATATCACAAGTCATCACCAATTGGGATGAAGAATTTACCATGTTAAACGCAGGAAAGGAGAAGTTGAATTCCACCCTACCTGAATGCGTCTTTGAAAGGAAAGGAGCCATAGCTCAAGCATCGATAGCAGAAACAACTGTAGTTGTTGAGATCTCCTAGCCTTATAAATACGAAGGCAACAATGCAGTTCCTTGGTCCTATGACCTTGATGTTGTTTTAATCACGAGGTCTGGGCGGATTTATGTTCAGGCCAATACGCAACCTGCCAAACTCGTCACTAACGAAGAAGCCAAAGAATTTCTGGTCATAATCAAAGCCAGTGAATACAATGTGGTGGAACAATTGCGGAAATCACCAGCATATATCTCTCTATTGGAATTACTTCAGACGTTTATCAAGCACCAAAAGTTCCTGATGAAGGTATTAAGTGAAATACATGTCCTTGAAATGATTGAACATGACAAACTCAAGGAGTTTATTGGCATCATCCTTCTAAAAGATCAAATGGCATTTTTTGATGAAGAGATCCCCGAGGAGGGTAGAGGACACACTAAGGCCCTTTACATATCAGTCAAGTGCAACACATCCCACGTCGCTCGAGTACTAATTGACAACAGATCTGCTCTTAACATATGTCTACTAGCGACACTTTGTCATCTTAAAATAGAGACATCCCGGATCCAGACAACCAAGACTTCCATTCGAGCATTCGATAGAACAAAGAAGGAAACAATTGGTGAAATTGAGCTTGACATTCAAATAGGTCCAACCACGCTCAAAATTTTATTCCAAGTAATGGATATTTCCACTGCATTCAACTTCCTTTTAGGTCAACCATGGATCCATGTTGCTGGAGCAGTACCCTTAAGTCTCCACTAAAATGTAAGTTTGTGGTTGAAGGAAAGCTGGTTACGATTCACGAAGAAGAGGATTATCGTATCTACCACGAGAAGGTCATTCCTGATGTTGAGCCTGGTGGTAAGAATGAATCCCGCTATTAATTGTTCGAACTCATGTTTGCTATACATGTGACTAGAGGGACTCCGGCCCTTATCCCCAAAATGTCAAGCGCTGTAATCATAATAGGAAAAATCATGGCTGGATACAATTTTACCCCAAGACAAGGGCTCGGTAGGGGAAGCTACGGCATTCGCGAGCCTATCGAAGCCTTGAAGAGGCCCCACACTATCAATTTAGGATATTGCCCAGAGAGAAAGGCAAATAAGAAAGCCGGCCTTGTATACCCCCACCTCAAGGAAACCTTCCTAGGCCCTGCAAGGATGATGCACGAAGAGGAAGAAATGATTGGTGCTACGAAGCGATCTAGCCACGAAAGCTCAAAGTTTCCCATGGGTCAGGATAACATAACTCAGTTGGCACTCACTAAGAAAGAAGGGCCAAATGACATGAGCACCCTGTTTGGAGACCTTTTCATAGGTGCCATTGAGGAGGAACCACTGGAAGGAATAGGTGATGATTTCTCATTCAGCCAGCTTTAACGTCAAGTCAAAGAACTACGTGAGACAGTTCACCACTTGACAGAAAACTTTGCTCAAGCTGCCCGTGCATATGGCTCTCGTTACAATGAGGAGTCAGCAAGCAAAATAAATGAAGAAGACCTTACCGACATGATCTGGCAAGGGGCTCGACAACCTCAGTCCTCAAGCAACACATGGCTGTATTCGCCTCTTCCCAAATCGATGGCCACTATTTTCCCTATCCTCTTAGCACAAGGAATGATATGTAGGGAGCTGAGGTGTCCTACTCCCGAGTACTTCCCTGATTATGACCCATGCAAGTACTGTGACTATCATTTGGGGGAATTGGGACACTTGCTAGATGACTGTACCATCCTGAGAGACAAGGTTTAGGATCTCTTGGATGCTGGGGTATTCACGTTCCACTCCCCATGGCTATGCTATGACAAAGATGATCGCCTCATGGTACCTAGCACCCACACCATATTCCTTGAGCATGCTAACCAAATGCGTGGAGGAAAGGCAATCATGGACACTTTAGGGCAACCAAGTGGTAAATTTGATTACTATGTCAACTATTCAATCCCTCAAAGCTTCTATGACCATCATCAGAGTATCTTCCCCGATGGATAGGGAGGCATGGATGATCTAAAATTTGCGAAGCTGGGAGCAAAAGGAGGCACGAGTGGTGATTGGTATGAAGATTTCTTCGCAAGCACCATCGACGAAGGACCGTCAGAGGAGATGGGTACAGGCCTGCTCAAGTAGAACCCTTTTTAATTTCCTTGCGTACTCCCCTACGTGGGAACCTATATATCTTTCTTAAGTTTGGTTTGTTTTATTTTCAACATCAGTTCCACTCGAGGAACTAACTTTTGAAATCACTCTCCTAAATTGTAAATCCACCTATTACTAAATAAAGTTGACAATGTTTTGAGGGCATGATGAGACACACCAAACCAGCTCGGTGATGATATCCAACCATGAAAAGAAAATATCATCCAATGAGAATGTTGAGGGTTGGGCTTCCTCATGCTTTCTCTCCCCTAAAACAAAAAATATTTCACTACCAGAAGTTTTGTCAAAACAGGATGCTAAATTTAATCCTATTAATTTTTCAAACTTATTCACTTCGTGTCTTAGAATACCATCCCCTTTGACTTAATATGACAGGGGGCATTTGAAAATGTCATGTTATGACACCTTTTAAAGAAAGCAGGGGCAAATAGAAAGGATTATCCCCCTTCCCGTTTGGTGAGCCACCCCCAGTAGCTATGTGCACTCCACCTCGCTCCTACACAACTTCGTCTCAAGCTGGAGCAATATCTTCTTCGCACAACGTGCCTTAACAACTAGATGCTGCGGTTTCATTAATAGGATTTCCAGCTTCGACCAGCCAAGAAATGTAGAGAAGGAATTTCCTCTCTTCCTTTGAATTGACTACTGTCAACAGGTAGAAAATCCAGATAGTTGAGAAGTGATTGCCATCAGAGAATTGGAGGCTTTGATTGTCCATCTCAGATTCCATGGAAGCTTGAGGTACATGACTTTACCCAATGCTGCTAATGTTTTTTGTTTTTTGGTAAGTAATCGCCAAAGCAAATGACAAAAACTCTTCAAGCCTCAACTCGTATCTGATTTTGACCAGACTAATTCATCTACTTCCAATGCTGCTAATGTTAATATAAGATAGAAGAAAAATTCCACAGAAGGAAGGCGTTGAAGATGAATCAACGACCATCAATCTTGCACACATGGCCACAAATGAGGAAGGCCCATCAAAGGAGATGTTGAACTGTGTTGAGACAAAGAAGCCGTCATCGACATTCAAATATTCTTAGGAGTTAGCAAATACAAACTTTAGAGAAGGGTAACTTTGTATCGTTCCAATACTCCCTCTCTCTAAACCCACTTTTGACATATTTTCCCTATTGGTAGGAAGCATCAAGATTCAAGAGCCAAACTTGATGGTTAAGCAAATCAATACTAGCCAAGCTAGTACATGGAAACGACCCGTATCGAATTCACCTGATTTCGTGTAAAAAGGACGTGTCATCTAGGAGCCAATTTAGTTAAATGAAAATAAAGCACTCCAATGAACGTCACCAATGCCGCAGCCTAGTGGTATGAGGAATGAAATGATCCAGAGGCATTCAAGGTTCGATCCTTGGAAGCAGCAATTAATTGCCATGTGTAGAAGCTAATAAAAAGTTTGTTCCTCTTATGACTGCAAAAACAGGAGAATAATTGACCAAACAAAACGAAAGATGTAGGGCTTCGTGTCCTTCCCATACTTTAGGTCCATCCAATCATCTACAAACCAGTGAAGGGTAATGTTGTATTGTTTCCAAGTTATTTGACTCCTAAAAGAGTTCGTAACCAACACATTCCCTCTTGTCTATTGCATGATCACCTGACCGTCAAAGATGCAGATAACGAATCAAGGAGACATGTCAAACTTTGATCAACTCTCTTAAGCGAAATGGAATCTTGAGTAATCGCCAAAGCAAATGACTAAAACTCTTCAAGCCTCAACTCGTATATGATTTTAACTAGACTAATTCATTTACTCGTACATCTTCTCTTCTGCAGGGGCAAAAACAGAGATGCCTGTCAAATCAATGATCAGACTCCCACTCCCAACTGATCATTCATGTGTCATCTCCCTAATTAATAGGGATAATTCATCGACACCCATTTGTGAATAACTCTTTTGATACTCCAAATTTAACATATTTGTAAATACAATTCTGTTAATAAAGCATTTTGAGCAAATTCAATCATTTGCGCAAAATCTTTCACATTTAAAACGTTGCAAGCAATTTCCAAATGAATTTTGCATAATGATTTTGTCTATCTAAATCACTAATTCCACTAAGGATTATCAAGATAGATAGCTAAATGAAGGATATAAGATTGATCAAGCATGTTGGATGAGGTGCATCAAGATAATGAAAGGCAAGCCATATCCTATACACAATCCCCTATCCATACACTTGTAAGATGAGTACAGAAGATTCCTTGTCTGCAGGGTAAAGGGTTCTCTCGCGAATGGTGCGATAACCAAAACAGTGAGAGGCATTTCAATGCTTACCGTTGAGCCCCACACACTTGGGAAGCTTCTTTCTACCACTGTCAAGAACCACCCTACATGGGGCATATTAGAGAAAATGTGAGAAAGGGGATAGAAATTTTTCTACTCGCACTTACATCAATCTCTGAGTGTCTTTATTGCATATGAATACTTACGATAATTTAAGTACCCTAGAATGACAAAGAGCAATTCTCTCCTTACACTTGTATTCATTGTACAGCTCAATTGAGTCTATAATTTTACCATCGCATTGAGACAAAGCAAGAGTTATTGCTATTCAAGCAGCACAGCTCAAAGCATCGACTAAAGATGAAGAATCAAGAGTCTAACGACATTCTTTGCTTGAACTTGCTTGGGCCAATTCCTCAGATAATAGAAACTAGGCGTCGCGACTTGATCTCGCCACCCTTGAAATGTCCAAGGGGGGAAAAGGTTGGGTTTAGGGGTACTTTGATCATGGGAGTTCCCTCCACAAGATCGCGAGCTCTCCCAAGCTCGTACCCCACGCGACAACGGGTTTATTTATACGATCTAGGTATTTAACAACCTAATAATATACAGGAATCGCCACTAGCCTTATTTTTGGGGGGTCAGCTAGAAAACCCAATTGAGGGTTGGGAGGGTTCCCTCGATTCCTACGCAACCAGATATCTAGGTTCGGGGACTTGGGTTACACTGATATTGCTATTAGCGTCCTTTCAGTACCTAAACAGTATGTTGTGTTTTTCCTAACATGTCCATGCATTTCTTTTTACATTTTCGAGATTATCAATTCTATACTAAATGATCATGCGTGTTGGATTACTTTCATTCTATTCTATTTCTAAAAAGATGAAAGGAAAACAATCAATGAAATTGAAATTGCAAGACATGAAGTAAACACTCAAGGAAAAGCAGTAAATTTATCATGTCATCCTAAAAGTATGAAAGAGAAAACAATTGGGAGGAAGGGAGGAAACCCGCAACTCGTCGGGTTTTATACAATAAATGGAACCCGAGACATATGTCGGGAAAACAAATATTACACAACAATGGTCAAGATGGACATCGACCTCCACTGTCTTCACACTTTATCCATGTTCAGGATCCTATTCTAAACCTAATCTAAGAAATCTGGATGACTAGACGCATACAAATGAAAGAAACAATCATCACCTATCAAAACAATCAAAAGCAAGACATCTTTTATATTCAAAAAGAGTGACTAAAGTCACAAAGTCTCTAGATCAAATTCTAGGTGGTATCCCAAGATTCTTCATTATTATGTGTCACATCTAAATCATTCATCACAGAAACTAGGCATTCAACGTAGGCTCAATAAAAGTGCAATCGACGGCTATCTCATCCTAAAATTTCTATGGCAGGTGAATCAGCATATGAGGAACAAATTTCATGAAGAAACATCCTAAACTTCTAGGCACGTGAATTCATAAAATCCTAGAAGAGATCAAGGTCAATCAAAAGAAAGTAGAACAGAGCAGCAAGGCAAACATAAAATCATTTTTTTTTTTTTGCAGTTTTTATGTGAAGGACAACTTTCATGAAGGACCTAATCCCAAACTCCTCACACAAAAAATTCGTACCAAATTCACAAGTATTCGAGGTTATAGAAACAAAGCATGCATTCTAGACCAAGACAACTTCCAAATTTCAATATCAGCAAATTCACACATGAACAACAAACATCAATTGCATGTGATCTGCATTTAACCCACTAAAAGCACACATAATCGCATTCTAGTAATCTTTATACGGGAAATGTGGTAAGACACAAGCATTGTAACTTTAATGGGACATCGGAACGTAGGTAAACATAATACAATAGGGATTAACTATTTATGACTAAGCAAAAAATCACAAAGCACAGCATGTAGATTGAAGATAAGGAGAGAAAATAAGCATAGGAAATCAGCCAATATGGATCCCTAAACCCACACATTTTCATCATAATCCTAAGCTTCCGCTCTTTCTCATAAACCAGATCTGTCAGGACAATGGGAAGTAGTTGAATGATAACCTATGTAAAGAAAAATACGCCTAAAAGAGAGGTGAAGTCCAGCCTCCATTTAGTTTCAAGTTTAGGCATTTCTTTGACAAACTCAAACAGCATTGTTGTTACTGGCCCTAACAAAAGCTGAATGTAAGCATTAAATGCCAGATTCCTAGATCATCCAACATGCACCAAGGATATAAAATCCTTTCCTAATATAAAATCATTTGCAGTTTCATTCTTATAGGTTGAGTTATACCATATGCTCACCTTGAAGTTATTAAAATTTGTACTAAGGAAATCATATCCTGTGACTATTCCATTAATTTCCCTTTCTAGGTTCCCTCTTTCCAATAGCCTTTGTACAACTCAATCATTTATTACTGAGGAACTGTTTCTCCACTAAGTTGAACCTCGGGCACAACTCATTTCGGTCTACTGATAGCTACAAACTCATCAAGGGGGCAAAATGCTAGACAGTAGTCCAAAATGAAGTGCACCAATGAATTCACAACTTTCTGGCAAATAACACATTTAATATCGTGAACGAGGAACTCTAAAAAATGAACACAGCATTAGCAGAAGACCAATTTTTACTAAAACAAATCGACTTTGCAATATGCCATTGATGGGGGAAAATAGAGAGAGATAAATCGAGTGAGAAAGAGAGACGGATCGCAATCGAGTCAGAGAACAATTCAAGAGAGAGAGCGCGACAGTTCGTGCGTGAGACAGGGCAATCGAACCACAGAGAGCAATCCAAGAGAGAGAGTAACAGATTGTGCGCAAGACAGAGCAATCGGGAGAGAGAAAGAGAACTTGATCCGATGAGCCTGATCTAGAAAGAGAATCACCGATCGAGTGAGCAAGCGTTCGGTCTCCGAGAAAGAACCAATCCTCACGATCTTCAACCGCCGGCACTCGATTTCCAATTGCATGCCAATGGAAGAAAACCTTCGTCTCTGACCAGAGGTCGAGAAAGAAAAGTGAAAACCGAGAGAGAGAGAGAGAGAGAGAGAGAGAATTCAGAATCCACGACCCAAACGGATTGAAATAGGAATCGAAACCCTAATGGATCGAGAGTGATAGAAAGAGAACTCACCGATCCAGTGAGCCCAATCCAGAGAGAAGATCAGTTAAGCGCGGGTGTCATCGCCTATGTCACCAAGAGAGAAATCCGTCCAAAAAACTCTCAGAAACACTGGAACCGAGAGCAATTGAGAGGGAGAGACCGGTTCTCTAGTTTCCGCCGGAGATTCGAGACCCCGTCGAGAGAGTGATCGAGAGGGAGAAATCAGTTCTTTGGTTTTTGCCGGAAATCCGAGAAATCCTCTAGAGAACGTGTCAGATCTGACGAAGAAAGAGACGCTAGTGTCCTTGCCGTTGTTGTAACCGCCACCGTTTTTGCTGATGTCGCCACGATCAAGCGAACCAGAGAGAGAATTAGGGAGAGAAGGAGTCGCCAGCGAGAGAGAGAAATTCGAGAGGCAGAGTGCCCGTGCGAGTGCAAGTGGGAGAGAGAGAATTCGATCGAGAGGGATTCCTCCGGTACTTTTCGGTTTTTCGCCAACTCCCAAGTAGAGAGAGAGAGAGAGAGAGAGAGAGAGAGAGAGAGATTGAGAGAGAATCCAAGAGAGCGTCTCAGAGGAGAGAGAGAGTGAGTGGGAGCAGAGAGCCCCTCAGGGGAGAGAGGGAGCGAGCGAGAGCAGAGAGCCCCTGAGAGAGAGAATCAATGCACGAAAATTTTAGGGAGAGAGAGAGAATCTTGTTAAATGGCTTCCCCGCGCCAAAAAATGAGCGAGCCTTTATATATTTTTTTGAGCATTTTTTCCCTTTTGTCTTTTTGTTTCCTTTTTGTTTCTTTTTGTTTTCTTGTTTTCATTCTTTTTTTTTATGGCTCTTTATTTTTTATATTTTTCTTGCAAAATGAATGATTAAAATGTTGACAAAAAATTTCAAGTGTCAACAACTGCCCCTCTTTGAGTGGGATTTCGAAGAGGTTCCACTCAAAGACAAAATTGATACCTGCAATCTTTAGTCGACCCAACTTCGGAATAGAGGAAAGACAAAAGCAATGATATTTGGTTAGGGACATACCTGATACTTGCCTTTGCTCATGAGGGTATCTAAACTCTTGTTGGGGTTTATTCACTCTGTCTGTGTTTCTCTCTCTTGTGGAATAGAATGAAGGCAATGAAAATCACTAAATGAAAAAGGAATGGTTTAAGGATAAACTAAAAATTGGAAGATAAGATTTAAGGATAACCTAGGACTTGAAGACAAGGTTTAAGGACAACTTGAAACCGTGTTGACAAGGTTTAAGGATAACCTGGAACCGTGTGGCTGGGAGAAAGGTCTCACCGCGTAAAAATGGATTTCGACTGGGGGAATTGTCTCACTGGATGTGATGTCTCATCGTGTAAAAACGGGTTTCAACTGGATGTGATGTCTCACTGTGTAAAAACGGGTTTCGATTGGATGTGATAGTCTCACCGTATACAAACGGGTTTCGACTGAGAGAAAGATCTCACCGTATACTAATGGGTTTCGATTAGATGTGAAAGGTCTCACTGTGTAAAAACGGGTTTCGACTAGATGTGATAATCTCAACGTGTAAAAATGGGTTTGGACCAGGAAAAAGGGTCTTACCGTGTAATAACGAGCTTTGACCGGAAAAGGGTCTTACCGTGTAATAATGGGCTTTGACCGGGAAAAGGGTCTTACCGTGTAATAACAGGCTTTGACCGGGAAAAGGGTCTTACCGTGTAATAATGGGCTCTGACCAGGAAAAGGGTCTTACCGTGTAATAACGGGCTTTGACCGGGTATGATTTTCAAAATTGCTGGAAAACCAATCTTGTGAAATAACATTAATTGTCAAATCCTTTCAGAGAAGATTTTAACAAAATGAGATTTGATTAACCATCTAAGGGTTAGATCAAATATGCCAAGTGGAAATATTCTAATCAAAAGAGGTCTTTCACATTAGCTCTAAAAAATGGCTTTTGTTCTCCACCATTGATATGGGAAAACTGTTTAAATCTCACTGGAGAAGTCTCACTTAACCTATGTCTAAGGCTTTCGGAAACGTTCACAGTGAATACAATCCAGTGATCAAAAGGTCTTTTAAAGGGACCGTAATGATGGCTTGGTCATGGGCTTACACAAAGGGTATGCACTTTGAGGCCAAGAAATGAATATCCAATCAATGTCACGACCTGATCTCGCCGCCCCTCAAGAAGTCCAAGGTGGGGAAAGGTCGGGTTTAGGGGTACTTGATCTCAAGATCGCGAGCTCTCCCAAGCTCGTACCCCGTGTGACAGTATGTTTATTATGCGATCTAGTTGTTTATAACAACCTAAAAATATACAGGAGTCGCCACTAGCCTTGTTTTTGGGGTCGGCTAGAAACCCAATCGAGGGTCGGGAGTATTCCCTCGATTCCTACGCAACCAGATATCTAGGTTCGGGGACTTGGGTTAAGCTAATGTTGCTATTAGCGCCATTTCGGTACCTAAACAGTATGTTGTGTTTTTCCTAACATGTCCATGCATTTCTTTTTATATTTTCAGGATCGTCAATTCTATACGAAATGATCATGCGTGGTGAATTACTTCCATTCTATTCTATTTCTAAAAAAAAGAAAGGAAAACAATCAATAAAATTGAAAGTGCAAGACATTAAGTAAACAATCAAGAAAAACAGTTAAACCTAATCATGTAATTCTAAAAATATAAAAGAGAAAACAATCGGGAAAGAAAGGAAACGCACAACTTGTCGGGTTTTATACAATGCATGGAACCCGAGACATATGTCGGGAAAACAAATAGTACATGACAATGGTCGGAATGGACATCGACCTCCACCATCTTCACGCTTTATCCATGTTCAGGATCCTATTCTAAACCTAGTCTAAGAAATAAGAATCCCTTGCCTCATCTTATATGACTAAGACAATGCATAGAAATCATTATTACAACGAATAGACATAGGCATCAGACATGAACATGAATCCAGCAAAATCAAATCACAAACAGGACAAAATACAAGGCATGTTTAAAGGTTCGTAAGACCACCTAGACAATGTACAAAAATGTGAAACTTGCACGTGACATAAGGTTGAATGTGAAAAAGGTTTGGGTAAACATTTAACCCTAAATCAAAATGCAAAGAAGTCACACAAGTCATTAACATTGCAAAGTGACTTAGGACTGAGAATGTCATGCTTGACAAATTCCAATTGCAATTAGCCAAATGGGTGCATGATATTCATATCAAACGAGATTCAAATATGATATGCCATGTATTAATGCGAAACTTGTGACACGTGTTTCAAATGTCAAGAAGACAATGAGGCACAAGTTTCATGCATACAACTTCGTAAAAAATGCAGCAAAATATCAAGATGTCATGACACATTAATAGTGATTTGATCTAAAAAGAAAATCTGAAGAATATGAAATTTTACCACAGCGCGAACAAAAGAAAGGCGAACAACTTTTGTTAAAGACCCAATCTTAGAATCCTTAACAAGAAAATCATAGAAGAAAGACAAGAGGTCAGCTCCAACAAGGGAACAACAGGGGTTCTGAATCTTATTTTATGACAGATTTCTATCATGCACATCACAAGAGAAGTTGAGTCCAATTGATGTGCAAATCATGCAAAATCAGCATCATAAGAAAGTGACAGACAATCGGGCCCACAATAACAGTATATGCATTTCTGACTAAGGCAAATTCCAGATTTCAGAATGGATTAGAAAAAAAAATGTTAAACATAGCAAACGATGGTCGATTCAGGCATGCGATATATCATTTTAAAGCTTGAGATGTCAATTACAATTATCTAGGAGACTTTAAGTCCTAATAACATCATCTACCAGCTCATTTCGAGGACCGAAGCATATCAGTCAAAATAGGCATACGAATTTCCACATCAGAGCAGAACACAACAATTTTCCAGAATTATTTCCTAACTTTTAAAGAAGATTTCATATGGCTAATGATATCGGATCAGGGTGTATTATAGCTCGTTGGAAAGCTAGTCAAACCATCTTCAGCTCTCATGAAGGCATCAAACACAGAAAACCACAGGAACCAGCTCATATCAGGTCATTTGCACAAAAGGTCATCCAAAACAGAGAATCAATCAGAACAGCAAATCAATCTGAAACTACTGTAGAATCAACCGACTTTGTAGGTGTTTTTCGATGACTGAACGATGTCCGTTCAGGCCATGCAACATATCAATTCGAAGCTCTAGAAGTGTATTTTATATGTCTAGAAGGGCTCGAAATCAAAAAAACCTTATCTAACACCTTGTTTCAGCCAAAACAGAAAGTGATATATCAGGTATACGAATTTGCAGATCAAGGCAAATCAAGTTCAAAGAAGATAAGATAATCAGATTCAGCATGTAGATTGAAATAAAGGAGAGAAAACAAGCATAGGAAGTCAACCAAAATGGTCCATCACTAAGCCCATGCATTTTCATCATAATCCTTAGCTTCTACTCTTTCTCATAAACCAGATCTATCAAGACAACAGGGAATAGCTGAATGATAACCCATGTAAAAAAAATACGCCTAAAAGAGAAGCGAAATCCAGCCTCCATTCAGTTTCATGTTTAGGCATTTCTTTGACAAACTCAAACAGCATTGTTGTTGCTGGCCCTAGCAAAAACTGAATCTAAGCATTAGATGCCAGGTTCACAGATCGTCCAACACGCACCAAAGATATAAAATCCTTTCCTGATATAAAATCATTTGTTGTTGAGGAAATGTTTCTCCACTAAGGTGAACTTTGGGCACAACTCATACCAGTTTACCGACAGCTACAAACTCATAAAGGGGGGAAAATGCCAGACAGCAATCCAGATTGAAGTGCACCAATGAATTCACAATTTTCTTGGCAGAGAACATATTCAATATTGTGAACAAGGAACTCTAAAAAATGAACACATCAGCATTAGGGGACCAATTTTTATTAAAAAAAATCAACTTTCTTCTTTTGAGTGTCCTGCTTGCTTAGCTTGCTTTGCACTGGATATGTATCTAATCCGAGAATTTCAATAACAAATCCTAAAACGGCTAGCTACTAAGTTCCGAAATGAAAGGAAACGAAATACAAGTAAAGTCTATACAACAAAACTAATGTATCGATCAAGCAAAGGGAAGCTCTCAATCAGAATCAGAATCGAAACACACATTGATTTGGTTCAGGAATTTTATCGAACAGGTGCTAGACACTTCGGCCAAAGGATCTAGATGTGGAAATAAGAGAGAAGTCATATCCAAACTTATCACGGAGGCTCGAACGTCATTGGATTTCATGCAGGAGTAATCGAGCACTCGATCTCTACCCTCAGTAGAAACAGAGCATGCGAATTAAACACCTCACCTGACTTCACCATTCGCCGGGAACCACGACCTATAGAAGAGAGCGTTCCTTTTGGCGTCGTAGAACAAACTCGTGCTCTACTGGCAGGCGTGGCGATTCTAATGGTTTTCAGTCCCACTTCAGGAAGATGCCAGGTTCGGTCGGTTCACTAGTTGAATCGACAAGAGGATGATTCTCCATCGTTCGTCGGCGTGAAAAAGCACATGTTCGAAGGGAACAAAGAAAACGAGATCGGAGATGGAAAACCCTCGGAAATGACTTGATCGAGAGAAAAATCGTTGGTGAACCTTCTCCGGACTCAGTGCAGATATGAGCCTCGCACCTCCAACTCCTCAACTGACAGTTGCTCAAGCCAGCCGGATCGAGAGATTCCGATCCTTAGAGACAGAGTCGAGAGAAAAACCCCGACGGTAGATGATGAATAGGAAGATGATCGGAAGCCGCTGTCGTCACTACCATCGATCGAGCTTCGGATCTCTATCCTCAGAACTCGGAGCGCGGAGCCAGCGCCGAGGCAAGCAGGTGATTGATAATGAATAGAAGAGGTCAAATCAAGCTTCGCCGCTTTTGCCGTCGCTGCTACCGACGCCGATCAGTTTCGGAAACCGGATCCTCGAGCAAACTCCTCACCGAATAGAGGACACACCTCTGTGGCATCCCAAAATTCAAAGTCAAGTTATAAGGTGTGTTAAAGTCTCTAATTAGGTAATGAAATTACCTATGGTTTAATGCTTTAGCCATTAGTCTCTTTTTAAGATTAGGTGATTTGTGCTTGTGTTTATGAGATTTTACATTAGATAGATTAATGATGATAATCTATGCTTGGCCATGCATCTTATGAATTAAATTCCTTTAAATAAAATGTCACAAGACTTTGGCCATGTGGAATTTCAAAATTAAAATTTATAGAAGAAATTATAAAAAAAAGAAGGGGAAAATTAAATTTTTAATTAGGTTGGGCCTTAGGCCCATTGGCCTAAGCTTTAGTGGGCCAAGCTAGACTGCCCAATAGGAGCCCATGGAGGGGCCGTCGACCGGCCCATTGAGGCCCAAGGAGGTGTGGCCATCGGCCAAAAAGGAGGCCCAAGAAGAGGAGGCCCAAGCCCATGCATGAGCTTTGCCAAGTGGCAAGGAGGAGCTCATGCATTGGCCAATTGAAAGGCAATCAAATGATTGCAAATGATGAGGTTTAAGGGGAAATAAAAGGGAAGAAGAGGAGAGAGAGTGGCCAGTTGTGTTGTTCGGCCAAGAGAGAGATTTCGCGAGAGAGAGGGAGGAGAAGCCGAGAGGAGGAGTCGCCATTTGCCGCCGTGTTTGCTGCCGTGTGCCTCCGTTCGTGTGGTCTAGAGGCAAGTTGGGAGTTCACTTTCTACTCTTGCACCAATGTTTTGCATGTTTGGTCGAAATCTAGGATGTTTGGAGGTGTGGGTGTGAAGCAAATGTGTTTGATACTTGAGATGCATGCTGTTTTCGCAGAAACAGTTTGAGTCAGAACTTTGTGAGAGCTTGCATGCATTTTTGGAGTTCGATTTTGACTTTTATCTCTTCATAAAAGTTGTATCTAACATCTTAAACTACAACATACTAAAATTTGGTGCAAAATGATGGATATTTAAGGGGTTAAACTCTCATCCTACGGAGACCTCAGATCTGGAACGATTTCACTGACCTTTTGATGGATTTGTGATTGCATGTTGATTTGTACAGAGAATCTCTCTTCGATTTCTTCATGAAAGTTGTAGGGGACATCTTAAACTACAACATACTAAAATTTTAAGTAAAATGAACAATTATAACCTAGTAAATAGACTTAATCTTGAAGACGGTAATTCTGGAGACGTGGTACAGGACACCCGAGACTTCACGGACCTAAATGACGACTATACTCTGGATATTTGACTTGGATCTCTTCATGAAACTTGTATAGAACATCTTTATGTAAAACATATCCACATTTCAGAGGAAACGAAGAAGAATAGGTAGGTGAAGACTCAGCATTTCGGAGAAGCATACACTGGACGATTCGGTGTTAGATCCAGAAGCTTCGTGTGACTGTAGAAAATAATATAAAAATAATTTGGCTTGGAAGTATTCATAAAAAATGTACTTTAGTGTCTTGGCTATAACTTGGTAAAATTTCGTAATTTTTGAAGGTCGTATGGATATTTTAATCAAATTATTTCGGAAACTGTGCATTCTGATTTCATCCGAAAAATTTCATGCTGTTTTGTGTGATTTATGGAATTGTGTGATATTCTATTTGGCCATGTGTTTTGCATGAAATCATTATCCTATTGTCTTGTTTATTACTTGCCTTAATTTTTATGATTTTTGATAATTATATAGATATTTAAATTTAATATTTTTGAAAGTGGCACAAGCTGGAATTTAAATAAATGTAAAAAAGGCATGATAAATGGATTATTTTAATTGGCATAAATTCCATAAACTTTATTTTATAAATAATTGCACCATGTAGCATGTAAGATGAGGTCGTGATGTATGCATGACAATGAATTGAGATGCATGTGTGAATTCAATGTTGAACATGATTTTTGGTTGCCATTGCATCATATGCCATGCTAAATTGAGACCGAAATTGGTGAACATGAATAATGTTAAATGAGGAGATTGTTGTGGCGGATGATAATGCCCGGGATGGGGGGTGCCGGATGCCCGGAATGTATAGAGATACATTGCTGGATGGCCCTGGGAGTTTCAGGATGCCCGGAAAGGTTGGGTGCTGGAAGCCTCGGAGGTCTTTGCCCGAGGGGATGCTACGTGATGCCAGTTGGGATGCGAGATGCCCGAAATGTGGGGGTGCCAGATTCCCGGTGGCCTTGAATGGCTGAATGCCGAAGGTTTTTCTGGCGATGCCAGGATGGGGTGCGAGTGTAAAGTATGAGATGAAAGTGGTGATCCGAGGAAGGGTGATGTGGTGATCAAATTGAAAGTTAAAAGTGGAAATTGAGACATGCATATATGATATGATGATGGTCACCTATGGCATAATGACATGCATATATGTTAAGATATGATGATGATCACCCATGACATGATGATGATATGCATATATGTTATGATATGATGATGATTACCCATGACATGACGATGATATGCATATGTGACATGATATGATGATGATCACCATGGTATGATGATGATATGTATGATATGATATGATGGTGGCATCCCAAAAATTCAAAGCCAAGCCATAAGGTGTGTTAAAGTCTTTAATTAGGTGATAGAATTTCCATGGCTTATGTTTTAGCCATTAGTCTTTTAATTAGATGATTTGTGTTTATGATTGCGAAAATTTAAATTCGATAGATTAATAATTTATGCTTGGCCATGTGCTTAATAAATTAAATTTCAATAGCCAAGATGCCCCAAGACTTTGGCCAAGATAGCATTTGAATTTGGAAATAATTATAGAAAGGAATTCAAAAAAAAAAAAAAGGGAAGAAGGGAGTTAATTTTTAGGAATGGGCCTTAAGCCCATTGGCCTAAGCTTAGTGGGCCGAATGGCCAGCCCAAATGGAGGCCCACGGAAGGGTTATCGCCGGCCCATTAAGGCCCAAAGGAAGAGGTGGCCGGCCCATGCATGGACCTTGCCAAGTGGCGAAGGGGAAGGCCATGCATTGGCCATGGTTGAGGCAAAACAATCATTAGCAATGATGGGCTCTAGGGGGGTATAAGAGGAGAGGAGAGAGAGAAGGTGGCCGGATTTCTTTTGGCTGAGAGAGAGGGTGCGAGAGAGAGAGAGATTTCGAGAGAAAGAGGGAGAGGCCGAGACAGAGAGGAAGGAAGGAGTCGCCGTCGCCGCCGCGTCTGTCCGCTGTACGCCGCCGTTTGCTCATCTTAGAGGCAAGTGGAGTCCTCTAGCTTCTCTTGCATGTTTGTGTATTGTTTGCTTGCTAGATTTTTGGTGTTTTAAGTGAGAAAAACCGAGGTAAGGTTGGTTTGTTCTTAAGTCGTGTGACTGTTCTTGCTCGGATTGTGTGAGTCAGTAACTTGTTTGAGCTTGCATGTGTATTTGGAGTCCGATTTTGGCTTTGATGTCTTCATGAAAGTTGTAGATAACATCTTGAACTACCACATACTGAAATTTTGTGAAAAATGATGGAGATTTGAGGGGTTAAAGTCTTGTTATACGGAGACCTCAGATCTGGAGAGTTTTTACTGACCTCTTGCTAGATTCGTGGTTGCATGTTGGTTTTTGTTGAGAATATCACTTCGGTTTCTTCATGAAAGTTATAGGAGACATCTTAAACTACAACATACTCAAATTTCAAGTGAAATGAACAAGTATAGCCTAGTGAATCGACTAGATCTTGAAGAAGATGATTCTGGTGATGTATTCCGAGATACCCGAGACTTCAAGGACTTAAATGATGACTATAATCTGGTTATTTGACCTAGATATCTTCATGAAACTTGTAAAGGACACCTTGATGTACAACATATCCAAGTTTCAGAGGAAACGAAAGATAATAGCTAGGTGAAATCTCAATATTTTGGAGATGTGTTCACTGGACAATGCAGTAATGGATCCAGAAGATTCGTGAGGTTGTATAAAATAATCTAGAAAGAATCTGGTTTGAAGTTCTGCATGAAAGTTGCACGAAATTGTCTTGGCTATCACTCTGTAAAATTTCGTAATTTTTGGAGGCCATATGGATGTTTTAATCGAATTTATTCAGAAACTGTGCATTCTGGTTGTTATCCGAATATTATGTGCTATTTTGTGAAAATTGTGAAATTGTGTGAAATTCAAGTTGGCCATGAATTTTGCATGCAATTGTCATTCTATTGGTTTGATTAATGATTGCTTGAGTTTTTATGATTTTGGGAAAATCATAGATATTGAATTTAATATTTATTTATGAAAATAAATAAATATGATAATAAAAATAAATAATAATAAAATAATAATAAAATAAAAGGGATTATTTTATTGGCCATAAATTTCATTGAATTTATTACTAAATAATTATGCATTGTTGCATGTATGATAAGACATTGGTGTATGTATGACCATGAATTGTGACGCATGTGTGAATCATATGCCATGTTAAATGAGATCAAAGCAATGATAAATGTGGATAATGATAAGTGAGTAAGTGGTTGTGGTGGAGGATGAGGCCGGAATGTACAGAGATGCATTGCTGGAATTCCCTGGGAGATTCAGGATGCCCGGAATGTGGGGGGCCGGAAGCCTTATCGGAGGTCTTTGCCCGAAAGGAATGCCTCGCGATGCCAGGATTGGGGTGCGAGATGCCTGGCTAGAAGGGTAAAGGCCGGAAGCCCTGTCAGAGGTTTCTGCCCGAAGGGAATGCCTTGTGATGCTAATTGAGATGCGAGATGCCCGGAATGTGGGGGGCCGAAAGCCCAGTGGCCATGGGATGGCTGGAATGCTGGGAACCCTGTCGGAGGTCTTTGCCCGAAGGGATGATGAAATTGATGATATGAGGAATGGGTGATGTGGTGATCAAACTTAAAGATAAAAAATGAAAAATGAACCCATGATATGATATGCATGATGATATGCATGATGATGATGATGATGATGATATGTGATGTGATATGATGATCACCCATGATATGATATGCATGATGATATGCATGATGATGATGATGATGATGATGATGATATGTGATGTGATATGATGATCACCCATGATATGATATGCATGATGATATGCATGATGGTGATGATGATGATATGTGATGCGATATGATGATCACCCATGATATGATATGCATGATGATATGCATGATGATGATGATGATGATATGTGATGCGATATGATGATCACCCATGATATGCATGATGATATGCATGATGATGATGATGATGATGATATGTGATGTGATATGATGATCACCCATGATATGATATGCATGATGATATGCATGATGATGATGATGATGATGATATGTGATGTGATATGATGATCTTCCATGATATGATATGCATGATGATATGCATGGTGATCATAATGATGATGATGACATGTATGATGATGATGATATACATGAATGTGTTATGAATTGATATGATGATGCATGATAGTATGCGCATGGCTGTAAGGTAAGGAATGCCTGCAATGTATGATGATACGCATGATGCATTGAGTTGTTATTGGATTTCCCTATCTGCTGAGTGGTTGTACTCACCCCTTTTGGGGAATAACATTTTAGATTAGCAGTACGCCACTTCCTGTCGTCACGCGGGGGGTGTTTTACGGTCTACCATCCGATGTAGAGGTTGAGTGTGCTGAGATAGATTGTCCCTCTGTTCCCGGACTGACTTTTATTCGAGTACGCTATCTAGTGATGTATGACATAGGCCTGGCTGGGGGCCCTGTCATTCAGGAGTTTATTTCTGTGCACGTTCGTCGGGATGGAGCGATGCGAGGGATGTTGCCGTCGCCACCGCCTGATGCACCGGGTTGGGTGTGAGACCCGCGTGCGATGAGTAGGAGCCGGATCTTTTTGATGTAGATAGCCGACACTTTCGATAGGGGGTTTATG
Source organism: Eucalyptus grandis x Eucalyptus urophylla (assembly GCA_028830015.1). NCBI lineage: Eukaryota > Viridiplantae > Streptophyta > Magnoliopsida > Myrtales > Myrtaceae > Eucalyptus > Eucalyptus grandis x Eucalyptus urophylla. Next base: position 23,181,003 of record CM054200.1, on the reverse strand, counting down.
CTCGTATGATGTTGAGGGTCGATAGTTTCTTTTTGAGGTTTTAGGCTGGATGTGGCTGAGTCCTAGCCTTTCCTTTTGTTGTACCGACCCGAAGGGAATCCCATCATGTTATATATGTATGTAAGCGAAGTGTCGTGGCATGTTTATGAAAGTCCTGATGTTTAGTGGTGTGTATTTGTATCATGGTCGGTAGGGGGAGAGACGGTGATGTTTTAATTTGCTTCCGCATAATGAGTCGCGCTGGGACCCTTTTTTTAAAAAAAAAATGTGTCTACGAATTAGGACACTTCTTCGAAAGATAGAAAGGTAATAAGGAGTAACATTGGCGCTGGTGACAACCTGCAAAGGGTTCGGGGTGTCACAGCCGTCCTTTTTGGTATCAAAGCGAATGGTTATAGGTGGAGTGATAAGGAGCCTCATTTGGAGATTGAGGAACATGATGACAATGCACACCATAGGATCTAAAATGAAATAATTGAATAACGGGTGATGAGTATTCACTCGTAGATCCCCAGTAGTTTATTTTGAGTTGCTTTTAGGTACTAGTAACATGTATATGTTACTTATGTAGTAGTAGTAATTGCTTTGAATGGAGGCAGTGAGTCTCAGATTATTAGAAATTGCAGGAAAGTCATGGTGCGAGCTGGAAGTGCTGATCCATCGAGGGCTGAAGCCTCTGCTGCAAGGGCTGAACCCCGAATGGAAGATATCCTGCAGGCATTAGCCAATATTGAAAATCTGATGGAAAGGCAGGCGCAGCAACAACCCGGAGCAGAACGCCGTCCTCAAGGACTAGTGGAGCAGTTTTTGAAGCTGAAGCCACTTAAGTTTAATGGAATGGGAAGTCCTGAGGAGGCGGAGCAATGGATTGATGGAATGGAACGAATTTTCCGGCTGTTGGACTGCACTAATGCTGAGAAAATAGTCTTAGCAGAGTACCAGTTGGAGGGAAATGCGAAGTTTTGGTGGAGAGCTTCGAAGGACATAATCTTTCCACCAGATACTAATGTTAATTGGGAGGAGTTTGTTAGGGCTTTCAATAGAAAGCATTTCTCTAATTATGCTAAGGATAGAAAGATTACTGAATTTGTTTAGTTAGAGCAAAAAGGATTGACAGTAGATCAGTATGAGGCTAGATTTTCTGAATTGTCTAGATATGCTCCTAAATTGATTGAGGATCAGGAAGAGAAGGCTAAGAGATTCCTGAAAGGATTGAGGACTGACATTAGGAAGCAACTGGTGCCTTTGAACATAAGAGATTATAATGAGATTTATGAAAGGGCACAGTTAGTGGAGCAGGAGCTGTTGAGAGAGCGGTCGGAGTTTAAGAAACCGTTGAATTTTAGTGATGTGAGAAAAGGGGAAGAGACCTTATTCTGGTCAAGGTCAGACCTGGAATGTGAAGAAGAAGAGTAACTTTGGAAATTTTGGAGGGGCAAGGATTGGTCTGAATATAGGTAAAGCACCCTATCAGCCTGGTATTTGTCAGAAGTGTAGTGGACGCCATGGTTCAGGACCTTGTACGGGACAACAGAAATGTTTTGGTTGTGGACAAGTGGGTCATCTTAGGAGAAATTGCCCACAAGAGAGGTCGTAGGTGAGTGTTGGCTCGGTGCGACAAGGATATCAGAGCGCTGTTAGGTCGAATCCGCAAGGAAATCCTCAGAGATCGCCTGCACAAGGAAGGGTGTATGCGATTACCCAGGAGGAAGCGGAAGCTTCCAAAAATGTTATCTTAGGTACGATTCTTATTAATGGTGAAAAGGCATATGCATTGTTTGACACGGGTGCAACGCATTCGTTTGTGTTTGAAAGATATAGATGTTTGAATAAGATAGAAGTTATGCCTCTTGAGACGCCTCTTTGTGTTTCCACGCCTTTAAAGGATATGGTATTGTCTACGCTGGTGTGTGGGAATTGTAAGATATCAATGGGAGGAAAGGATATGGAAATAGACTTGGTTGTAATGGCTATGTATGATTTTGACGTTATTATAGGAATGGACTGGCTTCGTAAGTATCGGGCTAGAATGGATTGCTATAGAAGAGTGATTCAATTCGTTTTACCTGATCAGTCTAGTTGTGAATTTTTAGGAGGTCAGACCCATTTTCCTGTAGCGCTTATTTCGACAGTAGAAGCCTGTAAGTTACTTGACAAAGGATGTCAAGGGTACCTAGCTATAGTTAGAGATTATGCAAGGAAGGAGCCTAATCTTGAGGAAGTTCATGTGGTTAACGAATTTCAAGATGTATTTCCTGAGGAATTGCCTGGATTGCCGCCAGAGTGGGAGATTGAATTTGAAATTGAATTAATGCCTAGAATAAGACCAATATCGAAAGCCCCATATAGGATGGCCTTAGTTGAATTAAAGGAGTTGAAAGTGCAACTGCAAGAGTTGCTTGACAAAGGATTCATTAGACCAAGTGCTTCACCGTGGGGTGCACCGGTCTTGTTTGTGAAAAAGAAAGATGGATCGATGCGCTTGTGTATTGATTATAGGCAGCTGAATCAGGTGACCATTAAGAATAAGTATCCTTTGCCTAGAATTGATGACTTGTTTGACCAACTCCAGGGAAGTTCGGTCTTCTCTAAGATTGACTTGAGATCGAGATACCATCAGTTGAGAATTAAGAAGGAGGACATTCCTAAGACTGCGTTCAGGACTCGTTATGGACACTATGAGTTCCTTGTTATGCCATTTGGATTGACTAACGCGCCGGCTGCATTTATGGATTTGATGAATAGAATATTTCAGCCTTATTTAGACCAGTTTGTGATTGTTTTTATTGATGATATTCTGGTATATTCAAAAGGGCTTAAAGAGCATGAGCAGCATTTGAGAATAGTTTTGCAGACCCTGAGAGAGCATAAGTTGTATGCTAAGTTTAGTAAATGTGAATTCTGGTTGGACCAGATAATATTTCTAGGACATGTGGTGTCAGGAAAAGGAATTGCAGTAGATCCAGCAAAAGTTGAAATGGTAGTGAATTGGCTGAGACCGACGACACCTACTGAAATACGAAGTTTCTTAGGACTGGCTGGTTATTATAGAAGGTTCATTGAAGGATTTTCAAGACTGGCAGGACCTTTAACTAAGTTAACTCGAAAGAATGTGAAGTTTGAATGGAATGGAGAATGTGAAAGGAGTTTTCAGGAGCTCAAAAGGAAATTGACTTCGACTCCAATTCTGACTATACCTACTGGACCTGATGGTTTCACAGTGTATAGTGATGCATCTTACAAAGGACTAGGATGTGTGTTGATGCAGCATGGCAAGGTTGTAGCCTATGCATCCAGACAATTGAAACCCCATGAGCTGAATTACCCGACGCATGATTTAGAGCTAGCAGCTATAGTGTTTGCCTTAAAGATATGGAGACACTATTTGTATGGGGAAAAGTTTGAGATTTATACGGATCATAAGAGTTTGAAGTATCTGTTCTCACAAAAGGAGTTGAACATGAGACAAAGGAGGTGGATGGAGTTGTTGAAGGACTATGATTGTGAGATAAGATATCATCCGGGAAAAGCGAATAGAGTAGCAGATGCTCTTAGTCGAAAGTCAGCTATGGAAATAGCTAGTTTGAGAATGGCAGAATGGGAATTGTTAGAATCTGTAGCAAATTCGGAGTTTAAATTAGAAACAGATTGTCTTACTGGCAGGCTTAGCACATTAAGGATTGAGCCAGAGATTATCTAGAAAATTAAAATCCTGCAAGAATCTGACCCAGAGATTTTGAAGGTGAAAGATGCTGTATCTTTAGGGAAAAGATCAGAATTTTAGATCTCTGATGATGGAATAGTAAGATGTCAAGGACGACTTTGTGTTCCCGACAATGAGGAGTTAAGGAAGGAAATTCTGTCTGAGGCACATAAGAGTAATTATAGTATCCACCCAGGTAGTACAAAGATGTACAGAAATTTGTGTCAGCAATTTTGGTGGAATGGTATGAAGGCAGATACGGCTAAGTACATATCTCAATGTTTGACATGTCAGCAAGTAAAAGCGGAGCATCATAAACCCGCAGGACTTTTGAGACCATTAGACATTCCAGAATGAAAATGGGAACATATAACGATGGACTTTGTGCAAGGATTGCCAAGGACATCAAGTAGTCATGATTCAATTTGGGTGATAGTGGATCGTTTGACTAAGTCGGCTCATTTCTTAGCGATTCACATGGACTACCCAATGGATAAGTATGCGGACATGTATGTAAGACAAGTGGTACGCTTACACGGTGTTCCAGTGACTATTACTTCAGATCGAGATTCGAGGTTTACTTCGAATTTTTGGAGAAGTCTTCAAGTTGCGTTAGGATCTAAGCTTCAATTTAGTACTGCTTTCATCCTCAGACAGATGGTCAGTCAGAAAGAGTGATCTAGATATTAGAGGATATGTTAAGGGCTTGTGCAATCGATTTCAAAGGAAATTGGGATGAAAGATTGCATTTGGTAGAGTTTGCCTATAATAATAGCTTTCGGAAAAGTATAGGCATGGCACCTTATGAGGCATTATATGGAAGGAGATGTAGGACTCCTGTCTGTTAGAGTGAAGTGGGTGAAAGGAAGTTGACAGGACCCGAACTGGTACAAGTAACCGCTGAGGCTGTTGAAGTTATCATAGAAAGACTTAGAGCAGCTCAGAGTAGACAGAAAGGCTACGCAGATAGGCGTAGAAGGCCTTTGGAATTTAGTGTAGGAGACCATGCATTCCTTAAGGTATCTCCAATGAAAGGAATATCTCGATTTGGGATGAAGGGTAAGCTAAGACCTAGGTTTGTTGGACCTTTTAAAATTCTTGAGAGGATAAGGGATGTAGCTTATCGTTTAGCGTTACCTCCGAAGTTGGAAAATCTGCACGATGTGTTTCATGTATCAATGTTGAGGAAGTACCAGCCAGATCCTGGTCACATACTCAATCATGAAGCCATCAAAATGGATGAGAAAGTAAGGTACATTGAAGAGCCTGTGCAGATATTAGATCGAAAGGAGCAAATTCTTAGGACCAAGAAGATCCCATTGGTTAAGGTGTTGTGGCGACATCATGATATGGAAGAAGCCACATGGGAAAGTGAGGATCAGATGAAGGAAAAGTACCCCTATTTGTTTAAAGATGGCGCGAGTGGTGTTTGAATTTCGAGGACGAAATTCTATAAGGAGTGGAGAATTGTGGCATCCCAAAAATTCAAAACCAAGCCATAAGGTGTGTTAAAGTCTTTAATTAGGTGATAGAATTTCCATGGTTTATGTTTTAGCCATTAGTCTTTTAATTAGATGATTTGTGTTTATGATTGCGAAAATTTAAATTCGATAGATTAATAATTTATGCTTGGCCATGTGCTTAATAAATTAAATTTCAATAGCCCAGATGCCCCAAGACTTTGGCCAAGATAGCATTTGAATTTGGAAATAATTATAGAAAGGAATTCAAAAAAAAAAAAAAAAGGAAGAAGGGAGTTAGTTTTTAGGAATGGGCCTTAAGCCCATTGGCCTAAACTTAGTGGGCCGAATGGCCAGCCCAAATGGAGGCCCACGGAAGGGTTATCGCCGGCCCATTAAGGCCCAAAGGAAGAGGTGGCCGGCCCATGCATGGACCTTGCCAAGTGGTGAAGGGGAAAGCCATGCATTGGCCATGGTTGAGGCAAAACAATCATTAGCAATGATGGGCTCTAGGGGGGTATAAGAGGAGAGGAGAGAGAGAAGGTGGCCGGATTTCTTTTGGCCGAGAGAGAGGGTGCGAGAGAGAGAGAGAGAGATTTCGAGAGAAAGAGGGAGAGGCCGAGAGAGAGAGAGGAAGGAAGGAGTCGCCGTCGCCGCCGCGTCCGTCCGCCGTACGCCGCTGTTTGCTCATCTTAGAGGCAAGTGGAGTCCTCTAGCTTTTCTTGCATGTTTGTGTATTGTTTGCTTGCTAGATTTTTGGTGTTTTAAGTGAGAAAAACCGAGGTAAGGTTGGTTTGTTCTTAAGTCGTGTGACTGTTCTTGCTCGGATTGTGTGAGTCAGTAACTTGTTTGAGCTTGCATGTTTGTTTGGAGTCCGATTTTGGCTTTGATGTCTTCATGAAAGTTGTAGATAACATCTTGAACTACCACATACTGAAATTTCGTGAAAAATGATGGAGATTTGAGGGGTTAAAGTCTTGTTATACGGAGACCTCAGATCTGGAGAGTTTTTACTGACCTCTTGCTAGATTCGTGGTTGCATGTTGGTTTTTGTTGAGAATATCACTTCGGTTTCTTCATGAAAGTTGTAGGAGACATCTTAAACTACAACATACACAAATTTCAAGTGAAATGAACAAGTATAGCCTAGTGAATCGACTAGATCTTGAAGAAGATGATTCTGGTGATGTATTCCGAGATACCCGAGACTTCAAGGACTTAAATGATGACTATAATCTGGTTATTTGACCTAGATATCTTCATGAAACTTGTAAAGGACACCTTGATGTACAACATATCCAAGTTTCAGAGGAAACGAAAGAGAATAGCTAGGTGAAATCTCAATATTTCGGAGATGTGTTCACTGGACAATGCGGTAATCGATCCAGAAGCTTCGTGAGGTTGTATAAAATAATCTAGAAAGAACCTGGTTTGAAGTTCTGCATGAAAGTTGCACGAAAATGTCTTGGCTATCACTCTGTAAAAGTTCGTAATTTTTGGAGGCCATATGGATATTTTCATCGAATTTATTCAGAAACTGTGCATTCTGGTTGTTATCCGAATATTATGTGCTATTTTGTGAAAATTGTGAAATTGTGTGAAATTCAAGTTGGCCATGAATTTTGCATGCAATTGTCATTCTATTGGTTTGATTAATGATTTCTTGAATTTTTATGATTTTGGGAAAATCATAGATATTGAATTTAATATTTATTTATGAAAATAAATAAATATGATAATAAAATTAAATAAAAATAATAATAAAATAATAATAATAAAATAAAAGGGATTATTTTATTGGCCATAAATTCCATTGAATTTATTACTAAATAATTATGCATTGTTGCATGTATGATAAGACATTGGTGTATGTATGACCATGAATTGTGATGCATGTGTGAATCATATGCCATGTTAAATGAGATCAAAGCAATGATAAATGTGGATAATGACAAGTGAGTAAGTGGTTGTGGTGGAGGATGAGGCCAGAATGTACAGAGATGCATTGCCGGAATTCTCTGGGAGATTCAGGATGCCCGGAATGTGGGGGGTCGGAAGCCTTGTCGGAGGTCTTTGCCCGAAAGGAATGCCTCGCGATGCCAGGATTGGGGTGCGAGATGCCTGGCTAGAAGGGGAAAGGCCGGAAGCCCGGTGGCCATGGGATGGCTAGAATGCTGGGAACCCTGTCGGAGGTCTTTGCCCGAAGGGATGATGAAATTGATGATATGAGGAATGGGTGATGTGGTGATCAAACTTAAAGATAAAAAATGAAAAATGAACCCATGATATGATATGCATGATGATATGTGATGTGATATGATGATCACCCATGATATGATATGCATGATGATATGGATGATGATGATGATGATGATGATATGTGATGTGATATGATGATCACCCATGATATGATATGTGATGTGATATGATTATCACCCATGATATGATATGCATGATGATATGCATGATGATGATGATGATGATGATGATGATGATATGTGATGCGATATGATGATCACCCATGATATGATATGCATGATGATATGCATGATGATGATGATGATGATATGTGATGTGATATGATGATCACCCATGATATGATATGCATGATGATATGCATGACGATGATGATGATGATGATAATGATAATGATGATGATATGTGATGTGATATGATGATCACCCATGATATGATATGCATGATGATATGCATGATGATGATGATGATGTTATGTGATGTGATATGATGATCTTCCATGATATGATATGCATGATGATATGCATGGTGATGATAATGATGATGATGACATGTATGATGATGATGATATACATGAATGTGTTATGAATTGATATGATGATGCATGATAGTATGTGCATGGCTATAAGGTAAGGAATGCCTGCAATGTATGATGATATGCATGATGCATTGAATTGTTATTGGATTTCCCTATCTGCTGAGTGGTTGTACTCACCCCTTTTGGGGAATAACATTTCAGATTAGCAGTATGCCGCTTCCTACCGTCACGCGGGTGGTGTTTTACGGTCTACCATCCGATGTAGAGGTCGAGTGTGCTGAGATAGTTTGTCCCTCTGTTCCCGGACTGACTTTTATTTGAGTACGCTGTCTAGTGATGTATGACATAGGCCTGGCTGGGGGCCCTGTCATTCAGGAGTTCATTTCTGTGCACGTTCGTCGAGATGGAGCGATGCGAGGGATGTTGCCGCCGCCACCGCCTGATGCACCGGGTTGGGTGTGAGACTCGCGTGCGATGAGTAGGAGCCGGATCTTTTTGATGTAGATAGCCGACACTTTCGATGGGGGGTTTATGCTCGTATAATGTTGAGGGTCGATAGTTTCTTTTTGAGGTTTTAGGCTGGACGTGGCTGAGTCCTAGCCTTTCCTTTTGTTGTACCGACCCGAAGGGAATCCCATCATGTTATATATGTATGTAAGCGAAGTGTCGTGGCATGTTTATGAAAATCCTGATGTTTAGTGGTGTGTATTTGTATCATGGTCAGTAGGGGGAGAGACGGTGATGTTTTAATTTGCTTCCGCATAATGAGTCGCACTGGGACCGTTTTGTTTTGTTTTTTTTTTTTAAATGTGTTTGCGAATTAGGACACTTCTTCGAAAGATAGAAAGGTAATAAGGAGTAACATTGGCGCTGGTGACGACTTGCGAAGGGTTCGGGGTGTCACAATGATGATGTCATGATGATGATGACATGTGTATGATATGATGATGTCATAATGAATGGCATGTATGATGTTGTGATTGTATTGTATGATGCATTGAGTGGTTATTGGATTCCTTTACCTGCTGAGTGGTTGTACTCACCCCTCTTGGGGACCAACATTTCAGATTAGCAGCATGCCGCTCCCTGCCGTCACGCGGGGTGTGTTTTACGGCCTACCATCCGATGTAGAGGTCGAGTGCGAGGAGTTTGGCTGTCCTTTTGTTCATGGATTGACGTATATTCGAGTGCGTTGTTTAGTCATGTACGATGTAGGCCTGGCTGGGGGCCCGGTTGTCCAGGAGTTCATCTCCATCCACATTCGTCGCGACGGTGTGATGCGAGGGATGTTGCCGCCGCCACCGCCTGATGCATCGAGTTGGGTGTGAGGGCCCGTGCGTGACGAGTAGGAGCTGGATTTTTTGGGGATAGTTTAGCCGACACTGATGATGGGGATTTTACACATGAGTTGTAGTGGGTCGAGGGTTCTTTTTGGGATTTTAGGCCGGACGTGGCTGAGTCCTAGCTTTTCCTTTTGATGTACCGACCCAAAGAAAGCCCATCTTGAAAATATATGTAAATAAAGTGCCGTGGCTCGTCTTTTAATCAAGATGATTAGTGGTGTGTATTTGTATCATGGTTGTTGGAGGGAGAGATGGTGATGTTTTATTTTGCTTCCACTGATGAGTCGCGCTGGGACCGTTTAAAAAAAATGTGTCTACTAATTACGACGCCTCTTCTAAGAAGAAAGGTAATAAGGTGTAACGTTGGTGGTTGTGGCAACCTACAAAGGGTTCAGGGTGCTACAGCCTCCAATCGCGCACCGACAGAGGAAAACCCTAGCCTTCGACGAGAACTGCACAGAGAGAGAGAGAGAGAGAGAGAGAGAGAGAACGCTCAATCGAGAGAGAGTCCCCCGGGAGAGAGTTCGTTCGTGATCCAAAGAGACTCCCAGATAGAATCAGCGTCTGAGCATTTTTAGAGAGCGTAAGAGAGCGAGCCAAAAACCGTTCAAAGAGAGCCCCCCCTTTTCTATTATTTTCATTTCATTTCATTTTTTTTCTTTTTTTTTCTTTTTTTTTGTTTTCTTTATATTTTTTTAATATTTTTTTTGCAAAATGAATGTTTAAAACATCGACAAAAATTTCGAGTGTCAACAGCTGCCAGAAAGCACTGATCTCCGACCGCCGATGTCACCGCCTTCGGATCCCTACCCTCGGAACCGAACTGATATCTCCGACAGCTTGGCGCGATTTCGAGTCTCGCACCACGAGTTCCTCGATCAACAGTTGTTCTGTCTTCTAGAGTTGATTGAGAGAGAGAGAGTCTCCGATCGTGAGGATGCCGGATCCGGTGCGCTACTTCTCAAGAGGAGCATCGGGAGACTTGGAGGCGATCGTCGAGGGAGGGAGCGGAGCCATGGCTGGCACCGGAGGGTTCTTCATCGGCCTCCGAGATCGAGAAGAAATCGAGAGAGAGAGGAGGTTGTTACAACGAAAGAGAGGGAGTGTGCCAGTCAGTTTGGTCGTTTAGCCGAGAGAGCGGGAACCCAAGGAGAGAGAGAGAGCGTCTCTGAGAGAGAGAATACGCGCTAGAGAGAGAGAGAGAGTCCCCCAAGAGAGAGAGAGTTCGTGATCCAGAGAGACTCCCAGAGAGAATCAGCGTCCGAGCATTTTTAGAGAGCTAGAGAGAGCGTAAGAGAGCGAGCCAAAAACCGTTAAGAGAGAGCCCCCCCTTTTCTATTATTTTCATTTCATTTCATTTTTTTTCTTTTTGTTTTTTTGGTTTTCTTTATATTTTTTTTATATTTTTGTTGCAAAATGAATGTTTAAAGCGTCGACAAAAATTTCGAGTGTCAACAATCAATATCTTCATCAGGTTTACAAGTCAAGAATCTTGAAGATAAGATAAGATAGGATTGCTTCCACTCTTTCTAGCGGTAGCTCCTATGTGATATTCTCATTTCAACTCGAACCATCCCAATCGGAAGAGACTTCAGATAAGTGTTGTAGTGTTGGTTCGGGTGAGGCTTTGAAAGGTTTGAAAAACTTTTAGATATCAAAGGGTTAAAAAGTGAGTGATTATCTTGGCATCATTACCATCACACGACTTCTCAAAAATTCGACTCTTGAAATTTAACCAATCTTGAGAGTCATTTGGGTAATTTGTCTTGAGACATGAGAGCTTCACTCTTTGTTCTAATGATATTGCTTGCAATACATGTTTTCTCTTGCAAGACATTTTTTTTTTATTTTTCAACGAATGATCTTTTGCATGATCATGGATTTCCCTCTTTTTTGCATTCTTGCTTTTCTTTGCATTTTTTTTTCATGGGCATTGGCCTTGCTTTTACCAAGCACACTGCTTTTTCATGCTCCCTAGTTTTCATTCTCTTTTGAGTATCTAGGACTCTCGAGTGACATTTACAAACATTACCAATATTCTCAATTTTGTTGGTAAATCATGTGCCTTGCCCTAGTGTGGGGAGATAATCATCACCTGGGGTTATGAAAGAATTGTATAGGGCTCAATTTGGCTAAGCAAGGGATAACTGTGTTTGTGGTAGTGAACAGAATGCTCTTCTTCACTTTGGGATGCTTCGAGTTTCGATAAGAAATCACTTGAAGCTAGCACAAGAAGATTGATGCAAGTGAAAGAAATAAAATCTTTCTTAATCTTTTGCTCCATGATTTTCAACCAAGACCTCCTATTTTGCTCCAATATGGGATTGTTCTTGACAAGGTTATTTTGAAATGCTCCCTATTTGGTTCGAAGTGGCTTGCAAGGGATATCAATAGTGTTTGGGATTGAGAAATGAAATGCCTTTATCATTTCAAATCATGTATTCATCGTGAATGAACCCTATGCCCTAAGACATGGTTCTTTCCACTCAATTCTCTCAAAGAGTGTATGAGGACGTGTTTGGTAAAGGGGTTGCCTCTCATCATTTTAGGCACTACCACCTAGCATATTTAACAATCCTTTTCAGGTTTTCCAAAGCACACTTTGGTTAAACTCAACTCCCTGGGGAAATGAAAATATAATGAAATTTTGTCTGAAATGACATGTTTCCTTGACCCTACCGGGGAGATTTTTGGAAGTAAGATTGGACAAAATTTGTAGACAAAACAGGCTTTGCTTAGCACATGGGTTCATTTCTAGAGTTCTAACTGTACTTCTAGAATTCTAACCGACTCTTTTGGCATTCTAAAGGATAAGGTCACTTCTAAGTTCTAAAGAAGAATGGACACTTTTGAAAGTTTTGCACTCTTGAGATGAACCTCTTGCGGACAGGTAGAATCTTCATCAGAGATCTTGCAAAATGAACAAACATGCATATGCGATATGTATGCATGAAATGTATGATGCAAACATCCTAAAGTGGCTCGAATTCAATAAAAAAAAAATGGCTCAAAGGCCTTTCACTTTATTTATGGATAATACTTCTTGACATCATCAGCATTTACAGGTCTTGGCAATTCTTGACCATCCATTTGTACAAGGATTAATGCCCCACCCGGTAGCACTTTTCTTACAATATATGGACCTTCATAGTTTGGGTAAACTTCCCACGAGGATCTGGAATAATAGGTAAAACTTTTCTCAAGACAAGATCGTTAATCTCAAAATGCCTTGGTCTAACCTTACGGTTAAATGACCTAGCTACTCTCTTCTGATAGCTTTGTCCATGGCATAAGGCTTTTATCCTCTTTTCATCAATCATATTAAGTTGTTCAAATCTTTGTTGAACCCATTTAGCTTCAGAGAGTTTAATTTGAGAAAGTACCCTCAGTGAAGGAATTTCCACTTCCACGGGTAATACAGCTTCCATCCCATAAACCAATGAGAATGGTGTTGCCCCAGTCGAAGTACGAATCGAAGTTCGATAAGAAAACAGAGCATATGGCAACCAATCATGCCAATCACGATAATTTTCCGCCGTTTTGGCTAAAATCTTCTTGATGTTCTTATTTGCTACTTCCACAGTTCCATTCATTTGTGAGCGGTAAGGAGAAGAATTCAAATGGCGAATGTGGAATTCTCCAAGTAAATCATCCACCACTTTATTGTTCAAGTTTGATCCATTATCTGTGATGATCGCTTTAGGAACTCCATATTGGGCGATGATATCACGACAGATGAACTTTGCTACGCTTTTTGCAGTAACATGAGTATAAGAATTGGCTTCAATCCATTTGGTGAAGTAATCAATGTCTACCAAGATAAAACGATGTTCATTCGATGCTTTAGGATTAATCGGTCCGATGATGTCTGTGACATCCCAAATTTCATTGACCTTCATTAGCATAATTAGATCATTAGAAACTTAGATTTATGTAGAACGAGCCGGAAAATGAACCCGATGGATCGTGAGGAATGTGTGGGCTTGAGAAATGAGTGGGCCACATGAATTGGACTTAAGAAACCTAATGAGTGATTATGGGCTTGGACTTGGCTTGAAGCGGGCCAAGGTTCGGGATTATTAGATTTGTAGATTTAGTTTAGTGGGCCGGAATTGTTGTAGATTGAGCCCGTTGGGCCAGGAATGGATAATTAGGCCCGAGTGATTTTATTTTCAGTTAAGATTAATAGATTATAGTTAAGGTGATTTGATTAGTAAATTACTTATAACTTTAGCATTTTTGATGAATTCCTTATAAACCAACATTGACTAGTCAATATGTTATGTCATGACTTTGTATAATCACAAAAGGATTGAAATCAAGTTGAAACAAAAGGGAATAAATGGAAAAATATTAGAAATCAATGAATCGACTAATGACTCGGATTAAAGACTAATTAATTTTGAGTGACAAATTAAACTTGAGAGAATAAACTTAGAGGCCACGACACCTCTCTTCTCTCTTTGTTTTTCTTCACCCACGGTTTTGATTCCCATGAACCGAGACATGCAAGCTTCAAGGAACATAATCATTAGCAAACTTCATCATTACTCTAGCCTAGGGATTAGTTTGTAGACCTATATTTCCCCCTTAAGCTTCGTACACACTCTCTTTCCATATAAAACCGAGAAACCCTCATCTTCATCTTCTTCTTTCTTTTCTCTCGGCTGAGCAGCGAAAAACCAGAAGCAAACCAGTGATTTCTCCATCTTGCATGCTGATTTTGAGTGTTGATCTTGAAGCATCTCTGTGTTGTTTAGTAGCTGAACAAGGTAAGGAAAGATCTAACTCTAAATTGAAAGTTATCCATTGTTTCATCAAGGGAGCTTGAGGATCTAACCAAACAGTGATGGATATAGTTTGTAGTTGCTGTTTTGTGATTAATCTAAGCTGAGTAAGTGTTAGATTAGAGTTAGAAGCCATTGCATGTTGTTTTTGTGGACTGCATGTTTCGAAATCCTTGTGTGAGTATGCTGTTTTGTTGAGCGAAGTGATGAAATGGATGCTGAGTGGATGGATATGGTGTATGCTGTGATGAGTGAACTCACGGATGCGTTTATACTTCGAGCTGAGTTGTGAAATTGATCATTTGTTAGAGAAAGATATGCTGAAGTTGCTTTGAGTTGCTGTGAGTAAGCATTGGAGTATTTTAGAAGAGATTTGTGGATAGACAAGTTATTTCGTTGAGTTAGAAGTGCGAAAATTTGTGTATCTATTCTGTTCTAAGTGAAAACAGTTATGGAGTTTTCTGTTTGTGTTTAGTTTTCTTTAGGTATGTTAATAGAAATAATAAAGAAACTATTCTACATGATAGAACATCTATAAGATCAAGTTATACACGTAGCTATAACCATATGACTATAAAAACATAGAGACAAAAGTGTACTTAGTAAAACCAGTAAACTGTTCTCGTGAGAAACGGTTTGACCTTTACTGATTATGCGAATTTTCTGTATTTACCTAGTTGGATTTGGACTTCGAATCCCTAATGAAAATTTTAGAACACATCTTAAGGAATGGCGTGTCAAAATTTGAGATTAAATCGATAATATTTGGTTAGTGAAACAATTTTCTTTGTAAATATGAAATTTGGAGGTCGGTACAGGGTACTAGTAAAGATTATGGCGATTGTTACTCTTAATACAGTGAGAATCAGACTTAAGTTTCTTCACGGGAATTGTTAGTCTATATCTCAAATATAACATACTAAAATTTGGTAGTATTTTGACAAGAATTGATATACCTTCTGTGTCCGAAACCGAAACTGTACATTTAGTTGGTAAACTGTCTGGACCCGAGAACATATGTTAGAGGTTGTGTCTTTTATATTAGGCTTTTGTGATGCACGTAGAGTCTAATAAACCTCATAAGAGAAGTTAGTCATATAAGAGTAAGTCTCATATATCATTTGAGATATAAGTGCATATACTATCCTGCGTATGCAATGAGTGCGGTGCATAGTGCTTGATTATGGGATAAATATCTGTTCGCCATGGAATGGGACATGACGTAATGGGTTTTATCTTATAATTTGGACACACAAGTGTGCTAGGTTCATGAGAGTTAGTTAGATACTTTGGAGTCTTTTCTTTTGCATACGATAAATGCATTAATCAAAGGTGTGGTGGTGTGAACGTGTGCTTAAGATGAATGAACCCATCGGTACCGAGATACCGGTGATGCCCCCGGAAGTTTGGGATGCCCTTGTGTGTGATCAAGGATGCCTCAGTAGAGAGATACTGAGATGCCTTGGAGTGAGATGCCCTTGTGTGTGATCAAGGATGCCTTGGTTGTGTGATACTAAGATGCCTCGGAGTGAGATGCCCTTGTGTGTGATCAAGGAGGACCTCGGTTGTGTGATGCTGGGATGCCTCGGAGTGAGATGCCCACAATTAGAGGTATTGTGGAAGTCCGAATAATGTACTTTCCGGAAGTGACTCGATCAGGCTGGTAGAGTCTCGGTTGTGACTGATTCGAGGGTGGATTTTATGCACACTAAATATAATTATTTCGCGAGTGAGTTCATCTATTATTGTTGCATTATATTTTGATGTGAGATTGAGTTTGTGAAGGGTAAGTATAGAAGTGGATGCATATAAGGTGATTTCTTACATGAAGTAATAGTATTGTTTATGCCTATGATATATTCTCTTAGTATCCTAAATTGTTTGATGATTAACTTGTGACTTTGATGGCTATGGATTGTTTAAGTTAGAGTTTTATCATTCTTTACTGGGCAAGGTTGTTTGCTCATACCTTACATTTTCAGATTGATAGCATGGATGTACCGCCGGTAGCTCGATACGGGGCGGTAGTGCGTCTTGATGTTTCTCTTCACGACGAGTATGATCCCGACATCGACATGGTTTTCTCCAAATATGAGGCGACTTTATGGCTGGATGACGGTAGAGCTGAGTTATTACCAATGACGTTCATTGCATGGTTTATCAACCATGAAGGAGAGATGTTCGGACCTTTACCCTTTGGAGCAGGAGGACCTAGAGCGGGGATGGACGGTGCCTAGACATCTTTGATCTTGTAGAAGCTGACTAACTTTTGTTTCTTGTTAGACGTGGGCTTGTGTGGGAACTCGGAGTAGATACCCTCACCCCTTATCCCTGGCTTGTGTTACGCCTTACTTTTGTTATGTATATGTTGTATATATATAGGCGATGAACATGGAAAGAGTCTAGGTTTATAAATTTTGTAAGCCCTGATGATGATAAGTAGAAATGCAGCTTCTTGTGTCCTTGTTTATGTGCATGAATGTTTGGCCAATACTTGAATTGAAGATAGAGTGATTGCAGGATAACCTCATAATATAAACTTGAGATTTTAAATAATCTATGTTATACATGCTAACCTTCAATGGTAAACACTATGGGTTATCTAAAGGAGATTACAAGCTAGACAAGAAGATAATAATAATTATAATTCCGCTTGCGCTTAGTACGTGACGCTCTGGGACGTCACAATGTCGATGCCTCACATTGAAAAAGGCCAAGACTCGGACATTTGATGTAACTCATTAGGAGGAGCATTGATTTTGTCCCCATAGACTTGGCATTGATGACAGCACCTCACATGCTGAATACAATCGGCTTCCATGGTCAACCAATAGTAACCGAGTCTCATAATTTTTCTAGCCAAGAGATGACCGTTCATATGTGGACCACACTCTCCTTCATGTATTTCTTTCATCAGGAGTTTAGCTTCTTGTGCATCCACGCATTTCAGCAAAACTGAATCGAAAGACCTTTTATAGAGGGCTCCTCCACTAAGGAAGAATTTGGATGCCAACTTCATCAAGTATTTTCGATCATTGGCTTAACTCCCTTGGGGGAATTTGCCTTCTCGAAGGTAATTCATGATGTCATAATACCAGGGTTGACCAACAGGTTCTTCTTCTATCATCAGGCAATAAGCAGGCTTTTTCAAAATGTCGATTTGCAAATGATCAACGCTCAAACCATCAGTTACTTGCAACATCGAAGATAAAGTTGCTAAGGCATCAGCAAACTAATTTTGTGATCTCGGCAGATAATCAAAAGAGATCTCGTCAAATTCCTTGACCAAGTCTTCGAGATATTCATGGTAAGGGATTAATTTTACATCCCGTGTTTTCCATTCACCTTCCGTTTGGAGAATGATGAGTGTAGACTCACCATAAACTTGAAGCTTTCTGACTTTCATATCGATGGCTAATTGCAAGCCAATGATGCATGCTCCATATTTAGAAATATTGTTGGTACAAGGGAATACCAACTTTGCATCCATTGGATAATGCTCATTGGATAATGCTGACCTCTGGAGATATTAAAACTGCCCCAATCTTGATTTCTTTAGGGTTATCTGAATCTCCCAAATTTACAGTGATTGGCTATTCGGTGTTAGGAGGTTTGGACTCTTCAAATCTGAGCCATTCCTTTTCAATAACTCAATGATCGTCCTCATTCTTTGAGTCGGAATAATCAGGTTTGTCAAAGTCTTTTGAATCCAAATCTGAGCTATGCAAATGACTATCATGATGTGAAATGCCATGCTTGGGATGCAATCGAAAAACGGTTAGTATATATACATATGAATGAATGCAATGAATGTAAATTTCATGAAAAACTTGTTTTCAAATTGAAGTTGTTTTTGAAAAATTTATTGGGAACTAGCTCTCATGTCATTGGACATTTTCGTTCTATTAAAACATTTTGAAACTATAGATCATGTGGAGTTTCAGGCCTCAAAGCATTATCATATGACTGATTTGGGCCTCACACGTCTATTAGCAAAACATGAATTTTATTGATATGCAAAAATTGCATTACAACATATATCATCTTGGATCCATAGAGTTTATGAGCCAAATTATACAAGCACAAATAAATGAAATGAATGGAATTCCCTCACAGGGGAAAAATGAATGAAATTCCCTCGCGGGGGAGAAATGAATAAAATTCCCTCGCAGGGGAGAAATAAATGGAATTCTCTCGTAGGGGAGAAATGAATGGAATTCCCTCACAGGGGAGAACTAAATGGAATACAACTAAAAATTGTATGCAAGAACTAGAAACACCCCTTACACAGTGGGAACTGTAGGTTCTTTATTTCCATCGATAGTGCCAACCATATTGATATCTTCAGAATGCTTTGGAAGAGGATTTTGTTGGACATTCGGTGTTGAGTCCTTAAAGGTAAGTAGCTTTTTATCCAGCAAATTATGGATCTTAGAATGGAGCACAAAACAGTTGTCTACATGATGACCTTTTTCACCCATATGATACTCATGTCTTATTAAGGTCGAATCCGACAAACTTTGGTAGATTATCTCTCGGGATCTCTTTTGCCACAAGATGATTTTCGATCAGCATTGGAAGTAGTTGTGATGTGGGTCTAGGCAATGGAGTAAATTGCCTTTGAGGGGCTTTTCCTTTGCGCTCAAAGTTTCTGGAAGAACCCCCTACCTCCGTGACAGGTTTATGAGCTTGAAGGTTGTACGGCTTCTGAGAAGAGGAATTTTGTATGTAGGTGATCTCCACAGCGATTCCTTATCTCTCTTCAGGGTATATCGACGGTTTGTGTTCTCTGTCAACCTTCCTTCACGCACGATCCCTTCGATGCGTTCACCCAACTCTACGAATGTGGCAAACTTCATACATGTATGTTTGTACATCTTCTCGAAATAATCACAGGGCATAGCTTGAAGTAGCAATTTCATGGTCTCTTTCTTAGATAATGGCGGTTTTACTTGAGACGCAGTGACCCTCCATCTTTGAGTGTAGGCCCTAAATGATTCAATTCTTCTTTTCTCGACCCGAACCAATTCCTCTCAAGTCGGAGTGATTTCAGTATTAAACTTGTATTGCTGGAGGAATTCATCAACGAGATCTTCCCAAGTACGGATCTTCTCCATGTCCAACTCTATAAACCATGTTAACGTAGGACCAACCAAGCTGTCCTGAAATGAATTGATCAGGAGTGGGGGATTATCTGAATAACGGGCCATCTTGCCCAGATAGTACTTCAAATGAGTCTTAGGACATCTGATGCTGTCGTATTTCCTTGTGAACTTCGGCTCCATATAGAATTCGGGACCATAACTTTGGCAAAAGGTGACAGTTTATCAAGCTCCTGCAATTGATAGCCTTGTAGCATGCAAATGCGCTCCTCAATCTTTACGAGGCGCCTTGCATTTTCTTCATCAAAGTGCGAAGTTGGAATCTCCTTAGAGGGAGGTTCTGGACCAATAACTATCGAGATTGCAGTGGGAATCTCTTTCGTAGGCCCTTTTGCCATGGGCTCTACTACTGACACTTCAAGGGGTGCGATAGGAATATTCATGGTAGAAGAAGCAGATGTCAAGTTTTTGACTTGTCTAGAGAGATCAGCCAATAACATCATCAATTGTGCCATTTGATTCTCCATATTAATGACACGGGCTTGGGTATCTTCGTTTTCCATCTTTGTTTGGCGGCGAGTTCGTATAGCAAATCTTTCTTCACCGTTTTTCAAAACTTCCTATAAAAGAAAATGATTCGGATTAGTACCAGTTAAAAGAGATCATTGAAATACAAATCCTAGTCAATTCTATATTTTCTTGAGATGAAATAATGATAAGAAGTGTATATGATCCCAGTATCATATAATATCCTCTTATCAAAATTTCTTCAAAAGAAATTATACAATTGAAAAGAAACAACGACAAATATTTAATCAGAATGCCCATTTTCTAAAAATTACATGAAAATGTTCATGAATTTTATTCATTTCAATCGAACAATTACAAGGGAAACAGAATCTTGCTTTCTTGAAGCTTACAAAGTAGTTCGATTTTACAAGGGATATGAAAAATGAATACAGGGAAACCTTAATAGAAAAGAGGGAAACACAAATGAAATCCCTTTACAAGAAAAGTGTATGAAATGAAAACCTAAGGACTAGATGGGATCGCGCGGAGACGCTTGTTATCATGGGCCAAGCGTTCCTCATTCATCAAGGCATCGTTTTCTTGTTCCTTAATGTGAGCTCGTCAAAAACGCCTATGCGTTTTTCCACGTAGTCTTGATGTCTTGGGTCGAGATTTTCCCATAGAGTCTTGAGATTCCCAAGCACAAAGAGCACATCCATTTCGGGTTTACCCATCTAAACCTAAACCTAAAGGGGCACTCATGATTAAAACATATCGCCATTGGAATATAAAACGCATAATTGAAATATCGAAAGTAAAAAGATAAGGACGATCACTTACCCACCAAACACATGGCAAACACAAGTCACATGTCGCATGAAACTGTGAGGTTTTGACGCCTAAGGTGACGGTGCTAAAGGCTCAAGGTCCTCATCCCAAAGGATAAAAATAGTTTACCCACCGCTACTATCATTGGTCAGTGCTATCTTTATTAGTTGGGATGAGCAGGTTTATGTAAGTAATGGATTACTACGAGCATTCACTCACGGGTTCCACCCATAAACCCTCCTAAGGTCCTAGATTGGGCGATAGGGGTTTTAGACTGTGGTTGTGTGTGCGGTGTCGTGCTAAAGCTTGTAAATATGCATTTAAATTTAAACATCCAGCACTTCAATATAAACTCTCATACATTCATATATCCTTACACCATCTGCAAAACAAAGGGTTTACAAGCACGCCTCCCCTTATAACTCCCACCTACAAGACCATTTAACACAACGTTAGCGACTAACTTGATTTTCCACGCAACTTTGACATGCAGGCGATCCTACATAAGACATGTTAGTTAAAACACAACAACCATTTTTAAATGGCTTCAAGTCCTCTTAATCTAGTAACCAGTCCCCAACGGAGTCGCCAAGCGTGTCGTGACTCGATCTCACCGCCCTCGAAATGTCCAAGGCGGGGAAAAGGTTGGGTTTAAGGGTACTTTGATCATGTGAGTTCCCTCCACGAGATCGCGAGCTCTCCCAAGCTTGTACCTCGCGCGACAGCGAGTTTATTTATACGATCTAGGTATTTAACAACCTAATAATATACAGGAGTCGCCCTAGCCTTATTTTTTGGGGGTCGGCTAGAAAACCCAATCGAGGGTTGGGAGGGTTCCCTCGATTCCTACGCAACCAGATATCTAGGTTCAGGGACTCGGGTTACGCTAATATTGCTATTAGCGCCATTTCGGTACCTAAACAGTATGTTGTGTTTTTCCTAACATGTCCATGTGTGGCATCCCGGAAATTCAAAGCCGAGCCTTAAGGTGTGTTAAATGTCTTTAATTAGGTGGTAGAATTTTATGGCTTATGCTTTAGCCAATTTGTCTTTTAATTTGATGAATTTTGCTTGTGATTGTGGAAATTTAAATTTAATTAGTTAATGCTTGGCCATATGATTTAAATTTCAATAATTAAAAATATCCCAAGACTTTGGCCAAGATGGAATTTGAATTTAGAAATATTTATAGAAAGGAATTCAAAAAAAAAAAAAAAAGAGAAAATAGGGTTATTTTCGAATGGGCCTTGGACCCATTAGCCTAGAGCTTGGTGGGCCAAGCTAGTCGGCCCATTGGGCCCAAGAGGTGGCTGTCGACCAGCCCAAGGAGGAGTGGCCGGTTGGGCCTAAGCCCAAGCCCATTAACCCAAATCAAATTCAAAAATAAAGATTACAAGTGGCCAAAGGAAGAGCATGCATTGGTTGGTCATTAGGTGGATCAATCATTGCAAATGATGGGCTTGAGGGGATATAAAAGGGGATTAGGAGAGAGAGTGGCCGGTTCCTCTAGCTCATTTGGCCGAGAAAGGAGAGAGTGAGGGAGAGGTGTGCGAGAGAGAGAGCTTGAGCGGAAGAGAGGCCGAGAGGAAGAGGAAGGAGGGAGCCGCCCGTCCGCCGTACGTCCGCCTAGTTCGACCATCCTACGCCGCCGTGTGTTGCTGTGTGTTCTTCTTTAAGGCAAGTGGGGGTCCATAACTTCTCTTGCATGTTGTTTTTGATGGTTGCATGTTAGATTTTAGGTGTGGTTTGGGCGAAGAACCGAGGTAAGGGTTGCATGTGTTCATGTTATGTGGCTGTTTCCGTTCGGTTTGTGGTAGACAGTTTCTTATTCGAGCTTGCATGTGTATTTGGAGTGTGATTTTGGCTTCGGTGTCTTCATGAAAGTTGAAGCTAACATCTTGAGGTATGACATACTCGAATTTCATGGAAAACGAAGGTGATATGAGGGGTCAAAAGTTCTATTTCACGGAGGCTTTAGATCTGCGAATTTCTTACTGACCTCTTGATGATTTCTTGGTTGCATGTTGATTTCTGTTGGAGATCTCACTTTGTTGTCTTCATGAAAGTTGTTGGTAACATCCTAAAATACAACATACTCAAATTTAAAGAGAAATGAACAAGTATAGCCTAGTTAACCAGCTAGATCTTTGAGACGGATGGTTCTGTGGAAGTGAACCGAGACACCCGAAACTTCAAGGACTTAAAAGAGGATCATACTTTGGTTATTTAACCTAGATCTCTTCATGAAACTTGTAAAGGACACATTGATACATAACATACTCGAATTTCAGAAGAAACGAAAGAGATTTGATGGGTAAAACCTAAGTTTTTCGGTGATGTATGTTCTGGACGAAACGGTAGAGGTTCCAGAAGCTTCATGGAGTTGTATAAATTAATATATAAAGAATTTGGCTTAGCGTTCTACATGAAAAATGCACGAAAATGTGTTGTCTATCACCCTGTAAAATTTGGGAATTTTCGGAGGTCATATGAGTATTTTAATTGAATTAATTCGAAAACTGTGCAATCTGGCCATTTTCCGAATATTGTGAGTATTTTGTGGAAATTTGGGAAATTATGTAAAATGCAAATTAGCCATGGATTTTATGCGAAATTTGATTCTAATTTTTGTTAATGATTGATTGAAGATTATGATTTTTTGGAAAATCATAAATGTTAAATATAATATTTATTTATGAAAATAAAATAATAAAATAATAATATAATAATATAATAATAATATAATAAAATAATAATAATATAAAAGGTGGATTATTTTATTGGCCATGAGTTCTATGGAATTATGATGTATTGCTATATGACATTGATGTATGAATGATCATGAATTATGATGCATTGCTATATGACATTGATGTATGAATGATCATGAATTATGATGCATTGCTATATGGCATTGATGTATGAATGATCATGAATTATGATGCATTGTTATATGGCATTGATGCATGTATGATTATGAATCATGATGCATGTGTGTGAATCTTATGCCATGAAATAATAAGATGAAAAGGATGATAAAAAGTGGAAAGTGAATTGTGAGTAAGAGGTTGTGGCGGAGGATGTTGTCTGGTGGCCTGGTGGCGTAATTCCAGAGATTCCCTGGGAGTTTCAGGATGCCCGGAATGTGGGGGGCCGGAAGTCCGGTTGTATCTGGGATACATGCCCGGAAGTGACTCGCGATGCCAGGATTAGGGTGCGAGATCCCCGGTTAGAAGGGTAAAGGCCGGAAGCCCTGTCGGAGGTTTCTGCCCGAAGGGAATGCCTCGTGATGCTAGTTGAGATGCGAGATGCCCGGAATGTGGGGGGCCGGAAGCCCAGTGGCCATGAGATGGCTGGGATACTGGGAACCCTGTCGGAGGTTTCTGCCCGAAGGGTGATGATCAAATTGATCATGGAATCCTGTCGGAGGTTTCTGCCCGAAGGATTGATAATGATACCCTGTCGGAGGTTTCTGCCCGAAGGGATGGTGATGATGGTGAATTTGATAATTTGAGAAAAGATAATGTGGGATCAATTGATAAGTAAAAGTGGAAATTGATCAATGATATGATGTGATATGCATGGTGATGCATGGCTAATGATGATATGATGTGATATGCATGGTGATGCATGGCTAATGATGATGTGATATGCATGGTGATGCATGGCTAATGATGATATGATGTGATATGCATGGTGATGCATGGCTAATGATGATGTAATATGCATGGTGATGCATGGCTAATGATGATATGATGTGATATGCATGGTGATGCATGGCTATTAATGATGCATGATATGCATGGTTACAAGGTAAGTGATGTTTGCAACGTGTGATGATATGTATGGTGCATTGGAATGTTATTGGATTTCCCTATCTGCTGAGTGGTTGTACTCACCCCTTTTGGGGATAACATTTCAGATTAGCACTATGCCGCTACCTGCTGTTTCGCGTGGGATATTTTACGGTATACCGTCTGATGTTGAGGTGGAGTGTACGGAGATAGATTGTCCCTCTGTGCCCAGATTGACGTTTATCCGAGTACGATGCTTGGTCATGTATGATATCGGCCTGGCTGGGGGCCCTGTCATACAAGAATTCATTTCTGTTCACGTCCGTCGAGATGGTGTTATGCGAGGGATGCTGCCGCCGCCACCACCTGATGCACCGGGTTGGGTGTGAGACTCACGCGCGACAAGTAGGAGCCGAGCTTTTTGATGTAGATAGTTGACGCTGGTGATGGGAGGGTTTGTGTTCATATGATGTTAGGGGTCGAGGTTTCTTTTTGAGATTTTAGGTAGGACATGGCAGAGTCCTAACCTTTCTGGTTTTTGTACCGACCCGAAGGAAACCCCATCTCACTATATGTATGTATGTAAGCAAAGCGTCAACGTTATTTATAAAATCATGATGTTTAGCTGGTGTGTATTTGTATCATGGGTTAGTAAGGGAGATGGAGATGTTTAATTTGCTTCCGCTATGAGTCGCGCATGGGACCGTCTTAAAAGAAAAAAAAAATGCCTGTAATCTGGCAAGGCTTAATTTAGCCAAAAGATAGAGATGGTAAAAGATGTAACACCGGCGCTGGTGACGACCTGCGAAGGGTTCGGGGTGTCACACCATGCATTTCTTTTTACATTTTCGAGATTATCAATTCTATACTAAATGATCATGCGTGTTGGATTACTTTCATTCTATTCTATTTCTAAAAAGATGAAAGGAAAACAATCAATGAAATTGAAATTGCAAGACATGAAGTAAACACTCAAGGAAAAGCGGTAAATTTATCATGTCATCCTAAAAGTATAAAAGAGAAAACAATTGGGAGGAAGGGAGGAAACCCGCAACTCGTCGGGTTTTATACAATAAATGGAACTCGAGACATATGTCGAGAAAACAAATATTACACAACAATGGTTGGGATGGACATCGACCTCCACCGTCTTCACACTTTATCCATGTTCAGGATCCTATTCTAATCCTAATCTAAGAAATCTGGATGACTAGATGCATACAAATGAAAGAAACAATCATCACGTATCAAAACAATCAAAAGCAAGACATCTTTTGTATTCAAAAAGAGTGACTAAAGTCACAAAGTCTCTAGATCAAATTCTAGGTGGTATCCCAAGATTCATCATTATTATGTGTCACATCTAAATCATTCATCACAGAAACTAGGCATTCAACGTAGGCTCAATAAAAGTGCAATCGACGGCTATCTCATCCTAAAATTTCTATGGCAGGTGAATCAGCATATGAGGAACAAATTTCATGAAGAAACATCCTAAAATTCTAGGCACGTGAATTTATAAAATCTTGGAAGAGATCAAGGTCGATCAAAAGTAGAACAGAGCAGCAAGGCAAACATACAATCATTGTTTTTTTTTTTTTTTTGCAGTTTTTATGTGAAGGACAACTTTCATGAAGGACCTAATCCCAAACTCCTCACACAAAAAATTCGTACCAAATTCACAAGTATTCGAGGTTATAGAAACAAAGCATGCATTCTAGACCAAGACAACTTCCAAATTTCAATATCAGCAAATTCACGCATGAATAGAAAACATCAATTGCACGTGATATGCATTTAACCCACTAAAAGCACACATAATCGCATTCTAGTAATCTTTATACAGGAAATGCGGTAAGACACAAGCATTGCAACTTTAATGGGACATCGGAACGTAGGTAAACATAATGCAATAGGGATTAACTATTTATGACTGAGCCAAAAATCACAAAGCACAGCATGTAGATTGAAGATAAGGAGAGAAAATAAGCATAGGAAATCAGCCAATATGGATCACTAAACCCACACATTTTCATCATAATCCTAAGCTTCCGCTCTTTCTCATAAACCAGATCTGTCAGGACAACGGGAAGTAGTTGAATGATAACCTATGTAAAGAAAAATACGCCTAAAAGAGAGGCGAAGTCCAGCCTTCATTTAGTTTCAGGTTTAGGCATTTCTTTGGCAAACTCAAACAGCATTGTTGTTATTGGCCCTAACAAAAGCTGAATGTAAGCATTAGATGCCAGATTCCTAGATCATCCAACATGCACCAAGGATATAAAATCCTTTCCTGATATAAAATCATTTGCCGTTTCATTCTTATAGGTTGAGTTATACCATATGCCCACCTTGAAGTTATTAAAATTTGTACTAAGGAAATCATATCCTGTGACTATTCCATTAATTTGCCTTTCTAGGTTCCCTCTTTCCAATAGCCTTTGTAAAACTCATCATTTATTACTGAGGAACTGTTTCTCCACTAAGGTGAAACTCGGGCACAACTCATTCCGGTCTACTAACAGCTACAAACTCATCAAGGGGGCAAAATGCCAGACAGCAGTCCAAATTGAAGTGCACCAATGAATGCACAACTTTCTGGCAGAGAACACATTTAATATCGTGAACGAGGAACTCTAAAAAATGAACATAGCATCAGCAGAAGACCAATTTTTACTAAAACAAATCAACTTTCGAATATGCCATTGATGGGGGAAAACAGAGAGACAAATCGAGCGAGAAAGAGAGACGGATCGCAATCGAGTCAAAGAACAATTCAAGAGAGAGAGCGCGATAGTTCGTGCATGAGACAGAGCAATCGAACCATAGAGAGCAATCCAAGAGAGAGAGTAATAGATCGTGCGCGAGACAGAGCAATCGGGAGAGAGAAAGAGAACCTGATCCAACAAGCCTGATCCTGAAAGAGAATCACCGATGGAGTGAGCAAGCGTCCGGTCTCCGAGGAAGAACCAATCCTCACGATCTCCAACCGCTGGTGCTCGATTTCCGATCTCACGCCAATGGAAGAAAACCTTCGCCTCCGACTAGAGCTCGGGAAAGAAAAGTGAAAACCAAGAGAGAGAGTTCAAAATCCACGACCCGAACGGATTGAAATAGGAATCGAAACCCTAACGGATCGAGAGTGATAGAAAGAGAGCTCACCAATTTGGTGAGCCCGATCCAGAGAGAAGATCAGTTAAGCGCGGGTGTCGTCGCTTATGTCACCAATCCTCGCCTTAAACCGAGAGAGAAATCTATCCAAAAAACTCTTAGAAACACCGGAATCGAGAGCAATTGAGAGGGACAGACTGGTTCTCTGGTTTCCGCCGGAGATTCAAGACCCCATTGAGAGAGTGATCAAGAGGGAGAAATCGGTCCTCTGGTTTTCGCTGGAAATCCAAGAAATCCTCTAGCGAACGCATCAAATCCAGCGAAGAAAGAGACGCTGGTGTCCTCGCAGTTGCTGTAGCCACCAACGTTTTTGCTGATGTCGCCGCGATCAAGCGAACCAGAGAGAGAATCAAGGAGAGAGGGAGCCCGCCAGCAAGAGAGAGAAATTCGAGAGGCAGAGTGCTCGTGCGAGTGTGAGCAGGAGAGAGAGAATTCGATCGAGAGGGATTCCTCCGGCATTTTTTGGTTTTTCGCCAACTCCCCAGCAGAGAGAGAGAGAGAGATTGAGAGAGAATACAAGAGAGCGTCTCAGAGGAGAGAGACAGTGAGCGCGAGCAGAGAGCCCCTCAGGGGAGAGAGAGAGCGAGCGGGAGTAGAGAGCCCCTTAGGGGAGCGAGAGAGCGAGCGGGAGCAGAGAGCCCCTGAGAGAGAGAATCTACGCACGAAAATTTTAGAGAGAGAATCTTGTCAAATGGCCTCCCCGCGCCAAAAAATGAGCAAGCCTTTATATATTTTTTGAGCGTTTTTTCCCTTTTTTCTTTTTGTTTCCTTTTTGTTTTCTATTTTTTTCTTTTTTTCATTCTTTTTCTTTTTTTTTGGCTCTTTATTTTTCATATTTTTCTTGCAAAATGAATGATTAGAATGTCAACAAAAAATTTTAGGTGTCAACACTAGGGGCATAAAAAAAAAATAGTGTACCTAGTAAAAGCAAGGCCAATGCCCATAAATGGAAAAACTTGAATAAAAACTAGGGGCATGTAAAAGTGATGTGCTTGGTAAAAGCAAGGCCAATGCCCCCCAGAGGAAAGAAAATACGGCCATTTGTATTCTCAAGAAAAGTTGTTGTAGTTCATAGAGCCTCCATCTAATAGTGAGAAGAAAGACTGGCGACAATGCCAAGGCAATCGCCAACTCTCACTCTTTTACACCTGAATCAAGCCTACATTGCGTCCCATTGTAAAAGTCTCTTCAGATTATGGCACTTTAATTAACGTAGGATTTCATATGTCTATAAGCATCGCTCGAAGAAGTACGAACAATATCACTCTATCTCTTTTCGCAGGATTCTTGACTCGTAAGCTCGGAGATGATCATGCAGCATTTCATTTATCCAACTTGACCCTGATGGTCCCCTTTGATGAACCATTGACCAAATGTTCATCACAGTTTCAGAGAATACCTCTTACACTGGTAAAATCGTACCATTTGCAAGAATACACGGACCCCTGCTGATGTGATGACAGTGAGATAGTGTGGTCCTTATAAATCTTGCATCAATGGTCGGGATAAAACAACATTTTCCATGAGAGTGAGCGAAAAGTCCTTTTAAACTAAAAGTCCCTCATCTGGCATGCTCAAGACATTTGCATTCTAGATGAAGGTTGTCTTTCAAGATTCTCCCCAGTGGAACTCAGATGATGCAAAACTAATGATATTGTCATGCATGAATTACATTTTATTTCATGAATTTACAGCACATACAATCATTACGTGCATGTTGCACATTGTACAATAACAGACATACTTCCAGAGTTTAGAGATATCATCAGGTAAGCTTATCTTTACCCTTATTTCGAAAATATTTTCTTTGAGTACCCACCACTATTCATGTACTCCCCCTTATCGACACTCGACCTGTTCAAGCTGTCTCCAGAGTGTTGATACTTGCAACTATCCAGGTATCCCCTTTTGTCTTTAAGTACCGGCCACTGTTCGAATACTCCCTTTTCTTAACACTCGACCTGTTCGACTTGTCTTTTATTATAAGGATGCTTGCGATAGTCCAAGTATCCCCACTTGTCTTTAGGTACCTACCGCTATCTAGGTACTCTATTATCAACGCTCGACCCATTCGAGTCATCTCCTGGTTTGGGTGCTTGTAACTATTCAAGTATCCTTTTGTCTTTGAATACCCACCACTGTCCGAGTACTCCCCCTTACCGACACTTGACATGTTCGAGTTGTCATCATAGTATACTGGTGATTGATCAAGCATCCCATTATCTTTGAGTACCCGACACTATCAAGATACTCCATTTCTGTGACACTCGACCTACCCCAGTTGTCGTTAGATTACATCATTGAATACTAGTAGCTGTTCAAGTATCCCACTACGTTGTGCACCTGCGGTTACCCAGGTATGCTCTCTTATCATCATCACACTTGGACTTGCCTGAATGGTCCCAGATCATATCATTAAATACTTGTGTTCATCCAAGTATTCCAGTACTTTGTACACCTATGGCTACCCAAGTGTTCCAACACTTCTGAGCGCTTATGGCCATCTAGGAGGTGGGAGGCCTTCACGAATACGCAAGATGCGTCATCGATATTCCACATACCAAGAGGTGGGAAACCTTCATGAATATCCCAAGTATGTCCTCGATATTCCAATTGCCAGGAGGTGGGAGATCTTTACGAATATGCGAGGCGCATCCTCGATATTCTAGCTACCAGGAGGCAAGAAACCTTCATGAATATCTCAGGTCAATATTCTATCTATCAGGAGACCTTCAAAAATGACCTAGCATCCTTCAGAGTTTGTACTTATGATCATCCAAGTACCCCTTTGATACCTGCGAACATCTAGGAATCCTCCAAGAGTTTGTACTTGTGATCATCCGAGTACCCCTTCGATGCCTGTGAATGTCCAAGCACCCTTCAGGGTTCGTACTTGTGATCATCCAAGTACTTTTTCAATACCTACAAGCAATTGGGTATTCTCCGGCATCTAGTATTTGTGATCATCTAAGTACCCTTTCAACGCCTGCGAATGTCCAAGCACCCTTTAGAGTTCATACTTGTGATCATCCAAGTACTCATTTGACGCCTGCAATGGTCCAAATATCCTCTAGGTTAGTACTTGTGAATGTCCAAGTACTCTTTCAATGCCTATGAATGTCCAGGTATCCCCTACAAACAAATGCACAGAGAAAAGTCGGCGCATCCCCCAAGAAATGGCGAGTAATCTACCAATGTCCTTGACAGAGATCAAGCACCCACAAAACATATGCGCGGAGAAAGGTTGGCGCATCCCCTGAGAAAGGTCGGGTAATCTATCGGTGTCCTTGATAGAGATTAGGCACCCACAAAACAGATGCCCCGAGAAAGTTTGGTGCATCTCCTGAGAAAGGCCGAGTACTAACCGGTGTCCTTGACAGAGATCAAGCGCCCGCAAAACAGATGCCTTGAGAAAGGTTGGCGCATCTCTCGAGAAAGGTCGGGACCATCCGATGTCCTTGACAAGGATCAGGCATCCCACAAATAGATGCCCTAAGAGTGGTCGGCGCATCCCCCGAGAAAAGTCGGGTACCATCCGGTGTCCTTGACAAAGATCAAGCACCCAACAAACAAATGCCCTAAGAAACGTCGGCGCATCCCCTGAGAAAGGTTGGGTAAACAGCTTATTGCTCTAATAGGTGACTGGAGAATGGTTCGGGTCCTGGAAAGGCAATTTCCCGTCAAGGTGACCGAAGAAAAGTTTGGATCCAAGACAAACCACTCATTGCTCTAATAGGCAACCGAAGAATGGTTCGAGTCCTAGAAAGGCAATTTCTTGTCAAGGCGATTGAAGAAAGGTTCGGGTCCTAGACAAACAACTTATTACTCTAACAAACGACCGAAGAATGGTTCAAGTCCTAGAAAAGCAATTTCTCATCAAGGCGACCGAAGAAATGTTCGGGTCTCGTAAAAGCAACCTCCTCATGTCACTAGGTAAGATGATGCCCTGATACTTGCCAAACTTGGGATTCGCACCCTATCTCACTCATTCCCAGTAAGTAACTACAAGTATCTTCTTATTTGTCTTACTATATGTAATGATATATTGCTCTTTTCCTGCATAGGATAATAGGTCCTAAATAAGATATAATCTATTACATATGCTTAGACAAAATTTAAGTATCAGTTTATATTTGAATGTAACCTCTGCGAGCTCACCTTCAAGCAAGGGTAGCTGTTGACACCTAAATTTTAATTAGGTTTGTTTTAAATCCTTACTTTCTATTTTAAGATAATAAAAACAAGCAAAAAGAAAACAAAAAAACACAATAGCCCCCTCTTTTTCTTTTCCACGTGGGCCTAGGGCCCAGCCTTCTTTTTCTCAAGCACCCACAAAACATATGCGCGGAGAAAGGTTGGCGCATCCCCTGAGAAAGGTCGGGTAATCTATCGGTGTCCTTGATAGAGATTAGGCACCCACAAAACAGATGCCCCGAGAAAGTTTGGTGCATCTCCTGAGAAAGGCCGAGTACTAACCGGTGTCCTTGACAGAGATCAAGCGCCCGCAAAACAGATGCCTTGAGAAAGGTTGGCGCATCTCTCGAGAAAGGTCGGGACCATCCGATGTCCTTGACAAGGATCAGGCATCCCACAAATAGATGCCCTAAGAGTGGTCGGCGCATCCCCCGAGAAAAGTCGGGTACCATCCGGTGTCCTTGACAAAGATCAAGCACCCAACAAACAAATGCCCTAAGAAACGTCGGCGCATCCCCTGAGAAAGGTTGGGTAAACAGCTTATTGCTCTAATAGGTGACTGGAGAATGGTTCGGGTCCTGGAAAGGCAATTTCCCGTCAAGGTGACCGAAGAAAAGTTTGGATCCAAGACAAACCACTCATTGCTCTAATAGGCAACCGAAGAATGGTTCGAGTCCTAGAAAGGCAATTTCTTGTCAAGGCGATTGAAGAAAGGTTCGGGTCCTAGACAAACAACTTATTACTCTAACAAACGACCGAAGAATGGTTCAAGTCCTAGAAAAGCAATTTCTCATCAAGGCGACCGAAGAAATGTTCGGGTCTCGTAAAAGCAACCTCCTCATGTCACTAGGTAAGATGATGCCCTGATACTTGCCAAACTTGGGATTCGCACCCTATCTCACTCATTCCCAGTAAGTAACTACAAGTATCTTCTTATTTGTCTTACTATATGTAATGATATATTGCTCTTTTCCTGCATAGGATAATAGGTCCTAAATAAGATATAATCTATTACATATGCTTAGACAAAATTTAAGTATCAGTTTATATTTGAATGTAACCTCTGCGAGCTCACCTTCAAGCAAGGGTAGCTGTTGACACCTAAATTTTAATTAGGTTTGTTTTAAATCCTTACTTTCTATTTTAAGATAATAAAAACAAGCAAAAAGAAAACAAAAAAACACAATAGCCCCCTCTTTTTCTTTTCCACGTGGGCCTAGGGCCCAGCCTTCTTTTTCTTTAGCTTAGACCCAGCCCCTCCTCTCTCCTTCTTCCTCATGTCTTCTTCTTCCTCCTTTGCCTCTACGACACACACGCAGAAGGGTGTGGTGGCTGGATGGACAGGTGGCTGAGGTGTTGTCGGGTCGGATCGGCGTGTGGGGACTAGTGGTCGAAGCTTCATCGATCGGCCGTCCCCTCGCCTATAAATAAGCCTCTCCGGACGACGGCAAAGGACACGCTACAAAGGATCGAGGGCTGCAAGCTTCGAACATCCCCCAAGAGACTTTAGAGGAGGCCCAAGGACGAGAAGGCCAAGATTTGAGTTCGGTTGAAGTGAAGGAGGCAGATCTAAGAGCGAGGGTTCAAATCTGAACGCGTGGGTCTGAGCGAGAGGGAAACTAGAGAAGAGAGGATCAGATTCGAAGGGAGAAGACTCGCCGTCGCCGATGCGATTGCTACTCCGCCACCATTCCGACACCGTTCCTGCTGCTACTGCGACTGCCACCCGAGCCATGCTGCTGTCACCCCTAGATTTGCTACTGCTTTGGAGCTCAAAAATCGGTGCAACTCGGAGCCCCCATCGCAGAGTCCCCCCTGCGTTGGGTCGTCATTGTTTCCCACGCGACCGCGCCTTGCCCTCTCTACAAATAGGTATTAGCCTCGCTTGCTAAATCGCTGTCACCTTTTCCACTCAAAACCCTGGCTGTCGCCCTTGCTTGTTGCCATCGTCACCATTGCCCCCTCCACGAAACCCCAACCCCTAATCGAGGAGACCCCTTACGTCGCCGTCGTCTTCAAACGCCGCATCGCTGTCCGCTATGTCGTTGCCGTTGTCAAGTGCCATGCCACCGTCTGGTTACGTCCCCAGCCCCTCCACCAGTGCTGCAGATGGATGGAGAAGCCAGCGACCACGCGTCGGGTCGAGTCGGGTCGAGCGTGGTTCGTGAAACCAGGTAGGGTTTCGTGAACCAGAGGTGGCCGGTTGTCAAGTCGAGCATGGGTTACAAACCGGGTAGGGTTTTGGGCGAGCTGGCTTGGGTATACCTAAGTTGGGTCGAACCGGGTCATGACGATGGGCTAGGTTTGGAGCTCGAGCCGAGTATCCGATTTGTAATTAAAAATAGGCCCAATTCTGGCATGTGGGTTGATATTTTTTTTTTGGTAAAAGGTAATAAATGTATTGAGGAAAGGCCAACTGTAGAAAAAGAACACAGCACCAAAACTTACACTCAAGATGAGAATATCATTATGAGTGGAAGGATGCCATGAAGTAAAAGCAGCAAATGCGGTACCCAACACCAAGGACAAAGACAAAAAAACAACCAAAACAAGCATGGCATGAACAACCTACTACCAGATACAACACCTCAATGAAGGAGGAGAAAAGACCTCAACTCCAGTGCAACATCAGCTCCCTTAATCATCAGCTGAAAAGATGGGTCGTTTAAGGGTCCCCCGTGAAGATAATGGGATCGATGCCCCAACTCCTTTGTAATCTTCTGTTCCTGAAGTTATCATCAACATTCTTGAAAAGTGCTAGCCTTATCTCCTACTGCGTTAAGGGGTTGATCCTTGAAGAGGATGCTATTCCTGTTTTTCCAAATAATATGACAAAGGGCACCAAAGGAAAAGTGAGCAATGCATTTAAAGAAGTCATTGCCCATCAAAAAAGACATGGCCCAACAGAGGTTTTCTCTCAAAGATCTATTTCGCCAAGGCAAATTGCATCTAGCCGCCCAAAAGAAAGCAATACCAATCATGACAGGACAATAAAAAAATAAGTGATCTATGGAATCAGGCATACCATTGCAAAATGCGCAAGATCCCCTCTCAATTCTACCATGAGACAATAAGAGAGCTTGGGTGGGCAGTCTGCGCTTGGCAATAAGCCAAAGGTTAAGCTAATACCTTGGCGTGATTGCATTGTTCCAGATAAAGGTATGCCAATAGACAATGGTCCGCTTCCGCCTGATGGCTTCCCAAGCAATCGCAACCATGAACCGGCCTGACGGGTTTTCCCTCCAATAAAAATAGTTTGCTTCCTGAGATAGGATCGAAAGGGGGTGATCCCATGACTCAAGGATTGTCTTGAGAGCCTGCCCAGCATCAGAGAAAAGATCTACAACTGCTGCCTGCCTAGATAGCCCTGAGCTGTAAATAAGTGAATCTGAGAAGAG
Source organism: Eucalyptus grandis x Eucalyptus urophylla (assembly GCA_028830015.1). NCBI lineage: Eukaryota > Viridiplantae > Streptophyta > Magnoliopsida > Myrtales > Myrtaceae > Eucalyptus > Eucalyptus grandis x Eucalyptus urophylla. The sequence goes on along the minus strand of CM054200.1, from coordinate 23,145,919 downwards.
TAAATTCAGAGGTCCCTTAGGGTGCCAGTTATCAAACCAAAGCAAGACGAGTGGCCATCCCCAATCCTCCAAAAGAAGGCATTCCAAAACTCGCTCCTGAGACTTCAGAGTTTCTTCCAAGCCCAAGAGCAGAAGGTTGGCTTCCTAGCAACCCAAAAGTTCCTATCCTTTAAGAATGTGGAATGAATCCATTTGCACCACAATGCCTCCTTATCCGAGAATAGGAGCCAAATATGTTTCAGCATGGTAGCCCTGTTGCAATAGCGGAGCCTTCTGATACCAAGCCCTCCTTCCACCATAGGAAGGCACACATCCTCCCAAGCCACCTTAGCGCCTCCTTTACCCAATTCGGGACCTTTCCACAGGAATTGTCTTAGGATTTTCTCGATCTGGTCCAAAATAGCTATAGGTTCAATAAAAACACTCGCCCAATAGGCTTGGATAGTATGAAGAACTGACCTGATAAGCTATAGATGGCCAGCTAGAGAGAGGAACCGATGGGTCCAAGATTGAGCCTCGATGTCATAATAGGAACTCCCAGATAATGAACCAGCAAGTTTCGTTCATGAAACCCAAGCTCAAAGAGAATTTGATTTCTCAAGGAAGACATGCCACCAATAAGGAAGATTTCGCTCTTATTAGGATTTGGCCACAGACCGCTCCAAGAGGAGAAGGTTTGGAGGCCTTCTTTTAGGAGAGCCATGGAAGGCAAGTCAGCCTCACAAAACAAGAAGACATCATTTGCAAAGAACAGATGCGAGAGATTCATCGACTTGCATCTCCAGAAGAACTTAAACTTCGGCTTCGAAGAGCACCTGAATAAGATTCCTGAAAGCACCTCCATAATCAAAGTAAATAAATATGGAGAGATGGGATCACCTGACGAAGACCGTGCCCACTCGCAAAGAATCCATGAAGCTCCCCATTTAGTGCAATTGAAAACTTGGGAGTGCGCACACAGGTCATTATACGACGACTCACAAACTCGAGAAACCCAAAAGCCTTGAGAACTCCCTCAACGAAGCCCCAATCAACCATATCATAGGCTTTCCTGAAATCCACCTTAATCACACACTTAGGCAAGTATGGTTGAAGATGGAAGCCGGAGAAAAGTTCCTTGGCCAGCAAGAAAACAAAAAGAATCCTGAGCCGGGCCTACATTGTAAGCCAATTCGAGTCTCGGGCGGGCAGCTCGGGCTGGACCCAACCCGGGTCATTTTTAAATATATAAATATAATAATAAAAATAATATTTTAATAAAATAAAATAATAAATAATTTATTTTAAAAAAAATCAAAAAATAAAAATATCCCATATTTTCCAAAAAAGAGCCAAAAAAGTCAGAAAAAGCTAAAAATGATTTATATTTTCAAAAAAAGATCAAAAACCCAAAAAGAATGTTTTTTATGTTCAACAAAAAATGATAAAAATGCCCAAAAAATGTTTTTCCTCCACAAATGTATGGAAAACCCTTCAAAAATCCAAAAAAGCCTTAGGGTTTAAACAAGATTAGGTATCGAAAGGGCATTAGTGATTAACTAGTGTAATCAAGTCCCCAATCCTAATTTCCCTGGTTGTGTAGGAGCAAGTATTTCCTCGATACTTCACTTAGGTTTCTAATCGACCTATCTCAAATCAATTAGTGGCGACTCCTTTTAATTTTTGGGTTAAAATATCAAACTATTAAATCATGAATTGGTGGGCTTGAGAGAGCCCATGCTAAGCCTAATGGACCTAGCCGAACCATTAACCTCCAAAGGCGCCCCACCCTAATCGAGCACCGAGAAAAAGAGTTTGCAATAGTCCACCTGTGTACCACTTTTTCTAGAACTTCCAAGATATTTTGGCCCACCATCATGACTTTTGAAAAGTCAAGGGACGCATGTCCTTCATTTAATGAAGAGATTCTAGAATTCTCTTTTACTTTATCATTTCCTTCCTCAAGAAGATGGTCTAGAGAATTCTATCATCCAAGTTGATTCTAAGGCCGAGAAAGGGATCATTAGGTACACCTTGAAGAGCCAAATCACATACACCGACGTCTAGCCACCGTACTCCATGCCCGCACAAGCCATCCCCTTGGGCGGTCGGTTGGCCTAGAGGGTTGCTCATTGGTTGGCTCCTTAGCCAGCCCTATGGTTGGCACGGTTGCATCCGTCTAGGTCAAGGACTGGCCCTCGAGTCAGTCCCTATCCTATTATTAAGCTTGCCGCGATAGATTTCCTTTATTTTTGGTCATTGGTCATTCGGTCGGTTTAAGGCCAATTCTAAGGCTATCTATGGCCTAGTGTTAAACTAAGGCACTCATGGACCTTAGAATTAGTGATGAAATAGCAGGGTCTATCCCTGGGCTCATTTTGATTGGCACCCAATCCACCCGTATGGTTTATGGCCGGTGCATTACCGATCAACGATCGAACATCACCAATTCAAGAATCCTTTTTGATCATTAAGAGTTAAATAGGAAATGCTGTATTTTTGGTCGAAAGACGATCGCATTTGATCACATCGGATCGTCCATCTATCAGTGCATAGCTAGGCAGAATTACCAGCGGCCAGGCATAATGACCGATCATGACCATTTACAGATCCAAAATCATCCCATGACCAATTCTCATGATCCAAAAGTCATCTTATAAACTGGTGATTCAATCCTACTGGTATGGTTGGTAGCCATTCATGCCCGAAACCTAGGCTAGTTCATGGCTGGTTGGTCGTCAAACCATGACCAATCCTTGATTCCTTACCGATCAGATTGATCGATCCATGGCCAATAGCTCATGATTGATCATTTTAAGACCTCATGGCTGATCCTTACGGGGTCGTAATTGAGGGTACTACATGCAGCCTCAAACAAAGATTGATTTGCCATGGAGCCAACATTCATTTATAAACACAGCGCACTCTTTTCCAAAGAAATGCTCTCACAAGATTGGTCTTTCAATATTTTGATTGCAAAGTGTACACAAGAGGGTTGAGATTTACCAGAGAAAAGAATGGCTGAGATTTATTTGTCCACACACAGTCATATTTATGCAACAATTATCCCCCTTTTTGTAGGATTTAAAAGCCTGGTTAATAAAAAAGGGAGTAGAGTTTGCTTTGAGGAATGTCAGTTAAGGATTGGCTCAGGCATTAATCAATCTGCTTAAGTTACCTATAAATGAGACCAAGAAAAAGAGCTAAACAAAGAATGGTCGATGAAGACATCTAATAGAGAAGAATACATATAAAAGAAAGGAAAGAGGTGCAAGAAAAAAATTGAAAATAGAAAGGAGACTTTTTAGGTACAACGTTGTACCATACCTCTGTTGGGTCTTTGAAAGAAAACACAAATGGCACGGCTCATTAGATGCGACGTGGAATTGGAACAATATATGATGACTTTATGTTTGATTGAATCATTTGACTTTTAGTTCCTCGAAGGAGTGCGGAATTATTGTTGACATTTTTTTAATCAAAATAAAGATGTCATTCATATATTAAAATAATATTTGAGAGATACATAGAAGATTTTTAAGTCTAGCAAATCCCAAATAACTACAGAAAAAGTAAAGCCTAGAAAGCATGTAAAAAAGCATAATTTTTAGTTAGAAGCACACTTTCATTTATGGTAGATTTGACACTGTAAACTATTAGCAGCCGATCACCAGATCTTGTGATGAGCACGTGTTGATATCTCCCATTCTTTTTTCTTGGCTTGTAGTGTGTGTTTAAGTTCGACATCCTCATCACTATTGCCATGCTCACAAGCTTTGGCCATTAACAGCAAAAGATACACTAGAATAAAACAAAATGAAAGTGTTAACGAAATTGCAAAATAAGGACTATTAACAAGATGTGGGACCATGATGGCTGCAAATCCAATTTAAAAATGCATAGTGGACACAATTGATATGCATTGATTTGGACAATGGAGACATAATACACCAAAAATAAAAATAAAAACAAAAACTTTCTACTACCATCACTATTGTTGCTGCTAGCAGTGTGGATATTCCACTACCCGCCCACACCTTGTAGACATGTTGCTTCAACAAAATGTAACTGCTTTCTCTTGAATGATTGAAAGATCGATTGCACTAATTTGAATGAAATTGACCTCAATTAAATGTAAGTGGAGATTGAAACAAATAGCAAACTTGGGGAAAATATGATGGAGAATTGAGACCTTGTGTTACATGCAAGTGTCACGGACTGGTTGATTCTGAATGATCACACACCGTGCAGCCTTAGGATTCTACTCCCAAGTTAGCCTCACGCACACACGCATGAACATAAGGGTCGAATGAACAAAGGGGTGATTGTATTTGCTTGTGAACGAGCTGAATACAATGAGGGGGAATGTCCCATATTTATATAAGTTGGGGTCTCATCTCATCTGTTGATCTTCCCTCCGATCCAACGGCTATGTTTGAACATATGCCATCATTACAAGTTTGTGCATTAGGCCACTCAATGGCTCTAGGCCTTGGGAAAACCCATGGGGCGTGTGTCAGAAGCAAGGGCAGGTGGGTAGTCACTAGTTGCACATGGGCTAGCCGAGCATTGATCACGGGTCATGCATGGGTTAATCATGGGCAGGCCCTTGTATAGGACACAGCCCTTTTACGGATGGTCTTGGATCATGTTGTTTGCGGGCCGTGTTAATCTCCCTCGCCTAATCAAGCGACTCCTTCATCGCGTTCGTGGCATGAAAGGCATCGATGTGTTTCTTAAATTGCCACAGAGTCTCTGATGGTTCCCAACTTGCTTCACTATTGGGAAGGCCCTTCCATGGGACTAGGTATTTCTTCTTTGGTGTGCAATATCTTTTCCGTATGATGCGGTCTTCCATGATGCATTCAACATCCCGATCATAGAATGTTTTTGCTTCAAGGGCGCCCGTTGTGATTCGCCTTGATCTGGGTCATCCTCATCTTCATGGAAATGTTTTAGCATACTCACATGGAACATGGGATGTACCTTGAGTTTGGTCGGCAAGTCCAGCTTGTATGCAACCTTCCCAATCCATTGGAACACTCAAAATGAGCCTTCATAACGACAGATTAGCCCTTTATGCACATCACGGTACCGAAAGACCAAGTGTAGCTTGGCCAACACTAAGCCCCCGACCTAAAATTCTACGTGTCATCACTTCTTGTCAGCCCATTTCTTCGTGCACTTTGCAGCCCTATGTAGGCATGCCCGCGCTAAGTTCGCATGTTCATCCCATTCTTTTGCAAACTTGTATGCGCACTCAGTGTGAGTGGTTGCTACCCGGTCACAATCTCAAATGGGCTCTAGTTTGTGGACTCACTCCACTGTAAGTTGTATGAGAATTGGGCCATGTCGATCAGCCATGCCCAATTCATTTGTGTGTTGCTCACGTAGTGCTGGAGGTAGATTTCCAAGAGCACATTCACCCCTTCCATCTGGCTATCAGTTTAGGGATGCATGCTCGTGAAAAAAAAATGAGGTTCATCCCCAACAACTTGATAATCTCAGTCCAAAACCGCCCGGTGAACCGAGGATCACGATCACTCACGATTGTGCGCAGTACGCCCCAATACTTGATGACATGCTTGAGGAATAGTTTGGCTACTTCTTCAGCTCGACAATCGTTCATGGCTAGCATGAATGTCACATACTTGGAGAAATAATCCACCACGACCATGAGGGTCCAACATTCTTCGGACTTCGGTAGGTTTACAATGAAGTCCATGGAGATGCTCTCACATGGACGTTTCAGGATAGGCAACGGTTCAAGGAGCCTTACCGCTGACCGTTGCTCTATCTTGTCTTGTTGGTACACAAGACATGTCCACACGTAGGCTTCGATGTCGTCCCACATGTGTGACTAATAGTATTGATCATCGACGAGTGCGATGGTGTGGTGAATTCCTGAATGACCCGCCCATTTAGAATCGTGGCACTCGTGCATCACTTCCTTCCTAAGTTTCCTGTGGAGCAGCACATAGAGTCATCGTCCCTTGGTGTAGAGGAGATCATCGTCACACCAGAATCACCTCATCTTGCCTTCTCATGTGTATTGAAGGAGGGCTTGGGCCGTTCGATCGTGCTTGAGCCCCTCCTTGATACGGTTGATCCATGGACAGTCGGGTCAACCCATCATGTTGGCCAGCTCGAGCTTTCGACTCAAGGCATCGACCATGGAGTTGGACTTTCCAGGCTTATATTCCAACACATACTCAAACTCGGTTAGGAAGTCTTGCCATTGAGCTTGCTTCAAGCTGAGCTTCTCTTGTGTTTGGAAATAGCTCGTGGCCACATTATCAGTCCTTACAACGAAGGCAATGCATCACCACGATCATCTCTTTCTCCTGGACTGTGTATCGTCACTTGGTATTGCTCAATTTTTTAGACTCAAAGGCAACCGGGTGCCCATCTTGCATAAGGACACCACCGATAACAAAGTCAGAGGCATCAGTTTCTACCTTATACGGCTTGGCATGGTCAGGTAGCATGAGCACCAGCTCTTCGGTCATGGCTCGCTTCAACCGATTGATCACCTCTTGACACTGATCCATCCACTCCCATAGCCTTTCTTTCTTCAACATGTACGTGAGTGGTACGGTGAGGCTTGAATACCCCTGAATAAAGCACCGATAATAATTCATGAGACCAAGGAAGGATCTCAGCTCCGTCACCTTGGTCGGTAGCTCCTATTCAACGATGGCACGAATCTTGGCCGTGTCCATCCTCACTCGTCTGCCCTCAATGATGTGCCCAAGGAAAGGGACTTCCTTTTGCATGAAAGTCATTTTCCCGAAAGACCTGGAATATCTGTCTCAAGTGCTTGACATGTTCCTCAAGCATCCGACTATATACAACAATTTCATCAAGGTAAACCATAGTGAACCGATCAAGGAACGGATGGAGTACCTTGTCCATAAGAGTGTAGAATGTGGCCAGTGCATTTGTCAAGCCAGAAGGCATGACGAGGAACTCATACGACCCGTGACAGGTCACGCACGCGGTTTTCATCTCATCCCCTTCAGCAATCCAAACTTAGTAGTATCTCGATTATAGATCAAGCTTAGAGAACTATTGGGCTTCCCCCAGCTGATCGAACAAGTCTACAATGAGAGGGATCTGATACTTGTTGTTTACGGTGAGCTTGATCAATGCTCGATAGTTTATGCACATGCGAAAAGATTTGTCATGCTTCTTTTGGAAAAAGACTAGAGCACCGAAGGAGGCCTTGGATGACCGAATGTATCCTGCATCAACCAATTCTTTGAGTTGTTTCCGCAACTCCTCCAACTCAGGTGGGGCCATGCGATAGGGTGCCATGGCCGGAGGTCAAGTATCGAGCACAAGCTCGATCTGATGATCAACTTCTCTTCAAGGGGGTAGCTTTTTGGGCAGCTTAGGCGGCATCACATCTTGGAAGGCGTTAAGGACTTGGGTCACCTTCTTCGGTACTTCACTTTCTTTCATGTCCTTCTTCAATGTTGCCAAGAAGGTCACCTCACCCTTCCTTAATCTTTTCGTCAGCTGCATGGCCAATAGCATCTTCCTATCATGTCTCGACTCACGATAGATTGGGACCATGCACTAGCACTGCTTATCTAGGATGCAAATACAATCTGTGAAGGGCATAATGCTCGCATTGATCATATCAAGGAATCCTAGACCAAGCACAAAATCATAGTCATTAATGAGGATCACCTCGATGTCTTCCTTGCTGGTCCACGGACCAAGGTGAAGCTCTACATCCCTAACCACGCCACTAGTCGGGACTTCCTTGGATTTCACTGTCTTGAGCCAACTGGCTCTTCCCTTCTCGACCGAAGATTCAGCTTCTTCGCGGCCTCTTGGGATATGAAGAGGTCGGATGCCTCGATATCCACAAGCACACTCATCGTGGTACTATCGGTCTTCACATCCACAAACATCATCCCTTTGGGTTCTTTAGCTTTCTTGGTCTTGATCGACCTAAGGATACACAACAATCCCAACTATGCCTCCTCTCATGGTTCATCCTTCTTGCATAAGGCTACCAGCTATCCCCTTTTCGGACAATCTTGGGCCATATGTGGCCCATCGCAAAAGAAGCACTTGTAAGTGCATACCTTGCAATGATATCCTCCATTACTTATTCTAGTTGGGCCCTAGGAGGGGTCGATGGTAGTTTACCTCCATTCGGACGATTTTACCAACTTCGATCTCCCCCACCCTTGGCCTTTTCTCTCAATTGAGAGTCTGGCTTAGCCAAGGATGGCAGCTTATACTCCACGAGGGACTCAGTCATGGAAGTAGCCATTGCAAGATCTGTTGCATGGCACCATTTGAGCTCTTGCTTGACCCATGGCTTGAGTCTGCTCATGAACTGATGGAATGCCTCCGTCTCAATCATGGACGGGATTTGGAGCAACAGCTCCAAGAACCGCTTCACGTACTCACGAACTTCGCTTTTCAGCTCCAGGCGCTTGAGTTCCCCCCGAGCTTCTTCCTCTGCATAAGTAGGGTAGTAGGTTTGCCATATTTCCTCCATGAACTTGGTCCAAGTCGTGATAGGGTCGTCACTCCTATCATCTGACCTACGACGCCACCACACCAACGCGTTATCAACTAAATACATTGCTATGGTGTTTACCCAAATCACATCGTCGGTCATTCCCATGATTTGGAAGTATCGTTCCATGTACCATAGCAAGTTGTGCACGTCCTTCGCCACCCATGAGCCCTTGAATTCTTTCGGCTTAGGTGTGTCAGAATGTGGTTGCACGGTGATCACCCCATTCACGAGCGCCGCTTCAACCTCAGCAAGCTTCCCATTGAGCTTAACGACTTCCACGTGCATGGCCGCCATCACAGCTTCCCACGTCTCATCCCGTTGCCTTAGCTTGTGGATCAAGGACCCTAGCAACTCGCCTCAGAGCTCTCCCATGTTGGTTTTGAGCTCTTGCATCTCAGCCCAGAGCTCCTCCTTTCCAGCTTTCGCTCCTTCGACGGTTTGGCACAAGTCCTCGACCTACCTTTGGACGTCCAAGACGGTCTCCTCCAGCACAAGTCCTCGACTTGCCTTTGGACGTCTGAGACAGTCTCCTATATGACCATCACTCGGCATTCCACATTGCCCATTTGATCCCTCGAACTCAAGGCACCTCGAGTTTTCTTTGGCTTGGTAGGAGCCTTCTCATTGGTCCTACCATGGTCCTTGCGATCCTCGACCTAAGCGATCGCAACATCAGGACATTGATTAGCCATCGCGCTTGGAAGGAAGGCTTCAATACCACTTGTCACGGGTCGGTCGATTCCGAATGATCATACACCAGTGCGGCCGTAGGATTTTACTCCCAAGTCAGCCTCACGCACACACGCATGAACACAAGGGTCGTATGAAAAAAAGGGCGAGTGTATTTGCTTATGAACGAACTGACACAATAAGGGGGAGAGTTCCTTATTTATACAAGTTCGGGTCTCTTCATCCGTTGATCTTCCCTCCGATCCAACAGTTGTGTTTTGATGTATGCCATCATTACCGGTTTGTACATTAGGCCACTCAATGGCTCTAGACCTTAGGAAAGCCCATGGGGCGTGTGTCAAAAGCAAGGGTAGGTCGCTTGACATGACTAGGTGGGCAGTCATGAGTTGCTCATGAGCTGGCCGAGCATTGATCACGGGTCGTGCACAGGTCGATCATGGGCAGCTCATGGGCCGGCCCTTGTATGAGACACGGCCCTTTTTACGAACGGTCTTGGATCATGCTTGTCTGTGGGTTGTGTCATAAGCATTTGATTAATGAAGAGGTGGTCCTTACTCAAGTTTTGTCTCATTCTCTTGAAAGAAATGAAGACCAAAAGCAAAGGAAGGACTTGGGAAGAAATTATGGAAGAAGCATTTGAGTTTTTTTTTTCTTTTTAGGGCTTGTAATTTTTTACTTTTTTTTTTTGACAAAAGTATCCAGATTCTAGCTCATGCTCCCTAGCCAACAAACATTTGGCCGATTGGTGAGTTTAAGTCCATATGTGAGATTGTTTATTCATTTTAAATCATTATTTGAAATGATGTTCACTTTAGGTCATTTTTTTGATGAAATGACTCTACTCTATGCTCTTTTTTAGAATATTCCCAAATGATAACTATCAAGGCTTTCTGTTAATAACAAAAAAAGAGAATAAAAGATGTAATGGAAATGAACCACTAGAGTCAAGCCTTGATTCACTTTAGATATGAGCATGGAGAAGAAACAAGGTGGTGGGGGCTACCTGCCCATCAAAATCAACTTGGATAATTTTTCTTTCCAGAGTGAACTTGTGTGGAGGGAAGCTAGCACGAAACTGATGAGCAAATATTTCCTTGCACTTTTGACTAAACCAAAAAGACAGGAAAAAAAATGAGATATCCTCAAATCACATGGAACATCCTGTTGGGGTTTCATGAATCATGTATAAGAAAAATTAACGAAATGAACGCAGCGGAAACAAAGATATATTTTACACATGATTCTCCTAAGGCGTTGTTCGTGCGTTTTAATCAAAAATCTAAACATAAAAGGGAGTTGAACGAAATACCTCTCGAAGCGCGCTTTGAAACAAGTCGGTTCGGATGTTCTACAATTCGAGTCCCACAAGCGTCGGACCTCTAGTTCAGACACACCAACAACGAATGTCGAACGGAAGAGAGAACTTTCAAATATTCACCACGATGATCGTGCTAGCAATCATGTGGAAACAATCCGTCGTATTCTTAATTTATAATAGTCACGGCCTAAACGAGATAACGCTCTTCTTTCTTGCGTCTCAAAGACACAAGAACATGCATACAATTTGCTCTATGTTTTCAGCAAAGCATCACTCGTATGTCTCTAAAAACACAAGATGCACGCCCACAGAAAATCTCTCTACGTTGCAACCTTTTTGCAGCCTTTCTTTTTAATATTTATACACGAATCAGCAACAGTTGCTAATCGTGGGATCAGCAACTGTTGTTGATCCTCATTCTCATGCACGATCGAGCACGATCGTGCATGAACGGAACGGTCAGCGGTTGTTGACCATCCATGCACGAACAAAATGCATGGATGATGGTCAGCGGTTGCTGACCATCATGCACGAATTCATGCATGCATGTGCACGTATTCGTGTGAAGTGGTCAGCAAAAATTGCTGACCATTTCCACTTTAATTAATCAATTCCCTTAAAAAAATAAAAATAACATAATCCTTATATGTACAAATGGAATACATTAACATGTATCCACTTCGGGCATGCGTGTGCATCATATGCAAATAGGCTCGTGACTATCATACAAATTAAATTAAATCTCATTTAATTTAATTTCAAATCGACACAATTCGATTGCAGTAATTGCAAACACATTTGCAATTATATTTCTCTCTTGTTCCATGTTATCCTAATTGTTTATAGTGTGTGACATCCCTAGGTTCATCACTAAGCTGGTAGTAAGACTTGTACTAACACATTAGTACTCCCACAAGAATTAATTGTCCCTATTAATCTTTGGGTCATACAAGCCATGATTGACATCTAGCAATATGTCATGGCTACCCAGATAGTGTGAATATTTTAAGAACATAATGAACCCGTCAGCTTTAGCTACAATATAATTCAATCCTTTTGTCTTACTATGTCCCGATCAAACAAAGACCATGGAATATTAGTCAAGTCATTAATTCGATCATATGCACAAATCTAATTGTCATGCATTTTATTCGAGACATAAACAATTTATTCTCGGTTACAACCCCAGCCGAGGATCTCAATGCAGTGTCACAATTAGATCGCATAGGACATCATTATCATACCTTGCATATAACAAGGAAACAGATTCCATATTGCACACACATGTAACTTCGTATATGAACAAACTATGACCATTGGGTATAAAGACGGATCGATGACCCGGCATTATGTGCACCCGTGAACCATAGTTGTTCAATACACAAGTTAATATTGTGCCTTAGGTCTAAGGATTATTTACACAAGACCAAAGCATAAACAATTAGACATTGACCACGCTAAAAGCTCCCATGTCGCTAATCGTTCTATATGCATCACGTTCAGTGAATTTGTCTAATACAAACACCTGTGTTCTAACTCAGGCATCATAATACCCAATGACATGTGACTCATCATTCCCTTAAGTATCCAATACTTAATGGCGAAGTTAAGAAAACACCGGTCTCAACAAGATTATTAATATCCACTCAATAATCCATCGACCGGGAACGATTTAAAGATTCAGTCTAACTATAAACCTGTCACATATATTCTTGACGTCTCAAGGATAGGTCTAGTTGCAACTGATCTTATGGAATCATTCATCAATATAAAATAATTGGACAAATGATTGAATACGTCATTGTCATTAATTAAATAATAATAATGAAAGTACAACTGAAATCCCTAATATGCAATTATTACATAGCAGCTTTATGGCATACATCTAACAATCTCCCACTTACACTAAAGCCAACTTGTCTCGTACCTCAAACCCATTTTGTCAATATGTCTTTCAAAAGAAGATTAAGGTAAGGCCTTAGTGAAGGGATCTGCCACGTTTTCTGCTGAGGCAATTTTCTGCAAGGTGATATCACCTCTCCCAACAATTTCTTTGATGAGATGGAAGCGTCTCTTAATATGCTTGGACTTTTGGTGAGACCTTGGTTCCTTAGCATGAGCTATCGCCCCATTGTTGTCACAAAACAATGTGATCAGTTGCTCAATTGAAGGAATGACTCCAAGTTCAGAAATAAACTTCTTCATCCAAGCGGCTTCCTTTGCTGCTTCAGAAGTAGCTACATACTCTGCCTCAGTGGTGGAATCAGCAGTTATGCTTTGTTTGGAACTTTTCCAACTAACTACACCACCATTGAATGTAAAGACAAACCCAGATGTAGACTTATAATCATTAGGATCCGATTGAAAATCGGAATCAGTATAAGCTACAACTTTAAATTCTCCTTCTCCATGTATCAAGAATAAATCTTTAGTCCTTCGCAAGTACTTAAGAATATTCTTGACTGCTATCCAGTGCTCTTCTCCTGGATCAGACTGATATCTGCTAGTAATACTTACAGCATGCGCAGTATCAGGTCTAGTACATAGCATAGCATACATTATGCTTCCAATAGCGGATGCATATGGTATCTTTGCCATCCGCTCTCTTTCTTCAGGAGTGTTGGGACACATCTCCTTAGAAAGACGGATCCCTTGCCTAAAAGGCAATAATCCTCTCTTGGAACATTGCATGTTAAATCGTGTTAATACTTTGTCTATGTATGTAGATTGTGAGAGGCCAATCAATCGTCTTGATCTATCTCTATAGATCTTGATACCTAAAATGTAGGTTGCCTCTCCTAAATCTTTCATGGAGAATTTCTGTGACAAGAATAGTTTTATCGATGATATCATTGGTACATCATTTCCAATCAAAAGTATATCATCAACATACAAAACCAGAAATGCAATTGCACTCCCACTGATCTTCTTGTATACACAAGGTTCATCCGGATTTTTGATGAAGCCAAACGATTTGACTACCTCATCAAAACGGATGTTCCAACGTCTGGAGGCTTGTTTGAGTCCATAAATGGATCTCTTAAGCTTACACACCTTCAGTTTTTCACTATTGGATTCAAAACCCCATGGCTATTCCATATAGATGTCCTCTTTGAGAAAACCATTTAGAAAAGCCGTTTTGACATCCATTTGAAATATCTCATAATCAAGGTGTGCAGCTATAGCCAACATAATCCGAATGGATTTTAGCATGGCCACAAGTGAGAAAGTTTCATCATAATCAATTCCTTCTTTTTGACGATATCCTTTCGCCACCAGCCATGCTTTGTAAGTTCCAATTTGACCTTCAGCATTCATCTTCTTCTTGAAGATCCATTTACAGCCAATTGGTATAATACCATCAGGCAGGTCAGTCAAGGTCCAAACCTCATTGGAATACATTGAATCCATTTCGGATTTCATGGCTTCTAGCCATTTACCATAATCGATGTCCAACATCGCCTCCTCATAGGTTTTAGGATCACCGGGTTGATCACTATCATTCGCAATGAATAATGGTTCAATATGATCAATCGAGTGTCTATAACGAGCAGGTGGGCGAGATGTTCTCCCACTTCTCCTAAGAGGTTGTGTATCAGAAGCTCCCACTAAATCAGAGATTGGTATCTGAACTCGATTGTTTGGTACTTCATTATTTTCTTCTTGTAAGACTATTTTCTGCCCAACACCACTTTCTTGGACAAACAGATTCTCCAAAAAAGAAGCGTGCTTGCATACCAAAATTATTTGGTTTGAATAAAAATAGAAATAATATCCAAGAGTTTCCTTTGGATATCCAATGAAGCAACCTTGTTCAGATCTTGCCTCCAATTTATCCATTTTTAGCTTTTTCACGAAAGCTGGACAACCTCAAATCTTAATATGATTAAGACTAGGTTTATTACTATGCCATATCTCATAGGGCGTAGTTGGAACAGATTTGGACAGCACTCTATTCAGTATATATACAGCTGTCTCAAGGGCATATCCCCGAAAGGATATTGCAAATCGGTGTAACTCATCATAGATCGTACCATATCTAATAAAGTGCGATTTCTTCGTTCAGATACACCATTATGTTCTGGAGTTCCAGGAGGTGTCCATTGTGATAAAATGTCATTCTCTTTAAGATAGTCCAGGAATTCAGTACTAAGGTATTCACCTCCTCGATCCGATTGAAGAGCCTTAATACATTTTCCTGTTTGTTTCTCAACTTCAGCCTTGAATTCCTTGAACTTTTCAAAGGATTCAGATTTATACTTCATGAGGTATAAAGAACCATACCGTGACTGATCATCGGTGAAGGTAATGAAGTAATTATAACCACCTCTAGCAGTTTCATTAATTGGTCCACATACATCTGTATGTATTAATTCTAATATGTCAGCAGCTCGCACACTTTGTCCCACAAAAGGCACTTTGGTCATTTTTCCTAGAAGACATGCCTCACAAGTCGAGTATGACTTAAAATTTGAAGGATCAATGTATCCATCATTACTCAACTTGTTAATTTTGTTTTCTCCAATATGACCTAATCGGAGATGCCAAACATACTTTTTATTTGGACCGTCTCTAGGGCGTTTATTAGTTATGGCATTTATATCAATTCTATTTTGCTTATTGACATTGGTGATTGCATTACCGGACATTGTAATGGTATAAAGATTGTTGGTTAATAAGCTAGAACCAACACATATTCTATTATGATAAATAGAACATACATCATCAGCAAAAGAAAATTCATAATTCTCTTTACCCAGACGAGGTATAAAGATGATGTTTCTAACAGCATTCTTATAATGCAAACAGTTCTTTAAAAACATTACATGTCCAGAAGGCAAACATAAACGAAAAGTCCCTATAGCTAATGCAGCAACTCTTGCTCCATTGGCAAACGTCAGGACAATCTCATTTCGCCCTAGCATCCTGCTTATTTCTAGATTCTGCAAAGACATACAAATATGTGAAGTTGTAGCAGAATCTAAAACCCATGAGTTGGATTCAGCACTAACCATAAGATTAGTTTCAATAAGCATAGACACCATACCTTCATAAGGTTGGTTCTTGGGCTTGACCTTCAAGCTCTCGAGGTACCTCTTACAGTTCCTCCTCCAGTGCCCTTTGACACCACAGTAATGACATTTCCCTTTATCAATATTGGGTTTTGGTTGCACAATAGGTTTGGCAGGCCTCTTCCATTTATTCTTCTTTAAAATAGTCTTACCTCTTGAAGAAGAAGCCTTAGCCATAGCCACTACATTTGGTCTCATGTTATGCATTTCCTTCTCATAAACTACTAGCATGCTATGTAACTCAGCAAGAGTTTTCTCCATTTTATGCATGTGGAAGTTTTAGACAAAACCAGAGAAGGAATCGGGTAAAGATTGGAGGATCAAATCCACAGCTAACTCATTGTCCATAACGAGATTCAGCCTAGCCAATTCTTCAATGTGCCAGATCATTTTCAAAGCATGATCATTAACAGATGATCCTTCAGCCATCCTCATACGGTATAATGCCTTAGATATCTCATATCTAGAGGTTCGACCATTCTCATTAAAGTATTCCTTTAAGTGCAAAATGATCAACCTAGCATCTTCCATAGATTCATACTTCTTTTGTAATTCATTGTTCATCGAAGCAAGCATATATGACCTAACTTTTAAGTCATCATCACGCCACTTATCATAAGTGACACGCTCCTCTTGGGTCCCACCCTCAGGAAAGGAGGTTGGCATCTTTTCATCAAGCACATACCCAATTTTTTCTGAATTGAGAACAATTTTCAAATTCCTCACCCAGTCAGTGAAATTGGGTCCAGTCAAACAATTCTTGTCAAGTATAGAAACAAGTGGGTTTGTGGTCACCATTTTCAGAGTAATAATATATCTGTTGCAGAAAATAAATTGTTAGTCGTTGTATCTTTCAAAGTAACTATTTCATTTTGGCCTTTAAATGAAATAGATCCTCCCACTAAATTTATATTCGAATCCCATACTCCTTAAGATGGGAAGCGGTAATCTTTGTGTGGTAAAGATTACTAGTGGGGATTCGAGTCCCACTAGCCCAAAGTTCACCTCACCTAATAGTTATTGGTGTCCTATGAACTTAGTGAGTGAACCAGCTTGTTAACGCATCACATGCGAGTCCCAATCATAACTTCGGCCTCTAGACCATGAAAGCCTCACCTAACAGTTATTGGCATCATGATCATAGTTAAGTCTAGCCCATCGTCTCATGCAAGTATTGAAAACATAAATGATTCCCTCACCTGATAGTTATTAGAAATCATTTGGCTCCAACCCCACAGCATCATATGCATAATGGAGTGGTCCAATATTATAAATGGTAATTAACCCCTATGTATCCATAACCGGTTAATTAACCACTATAATATTGGATCAAACCATGACGATGGAAGGCCACGAGTCCAAAACCCGTTTCGACTTAATATTCTTTGTAAGGAGATTTGGGTCATTATTAACAGTCTCACTTTGCACATTAACCGTTTTAACATGCACAATACCATAAACACAATAAATAAATAGATATCACATAAACATCTATCCTATGTGGTGATCATGGAATTATGGTTCAATGGGTCTCGAGCCAAAAAGACCCATTTAGCCATTTTAATGTTTTAATAATATGGACCTGCTCTTCACTTTTTCTTCAATCTTTGAACTCTTCAAAGACCGGGCCCAGAGAGCTCACCGGTTTAATGGCTCCTCCAATGGCTCCTCCTCTCTTGTAGTATTTACATCAATAATTGAAATACTAAACTATACTAAAATTACATTTCGTAAAAATAAATATAAAAAGGACGCAGCCTCCATTTAATAATTACATACCCAAAAAGAATACCTGTAATCATCATACATTTATCCATACAATAATCACAACAATTTTGGATTTTTCCATGATCACCACCCTTCCTTACGAGCCATAAATTCAAAATTTAAAGCTCTGGAAGGCATGCATAAAATTCTGCATATCATTTGCAAAATATAAACATCGAGTATAACAAGTTACGGATTTTTGATTCAAAATTGATTTAGTTCTAATTTTTGCTTTGTTGATTAAATTTATCACATAGATCAATCAACTTCTATAGGCCACATTTGAGCAAGAGAACCAATTCTCTTAATAAAAATAAATTGGCCATTAGAACACAAAAACATATTTGAACTATAAATCAATTAAACGCACGAAAAACGCCTAAGGTTGGCTCTAATACCACTGTTGGGGTTTCATGAATCATGTATAAGAAAAATTAACGAAATGAACGTAGCGGAAACAAAGATATATTTTACACATGATTCTCCTAAGGCGTTGTTCGTGCGTTTTAATCAAAAATCTAAACATAAAAGGGAGTTGAACGAAATACCTCTCGAAGCGCGCTTTGAAACAAGTCGGTTCGGATGTTCTACAGTTCAAGTTCCACAAGCATTGGACCTCTAGTTCATACACACCAACAACGAACGTCGAACGGAAGAGAGAACTTTCGGATATTCACCACGATGATCATGCTAGCAATCACGTGGAAACAATCCATCGTATTCTTGATGTATAATAGTCATAGCCCAAATGAGATAACGCTCTTCTTTCTTGCGTCTCAAAGACACAAGAACACGCACACAATTTGCTCTATGTTTTCAGCAAAGCATCAATCGTATGTCTCTAAAAACACAAGACGCAAGCCCACAGAAAATCTCTCTACGTTGCAACCTTTTTGCAGCCTTTCTTTTTAATATTTATACACGAATCAGCAACAATTGCGGATCGTGGGATCAGCAACCGTTGCTGATCCTCATTCTCATGCACGATCGAGCACGATCGTGCATGAACGGAATGGTCAGCAACCGCTGACCGTTTATGCACGATTTCGTGCATGATGGTCAGCAGTTGTTGACCATCCATGCACGAACAAAATACGTGTATGATGGTCAGCGGTTGCTGACCATCATAAACGAATTCGTGCGTGCATGTGCACGTATTCGTGTGAAGTGGTCAGCAAAAATCGCTGACCATTTCCACTTTAATTAATCAATTAATTAATTAATAATTAATCAATTCCCTTAAAAAAATAAAAATAACATAATCCTTATATGTACAAATGGAATACATTAACATGTATCCACTTCGGGCATGCGTGTGCATCATATGCAAATAGGCTCGTGACTATAATACAAATTAAATTAAATCTCATTTAATTTAATTTCAAATCGACACAATTCGATTGCAGTAATTGCAAACACATTTGCAATTATATTTCTCTATTGTTCCACGTTATCCTAATTGTTTATGGTGTGTAACATCCCTAGGTTCATCACTAAGCTGGTACTAAGACTTATACTAACACATTAGTACTCCCACAAGAATTAATTGTCCCTATTAATCTTTGGGTCTTACAAGCCATGATTGACATCTAGCAATATGTCATGGCTACCTAGATAGTGTGAATATTTTAAGAACATAATGAACCCGTCAGCTTTGGCTACAGTATAATTCAATCCTTCTGTCTTACTACGTCCCAATCAAACAAAGACCATGGAATATTAGTCAAGTCATTAATTCGATCATATGCACAAATCTAATTGCCATGCATTTTATTTGATGATATAGCTAGTATAAGCACCTAGAGGGGGATGAATAGGTGTAAAAATAATTTCTCGAAATATGAAAGCAATACTAGGCAAACAATAGAAAGAAAGCTCTCCTTTAGTTAACAAAACGAACTATGATCAAAGAAAAGCAGAGAGTAGGGAAGAGAAAGTTGAACACAAGGTTTATAGTGGTTCGGCTTATTCCAAGCCTACGTTCACTCTTCTGCACCGACAGCCCACCGGTTAGATTTCACTATGAACAAAAGAGATGTTACAGCAATGCTTTCCCTTGACTCCACAGTGTAGATACTCTATCACACTTCCTCAAGGTATCTCAAAATATAGACTCTCTTTTGCGTACAAGATTTCGCTCAGTAAATGAATTGACTAAGAATCAAGGAGCTTCAGACTTTGAAATTCTTCTATCGTGCACACACTCGAACAACTGGAACGTCTTCCTTTTATACTCCTTTATGCCATCATACCCGTTGGCACTTACCAAAGGAATTCTTCCAATCTTCCCGTTGGACAGAATCAATTAGGAAGATCATTCGAGCTATTAAAGGAACATGTCGAGAGCCCATCAATCCTGCTCGCCCATACAATCAGGATCTCGGTTTCCATAAGTAGAACCTTCCAAGAATACTTCGCCAATCATCAGATCCTTAATCAATCTTGATTCGAATAAAGGAATCAGTTATGTCATATCCAGCCAAGAAATCTTCTCCAGTCGATAAGGCCAAATCCTTAATGAATCACTCAATTCTAGATAGCCTTTCTTCAACAGATTAGAAACTGTCAATGAGAATAGACTTTGAGTCTTGAGTCTGGCAGTTCGGAGGTCTTCAAACTTTAAATAGTAGAGTCTGCAAATCTTCAGACTAGACTGATGGATTCGTTTTGTCAGCTTCAAAATATTCCAGAAAGATTTCTCCAACAATCTCCCCATTTTTTATGGTGACAAAACTTTCCTGCAGATTTGAATAATTTTGACCTGCAAAACATTACTCAAACAAATATGGATATCTCATAAAGATTAATGGCTTAATGATAACACTAAAATCTGCAACCACAGAAAATAGGTTAGTCTTGCATGAGAGTAAAGCGATTCATAAGATATCAATCAATAGTACTTAATATAAGCAGCAGTCAAATCCAAATCCACATTCAGTCCACATCCAGACACACAAGTCAAACATCAAAACAAACTAAAAGTTCAACAAGTTTAAGTTCAAAGTTCAAAGATTTCAAATCTCGCATCTCTCCCCCTTTTTGTCATCATAAAAAAGGTTGAGATGGGAATAGAATTGAGTCAAGTTTGCTTGGGAACACGAATAAGCTGGAAATCTCCCATTGATTGGACGATGCCTTCCAGCTTTTTCAGTTCTTCCTTCAATTGAGCCACCTCTTCACCTTTAGCATTTACTTGAATCTGAAGAGCAAGAGCTTGGATCTGATCAATCAAGGAAATGGAAGAAGTTTGTCCTACATTCTTCAAGTTCTAAACTTCACACTCCAAAGCATATATCTGACCCCGCATTTCCTAGAGAACATCAAGGATTCTGCGAAAATCTGCTGAGTTATCAGTCTGCGTACTGGCTTCGGCACAATCTGATGGAGTAATGGCAGACGATGGTATATCAGCATAATCACGCAGATTTGGCAATGAAGCATCATGTCCCTCCTCAAGAAATTGAGAGGCATGGATGTCCTCTGGATCTACTGGAGAGCGGCTAACTCCTTCACTGGTAACAGGATATGAGGACATTCCTCTTTGCTCACCATCTCCCCCTGTTTCCATGGCTTCAGGTGGAGAAGAGTGTTCCTCATGCTCTCCTTCCTCTTGATTTTCTCTTTCTTCTTCTTCTTCTTCAAACCTTTCCTCCTCTGCTTCTCTTTCTTTAGCTTCTCTCTCCTCTTCTTCCTTCTCCTCTGCTTCTTGCTCCTCTACTTCTCTCTCCTATGCTTCCATCTCTTCTTCTTCTTTCTCCTCCGATTCTCTCTCTCTCTTCTTCTTCTTTCTCCTGTCCTTCTCTCTCCTCTGCTTCTTTCTCCTGTCATTCCATTGACTCTGGAACAGAACGACTCAGCTTCTTTAATGCCATAGCAGAAATGGTGAGGTCATCCTCATCATCTTCATCCTCAATGATGAGAGCTCTTCTCTTTTTTAATGGAGCAACCATGGACTCCTTCCCTTTTCTTTTCGCTACAGAAGAGATTTGATGAGATTTGACAGGGGTTTTCTCCTTAAATTTCTCCAATGCCTTGTCGAGTTCTTTCAGACGCATTTTGGACACCATTTTCAATCCTACCACAATTTTATCACACGATCGAACACGGAGAATTTGTGGAGGCTGAATATTCAAATGTTTGAATAACTTTGACACAAGACCTGGATAAGGAAGTTGGCCCTTATCCTTCACCATTGCTCTATACATGTGGAACAGAATAGTGTGAGGAAGAGAAAACTTTTCCCCAGCATTGATAGCATACATCAGCTTTGCCTCTGAGTTAGAAACATCAGTCTTGGAAGTTGATTTCGGTCTGAGGCAATTGATCACAATCTTGTAAAGCAGAATATTGTTCGCGCGCATCCTTAAGTAGGAAATCCTTCCCTCTGTCCTTCTGTCTTTAACAAGTTCCAATGTGGCACAAGCAATAGAGATATTGATGGGTTGATATCTCCCTCTCTCAACCCCAATCACATCCGCCAACATATCCACATCTACCACAAAGTCCTGATCTCGGACACTGAAAGAGATTCTATTCACATCCAAGAAGCTAAGATTCGAATAGAAGTATGCAGTTAATTCAGCATAGGCTTCAATGGTGTCAGAACAGAACTACTCAAGTTGAAGAAAACTGAACTTTTCCCTCAAATTGACATTCACAGCATCAAGGAAATCAAAATCCACACTCCTAGGGTTTATCACCCCACGCTTCAACAATTTGGAGTATAGATCCTTTTGTTCCTTCGATCTAAACAACTTTGTCCTTTTTCCTCGAATTTTCACCGCAACACCCATTCTCGGTTGAAATTGGCTATACAATTTGTCATCATCATTTCCATCGACCGGATTCAGTCCCCCAACACGCGGATCACTTGGGATATTTGCAAGGGTTTCTTCTACCAAACCCTTAGGAGCAATTCCCAAACGCTCCATTTTTCGCAAAAAGATGTACTCATTCCCATATCCCTTGTCCTTAAGAAACTCATTGATGTAGTTCAATGGAGTACTAGTCCTCTTTAAAACACGGTAAAGTTTATAAATAAAAGAGGGCCTTTGAATTCTTACAGGATCTACGCCTTCGATGATTTCTTCCTCTTGTTGATGACCAACACCCTGTGGACTAGTTGGTAGAGAATGACGTTGCTGAGAATGTTGTGGGCTCTACTGCTGACTTGGTGACTACTCTTCCTCGATGAGATCAAAGTGAGTAGGCCCCTCACTCATTCGCCGTGGTCCCCTGCTTGCGATCCTCGAAGACTTTCTTGAAGACGACATCTTTCTCAGTTTTTGAAAGATTCCTTGCTTGACTTTTCCCAAGAAAGATGACAACTTTTTCAATATTAAACAAGGAAATGAGACGGGAGTGGAAGATGGATGCTTTTTAGGGTTTTGGAGTTAAGCGAAGAGGAACCGACTGTATATAGCTCAGTTGAAACGGGGGAATGCTAAACATCGTAAAAGAAGGTTAAAAGATGCCTTTTAAAAAAAAATAACTGCCTTTTTCAAAAATAGATAACTGCCATTTTTTAAAGAAAAATTAACTCTTTTTGAAAAGGAAAAATTGCACTTATCACGGAAATTGAAGATAGGAAAAATTAATTATAGAAAGATGATCATACCTTTCCGAGATTTAATATAACAGAAAATAAAATAACTTACAGTCAAGAACCATGTTTGTCTGAGTCTGAGAGTCTCTAGACTTTAACTTCTTCAAGCTTCAAGATGTTGAGTCTGGAACGGATGATTTCAAATTGATTTTTCTCCAAAGGCTTTGTAAATATATCCGCCAGTTGGTTCTTTGAGTCAACAAACTTAATCGAAACTTCTCCATTTTGAACATGATCTCTAATGAAGTGATGTCGAATCTCTATATGCTTTGCTCTTGAGTGAAGAATTGGATTTTTGGTAAGATTGATTGCACTGGTGTTGTCACAATTAATCTCCGTGCATGAATCTTCAATTCCAAAGTCTCTTAGTTGTTGTTTTATCCACAGAATTTGTGAACAACAACTTCCGAGAGCTACATACTCTGCTTCTGCTGTAGAAAGGGCTACTGTATTTTGCTTCCTTGAAAACCAAGACACTGTCCTGCTTCCAAGTAACTGACAGGTACCCGAGGTGCTCTTTCTATCAACTCTGCAACTGGCTAGATCTGCGTCTGAGTATTCAAGAAGAGTAAAGTCTCCCTTTTTAGGATACCAAAGACCGAGGCTTGAAGTTGAAGCAATGTATTTGATAATACGCTTTGCAACACTTAGATGAGATTCTTTAGGGTCTGCTTGAAATCTGGCACAAATGCAAACACTAAATAAAATGTCAGGTCTAGAAGTAGTAAGATAAAGAAGTGAACCGATGATACTCCTGTATAACTTCTGGTCAACTTTCTTTCCTCCTTCATCTTTGTCTATCTTCAAGGAACTTGATATTGGTATATCAGTCTTTTTGCAATTTTCCAGTCCAAACTTTTTGACAAGATCATTAGCATATTTTTCTTGATGAATAAAAGTTCCTTCCTTCAATTGTTTCACTTGAAGTCCAAGAAAGAAGGTTAGTTCACCCATCATGCTCATTTCAAATTCATCCTGCATAGACTTAGAGAATTTCTTGCACAAACTTTCATTAGAGGATCCAAAAAATAATATCATCAATATATATTTGAACAAGCAGAAAACTTTTGCTTTCTCTTTTGATAAACAGAGTAGTGTCTACTTTACCTTTGACAAAGCCATTTTGAATTAAAAACTTACTCAGCCTGTCGTACCAAGCTCGAGGTGCTTGCTTTAAACCATACAAGGCCTTTTTCAGTCTGAATACTAAGTCTGGCTTCCTTGGGTCTTCAAACCCATGTGGTTGTTCCACATAGACTTCCTCATGGATAAATCCATTCAGGAAAGCACTTTTGACGTCCATTTGGAATAACCTAAAATTCTTATAACAAGCAAAAGCAAGTAATAATCAAATTGCTTCTAACATTGCTACTGGTGCGTAAGTCTCGTCATAGTCTATCCCTTCTTCTTGCGTATATCCCTTGGCCACGAGTCTTGCTTTGTTTCGTACGACTTTTCCTTTCTCGTTCATCTTGTTCCTAAAAACCCATTTAGCTCCAATAATAGATTTACCTTTTGGTTTAGGAGTCAACTCCCAAACATTATAAATGTTGAATTATCTGAGTTCTTCTTGCATAGCTTCAATTCAGCTTTCATCAGATAAAGCTTCTTCTATGCTTTTTTGTTCTATTTCAGAAATAAGAGCCACAGCACTAGACTCTTCGCGCCTTTTGGATCTTGTGCGAATTCCTTCATTAATGTCGCCAATAATAAGATCTTTGGGATGACTGGACTTATGCTTCCAGTTACTGGTCAATTTGTCAGGTTGATGATCACTCCCTTCATTTGAATCTTCAATAACCACTTGTTGCTGGTCTTTCAAAGTCTGAGTTGCTCCTTGAGATTTAGACTTTGTAGAGTCTGGAGCAGGTTCAGATTCTTCAAGATGAATCTGAATAGATTCATTTTGCATAGAATCCTGGAATTTGACATTCATTGATTCCTCCACAGATTGACTCTTCTTGTTATAGACTCTGTAGGCTTTGCTTGAGGTAGAATATCCAAGGAAGATGCCTTCGTTTGATTTTTCTTCAAACTTACTAACTTGATCATTTGCATTTTTCAATATAAAGCATTTGCATCCAAACACATGAAAATATGATACAATAGGCTTCTTTCCTTTGAATAACTAATAAGGGGTTTTTTCCAAAATAGGCCTTAGAAAAACTCTATTGATAATATAACATGCTGTTGAAACTGCTTCAGCCCAAAATCATGATGAGATGTTACTTTTAATTAAAAGAGTTCTAACCATTTCTTGAAGTGATCTATTCTTTCTTTCCACAACTCCATTTTGCTCTGGAGTATATGGAGAGAACACATGCTGAAAACCAGATTCATCACAGAATTTTGTAAAATCTTGATTTTCAAATTCACCTCCATGGTATGTTCTTATACTTGAGATAACATACCCTTTTTCATTTTGAACCTTTTTAGCAAATTCTTCAAAATAAGAGAAGGTTTCAGACTTACTTGCTAGGAAATATACCCAAGTAAATCGTGAGTAGTCATCCACAATTACTAGGCAATATTTCTTACCTCCAATGCTCTGAGTTCTGGTTGGTCCAAAGAGATCCATATGCAGAAGTTGCAGTACACGATTAGTGGAAACTTGATTTATTGGTTTAAAAGAATTTCTCACTTGCTTTCCCAATACGCATGGTGTGCATAGATCAGTCTTTTGATATGATAAATTGGGTAGACCACGAACAAGCTTCTTTGCTGAAATTTTGGCTACCTGCTTCATATTGATGTGCCCAAGCTTTCTATGCCATAAGCTTGCTTCGTCTTGAATTGAGATTAGACATTGTGATTCATCTGGTTTCACATCCAAGAGATAGATATTTCCATGTCTTCGACCCATGAATGACTGAGTAGAATTTTTACTGGTTCCTGAACATATTTCCTCTTGAAAGTTGATTTTGAAACCAGTATCACACAGCTGACTGATACTGAGCAGATTGTAGTTGAGTCCTTCCACTAGGGAAACATTGCTTATTGTGAGGTTTCCAATCTTTACAGTTCTAAATCCCACAATTCTTCCTTTGATGTTTCCTCCAAATGAGACTTTTCCACCATTAACTTGAACGAGCTTTATGAAACAATTTAAATCTCCTGTCATATGTCTTGAGCATCCACTATCCAGATACCATTTTACCTTTTTCTTGATAGTGACCTACATTTAAAAAAGAGACTCAAGCTTTCTTTGCTACCCATATTTTCTTGGGTCCATTGGTGTTAGTATGATATGCGGTTTTTGCCCATACTTTCTTAACAGGTTTCCAAACCATAAGACATTCTTTTTCAAAATGATCTACACTATTGCACTTTGAACATCTGAGAGTATTTCGACCTACTGGTTTTACAAAAACCTTTTTGAAATGATTTTTGTAAGCATCTCTTGTGGGTCTTTGCTTAATTATTTCCTTCACTTTGGAAAATCAATTAAAGGAATGGTTTCTGTTGTCATTCCTAAACCAGATTTATTGAAATAAGGGTTTTGTGCTAAAAGAATTTTCTCAAGTTTCTCAGATCCTATTGAAAATCTTTTTGAAATATTTGATAAGTCATTTTTTAAAAATGCATTTTCTTTTAAAAGATTATCTTCACTTTCTTTAAGAGTGGAAACATTAATGTCTAAACTTTTAACTATTTCTTTCCAAACATTTTCCTATTGTTTTAGTGCAGAGTTTTCCTTTTTAAGTTCGGAAATCCTTTTAAGAGAAGTCTTAAGACTAAAACACAGCTTATCAATGTATTTAGAAACTTTAACAGGGATTTTAAAGTTACTTACCTCAAATTCACTGTCTGAATATGAGTCTGTCTCGGAGTTTGAATCTAAATTGGATTGTGCCATCAGACATATATTGGCATAATCATCATCACTTTCTTCACACTCTGTATCACTCCAGGTTTCTGCTTTAAGAGCCTTTCGATACTTTTCAGCTTTTCCTTTCTTCTTCCTCAGAAGTGGACAGTTGGGTCTGATGTGTCCATTTTTCTTACATTCAAAGCAGACTACATCTTTGTTTGATTCATCATCATCAACAGACTTGGTCTGTTGCTTTTGAAAACTCTGTTTCTTTGGATTGAATTTTCTTCCTTTTTCTGTTCAACTTTCTGAATCTTCTTATCATGAGAGCAAGCTCCTCATTGTCCATATCGTCTTCAAAATCTATAACATCGGAATCATCATTGGATTTTAATGCAATGGATTTCTTACCTTTAGGTTCTTCATCTTCATTGATTCGTTCCACTTCATAAGACTGAAGAGTTCCAACCAACTCATCGACAGATAGTGGCATGATTCTTTGTGTCTCTCATATTGAGGTATTTATGTGATTCCAATCCTTGGAGAGTCCACGCAGTAGCTTGTTTACCTTCATGGGATTAGAAATTGGTTGACCTTGATTTTCAAGACCATTCACGATTTCTGTAAAACGACTAAACATGTCAGTTATAGATTCTCCTGATTTCATTTTGAAGGCTTCGTATTGACCGAGGAGAATGTTGATTCTGGTCTCTTTCACTCGATCAGTTCCTTCATAGATGATATGTAATCTATCCCAGACTTCTTTTGCTGTAACACAAGAAGATATTCTGTTATATTCAGTAGGTGACAAAGCACAATATAAAGAATAAATTACTTTTGCATCAAGAGCTTGTCTCTTGATTATCTATTCCTGAGTCATTTCACTAGACTCAACAGCTTCTTTTCCTCTCTCTGAGACAGATGCAACTTTAGGAGTGATTCCTTTTTCTACAACGTCCTATTCCAGAGGATCCTTTGATCTTAGGAATGCTTTCATCTTGTTTTTCCAAATGTTGTAATCCTTTCCATCAAATTAAGAAGGGTTGGTATTGCTTTGCCCTTCCACTAGCCCTGGAGCTAGCATACTAGCCATGGATCTTTAACTCTGAAGTAAAACACTTCAAACAAAGTGAGTACACAGGCTCTGATACCAATTGATATAGCTAGTATAAGCACCTAGAGGGGGGTGAATAGGTATAAAAATAATTTCTCGAGATATGAAAGCAATACTAGGCAGACAATAGAAAGGAAGCTCTCCTTTAGTTAACAAAACGAACTATGATCAAAGAAAAGCAGAGAGTAGGGAAGAGAAAATTGAACACAAGGTTTATAGTGGTTCGACTTATTCCAAGCCTACGTCCACTCTTCTGCACTGACAGCCCACCGGTTGGATTTCACTATGAACAAAAGAGATGTTACAGCAATGCTTTCCCTTGATTCCACAGTGTAGATACTCTACCACACTTCCTCAAGGTATATCAAAATATACTCTCTTTTGCGTACAAGATTTCGCTCAGTAAATGAATTGACTAAGAATCAAGGAGCTTCAGACTTTGGAATTCTTCTATCGTGCACACACTCGAACAACTGGAACGTCTTCCTTTTATACTCCTTGATGCCATCATACCCGTTGGCACTTACCAAAGGAATTCTTCCAATCTTCCGGTTGGACAGAATCAATTAGGAAGATCATTCGAGCTATTAAAGAAACATGTCGATAGCCCATCAATCATGCTCGCCCATACAATCAGGATCTCGGTTTTCATAAGTAGAACCTTCCAAGAATACTTTGCCAATCATCGGATCCTTAATCAATCTTGATTCGAATAAAGGAATCCGTTATGTCATATCCAGCCAAGAGATCTTCTCCAGTCGATAAGGCCAAATCCTTAATGAATCACTCAGTTCTGGATAGCCTTTCTTCAACGGATTAGAAACTGTCAATGAGAATAGACTTTGAGTCTTGAGTCTGGCAGTCTGGAGGTCTTCAGACTTTAAATAGTAGAGTCTGCAAATCTTCAGACTAGACTGATGGAAACGTTTTGTTAGTTTCAAAATATTCCAGAAAGATTTCTCCAACATTCGAGACATAAACAAATTATTCTCGGTTACAACCCCGGCCAAGGATTTCAATGCAGTGTCACAATTGCATAGGACATCATTATCATACCTTGCATATAACAAGGAGACAGATTCCATATTGCGCACACATGTAACTTCGTATATGAACAAACTATGACCATCAGGTATAAAAACGGATCGACGACCCGGCATTATGTGCACCCGTGAACCATAGTTGTTCGATACACAAGTTAACACCGTACCTCAGGTCTAAGGATTATTTACACAAGACCAAAGCATGAAAAATTAGACATTGACCACGCTAAAAGCTTCCATGTCACTAATCATTCCATATGCGTCACATTCAATGAATTTGTCTAATACAAACAGCTGTGTTCTAACTCAGGCATCATAATACCCAATGACATGTGACTCATCATTCCCTTAAGTATCCAATACTTAATGGCGAAGTTAAGAACACACCGATCTCAATAGGATTATTAATATCCACTCAATAATCCATCGACCAGAAACGATTTAAAGATTCAGTCTAACTATGAACCCGTCACATATATTCTTGACGTCTCAAGGATAGGTCTAGTTGCAACTGATCTTATGGAATCATTCATCAATATAAAATAATTGGACAAATGAATGAATACGTCATTGCCATTAATTAAATAATAATAATAATGAAAGTACAACTAAAATCTCTAATATGTAACTATTACATAGCAACTTTAGGGCATACTTCTAACACATCCAACTTTAGGGGACACTTTACACTTTTGATGTGCCATTCTTCATTAAAGTTCAAACGCGAAAATCCTCTTTTGGACTAAGTAATTTGAATATGCATTTGTTCACACCTAAATGAAGTCTTTCTTATGAACTTTTGCATGAAGTATCCAATTGTTTTGGAAATGACTTGCAATTTTATTTGAGTAGGAATAACACCACAAGCAAGTGAATTCCAAAAAAGCATCCAATGAAAAGGCCCTACCCAAGCGAAAGATCCTTCGCTCCAAAATAATAGGAAATAAGCTATTGCATACCAATTAATGATTTAAAAGCGCTCGTCTAGAAAGTTTCTCATTTCTTTGAATTTATACATTAGAACCAACCGCATTATTTTCAATTGAACAAAAAGCTTGATCTATTTTCATGCTCGAGCTATGAAATGATAGGGTAATCCTTATCCATTACAAAAGCTTATAAAATTGCCCGACAACTATTGTTTTATGACATGTGGGGAAAAAGGCAAAAGGATGCATGTACCTCTCTGCATTTGGCACGTGAATGTATCAAATTCCTCTTACACTTGTTGATCATACTATTGTTTAATTATGTATTGTGATGAAAATATATCACCAACTCTCTTAATTTATCAATATGTGATGCCCTGATATTTGGCTCCAAAAATTCAAATAAACACCAATAATTTTTGGCCCAAATATAGAATATGCTCCACAATATTAAGTATTTACACACATATATAGTTAAGCAATTTATTAAATATGTCATATGCATATAAATAAAAATGATTATCAATAGAGTAACACATAATCATTTTATAGTGGTCCAGTCCAAATGGGTGCCAACTTCATTTCCAAAGACTGTTCGAGAGTTATGCCTAATGAACTATACTTGAAGCCTCGTACATTGGTTTGCAATGGAGCCAATACTCATTTATAATCACAGCGCACTCTTTTACGAAAAAATGCTCTCATAAGATTGATATCTCAAGAATTTGATTGCAAAATATATAAGAGGGATATTGCAAGCACTAGTAGTGTATCAAAGAAAACTGTCAATAAAAAAAGTCACCGATCACCCAATTTCCTGGTAAGGAGTTACCAACACTTTCATTAAATATATGTATACTTCCATCAAATTTTGTGTTCAAAATATAATGTGTGTAATTTACTTGATTAGATAGAATGTAATACACGAATGAAATGATTATGTGCATCGGACCTTCGTGGAATCTTCAAGTACATTTGATTATAGACAGGTGCAGTCCCCACCCGTTGAATAGAATAACATGTGAATGGAAGTGTGTGGCACCCCGAAACACCTTAGGTCACCACAAGCACCTATTGCTACACCTAATGGACACTAGTTACACCTCTTAGTAGAAGCATCGTAGTTCATAGGCATTTTTGTTTTTTTTTTTAAAACGGTCCCAGCGCGACTTATTAGAAGCATAATTTAATATCACCATCTCTCCCTCCAACAATCATGATATAATGCACAACACTAAGTACCATAGGAAAAGATAAAGCCGAGCCACTTTTATTTACATATTTTCGTGATGGATTTTCTCGGGTCGATACAACAAAAGAAAGCCAAGACTTTTAGCTACACTTTGCCACATCCCAAAAGGATATTTCGACCCCTATAATCGATCGCGTGTCATCCTCCATCTATCAGTGGCGGCTACTCCCAAAAAGAAACATCAACTCTCTACCCCTCACGCGACCATCACACCCATCCTGGTGTGTTGAGCGGTGGTGGCGGCAACATCCCCCTAAACACTCCATCCCGGCGAACATGAACTGACAGAAACTCCTGAATGACGGGGCCCTCAGCCAGGCCCACATCGTACATAACCAGCACTCGCACTCGCACAAATGTCAATCCAAGGACGATGACGCAGTCAATCTCTGTACACTCTACCTCTACATCCAATGGGAGGCCATAGAAGGTGTCCCGCATGACGGTAGGGAGCAGCATCTTTCTAATTTGAAATGTTGGTCCCCGAATGGGTGAGTACAGCCACTCAGCAGGTAAAAGATCAAATTAAACACTCAATGCATCACACAATTCAATCATAACAATCATAGCATAGTACATGCCATTCATGCATCCAAGCATAACTTACCTTGTAGCCATGCATATGTCATTATGCCGCATATACATACATCCTCATATACTCATCACAATCATGTCACATTCATATCATCATGCCATAGGTGATTATCATCATGTCATACTCATATTATCATGCCATAGGTGATCATCATCATGTCACACACATATCATCATGTCATAGGTGATCATCATCATGTCACACACATATCACCATACCATCGGTGATCATCATCATATCATATATGCATGATTCAATTTTCACTTCTTTTTTTTCAATTCAATCACCATATCTCTCTCTCTCTCTCTCTCTCTCTTGGGATCAGTAATTGCATCCCACGCTTAATCACTCGCACCCCAACCTAGCATCGCGAGAAAAAACCTCCAGCACACACCACCGGGCATCTGGCACCCCCACATTCCGGGCATCTCGCATCCCAACTAGCATCACGAGGCATTCCTCTCAGGCACAAACCTCCGAGGCTTCCGGTACCCAACCATTCCGAGCATCTCGAAACTCCCGAGAACATCCGGGCATGTATCACAATACAACCGAGCATCCGACACCCCCCATCCCGGGCATCCTGACACTCCCAGGGCATTATCAACCGCCTCCAACAGTTTCCTCATTTATCATAATTCATGTTCACCAATTTATGTCTCCAAAATCAGCATGGCACATGATGTAATTCTTATATGCATTTCCAATCATCATCATACATGCAGCAAGATACAATCACTAAAGACAATACAATCCATGGGGTCCATACAACTTAGAATAGTCCATATATCATGCCTTTTTGAAATTTACTAAATTCCAACTTGCACAATTTTGGAAAACATTTAAATTAAATATCAATATGATCCTCAAAAATCACAAAATCAGAGCATGTACTAGATAAGACATAAAAGTAACAATTTCATGAAAAACACATGCCCAAAAGAGCTTCACACAAAAAGATATAGCTCACACATTGCAACATGCAAAATTCGGACAAAGTCAGATTGCGCAGTTTTTGAAATATTTCGATTAAAATACCCGAATGACCTTCAAAAATTCTGAAATTTTACCAGGTTATATTCAATACCCTAAGGTATATTTTTCATGCAGACATCTAGGCCAGATTCGTTCTATATAATTTACTATAGACGGTCGAAGCTCCTGTTCCTAGTACCGAACAGTCTAGTATAGCTATCTTCCGAGAAATCGAGGTTTCGCCTTTTTATCTTTCTTTGTTTCCTCTGAAATTTTGATATGTTTTGCCTCAAGAGGTCCCCTACAACTTTCATTAAGGAATCTAAGTGATATTCTCAAATAATAGTCACCATATAGTCTAAGAAGTCTCGGGAGTCCAGTACCGTACTTCCAGATTTGCCATCTTCAAAAGAAAATCGTTTCACTGGGCTACACTTGCTCATTTTACCTCAAATTTGATTATTTTAGTCTTTAGGATGTTCTCTACAACTTTCATGAAGAAGTCGAAGTGAAATTCTCTGTAAAAAGTAACATGCAATCCACAAAACCACCAAGAGGTCAACAAAGCAGTTCCAGATCTAGTGTCCTCGTAGGAGAAAGGTTTTACCCCTTAAAACTCAACCATTTTGTCTCAAATTTTGGTATGTTATACTTTGAGATGTTTTCTACAACTTTAATGAATGAGTCGGAGTCAAAATACAACTCAAAACACGCATGCAAGCCTCTACAAATTTCTGGGTCAGGCGGTATACACGAAAGCAGCAAGCTATTTCAAAAACAAAACACACTAGCTTCGGTTTCTCACTCCTAAACACCCAAGATTCAACACCATTCCAAACACACATGCAAGACACACATGTAAGAGCAGAAAATAGATCCTAACTTGCCTCCAAAATCGAGCAAACGAGGCACACGGTCAGCGACGGATGGACGGACGGGCGAGCGGCTCCTTCCTCCTCTCTCTCGGTTCCTCTCTTTCTCTCGCAACTCTCTCTCTCTCTCTCTCTCTCTCTCTCTCTCTCTCTTGGCTTGGGCGACAGCCCCTCAACCGGCCACTCTCTCTCTTTTGCTTCCCCTAAACCCCATCATTAGTCATGATTAGTAGCCACCCACAATGGCCAATGCATGGGGTCTTCTTTTTGCCATTTGGCAAGACACATGCAAGATGGGCTTGGGAGTGGGCTTGGAGAATTGGGCCGGCCTCTCCCCCTTGTGGCGGACAGCAGCTCTTCCTTGGGCTTCATGGGCCGGCCATTTTGGCCCATCAAAGGTCCATGCTCTTGGGCCTAAGACCCAAGCCTAATTAAACCCCAAATTTTACTTTTAATAATTCACTTTTAATTCTTTCTTTTATAGATTCCAAATTTTCAATTTCATATGGCCATAATCTTGTAACATTTAATCTATAGGGATTAAATCTATGAGGTGCATAGCCAAGAATAAATTCTTCTTATTAATTTATCCTATAATACTAATTTTAAAAACTCATGAACACAAGCATATAACACTTAGTCTTAAGAGAAAAACCAATGGCTAAAACATAAACCATAGGTAATTTTATTACCTAATCATGGGCTTTAATACATCTTAGAGATCGCCTTGAATTTTTGGGATGCCACAAAGTGCCATCCTTGGATTTGAGTTTTGTCGTTACTCTACTTCTTTTTCTCTTCTGCTGGTGGGTGGAGAGTGGAGTGTTGGTGTCTTGTTAGCTTTCTCAATCAAACAGCTTTCGTCTTGTCGTGATATGGGAAACACAATTTGGGACACTGGCCGACGTTACTCAATTTGCTGAAGTTATCTATAAATAAGACCAAGGAAAGGAGCTAAAAAAAGAGTATTAATGGAGATGTCTAATAGAGAAGAATGCCAATAAAAGAAATGAAAGAGATGTTACCCAAAAAAAAGAAAAAGGAAAAAATAAATGAGGGGACCAGTCAGGCCGAAGGGGCGCCCATCTATTTTGAGTATGTGTCCTAGATCGGGCTGATACTTCCTCTTAAGTTCAGGATGCAAGCTCTTAACATATCTTAACTTATCTCAACATCGTAAACAGTTTTAAAACAATAACCACATCTGAAATTTCTTTTAAATGCTTGAGAATCTTCTTTCATGAAATCAAACAATACAAACTGAGGTTTTCAAAAGCATTCAACGACAACAGCAAGCTTTGAAATCATATATCATTTCCATGTCAAAACGTTTTCAAATCACCAATGTGGAAATCCTTTGAGTTCTTGAAAATTCCACCTCATGATATCAAATAATGCAAAATAGGAATTTCAAAGACAGCGGTATAACAATGATAGTATTTGAGAATAGGTAAATCTCATATCATCGAAACCAATTCATAAAATCAAAAGCATGATACCAATTCCATAAAATCCATGATCACGTTTAAATTTCAAATGTTTTTCGGAATCCACATGTAAAACCTCGAGTCGTACTTGCATCACGGCACGAAATAAAATACTTTATCAAAACCCTTGGTAAAATTTAAATCGATATGTTGGCAAAATTTCAATCTCAATCCCAACTCCAATGGGTTGGAATTTTTTTTTTTTTATAAAAAGTTCAGAATTCTTTGAAATAGAAAACATTTCTTAAAACATTTGGGCACGGTGTCACAGTACTCATAAATTTTGATGAAATTCAAGAGATTTTCT
Organism: Eucalyptus grandis x Eucalyptus urophylla; assembly: GCA_028830015.1. Taxonomy (NCBI): domain Eukaryota; kingdom Viridiplantae; phylum Streptophyta; class Magnoliopsida; order Myrtales; family Myrtaceae; genus Eucalyptus; species Eucalyptus grandis x Eucalyptus urophylla. The sequence goes on along the minus strand of CM054200.1, from coordinate 23,110,558 downwards.
AAAACAGTTCACAATCAAAATCTTTTAAAAATTCCATCCACCTCCTCTATCTCATATTCGATTCCTTTTGTTAAAACATATATTTCAAGCTCTATCCTAAACGTGATCATGGAGCCTGTGCAGATATTGGATTGAAAGGAACAAATTCTCAGGACCAAGAGAATTCCATTGGTTAAGATATTATGGCGATATCATGATATGGAGGAAGCCACATGGGAAAGTGAAAATGAGATGAGGGAAAGGTACCCTCACTTATTTCAAGAGACATAGGAAATGTCTAATTTCGAGGACGAAATTCCCTAAGGAGGGGAGAATTGTGGCATCCCAAAATTCAAGACATCCTCTAGAGAAATTAAAGCCTATAATTAGGTAATGAAATTACCTATGGTCTATGTGTTAGCCATTAGTTTCTTAAGGCTAGGTGTTATTGTGCTTGTGTTTATGAATTTTGAAATTAGGACTATAGGGTAAATTAATAATCTATGCTTGGCCATGCACTTTATAAATTAAATTTCAATAAATGAAATGTCATAAGACTTTGGCCATGTGGAAAATTTAAAGTTTAAAATATTTATAAAAGAAATTCAAAAAAAAAAAAGGGGAAAAGATCAATTTTTAGGTTGGGCCTTAGGCCCATTGGCCAAAGCCTTAGTGGGCCAAGCAAGTCGGCCCAATTAGGCCCACAAAAGGGGGCTGTCGACCAGCCCAAGAGGAGGCCCAAGAGTGGCCGGCCCAAGCCCACCTTGCATGTCCTCCAACACTTGTCTTCAACCTTGCCACTTGTTCTCTCATTTTTGCCACTTGTCCCCCATGCAAAATAAGATGGCATGCAAATATATATAACCAAAAAGAGAGAGAGAGAGGGAGAGAGAGAGAGAGTATTCGGCCAAGTGAGGGAGAGAGAGAGATAATTGTGCGAGAGAGAGGGAGAGTGGCCGAGAGAGGAGGAGCTCGTCCGTCGCCGGTGTGCTGCCGTTCGTGAGGTCTAGAGGCAAGTTGGGAATCCACTTTCTACTCTTGCACCATTGTTTTCGCATGAACTGTTTGGAGTCAGAATCTTGTTTGAGCTTGCATGTGTGTTTAGAGTCCGATTTTGGCTTTGATGTCTCCATGAAAGTTGTAGCTAACATCTTGAAATATAATATACTGAAATTTCGTGGAAAATGATGGAGATTTGAGGGCTCAAACTCTCATCTTACGGAGATGTCAGATCTGGAATGTTTTCGCATGAATCCGCTCGAGTCAGAATGTTGTGTGAGCTTGCATGCATGTTTGGAGTTCGATTTTGGCTTCGATGTCTTCATGAAAGTTGTAGCTAACATCTTGAAATATAATATACTGAAATTTCGTGGAAAATGATGGAGATTTGAGGGCTCAAACTCTCATCTTACGGAGATGTCAGATCTGGAATGTTTTCGCATGAATCCGCTCGAGTCAGAATGTTGTGTGAGCTTGCATGCATGTTTGGAGTTCGATTTTGGCTTCGATGTCTTCATGAAAGTTGTATCTAACATCTTGAAATATAACATACTGAAATTTCGTGGAAAATGATGGAGATTTGAGGGGTCAAACTCTCATCTTACGGAGATGTCAGATCTGGAATGTTTTCGCATGGATCCGCTCGAGTCAGAATGTTGTGTGAGCTTTGCATGCATATTTGGAGTTCGATTTTGGCTTCAATGTCTTCATGAAAGTTGTATCTAACATCTTGAAATATAACATACTGAAATTTCGTGGAAAATGGTGGAGATTTGAGGGGTCAAACTCTCATCTTACGGAGATGTCAGATCTGGAATGTTTTCGCATGGATCCGCTCGAGTCAGAATGTTGTGTGAGCTTGCATGCATGTTTGGAGTTCGATTTTGGCTTCGATGTCTTCATGAAAGTTGTATCTAACATCTTGAAATATAACATACTGAAATTTCGTGGAAAATGATGGATATTTAAGGGGCTAAAGCTTCATCTTACGGAGACCCCAGATCTGTGATGTTTTCACTGACCTCTTGTTGGATTCTTGGTTGCATGTTGGTTTGTGATGCAAATATGACTTCGTTGTCTTCTTGAAAGTTGTAGGTAACATCTTAAACTACAACATACTCAAATTTTAAGAGAAATGAAGGAGTTTAGCCTAGTTAATCGGCTAGATCTTGGAGATGCTTGATTCTGTTGAAGTATACCGAGACACCCGAGACTTCAAGGACTTAAAAGAGGATCATACTTTGGTTATTTAACCTAGATCTCTTCATGAAACTTGTAAAGGACACATTGATACATAACATACTCGAATTTTAGAGGAAACGAAAGCAATTAGATGGGTCAAACCTAAGTTTTTCGGTGATATGTACTCTGGACGAAACGGTAGAGGTTCCAGAAGCTTCGTGGAGTTGTATAAATTAATCTATAAATAATTTGACTTATAGTTCTTCATGAAAAATTCACGAAAATGTGTTGGCTATCACCCTGTAAAATTTCGTAATTTTTGGAGGCCGAATAGATATTTTAATTAAATTTATTCGGAAACTGTGCATTTGGTTTAAATCCGAGAATTATAGGATGTTTTGGGGAAATTGTGGAATTTGGTAAAAATTTAAATTGGCCACAAATTTTGCAAGAAAATATCATCCAATGGGTTTGTTAAATACTTCTTGGATTTTTGGGAAATTATTGATATTAAATAATAAAATAATAAAATAATAAAATAATAAAATAATAAAATAATAATAAAATAAAATGGATTTTTATTTGGCCATGGATTCAATTGTATTTGGGTAGCATATGTGTGATGAGGTCTTTGCACATGTATTTGATTGAGATGTATATGTGATAAAGTCTTGATATGCCTATGACATGGTCCTTGTACATGTATTGAATTGAAATGCTTATGTGATTAAGCTATGACATGTGCATGACATGTGAATTGAAATGCTTATGTGATTAAGCTATGACATGTGCATGACATGTGAATTGAAATTCTTATGTGATTAAGCTATGACATGTGCATGACATGTGAATTGAGATGCAAGTGTGATATGTTTGATGCCATGCCAAATTGCCATGTTAAATTGAGATAAAAGATAAATGTGGATGAGAATGAGGTTGTGATGGAGGATGTTGTCTGGTGGCCTGGTGGCGTAATTCCAGAGATTCCCTGGGAGTTTCAGGATGCCCGGAATGTGGGGGGCCGGAAGTCCGGTTGTATCTTGGATACATGCTCAGAGATGCCTCGCGACACCAGGATTGGGGTGCGGGATGCCTGGCTAGAAGGGTAAAGGCCAGAAGTCCGGTTGTATCTTGGATACATGCCCGGAGGTTCCTCGTGATGCTAGTTGGGATGCGAGATGCCCGGAATGTGGGGGGCCGGATGCCCGGTTGTATCTTGGATACATGCCCGGAGGTTTTTCTCGCATGGGATGCGAGTGTAAAATATGGGATGAAATTGATGAATCGAGGAAGGGTGATGTGGTGATCAAATTTAAAGATAAAGATGAAAATTAACTCATGGCATGATGATGGTGATGATATGTGATGTGATATGATGATCACCCATGGTATGATATGCATGATGATGGTGATGATATGTGATGTGATATGATGATCACCCATGGTATGATATGCATGATGATGATGATAATATGTGATGTGATGATGTCATGATAAGGATGACATGTATGATATAATGATGCCATGTTGATGATTATGATGATGACATATGATGATATGATGTGCATGATGATAAGGCATGATGATGCATGATAGTATTACGCATGGCTGCAAGGTAAGTTACGCCTGCAATGCATGTATGATTTGTATGATGCATCGAGTTGTTATTGGATTCCTTTACCTGCTGAGTGGTTGTACTCACCCCTTTTGGGGACCAACATTTCAGATTAATAGATGGATTGAGCGGTTGGATATGACCGTAAGAAGGAGGATAGCAAAGGAGGGAACCTTTGGACGCCGACACTAATCGATGGACTCTAAAGTAGACGACTGTTGGAAGCGACGTCGGTCATCTTTTGAAATATAGCCAAGTATAGAAAGACTATGGCATTTTGATGTACCGATGAATGATGTCCATCTGCTCTATGTAAATAAACGTGTTCGGTTTTAACTTATATAAGATGTTTAGTAGGTGTGCATTGATTTTTGAATGTAGGGAAGGGGATTGTTAGATATGCTTCCGTTATGTAAATTGCGCAAGGGACCGTTAGTAAAAGATGTAAACCCCCATGGTTGTATGGACCCGCTGCAACTGAAAAAAAAAAAAAGAAAATGGTATCAGAGTGACACGTTATTTGGGAAAGAAAAAGGAAAAGCGAACTGTGGTGACCCTAGCGGATCGGGGGCCGTCGAGGGGTGCTACAGCCTTTGTATTAGGGGGGGGGGGGGGGGCGGAACGATTTTCAAGGCACAATGCTTTACGATACCCACATAAATATCGGTTGTCATGTTGAGATGAGAATACTTCAGCTGTAGAATTTGAGTCAGTTACAATACGTTTCGCCCTCTATAAAATGAAGTAAAATTTGCAATACTTTCTTTTTTTGGTCGGCAAATTTACAAAACTTTCGCACTAGCATATAGACGTCCAACCCAGCAATAAGTCATATTTTAATGACGTTTTACTACGTCATGTTCTTCGTTATCACGGAGTATTGCAAACTTTCGTAAACTGTCATAAATTTAAAAAAAAAAAGCAAACTTGCGGCATTAAGTTATTGATTACAATTGAATGTTGTAGACCTTTACCTACCAAAGCGTAGGGCTAAAGTTGATGGTGGAAGTCTTGGAAAAAAAGTAAGCGCAACTAGCATGGCACATCGGATTTGATCTTGGAACTAGAACTATATCTGCCGACATTATGTTTTACTTCATCATTTGGCTTTTAGCTTCTCGGAGGAACAAGAGAGATGTCAAGACTGAATTGTAGAAATAAATAAATGATTGAAGGAAAGCAATTTTGCACTATGGAGATGTGTTGCGATAGGGCGAGCGATCGAACAAAATATAGACGGAAGAAGAAAAAAAATAAATCAGACGCCAGATTTACGTGATTTAGTCGTAAAGACCTACGTCCACGGGGAGAGTAGCAGCGAATTTTACTATAAATCAAGCGATACAAGGAGATTACACACTCGAGTCACTAAAACACTCTCTCAATGTTTCCCAAACCCCAATTACACCCAATACACTAATTTTTCTTGGATGTAAATCATGAATAAATTTTGCCACATGAGAAACACGAAGACCCGCTATCAAGCACCCAGCGCCTACAGACGTCTCTCGCAAATAGAGAACACCCACGGCACTTAAAGTAAATAGCACTTCAATATGTGGCTTCACTCAACACATACGTAGGGCTCGGCGGCTTCTTTGAACAGCACACTGAAAAGAAGACCTCAATAATACTTCCTTTTATACTTGTGCCCATGAGGTCAAAACTTTGACCATGGGCCCACCTTTGTTTCCTTTTTTGGCTTCACGCGGCAGACTTCCTCTCTCAGCTTTTACGTGCAGGGATTCCACGTGCGAAGGCTTCATTCTTTCCACTGTGGGGCCCAAAGTCAAATATTTGACTTTGGGCCCCACCTTTCGAACGCGTACAGAAAACTTCACCCGTAGCTTTTATATTTTTTTATATTTTATATTGGGCTTACGAGGAAACCTTCCTCTTCACACGCATGCAGTTTTCTTCCTTCGGCGTTTCGGATTCCGCAACAAAAAGAAACTTTTCTTCAATTTTATTTTTATTTAAAAATCAGTAATTCGCTTCGGACTTAAACTCGAGACATATTATAACAAGATGTCAAGACCAAATTGAAGAAAAGTGGGCTGGAAGGTGATTGCTAGTGTGGCTTGCGAAATAAGTTCCTAGAACAAAAGACTTTTAAGCACGTCTGAGTGGACGAATCGTGACCATGTAGAATCTGCTTACTTTGTTTAATTAATAATCTTTGTTATGACATCTTTTATCATTTTGTTGATTGAGAATTTCTGGTGCCTAAATATGGTGAGAGATAGCTGGATGTATTTTAGTGTCTATTACAAATCACAAAATAATTTCCTATCTTCTTTCCCCATGAGAAATTGTGTAATTTGAATATCATGGGCTGAAGAGTTACACGCCTCCCACATTCACGTTGTCTCTAATTTTACTTCCTTGTGTAATCCATGCTCCAGCAATTGAAATTTTTATTTGCAACCTGAACTTCTAATTTTATGTCCTCACTAATTTTGGAGCTTGAACCTAACAACCTTCTCCTCCTTTTTTAAATCATAACTTCCAACATGTATCCGAATATGTATTTTTTGCTCAATTTTATATATTTATTGAGAATAAGTAATATATGGCCAATCTTGTGGTTAGACTTCAAGTCACGGGGTATAAGGCTTTTATAAATAGTTGGAGGGTAAAGTTCAGTCCAAATTAGAAATCCAAGTTGCTTTTGCAATCATATCTAGAGTCTAACACATAGTTCAATAACATTCATGGACCCCTTTCGCTTCACATGCAACAAATATTGGTACACATGGTGCCACCTCAGATCTCATAGCACCTTTTTCATTTTATAATGACAATAAATTAATTGATTAGTGTCCGGTCGACTAATCTAGAGGTGCATCAACCATCACTCACAAATTTACCATATAGCCACAGTGAAGTATCATTTTAATGTGATCGACACTTCATTATCCATATAAGAAGAAAAATGAAGAACTGAAAAAATAGAAGCCAATTTCCCCGAAGCCAAATAGATCAATCAGAAAATTGGCCTTTAATTAGGATAGTATGATGCTACGGTCGTAGAAATTTATCCTATGTTGAATAATCAAATTCATTAACCATTCACTTTAACAATAAATTCAACATTAACCAAAGATATGTGGCGAACACACATCTAACTAATGTGATAAAAGTGATCTTCCATGAAGAAAATTTAATGTGCATATTGTAAACACTTCATGCGCCTGAAGAGCACTCATATGCTGAAGTGTCGGCTCATCCTCAAGCACTTACATTAAAATATTATTTGTTGACCCACACTAAAAGGAAGTCATGCTCCTGGGAATCAACATATATAGAGAAGATCAAATGGTGAACAAACTACCGCTTACATAGTACGAGGCTAATTTGTGTCGCCTCTCGCAGAAGCGACACACACCACTAAAGCTAGGTGCTGACTTGCTTACCCCACCCTTCCTGTTGGGTGGAATAGGATACCTTCCTCCAATCATGGGCTTCTTCCCAAACCGGTTTCCATCCAGACAGCCAGAGCCGCCAGAAAATATATGCATATAAATGACGAAGGCCTTTGGAATTCCAAGTAGGTGATCATGCATTCGTTAAGGTATCACCAATGAGAGGAACGTCACGTTTTGGCAAAAAAAGAAAGCTGAGCCCCAGATATGTTGGACCCTTCGAGATTCTGGAATGAATAAAGACCTTCGCCTATCGATTAGCTCTGTTGCCTAGACTTATCGAGGTTCATAATGTGTTTAACATATCCATGCTAAGAAAATATGAGCCAGACCCAGCACACATGCTCAGTTTTGAGAAAATTGAAATCGACAACAGAGTATTATACATTGAGCAACCGGTGCCAGTTGTTGATATATAAGAGCAAGTGTTGCGCAATAAGGTCATTCCCTTAGTCAAGGTTATTTGGCAACATCATGGTACCAAGGGAGCTACCTGGGAAAGTGGGGATGTGATGAGACGTCAATATCCTCATCTATTGGAAGGGACGAGTAATTCTGCAAATTTCTAAGACGAAATTTTTTTAAGGGGGAAGAGTTGTGACACCTCAATTCAACCCCTATTTACGTAACAAAATTACAATGGTAATCAATAGACTATGAAAAAGTAAGGGATGGTCACCATAGGATGAAAATTCAATTTTTCATTAGCGAACTGTAAATTTTTGGAAGAGTAGAAATGGGCCACAAACGAGGAGCTATGAAGGCCCAAGCCAAGGATAGGCCTAATGGGCCTCATGCCTCTCCCATGGCCGGCCAAGAGGGCCTTTTAAGGCCATGGAGCCCACACTTGATTTTTGGAAGCTTACACATTAAATTTGCCCATGTGCATGAATAGTACTTTGGACTATAGTTGATTTAATTCCTAAATTGCCCCTTCTAGAAGCTAATTTGGCTAATGAGACAAAATTTGTGGGCATCCAAGGGGAAAAAGGTGCCCAAATGAAAGAGGAAAGAAAGAGTTCGACCTAGTTAGCCTTTTCTAGTCCATTTCCAATTCCATCACATGCATAAAATCTTGCATTAATGAAGCCTAGAAAGGAATTCGAGAGTTAATTGTGTCATTCAAAGGCTTGGCCAAGAGTGAAGTAAGGAAAATTGCACCAAGGTCATTAATGTTTTGAGGGGAAAAATCTAGGATGAACTCATCTTCTCACTCATTTCTGTCATTTCTGTCATTCTCTCCCTCTCTCTCTCTCTCTCTCTCTCTCTCTCTCTCTCTCTCTCAACCAAAGCCCCCCTCTCTTAGCACCCATCTCTCTCTCACTCACCTCTTTTTCCTCCTCATTCTCTCTCGGTTGCTGCCCCTTGCTGTCGCCATTGTCAAGCTGCCGTCCACCACTGCTTGCTGTGCCGCCGTCCTCACGCTTGAGCCGCACCATCACTACCGTTGTTGTTGTGCCATCCTCATCGCCGTGAAGCAATTGCCATTACCGCCATGTGATGTCCTCTTTGCCGAACGTAATCGCTGCCCTTGCTATTCACCGCTGTAGTACTATCCAAGACTATGAGCCAATGTGCCGTCATTGCCGCCGCTCCTTGTTGTTGAAGCTCAATGACCAGTCCCATGAGTAACTTCCTAACCCTAATTTAGGGTGGTGGTTATGCTTAAGATTAGGGTTAGAATTAGGATTAACGATAGTAGATCATGTGATAAGTGGATTAGGGTAGCGTATCATTGATAAGTGATAATCCAATGTGATAGCTTACGTGAATAATGATAAGTGCATGTGATAGCTTATCATGAATAGTAATAAGTGTCTGTGATAACTTATCATGAATAGTGATAAGTGTACACGATAGGTTATCGTGTATTGTGATAAGTGCATGTGATAGCATATCGTGAATAGTGATGAGTGTTGTGATAGCCTATCGTGATTAGTGATGAGTGCATGTGATAACCTATCGTGAATAGTGATGAGTGCATGTGAGAACTTGTCATGAATAGCAATAAGTGCATGTGATAGCCTATCGTGAATATTAATAAGTGCTTATGATGTCCTACTTTTAATAGTGATTGTGATAGCTAGTATAAGCACCTAGAGGGGGTGAATAGGTGTAAAAACAATTTCTCGTGATAAGTGAGCAATACTAATTGACAATAATAGAAAGGAAAATCGTCTTTTGTTAACAAAATGAATTATGATCAAAGTAAAAGACAGTAGGGAAGAGAAAATGAACACATAAATTATAGTGGTTCGGCTTAATCCAAGCCTACATCCACTCTTCCGTACTGACAGCCCACCGACTGGATTTCAATATGAACAAAAAAGTTGTTACAGCAAAGCTCTCCCTTGATTCCACAATGTAGAGACTCTACTACACTTCCTCAAGGTTTCTCAAAGATATAGACTCTCTTTTGCGTACAAGATTTCGCTCAACAAATGAATTGACTAAGAACAAGGAGCTTCAGACTTTGGAATTTTTCTATCGCGCACACACTCGAACAACTGGAACGTCTTCCTTATATACTCATTTATGCCATCATACCCGTTGGCACTTACCAAAAGAATTCTTCCAATCTACCTGTTGGACAGAATCAATTAGGAAGATCATTCGAGCTATTTAAGGAACATGACGATAGCCCATCAATCCTACTCGCCCATACAATCAGGATCTCGGTTTCCATAAGTAGAACCTTCCAAGTATACTTCACCAATCAATGGATCCATAATTCCTGAATCAATCTTGATTTGAATAATGGATTCCAACATGCCGTATCCAGCCAAGAGATCTTCTCCAGTCGATAAGGTCAAATCCTTAACGAAACATCCAGTCCTAAATAAGCCTTCTTCGACGAACTAGAAACTGTCAATGAGAATAAACTTTGAGGCTTGAGTCTGGCAGTTCGAGGGTCTTCAGACTTAAATAGTAGAGTCTGCAAGTCTTCAGACTAGACTGATGGAAACGTTTTGTCAGCTTCAAAACACTCAAGGAAGTTTTCTCCAACAGTGATAAGTGCTTGTGATATGATATTCTATTCTTAAAAGTGATAATTGCTTACGATATTCTATTTTTAAAAGTGATAAGTGCTTATAATTGTTGGAGAAATCTTTCCAGAATATTTTGAAGCTGACAAAACGTTTCTATCAGTCTAGTCTGGAGCATTACAGACCCTTCTGTTTAGAGTCTGAAGATCTTCAGATCATCAGACTCAGCACTCAAGACTCAAGACTCAAGACTATTCTCATTGACAGTTTCTAATCCAGTGATGAAGGCAATCCAAAGCTAAAGTGTTTGGTTGAGGATTTGGTCTTATCCACTGGAGAAGATCTCTTGGTTGGATATGATATAACGGATTCTTTTATTCGTAATCAAGATCGTTTGAAGATCCGATGATTGACGAAATATTCTTGGAAGGTTCTATTCTTGGAAACCAAGATCCTGGTTGTATGGGCGAACAGAATTGATGGGCTATCGACATGTTCCTTTAATAGCTCAAATGATCTTCTTGATTGATTCTGTCCAACGGGAAGTTTGGAAGAATTCCTTTGGTAAGTGCCAACGGGTATGATGGCATAAAGGAGTATAAAAGGAAGACGTTCCAGTTGTTCTAGTGTATGCACAATAGAGAAATTCCAGAGTCTGAAGCACCTTGATTATTAGTCGATACATATTGAGCAAAATTGTATACACAAAAGAGAGTCTATACTTAGTGATACCTTGAGGGAATGTGGTAGATCTTCTACACCGTGAAATCAAGGAAGAAAAGTGCTGTAACATCTCTTTGCTCATAGTGGAATCCAGCCAGTGGGCTGTCAGTGCAGAAGAGTGGACGTAGGCTTGAAATAAGCCGAACCACTATAAACCTTGCGTTCAATTTTCTCTTCCCTTCTCTCAGTCTTACTTTGATTGTTGTTTGTCTCAATTCTATCAACTGTCTAGTATTGTGCGATTATCGAGAAAAATTATTTATATACCTATTCACCCCCCCTCTAGGTACTTATACTAGCTATATCAATAATATCCTATATTCATAAACGATAAGTTATATTGATAAGTAAACTCATTGTGTAATATTTTATGCCATGAGGTTAATGCATGATTATTTTGGTGAATAAATAATCAATGGATGATCATGTGGAATTATTTCAAGGCATTTTTGCACGTAAAAATTGCTAGTATATAATGTGTGAATACTAAATACTCTTGCATTGGCTAATTTGAAAGATAAAAATTAGCTTGAGTGGTTGATGTGCTCGTATGATCACATAAATGGTTCCGTATTCGTATGATTACAGGGGACAATGGCCGATGGATTTCGGATGCCCCACATCTAGGAGATGCCATTCACGGATGGATTTCAAAACAAAGCTCCTAAATGGAATGCCATCTTCGAGTAAGGTCGAGACGTCACCGTGCCCAATGGAGCGAGACAATGCTCGGTTATGCCGGAAGACCACTGATGTGAGTGTCGATCGTGGCCATGAGAGGTCATAATAATCTAGACTAGAGCAAATGCATTGCGCATGGAAGTAATAATGTTTATGTCTAGATTATTATTCATAATTGTCATATGCCTGCTAAAATGGTGAACTCATGTGGAAAGAATCTATGTAATAATTAGATATGTTGTCAGGGTGTTGCATGGTGAGTTGCGCATTTCATGCTTATAAATGATGCAAAGCAAAGCCTTTGTTATTGATCTACCATTAATAATTAAGCTGCACATATAAGGCGTCTCCGAGGCAAATGCTCTCCTACCTGAAGTTTAGGGAGTTTACTCACTAAGTTTATGTCACTTGTTGTTATTTAAATTTTTCAAACCTAACTATGACTGGCTCGTTCTGTCACGTGTGCTTTGGGGTGCCTGTTGATCAAGACACCCAAGTGACCCCTTACCTGATTGAGGGGACTGACGTGGTGCTCTTTGACCCTCTTCAAGTTTTGACGAGCCGCTAAACGGGGGATCCGTGATGCCATTTGGGAATCCATGGTCGTGGATGTATCCGACAATGCCATCATTGACCCAGAGAGAGACTCAAATTTGGAGTTGGAGCCCGAGCCCGAGCCATGGTACTATAACGTGGATGCATACTAGGTAAGTAGGGGATACTGCTTTTTGAGGTCACCCTCGTAAGATAGAGGTGCTAGGCTAACCCCCAACATTTTTTAACAAATTGAAATGAATCCACATCGCGGATGTGTAATTATGAAATTTCCGATAAGTAAGTTGATGTGTAAATGAATACATACATATATATATATGCATATACATATATATATATATGTATATATATATAAATATATATATATATATATATATGAAAGCGGGTGTTGATGCGTTTTCATGCTACCCCTATTGTTGTGTGTGATTGGGTGAAGTAGAATCTCCTTCTGTGCATATAGTCGAAAGATAAAATGAATCAGTCGGCGACGTCGTCGCAATCAAATGACCAAAGGGCCATAGCGCATCGGAGGGTTAGGGCATGACAACTTTTGAACAAAGAAAAGAAGACAGAGAAAAAAAAAAGTGAGATATCATTGAATCATATGGAACATCCAATGTTAGTGGATGCTTTAAATTTTCGGAGTGCCATTCTTCATTAATGTCCAAACGCAAAAAATCCTCTTTTTGACTAAATAATCCACATAAATATTCTTCACACTTAGACGAAGTCTTTCTTATGAACTTTCGTGTGATGTATCCAATTGTTTTGGAAATGACTTGTGCTTTGATTTGACTGAGAGTAACACCACTATGCAAGTGGTTACCCAAAAGAAACATCCAATGAAAAAATCCCTACTCGAGGAAAAGAATCTTTGTTCCAAAGTAATAAACAATATGGACCTAAGTAAAGTCCTAAAATACAAGCATTATTCCATTCCAGTAATTTTGTTTAACCCCTAGCCCACTTGCTTCATAGGTAGACACATCTTTTGCTCCATGCAAAATAGAGCCTTTCCAAAAGAAAGCACCATGCTTCTGCTCAATTTATTCTATTAGTTCTGTTGGGTAAGATGAAAATATCGCAACAATAGTTCACAATTCTATGTATTACAATGCTAGTATGTCGTAGTTGACCACCATGATAAATTCATTAGTAGTCCAATGACCCAATTGCAACCAACATTTATGGAGTAACTAGAAGTAGTAAATTTACTAAAGTGAAACTTATTGCTACTGCTCCTCCGTCAACAAATTATAGAGTTGCTAGGAATGGTGATTACATCTTTCTGCCTAAGTCAAGAATACCATGGGGGCACCAATTGCAGTCAACTGATTTAAAACAAACACACACACACACACACACACACACTTTAACCTTCATAGATCAAGAATGCAGTGTGAACATCATCTGTTTGTTTTTGGTTTGAAATGAGGGAGGGGTTCATGCATGTGGTGCGTGGAAAGTGGAGCGTCCATGGATTGCTAGCTTTATTAATCGAACAACCTTTGTCCTACTGTTACATGTGAACGTCTAATTAACAAAGAGGTGGTCCTTGTTCAAGCTTTGTCTTCTTCTCTTGAAAAAAAAAAGACCAGAAGCAAAAGAAGAACATGGGAAGAAACGAAGGAAGAAGCATTTCAGTTTTTTTCTTTTCTTTTCAGGGCTTGTAATTTTACTTGAGTTTTTTTTTTTTTTTGGACAAAGGCATCCATACCCCGGCCATTGAAAAAGTCACACGCTAGTCAGCAAACGTTTGGCTAATTGGTAAGTTTAGGTCCTTAGACTGATTTAGTCATTTTAAATCATTATTTGAAGTAACATCCACTTTAGATCATTTTTTGATGGAAATGACTCTACTCTATGCTATTTTTTAGAATATTCCCAAATAATAACTCTTAAGCTTTTCTGTTAATAACCAAAAAAAAAAAAGAATAAAAAATTTAACGAAAATGAACCCCTGCAATCAAACCTTGGATTCGTTCTAAATATAAGCATGTAGAAGGAATAAGGTGGTGGGGGCCACTTGCCCATCAAAATCAGTTTTGATCATTTTTCTTTCCAGAGCGAAGTTGCATGGTGGAAAGCTAGCACGAAAGTGAGCAAACATTTCCTTGCACTTTTGACTGAGAAAAAAAGACAGGAAAAAAAGGTGAGATATCATCAAATTACATGAAACATCCAACGTTAGTGGACACTTCAAACTTTTGAAGTGTCATTCTTCATTAAAGTCCAAACGCGAAAAATCCTCTTTTTGACTAAATAATCTAAATATATATTTTTCACACCTAGACAAAGTCTTTCTTATAAGCTTTCGTGTGATGTATTTAATTGTTTTGGAAATGACTTGCCCTTTGATTTGATGAGAGTAACACCTCTATGCAAGTGGACACCCAAAAAAAGCACCCAATGAAAAAAGCCCCGCCCAAGCAAAAGATTCTTTGCTCCAAAGTAATTGAAAATATGGACTTAAGTAAAGTCCTAATATACAAGCATTATTCTATTCTAGTAATTTCATTTAGCCCCAAGCCCACTTGCTTCTTAGGTAGACACACCTTTTGCTCCATGCATAGTAGAGTCTTTCCAAAAGAAAGATCACACTTCTGCTCAATTTGTTCTATTAGTTCTATTGGGCAAGATGAAAATATCGCAGCAATAGCTCACAATTCTGTGTATTGCACTGCTAATATATCATAATTGACTAGCATGATATATTCATTAGCAGTCCAATGACCTGATTGCAGTCAACATTTATAGAGTTGCTAGGAATAGTTATTTACTAAAGTGGAATTTATTGCTATTGCTCCCCCACCGATAAACCATAAAGTAGCTAGGAGTAGTGATTACACTTTCTACCTAAGTCAAGAATACAGTGGGGGCACCAATTGCAGTCAACTGATTTAAAAAAAAATGCTTTAACATTCATAGATCAAGAATGCAATGTGGACATCATCTATTTGTTTTTGGTTTAAAATCAGGGAGGGGTTCATCCATGTGGTGCATGGAAAGTGGAGCGTCTGTGCATTGTTAGCTTTATCAATCAAACAACCTTCGTCCCGCTGTTACATGTGAGCGTCTAATTAATGAAGAGGTGGTCCTTATTCAAGATTTGTCTTCTTCTCTCGAAAAAAAGAAGACCAAAAGCAAAGGAAGAACATGCAAAGAAACAATCGAATTTTTTTCCTTCTCTTTTTAGGGCTTGTAATTTTTTACTCGATTTTTTTTCTTTTTTTGGACAAAGGTATCCATATTGTCACAACCCCAACTCCATCTCCAGGGTCTCAAGCAACAAGGGTTATTTTCGTGACGTCCCTCGCACATCACTGTCCCGTTTCCTTTTATATTTTCATTAAGCACATGCGAAAGCGTTACAAGCAACACCCGGACAACAACAAGCAATCAGGAAAACAACCATTTACAAACACATAATTACATCAGCTACGTTTACAAGCCCTTCTATCACAAGCCGTTATATTTACAACTACCACATCTTCAAAAGACCAGGGTAAATCTTAGCTCCTCTAGCGAGATTGCAACTCCTCCATGCCTACAATTCTGAAAAACAACAGGGTGAGTCATGGACTTAGTAAGTGACATCCCTAATTCTCTACTAGAAGGACATCTCATCATCAAAATCTAATAGGTACAACACTCGCAATGCAATGTCAATGGCAAATCATTAGCAACATATTGCTACACCTCAACTACATGCAAATGTTCATTGTAGCATTCTTACATTGAGCTTGTCAATGAACATATCGACATATCATGCTTATGCATAAACCAGCACTCATGCAAATTCATTTATCGTCATCTTGGCTCAACTAGACCCTCCCAACTCAACCGAGGCATCCAGTTTCAAGTTAGGCATTCTGACTCAACCAGGGCATGCCTACCGGCTCAACCAAGGCATCCTGGCGCTAGCTCACCAAGGCATTCGGGCTCAACCCAGGCATCCTAGCTGAACCAAGGCATCCCGAGACTAGCTTACCCGAGGCATCTAGGCTCAAACCCAGGCATCTTGACTCAACCAAGGTATCCTGTTCAATGAACAAGGCATCACTACCAACACTATGTGGCAATGGGAGCTTTTTCCTTTTTAAGTGCATCACATAAGTGCACCACACAAATTAGTTTTTTATTTATCTTAGCCAACGTATGCAAGGCCTGAAGGTTTGCTCATTCAAATGAGTGTGTCATGGCTCTTAACATCATGTTATATGATATGCCGAGCACAATTCTTGGTTCATGGCTTGAGCCACATGCTTAGGCCATCACAACTTGATGTCAATTCCAAGCCAAGTGAACCTTAACCTCATCCCAGGGCATGAACACACTCAAGTATGCAAATATGAGCAAACCACACAAAAGAACATTACAACATACACATAACTTGTGACATCTTAGATTTTTAGTCCTGTTTTCAATTGAATAAATCGGGCCTTTCATCAACGCGCCTATAGTGCTATTTTCAGAGCCGATCACTCGTAA
Source organism: Eucalyptus grandis x Eucalyptus urophylla (assembly GCA_028830015.1). Lineage (NCBI taxonomy): Eukaryota > Viridiplantae > Streptophyta > Magnoliopsida > Myrtales > Myrtaceae > Eucalyptus > Eucalyptus grandis x Eucalyptus urophylla. The sequence goes on along the minus strand of CM054200.1, from coordinate 23,093,921 downwards.
GATAACTAGACTATTCAAGGAAGTCATTAAGAGATTTAATGCAATGGACTGGAGAATTCAACCAGAAGTCGACTGCTCGATCGTGCTAGTCTGCAAGGGTCATTACGGCATTGTCAAAATCGATCAAAGATCAGGGATAGGTCGATTTGACTAAGATGTGTGATCAAAGTGTGGGTGATTCCACCCAATTGCAAAATTCTCGTCGATCAGCACTTGACCGATTTTATGTCGTATTAGGTACCCTGTGCTCATAATTGAAACCTTAAGATTTTCACGACCACTGACAGTTGCCGATGTGTCGAAGAGGTACATTGTGGCTCGAAAATAATCGACCACGGGTCATTTGCACTAAAAATTTCTGAAAGTTACCCGATAGCCTAGGTCACGCTAAAATCGCGTCGAATGGAAATTAATCGCAAATTCGAGTCCGATTTCAGAAATTGAAGATTTTGTAATGCCACAATAAATTCTAGGAATGTCGACTCGATCTCAAAAGAGTTTTCTACAACCTGAGACTTTTTGGGAAAAAGTCATCTTATGGTTGTTTTTGTCCTAAAAAAGGGCGGGATCATTTTTTATCACAAAATTGGGATGTAAGATGGATCCAGTGGTGAGGAAAAATACTAATTTGAGTATTGACTCTGTCACACCCTGAACCTCGAGTGCGTGCACATCCCTCGGCGGTCGATAGAATTTTGCAATGTTCCCAAGACTCGCCGCTGACCCTTTTCATTTTATTGCACATGCGGAAGCGAATTAACTAATCCCTTGACAACAACAAACATGGGATAGAAAAGTAGGACAACCAGTTTCGAATCAAATACACTTTCATAAACACCTCAAGCTTATACATAATGTCTATCTCACAAAGGACTACTAAGCCACCTATGCTCTTGACCCTTCCGCTTCAAGCTCCGAGTTCTTCACACTGAGGACCTGAAAATGGTTATTCAATAACCAGTGAGATGTAAATCTCAACAAGTTCTTCCCTTAGTCCCCCGATTAGTACACCAACTCAACTCGGGGTATCTCTTCAGAACCATCCCACAAACAAACCAAAGATTAACAATCAACAATCAATAGTCAGTTCTCATGCAACCTTACCTGGTATTTCATACGCTGCACATCATAACTCAGCACGATACACGCAATGCACATGGCCATTAGATGATGCAGTTCATCAATCACATACGAATGGCATTACAAGCGATCTCACCTGGCCATTGCCACATGAACGTGTTGTCTAGGGTAGAGGCGCGGATGCACCACCATCCCTCATCCCAACCCAATATTGCCTCCTTAGGCCCCGCACTGGCGTAGACGAACCGCCATCCCAGTTGGGCCACCCCTTAAGGCTTTGTTTTCAGCACAACGGAAGCATATGTGAAATGGATTATCGATTCATGCGTGCATGCCATAAATAGTGTGCTCAACTCATGCATGACTAGAATTGAAGATGCCATGATTCTCATGCGTTCTTGCACATTAGTGCGCCACATAGCACATATCGATCAATCACATGGATCCCAGTCAATGCAACAGATAACAGTCTTCCAACATAACCGGGCATCGTCTTGCACCATCGAGCATAGCAACGTCTACATCTAGATGGCATTCCATATAGGAGCATCGGTCCAGCCTCCATTACGATCGACATCCGTTGACGTGGGGTATTCCTGAAGGAGCATCGGCCCAGCATCCACTGCAACTGGCATTTGTTGACTTAGGGCATTCCCGAAGGAGTATCGTCTGGCCCCAAAGGCTCGTGACGGCATCTCATATCATTCATGTATTAATTCAATTTCGGCCCAGGATACCGTGCATTGCATTCAAATACCTCAATTAAAATAGTGATCCCAACCTATTTTCTTCATATTAAAAATGCATGGTAAAATAATCGTGTGTGGGGACACGATCGGATCGAAACCAGAATTTTGTGTCATCTCTTTTAAAATCCCACAGTTTGATATAGTATTTAAAAATGCTTTCGGCGTCCAAAACCTGACACCCGGTATTTTTTTATTAAATGTCAACAGTTTCCAATCACCACACAATTGCACAAAACATCACCTACTTCATGCGGATGCCCATATATTTACACATCCATTCACTTCATATAATCAATACACATGAAATTAAACCACTTTTTATTCTCGGGTGAACAGTGCACATGAACAGTGCGCGTGAACAGTAACTTGTGAACAGTGCATCATGAACGGGAAAATTCTAGAATTAACTAACTAAACAATTAAATCCACAAGTTATTATTAAAGGAAGCAAAGCATCAAGAACCATCATTAAACTAAAATCGGTCGTAATTGGCAGAAACTGTGCCTTCGTGCGTCACCAAATTTAAATCCAAAAACCTAACCAATCAAGCTCAGAAAATTCCTAAATTTGAATATGTGACAAAGGACACGTAAAAAAAAAAATTTCATGAAGACATCAAGACTCAGATTCCTCTGGATTCGGCCTAGTAATTCACTCAATCCAGCACCAAAATTTGGTCCGTTCTCAAAAAGTCAGTTTTCCGAAATCAGTTTTTTTTTTAGCTCTTAAACACGTCCGTTTGATTTGAAATTTGAGTATGTTAAACTATAAGAGGTGAAAAACAACTTTTGTAAAGAAACCATTATAAAATTCAAACTCCAAGAGTCGATAAAAACCCCTAGAATCCTAAAAGGTCACCAGTTCCAACAAAAATTGCAGTTCTGTTCGAAAATGGCGGAGCTAATATATCCTGCTTTTGAGTCCCTAAAAATATTGAGAAAAATATATGTTTTATCTTAGGATGTGTAAAACATTTCTCTAGAAGACGTCGGCTTCATATTCGCGACCCATTTCAATCTATAAAAATTACAAACCGCAAGTGTCGAGGAACCAGTTCTGAAGAACAGCCACTGTTTTCAATCAAATCATCCTCAATGGAGTAAATCTCCCTAATTAGACTAACATAACTATTATAGACTATCACTAATATAACATATAGACTATCACTAATCCCTATTTAAGCTAACCTAAACCATCCTTTAGGCTAAATCAACCTCCTAAGCAAGTTTAGGCACTAATCAAGGGATTAGGAGCTAAACTCACCCGACGACAATTCCAACGACATGAGCGCAACGGCGGTGGCAAGGGCTATGCATGGTTAAGTCCAAAATGTCACGGAGGCGCTCGGAAAAAGTGGGTCTCGGCAGAGGTGGTTTCTGATTTGGCAAGAACGTCGGGCCGACGGCTCGCGGATGGGTTGTGCGGCTCTTCGGCGGTGGATGGTGGCTTGCGGATAGTGATGGCCCATGGCCATGGCGCAAGATGGTGGCTGGCTTGGGGCAAAAACAGCAGCACACGGTGCTGATTTGGAAGCAAAAGCAGAAAAGAAACTCAAGAGAGAAAGACAAAAGAAAGATGGGAGGGGGGTTGTCGAGAGGGAGGAAAGGGGAAAGGGGAGAGAGAAACAATAAAATAATGGGAGGAAGTTGAGGGGAAATTGCTGTAGAGGGGTTGGCGTGAGTGAGGGGGTGGAAAAGTGGGAGAGAGAGAAGAAAAGAGAGGGGGAAGAAATTACGTAGGAATGAGGGGGGGAGAAAAACGTGAGGGAGAGAGAGATACATGGGGAGTGGGGTGGATGTTGGGGGAAGGAGAGGAGAAAGAGGAGAGAGAGAGAGAGAAGAAAGAAAAATAATAATAGTAATATTGGTATCATATTTCTTTTTCTTCCAATCTTCGATTTTTCATCCGATAATTTCTTTTCCTGAAATTTTGGGATGTCACAGACTCAACAACTGAATTTATTGAAACCAAATGGGAATGAATTGAGCAAGAAACTAAGCCAATTGAGAGAGAAGCCTATGAAATTCGTATGCCCCCACTACCCTCAACATTTGGACCAATTCAATCTTTTAGAATGGAGCATTGTTGGCTCAATGAAAGCCAAGGAAGCCATACTTCGCTAGGATGAGGTCAAGGGGACAAGCTTGTGGAAAAACAAGCCAAAGGGGCCCCTCCAACCTCATCTATTCTTCTCTCTCTCTCTCTCTCTCTCTCTCTCTCTCTCTCTCTCTCGCCTCTTATCCTCTCCCCCTCCCCTTTAGCCGGCCAAAACTCCTTCATTCTTCCCTCCTCCCAGCCTGTGACAACCTGAATTTTCAAGTTTTTAAATAAATCGGGCCTTTCGTCGACACACCGATAGTGCTATTCTCTGAACTGATCACTCATGAGATAACTGGACTATCTAGGGAAGCAATTAAGGAATCTAAATGCAATGGACTTGAGAATTTGATCAGGAATCGACTGCTTGACCGTGTTGGTCTGCAAAGGTCATTACGACATCGTCAGAATCGATCAGAGATTAGAAATAGGTCGATTCGATTGAGATATGCAATCAAAGTGTGGATGATTTTACCTGATTGCAAAATTCTCATCGATCAACACTAACTTGATTTTCTGACGTCTTGGGTACCCCGTGTCTATAATTGAAACCTTGAGATTTTCACGACAACCGAGAATCATCAATGTGTCGAAGATGTACATGGTGACTCGAGATAAATTGACCATGGATCAATTGCACCAAAAATTCCTAAAAGTTACCCAGTAGACTAGGTCACGCTAAAAGCACGCCGAAATGAAAATAACTGTGAATTTGAATGGTGTCATGAGCTATTTAGGAACGTCGACTCATCCTCCGAGAAATTTTCAAAGATTCCAAGAATTTTACGGAAAATGGATTTGGACATCGCAGAAAATTAACGGAAATTCGGATTGGCTGAATTGAAGAGATTTTCGACTTGCAAACCGAGCTATATGACGAAGGGGACTTGTAGAAATTTTGTGGGCTTTTTCTACATCAAATTTGGACATCAAATTGAAGAACTTGGATGGAAATTGAAGCTATGTGAGTAAATTCGGAATTAGGAAAATGAGTGCATTTTGGGCATCAAATGGGATTAATTGTGAAGATAAAGCTTGGAAAGGATTATTGGACAAGTGGGATAAGTATGAGGACTCTAAGGGGACCAAGCATTTAAGACATTGGCTAAGATTTTGGACTTTTTTGTCTCTCTCTCTCTTCAAGCCTTCTCGGACAAACTTCACTGCCGACCTCTTCCATCGCACGCCTCAACTCTCCTTCATCGATTCATGCTTCTACTTTCATCTTTAATTTTCTTTTCTCCCCATCATCACATCTCCACATTTCTCTGGCCTCTCTCACACCTCACGACCTCCCAGCTTGCCAGCACCTCACACGATCAACAACTGTGACATCCCAAAAATCATGGCGACCTCCAAATACATTAAAGCCTATGAATAGGTGATGGAAGTACCATCAAGATGTATTGTAGCCATTTAATCCATAATTTGCAATAAGATTTATGGCCAAGCTTTTGATGAATAATTATTCGATAGGAAAGAAATTATATGATTGGCCATGTGAAGAGAGAAAGAGAGCGAGCGTGCGAGAGAAGAAGAGGAAGAAGGAGGAGCTTGTTCGCTGCCGTTCCTTCACTGCCTTGCCCGCCATTTTGTCGCTGTTTTGTGCTTAAATTTGGGGCAAGTAGAGTCCTAAAACCTACCTTTGCTTGCTGTGATGTGTGTGTAGAAAATGGTAAATTTCGGTTATGGTGGAAGTGATGAAATTTCGGAGCTTTGGGGAGAGATTTGTTGGCCTAACATGCTGTTTTCTGGAAAAACCAGTCCGACCCTTCATGAGTTTGTGAGCTGCATGCAACTTTTTAGTTGGAATCTTGCTTTGATCTCTTAATGAAAGTTGTAGAGAACCTCTTGAGGAACAACATACTAAAATTTGAGGTAAAACAAACAAGTATTGGTTAGTGAAATGATTTTTCTTTGGAGAAATTAGATCTGGAATTTATTGTGCTGATCTTTAGTGATTTCGTGGACTGTAAAGTAGCTTTCTTGTGAAAATCTCACGTTAATCTCATTGTAAAGGACTTCTTGAGGTAAAACATATAAAAAATTTAGAGGAAATGAACAACAGTAGGTCGGTGAAATCGTTGTCCTTTGAAGAAACTGGATCTAGGAAAATGCTACCTTGACCTAGTATGATTCTGTGATTTTTATAAAATCATCTGGTTAAAATTTGATCATACGTCCTTAATGAAAGTTGTAGGTAATATTCTGAGGAATAACATACTGAAACTTTAGAAGAAACGGACATATGTAGGTCGATGAAACAAGTTTCCTTTGAAAGAAGATAATTTGGAAAAACCACACCGAGAACAGGAGGAATTAATCGTCTATATCTATTAATCTAGAACGAGTTGGATTTCGATTTTCCCCACAAGATATTTACCTTTATGACTTGTCTATAACATATCAAAATTTCAGAATTTTTGGAGCTGACTTAGGATTTTTATCGAATTTGTGAATAAAACTGTGTATGACAATATTCCGAAATTTTAAGGACTGTGGTGCGTGAATTGTACTGATTTGTGTGATGCTCTTTTGGTTTGGCGTTCTTCATGAAATATTTTCCTCCATATCTTGTATATAACATGTTAAATTTTTAGAATTTTATAAGGCTGTTTACTAAATTTTCAAGTATTATGACCAAAGGAGTGCAATTTATTTTTATCCGAAATTTTGTTATATTTTCAAAAATAAATAAAATTACCCCATGTGATATAATGTCTTGAGTGGTTGATTATGCTACATATGTGGTGACATATGGCATGTTATATGACATCAAAAGCTGGTTGAGACTCATGATATTGATGCATCAAATGCCATGTTGAAATTGAGATACATGTGTGAATATAAATTGAGATAATAACGAGACCGTCAGAGGTGTGAGCCGACAATGCCCCAGGAGTGTTGGGATGCTCGGAGTGTGTGTGCCGGATGCCCCGGGAGTGTTGGGATGCCCGGAGGTGTGTGCCGGAAGCCCTAAAGGTGTGTGCCGAGGGGATTCCTCGTGATGCTAGTTGGGATACGAGATACCCAGAGTGTGTGTGCCAAATGTCCAAAGATGTGTGCCGGAGGCTCCTCGCGATGCCAGGTTGGATGCGAGCGATAAATTGAGGGATGCAAACATTGGTCCCTGGGAAGAAAATGATGTGATCTATTTGAAATATAAAGATCGAGAATTGAATCAAGCGCATGGATGTGTGCATATGGCATGGTGATATATGTATGGCTGTTTAATGATGAGTGCATGGTGGGATATGCACGTTGCATAATGATATATGCATGGTTGTTTAATGATGAGTGCATGGTAGGATATGCACATAGCATAATGATATATGCATGACTGTTTAATGATGAGTGCATGGTGGTATATGCACGTTGCATGGTGATATGCATGGCTGCTTGATGATATAAGTACAAGTGCGTGGTGATATATGCATGGCTGTAAGGTGAGGTATGCTTGAATGCATGAATGATATGTGTTTTATTCTTGATACCTTGATTGTTTTGTTTGACGCATTGTGTAATTTGGTGGATCTTTACTGCTGAGTGGTTGTACTCACCCCTTTTGGGAATTAACATTTCAGATTAGAAGATGTCGTTGCTACCAGTTGTACGCGACACTTATTATGGATTGCCATCTGATGTCGAGGTGGAGTGCACGGAGCATTCCTATGTTAGTGTACCTGGTCTGGTGTTTGTTCGAGTCCGTGTCTTAGTGATGTATGATGTGGGTCTTGCTGATGGCCTGGTTATCCAAGAGTTTTTGTCAGTTCATGTCCGGCATGGTGGAGTGATGCTAGGGATGCTGCCGCCACTGCCGCCCGATGCATCGAGTTGGGTGTGATGGCACGTATAGCTAGTGGGGAGCTGACACTTTTTGGGGATAGCCGACGCTTGTTGATGGAGGGGTGTACATGTTTGATGTGGGGTTGAGTTCTCTTTTGAGTTATAGCCAAGTATAGTTAAAAATCTTGGCATTTTTGCTATATCGACCCAAAATATCCATCGTGAAAATATAACTAAAAGTGACTCGGCTTTGTCTTTTCATTTGGAGCGTAGGTGGTGTACATTGCATCATGGTTATTGAAGGGAGGAATGGTGAGATACGTTTATGCTTCCACTGATGAACTGCGTTGGGACCTTTACAAAAAAAAATGGAAAAGAATTCTATTGATCAACCCCTATGAACTATGGTTTCATTTGAATTAAAAGTTACCTTACTGGTATGTAGTAGGATAAGTGACAAGTACCTGTGGCGACCTCAAGCGAAATCAGGGGTGCCACAGCAGTTGGTATCAGAGCAATGGTTATAGTTGGAGTAATAAGGAGCCTCATTTGGAAACTGAGGAATATGATGACAATGCAAACCATAGGATATTAAATGGAATAGTTGGGTAACTTCGAATAACGAGTGATGGGTATTCACTCGTAGATCCCTAGTAGTTAGTATGAGTTGTCTTTAGGTGCCAGTAACATGTTTATGTTACTTATATAGTAGTAGTACTTTTAAATGGAGACAATGAGTCTCAGATTATTCCTGAGGCAAATGCTTGGAAACTACAGGAAAGTCATGGTGCGAGCTGGAAGTGCTCATCCATCAAGGGCTGAAGCCTCTGCTACAAGGGCTGAACCTCGAATGGAAGATATCTTGCAGGCATTGGCCAATATTGGAAATCTGATGGAAAGGCAAGCGCAGCAACAACTCGGAGTGGAACGTCGCCCTCAAGGACTGGTGCAATAGTTTCTGAAGTTGAAGCCACCTAAGTTCAGTGGAATGGGAAGTCCTGAGGAGGTGGAACATTGGATTGATGGGATAGAACAGATTTTATGGTTGTTGGACTACAGTGATGCTGAGAAAATAGTTTTGGCAGAGTACCAGCTGGAGTGAAATGCAAAGTTTTGGTGGAGAGCTTCGAGGGATACGATCTTTCCACTAGGTACTAATGTGAACTGGGATGAGTTTGTTAGAGCTTTTAATAGGAAGCATTTCTCTGACTGTGCTAAGGATAAGAAGATTAATGAGTTTGTTCAGTTGGAACAAAGGGAGTTGACAATGGATCAGTATGAGGCAAAATTTTCTGAATTGTCTAGGTATGCTCCCAGATTGATTGAGGATCATGAGGAAAAAGCTAAGAGATTTCTAAAAGGGTTAAGGACTGATATTAGGAAACAACTGGTGCCTTTGAATATAAGGGATTCTCATGAAGTTTATGAAATGGCACAGTTAGTGGAGCAAGAGCTGGTGAGAAAGTGATCGGAGTTTAAGAGACAGTGGAGCTTTAGTGATATCAAAAGGGGTAAGAGACCCTATCCTGGTCAAGGTCAGACGTGGGATGCGAAGAAAAAGAGTAATTTTGGAAATTTTGGAAGAACTAAGGATGGCCTAAATATAGGGAAAGCACCCTATCAGCCTGATGTTTGTCGAAGGTGTGATGGGCGACATGGCCCAAGACCTTGCAATGGACAGCTGAGATGTTATGGTTCTGGACGAGTAGGTCAACTTAAGAAAGACTGCCCACAAGAGAGGTCGCAAATGAGTGTTGGCTCGATGCGACAAGCACAGGAGAGTGCTGTTAGACTAAACTTACCAAGGAATCCTCAGAGGCTACCAGCACAAGGAAGGGTGTATACGGTCACCCAAGAGGAAGCGGAAGCTTCCAGAAATGTTATATCAAGTATGATTTTCATAAATGGCAAGAAGGTATATGCATTGTTTGACACGGGTGCTACGCATTCATTTATATCTGAAAGATATAGGCAATTTAGTGAAATAGAAGCTACGCCTCTTGAGACGCCTCTTTGTGTTTCCACGCCTTTAAAGAATATGGTATTGTCTACGAGGATGTGTGCAAAATGTAAGATAACAATAGGAGGAAGGGATATGGAAATAGACCTAGTCGTAATGGCTATGTATGACTTTGATGTTATCATAGGAATGGACTGGCTCCATAAGCATAAGGCTAAGGTGGATTGCTATAGGAAAGTAATCCAGTTCATGTTGCCTGATCAGTTTAGTGTCGAATTTTTCAGAGGTCAGACAAACCCCTCTATAGCCATTATCTCGATGGTAGAAGCTTGTGAACTACTTGACAAAGGATGTCAAGAATACCTAGTAGTGGTAAGAGACCTTACTAAGAAAGAGGCTGAAATCAATGAGATTCAAGTAGTCAGGGAATTTCAGGATGTGTTTCCTGAAGAGTTGCCTGGATTACCACCAGAGCGAGAGATTGAGTTTGAAATTGAACTAATGCCTAAAACAGGACCGATGTCAGATGGATGTTATCCTATATGGGATACCCACTTAGTGAAATTTGGGTCACAGTAGATTCTGGACCTATACTCTTTCAGGAAAGTCGTCTCTGAGAGAAACGTAACCGTGCTCAATGGGGTGAGACGATACCTGGCTACACTAATAGACCACCAAACTTTGAGTAGGTCGTGCCCTAGAGTGGGAATAATTGCCAATTAGAATGCTTGTTGAGTGGAATTGATGTGTTGAATTATGGGACAAAATTGAGTGTGACGTTTCAGTTGTCAGAGCTTAATTATTACCCATATATGTATACTGACCTGCTGGGTGGAACTGAGGCGAGGTAAGTCATCTATGCTCAATGCGTGATTGTGTGGTTAGGACGCTTTTGGGCGTATTTCCCTTCTAATCGAGGTTTAGCATGTAAACTCGCTGAGATTCATATCTCGCCCCGTCGTAGGCTTAAATTTTCAAGATTGTCTAGTGGAGGACCTATAGTTGAGAGAAGGTGATCTAAAGTGTAGGTCGGTTAGGACCTCTTCTTTTTGGAAAGCCAGTCTATTGTCTTTTGGTCATAGAATTTGTACATGACTCAATATGTTTATAAAGGTATGTTTGTTTGTAAATTTGTTGTCCTGCGTTTCTATCCTGAGATGATTACTATCAAGGGATTTCTTTTCGCTTCCGCATATGCAATAAAATGGAAAGGGTCGGCGACTCGTCTTGGGAAGTCGCAAATTATTATCGACCAAATAGGGATGGGTACGCGCTCGGAGTTCGGGTCGTGACACAGCCTGTTTGACCACCACTAGCTAGCAAGAAGCCAACGGAAGCTAGCAACATCGTCGAAGACAGCATGAGCCGCCCGTCGCTGTCCACGCGTGCTACCGCCCGCAAGAGCAACCCGCACAATCCAGACCTCCAGTTGCGCCTTTCGCCATTCCAGCAAGCTAAACCAGAGCTATCCTTCGCCATTCCTCCACCAGTAAGCCTTCGCTAAGGCTGGTTTGGCCCTTGCACTCTTCCTCGATCAATCCCCGCCCTAAACCGAGCTTGTGGCTTTCTATTTCAACAAGAACAGAATAGGAAGTTTGTGAGTTTCCAGCAATGTGTCGGGCCCATTTTGAGGTTGTCTCGAACCTCGAAAGTTAGGCCTACCTTTGGAAAAGTTGAGCCTCGTCGCGTTCTCGACAATTTGATCCAATCAGATCTCGAATCAAGTGAGTTTGCTCACTAAACCCTACTTAGTAGGTTAATTATACTTAAGTGTTGTTTAGGTTAGCTTAAGTATCGATTAGTGATAGGATGGTTAGATTAGTCTTAGAATGGATTAGTGATAGTTTAATTAGTGAGATTAGTACCGTTGATGACGGATTAGTTGAATCCAATGAAATTCCTGCAATTTGGATTTCTGGACCCTCGCCATTTGCCATTTTTGTGGATCCAAATGGGTTACGAATTTGAGATTGATGCCTTCTTGAGAAATGTTTTAGACATCCTTAGCTACAATATACATTTTTCTCAGGATTTTTAGCAACTTAAAAGAATGAGATATCAGTTCTGCCATTTGCAAACAAAGCCTCAGTTTTTTTGCTGAAACTAGTGAAATTTTAGGATTCTAGGGGTTGTTATCAACTCTTAGGGTTCAAATTTCAAAATGGTTTCTTCATAAAAGTTGTTTTTCATCTCTTCTAGTTTAATCTTCATAAAAGTTGTTTTTTCATCTCTTCTAGTTTAATATAGTCAAATTTCCAGATCAAATGGACTTGTTTTGGACCTCAAACCAAACTGATTTCGGAAAACATACTTTCTGGAAACTAATCCAGTTTTTAGTGCTGGATTGAGCGATTTACTAGGCCGAATCTAGAAATATCTAGGTTAAGGTGTCTTCATAAAAAAATTTTTGTTTATGTGTCTATTATAACATATTCAAATTTGAGAATTTTTGGAACTCGTTTGATTTAGTTTCTGGATTTAAACGTGGAGACGTGCGAGTGGGCCTATTTTGCCGGTTAGAGCCAATTATAAGTTGTGAGGGTTCTTGAGGCTTTGATTGCTGGAAATTGCATTTTTGATGATAGATGGTTGGTTTTTAAGATGCCTAGAGTTTATGCTTGATGATCGTGTGAAGGTTAAGAGATCTGTTCGCAACGTGTGTTGGTGGACGTTAATAGGTGAGAGGATCCCACCCCAGCGTATGTTGATGGACGTTAGTAGTTATTATTTAACCCTGACGTGTGTCGATGGATATTATTTAACCCCGGTATGTGTTGGTGGATATTATTTAATCTTGGAGTGTGTTGGTGGATATTAACTTAACCCCGGCATGTGTCAGTAATTATTATCTTTCCGGGCATGTGTCGATAGTTATTGTTCATCCCCGACGTGTGTCGGGAAACTGCTCGTGTGGGTAATAATAATTAATTAATTAGAACGCATGTTGAGTTGAATGAATAGAGCACCGGCGTGTGTCGAGTAAAACTACTCGTGTGGGTAGTATTAATTTAATTAATTGGAACGCATGTTGAGTTGAGTTGAGTTGATGGATCGGCATGTGTCGATAATTCTTGCTTTGATGTATATTGGTAGTTCTTGCTCGTGTGAACAGTGATTTAATTATCATTCTTGCTTTGATGTGTATCGGTAGTTCTTGCTCGTGTGAACAGTGATTTAATTATCATTCTTGCTTTGATGTGTATCGGTAGTTCTTGCTCGTGTGAGTAGTGATTAAATTGTGATTCTTGGACGTTCTAAATTGATGTGTAAATTTGCTATATACACATGGTTCTGATAAGAACTGTGCTGACCTGCAGGAAGGAACTGAGGCCAAGATAAGCCTCTGTGATTGTATGACTGTGTGATTAAGATGTCTTAGGCATATTACTCTCCTAATCGGGGTTTAGAGTGTGAACTCGCTGAGATTTATATCTCACCCCATCGCAGGCTTCATTTTTCAGGACTGTAGGGTGGAAGACTTGGAGCCGAGTTGAGGGGATCTGAAGTGTAGATCTGATAAGACGGTTTCATTTTAAGAGTCAATCATTTGAAGTCTAGTGGTTGTAGACTTTTGTATTTGACTCGGTGTGTATTTGAAAGCATGTTTGTTTGAAATTATGTTGTCTTACTTTTCTATCCCGAGATGGTTACTGTCAGGGGATTTATTATTCGCTTCCGCATGTGCAATAAAAAGAAAGGGTTGGTGACTCGTCCTGAGAAGTCGCAAAATTTTTATCGATCACTGAGGGATGGGCACGTGCTCAAGGATAGGGGCGTGACATAACTTACATGGGTGAGCACACCACTAAACTCAACGATGTAGACTATCACCCTAGCCAAGAGTTAGAGATTCTACTTACCTTTGATGAACCTCGATGGACTATAGGTGGTTTTACCAATAGAGAGTCGTCCAATGAGGCGGTGGGCGAGCAAGGCTGAGAAGAGAGAGAGAGAGAGAGAGAGAGAGAGAGAGAGAGCAACGGTGAGAGGGTGTGAGAGAAAAGAGAGTGTAAATGAGGGAGGAAGAGGAGATGGTGTGGAAATTGGGGGAAATACATCTATTTATAGGCAAAGCCCTCATAATTTCCCTTCCAAGTGGACCAATCACATTTCTTTAGGTGGACAACCTAGGATCAAGAGGTGGCGAGCTAAAGGGATGGGTGGCAAGTCTAGTTCCTAGGAGCGACACTTACTCATCTCTCCATTAGTCCACCTAAGCTTATGAATCACCATTTCATCATTACTTGGCCTAACTTAATCTCTAAGGAAAATCTTATGCAATAATGATCAAATCCTCAAATGGCCACATAAGCTAGTGATTCATCCATTCATTTAATGCTTAGATATGACCATCATAAGTCTTGGATTTTTGGCACATTTTTCATGGTTTTTTTTGCTCATTAAGCCAAGTATTCTTGAATTTTCTATTGTATGGTTCACTTAAGCCAACTTGCTATCCAAATTTCTTCTCTTTAACACACTAAGGCCCAAAAGCATTTAATGCATTCTTATTTTCAAGTCAAGAAGTCTCTAGATTAGCTTGCTCCTCAAGTTAGGCATGCAGCCCCCTTCTCCAAATTGGGGGTGTGACCCTCTTATCCCGGGGTAAAAGACAATTTCGAGCAATTTCCAAAATTGGCATCATTACCTTATCAAACGGGCTCAAAAAATTATAAAATCTTAATATGTTGTAGAGAACACCTCAAAAAACATTTTTATGAAGGAAACTTAGCCAAATTCATGTTGTGCAAAGAGCAGAAATTCAATGAACACAACCCAAAAATTCGCCCGTCAAGTGAATTCAATGATTAGAGAGAGAGAGAGAGAGAGAGAGAGAGAGAGAGAGAGAGAGAGAGAGAGACTCATTTTGATATTTAAATCTTCACAAAACTCTTTGAAATTTTAATATGTTGTAAATATGGATGTCATTTAAAACTTTTGTGAAGGAAGCATGTTCAAATTCAAAAGAGAAGATTTTATAAGAATTCGAGAAAACAAGTTGGTTATCGTTTTTACTATACTGGGCAGGTTCTATATAGTAATCGATTGCGCCTTCGTCCTAACTATTTCACCTCATAAAAATATGAAATTTAAGTATGTTATGGATTAAGATATTTTAAACAACTTTCAAGATGGAAGTTTCTCCAAATTCGAAGCAAAAAGTGCTCTATAAAATTGGAAAGCAGGAAAGGTCCAGCAGTTTCGAAAAACTAGGAAGTCAAAACCTATGAAACTCAAGGTATCAAGTCTATGGAGGAGAGGTGATGCCCTACTTGGCTTGCGAGATCACTTGTCATCATTCCCTTAGGCCATGAGTCATCCCCTTTCATTAATTAGTTGGGATACATAAGCCTCCTAGTTAGGACCAAAATAAGGGTCGAAATCGAGGATGTTACACGTACTTTGGCCATTGAAAAAATCACATGCTCACTAGTAAGTAAACATTTGGGTAATTGGTGAGTTTAGGTCCTTATGTGAGACTGATTTAGTCATTTTAAATCATTATTTGAAATAATGTCCACTTTAGGTCCTTTTTTTTTATGAAATGACTCTACTATATGCTTTTTTTAGAATATTTCCAAATAATAACTATCAAGCTTTTCTGGTAATAACCAAAAATAAAAAATAAAAAATTTAACAGAATGAACCCCCGCAATCAAACCTTGACTCATTCTAAATATGAGCATGTAGAAGGAAAAAGGTGGTGGGGGCCACCTACCCATCAAAATCAGTTTCGATAATTTTTCTTTCCAGAGCAAAGTTGCATGGTGGAAAGTTAGCCCAAAAGTGAGAAAATATGTCCTTGCAATTGCACTTTTGACTAAGAAAGAAGACAGAGGAAAAAAAAGATGAGATAGCATAAAATCATATGGAACATCCAATGTTAGTGGACACTTTAAACTTTTGAAGCATTAAAGTCTAAACATAAAAAATCCTCCTTTTGACTAAATAATCTGAATATACATTTTCCACACCTAGACGAAGTCTTTCTTATGAGCTTTCGTGTGATGCATCCAATTGTTTTGGAATTGACTTGCACTTTGATTTGACTGAGAGTAACACTATTATGCAAGTGGACATCCAAAAAAAGCATCCAATGAAAAAAGCCACCTGAGCTTCGCTCCAAAGTAATAGAAAATATGGACCTAAGTCCTAAAATGCAAGCATTATTCCATTCCAGTAATTCATTTAACCCCAAGCCCACTTGCTTCTTAGGTAACACGCCTTTTGCCCCATGCACAACAAAGTCTTTCCAAAAGAAAGCATCACGCTTCTCCTCAATTTATTCTATTAGTTTTATTGGGCAAGATGAATATATCGCAGTAATAGTTCACAATTTGAGAAGACCACTTTTGTAAAATTTTCTTTACATTGGCTGTTTTTGCTCTAATTTTCCATTTACAAAAGAAGAATGTGGGGGTACTTGATGGAATATAAGCTTTCAGGTGTTAATTATACATGGAAGTGACTTCAAAGCGACATCAATGAATGCCGCGTGTCTGGAGGGCAGTCCGCCTACAACATATTACCTCCCTGATTTAAGATACGGTTGCCCATGGGTTGGCTGAGTCCTGAACCGATTCAATTGATTAGATTCAGGACTTGAACTCAAACTTGACGTAACTCGCCAGATAGCCGTTCTATATTTTTGTTTATGACGGCCGAGGTTGACAAATATCGAATCTACAAAACTCCCCAAACATCATATATTAAGCAAGATATGAGTTAAAAGCCGAAAGAGATGTGAAATTGTTCACACTTAATATTATGAGAAATCGAATTTGTGCTGTGCAACTAATTCATGCGCTCGTGTTCCTAAACTTATTTACGTTTATGTTGAAGGAAAGGAGTTATTGCTTCAATAAAGGATTGCCAGCTTAAATCATGCATATGAGTCATATTTACATAGCCAGTGTGCAGTTTGATTGGCAGAGGCTGCCTTCAATTTTAGCCATCTGTATTCTTAGGATACTTTCGAAAGTAGAATCAGCTATGAATTGCAATTCATAAATGGCATGCATCTAAAAAAGCTTGTTTGTACATGGAAATTTCACATAAAATGTTGTCCACTATAAAGTTTGGACCGAAAGAAGAATCTTTTGCAAGCTGCGCTCTCTTTTGTGGAACTTTTACAGATATCATAATTCAATTGTCAATACTCGATGACATTGGTAAATATCGAGTAATTAAATATGATGACTATGGCTGAAAAGAGGATCAATCGTGATTCACGTCCATCCCCTCATCATTTATCTTGGGTTGCATGCATATTTGGATAGTAAAAAAAAAAAAAATTACTTTGGTTTAGAGATTGAAGAAAAAGAAATAGTCATGTAAACATTGAATATGCAACAATTTACGAGCGTTCTCTGTCTCTCATTTTTATCCTGCCTCTTATTTATCAATCCGGCTGCACATCTTTGCGGCAAAATTATCTCTAGATAAACTTGATCAAGTTACTAAAAGCAAAGCATATAAACGGGGAAATTGCATGGAAAAACAACGCGTTAAAGCGATGAAATTTTTACTTGCCAAGAGGAAGAAGAGGTACCATTTGCTCCTCTTTGATGAATACCCTTCGGGTCAATCCTCCTTTGATGTTCGTCGCCAATTCTTCCTTCACTTTGATCAATCTAATTTGTTTCAGGGATTCAATGCGATCCAATGAATCGATAGACGTTAGGAGTCCGCAGTTCTTGATCTCCAGCTCTTCCAAGCAACGAAGAGCGTTTTCGTGTACACAAGCATCTTCCACTCCCTCCAACTTCCACAGCTTGAGGACGCGAAGGCTTGGGAATGAACCTGAGCCACAAATCAATTTTTTACCAGTATAAGAGCCTCCGAGTAAGTTGAGGATTTCCAAGCTCTGGAACCCTCCTAGGACTGGCATTGGATTATCGTCTAGTCCGGACATAGACAAGGTAAGGATTCTCAAATTCTGAGGAAGGAGCCTCAAGCTGTCTCCCCGCGGCAAGCCCCCGAGCAAGTACAAGTCCAAGAGCGAGCCAAGTCCCGTCAAGTCGCTCAAATTGAGATCCGAGGGCTGACCGAAGAGATCCCTTGATCTCAGCTTGAGGGATCGAATCATCGTGAGCTTTGAAATGCGCTCGGTAGCTTCCTTCACCACCGGAGAACTACACGTCAGGCCCAATTTCTCGACCCTGGTCATTTCACTGAGCATATCGAGCATGGGACTCTTAGCGACTTCGATGTATAACCCCCATAAGGTTTGGAGATTGCTCAGGTACTTCGCCGACGGTTTGCGACAACTGGTGGACTCATCGAAGCATACCTCGTTCATGCACAGGTGCTGGAGGGACTTCACCTTCCAAATTGAACTCGGCAAATTCCTGACGTTGGTGTGCTTCAGATCCAACGTCTCGAGGCTGGAAATGTTTCCAACCGATTCTGGGATAGAATCAAGGGCCGTCCACCGCAATCCCAGGTACCTCAAGTTCGGCAGTACATCGCCAAGTCTGTCTGGGAGCCGTGGCTTGTAAACTCCCTCCAGATCGAGCACCCTGAGCAGACCACATTCTCCCTTTGCAATCAATGGCCAGAGCAACTCTTCCATGTCGATCGAGCGTGTCCCTCGCTTCTGCTTGTAGAAGGATACATAGGAACGGAGGTGTTGGAGTCGGATACCACTGTGGTGATGATCCTCTCTCTTTTCATCTTCATACTTGGCAGTCCATAACGGGCAGCCATTAGAAACCTCTGATTTTTTGCTATGATCAGTGCGCTCGGTGTTGGAGTGGATCTGAAGAAGTCCAAGTTGCGTTGCCATCTCGCACAAGAAATCGTATATGAAACTGGGCACATGGCACAATTTGGGCCTTCCGCTGAGCTTCCTACGCCTCACCACTTGAACCAAGTTTCGACCAGCCAATTCTTCGAAGCACTCCTCAGCTGTGAACAGGGATGGTCGGACCCATCCTTCGGCATGCCATAGCCGGAAGAGCCTCCTTATTGAAATCACCGAATCTTTGGGAAAGAGGCACAAGTAAAGCAAACAGGGCTTGACCAGGGAAGGCAATTTGTGGTAGCTCAAGGACACGATATCACGGAGCGTGGCATTATCAGCAAGCTGATCCACCATAGCAGCAGAAGAATCACTGCTCGCCACCACAAGTCCTCCGAGCAGCAAAATTCTCGGAGGAGAGCCACTGCACTTGCTCAGAATCCTCGCTTTGAGCCCTGGATCGTCGGCAATGGAGCCACATTCCCTCAACAAGCACTCTCTCCCGTCCACATCTAATTCGTTCAATTCAACAGAAGAAATCCAAGGGCCAATCCGTGATTGGATTTCAGGAATTCTAGTAGTGATGATGACTCTGCTTCCACTCCTCGAGTCTGCGAGGAGGATCATGAATTTGTCCATGTCCTCAACATTACGCAAATTGTCAAACACGACAAGATACCTCAATTCTACCAGGGACTTGTGAATGATCTCTTTTATGTTTTCTTCTCCTTTGTGCTCTAGATCCTTCAGTTCTTGCACAGGTATTTGTTTCATTATTTCCACCAAGAGATCTTTCATGGTGAATTCTTCGGGAACATGAACCCAGATGCGACATTGGAAGCTATGATCTATCTCAAGTCTATTGTAAACACTCCTCACAAGAGCAGTCTTGCCGATGGCCTCTTCTCCCACCACTGAAATGACGCGAAGACTTAATGCATCGGGGTTGCCATCTTCCCCATCTTCCCCGATCAACTGAGCCAGGAGCTTGTTCACTTCATCTTCACGTCCCACAATGTCTGACTCAACCTTCCCATCCCAACGTACACTTCCTCGATGTGCATTCCACGATGCAACAGTTTTATCAGAATTAAGCAGATCTTGAGACAGATCTTGCATTTGGGACAGGTGAGTTGACAAATCCTCGACAATGGTGATGAATTTGAGGGCGGTCTTTTTGGTGGTATGTATGTGTATCCTGGGCAATATGAAGTGGACTAATGTGCGAATTTTTGCGAGGTGGCCCTTGCCGGACTTCAAGTGTCGCGATGCTTCCAGAAGTAACTTATCGGCCATGTCCACAGCATGTCGAGCTTGATCCAGGAGGCGAGGTCTGCAGTCACGGCTTTGCTGGTCATCATCGGTGCTGGATTCCAGTAATTTTGAGGTGTTTATGATGTTCTGGAGATCATTAATAGCCTTTTTGATTCTAGCGTGTTTTCCGGAAGAAAGAAATTTTTCCACAGAGAGCACGGATAGTGAACTGCAGATCACAAGTGAAATGGCCACATCGGAAGCAGCCATAACCATCGAATGCCGGTGGAACTTGCGCTCAACTTAGCCTTCTCTGTTGTGCAGTGGAATACAACTTGTAAGAGATACAGAGAAGAGAAGAAGAAGAGGAGGAGGAAGATTACAACCACGCATGGAGACTTGGGTTAGACCTTTCAAAACTGAAATCGACAATCTATAGTCACCAAAGGATCACAATTTTTATAACGTAATTCTTTTACTAACTGCAAGGGTAACAATCGCATGGCATAATAACTTTAAACATACTTAATCATATGTACGGAAGAATTTCAAATAAGGGTCTGAAGTAGAATCGTTTGCTCAAAATAAAAAATTTAAATTAGAATTTATTTTAACAAAGAGTATGCAATGAACAATTTAGTCTCAGATAAGAGCCTAGATATTTCAGAAAGATGAAAGGTTGCGATTCAAATCAAAACGGCATGAAGAGAGAACCATTACTGTAGGAATTTCAAGTTCGATAAATCCGATAACGTTATCGATTTTGGGCCATGTTTGATCCCAAGCTTCAACAAACTTGAGGAAAGGTCTGTGTTGATAATCAGAATCGAATTTTCTGGTTATTTTGTTTCCAGTTTTTTCCAGATTTTTCAGATCTTTTAGATTTAGATTTTCTAGATCTTTCATATCTTCTAGATTTTCCAGATTTTATTTTTCCAGATTTTATTTGTTAGTTTTTGGGAATTTGTTTACTACCTTTTTAGGGTGCTGTAGCAACTATAAAAATGTTAGTGTCTCATGTAAATATTAATTCGCTGGAGAATCAAAAAAAACTCAGAGTAATTTCTCCTAAAATTCTTCATGGTATCAGAGCACGATCTGGACCATTCTCTTCTACCTTATTTCTGAGAGTTTCCACCATGACAAAATACCCTAGAGCTGCCATGGCTAGCGAGGTTGAGAGTGAAACCTCAGACCCTAGAGCTCAAAACTCTTCTCACATTATCCAACCTATCAATGTATCTGAAGGTGGAACTCTTCTCATCACCGGTCATAAACTTACCGGTCACAACTTCAATCAATGGTCCCATTCTGTCATGATTTTCGTTTGCGGAAAAGGTAAAGAAGATTACCTAACTGGAGCTGCCGTACAACCTGAGGAGACGAGCCCAAATTATCGAACATGGAAGGCGGAAAATAACATGGTGATGTGCTGGCTGCTGAATTCAATGACAAATGAAACAGGGGAGAATTTCATGTACTACAAGACAGCAAAGGAGATTTGGGATGTTGTTCATGAAACTTATTCAAACAAGGATAACACCTCAGCCATATTCGAGATCAAGGGCATTCTCCATGACCTAAGGCAAGGGGAATCTTCTGTCACAGATTATTTTAACCAACTTATACGTCATTGGTAGCAACTTGACATGCTGGAAGATGTGATGTGGAGTTTTCCTGAAGATAGCAAGCGGTACAAGCAGATTCAAGATCGAGAATGCATCTACAAATTTTTGTTAGGCTTGAATCAAGAGCTTGATGAGGTACGTGGACGAATTCTGAGCATAAAGCCCCTACCTAGTGTACGTGAAGTTTTTGCTGAGGTCAGGAGAGAAGAGACTCGGTGAAAGGTGATGCTTGGTTCCTCAAACAACCAGACGAATCCAGCAAATTCTGCCCTAATAGCTCGAGGATCTCAACCATCCTATAGTCGAGGCACTCAATCAAACAACAACAACCAGCGAAGGGGTGGTCGTCCATGGTGTGATCATTGTAAACAAATGGGTCACACAAAAGACACATGCTAGAAAATTCATGGTCGGCCAGATGATTGGAAGCCATCG
This sequence comes from Eucalyptus grandis x Eucalyptus urophylla, assembly GCA_028830015.1. NCBI lineage: Eukaryota > Viridiplantae > Streptophyta > Magnoliopsida > Myrtales > Myrtaceae > Eucalyptus > Eucalyptus grandis x Eucalyptus urophylla. The sequence goes on along the minus strand of CM054200.1, from coordinate 23,072,188 downwards.
GCCTCACATCCTACTCAAAATCGAGAGAGCAGAAGCAATGTAGTCCAAACCGAAACAATCGCTTCGGTAGATTCAAGTCCTTTCAACAAAGAGCAGTTGGAGATGCTTAAAAAGCTGCTACAAGAATCAGTTCAGAAGGCAACCCATTCAGAAGGGGTTAGTACGGGGTTAGTACAGGGTTAGTACAGCAACGATAGCCCAACGAGGTAACTCTCTAAATGCCTTTAGTGCTAAACAGGAGAAGATCACCTCTTAGGTTGTAGACTCAAGAGCATCCGACCACATGACCGGAGATATCACGGTGTTCAACGAGTACACTCCATGTCAAAATGGCACTAGTGTTCGAATTGCTAATGGTTCTTGCTCAAAGGTGGCGGGTGTTGGATCAATGGTTATTTCAAAAGATATAACACTGAATTCAGTATTATTTATTCCCAAACTTAGCTATAATCTTCTCTCCATCAGCAAGTTAACCAAAGATTTAGGCTGCATTACTAAATTTTTCCCACACTCATGTGAATTTCAAGTTTTGGATTCGGGGATGACGATTGGCAGTGCTGAGATGGATGCGGGTCTCTACCTTCTGCGAGTTAATGCCTCAGAATGGAAAAACAAGATGTCATGTGTAGCATCTCGTGCTAAAGAAGAGAGTGATGTAAGATTGTGGCACTATAGGTTAGGTCATCCAAATTTCTTGTACTTAAAAAGGTCGCTACCTTCTTTGTTCAATAAAGATTCAATAAAACTTCAATGTGAGGTGTGTCAATTATCCAAACATACTCGTAGTTCATATCCTTTGCAACCTTACAAGTCTTCCCATCCATTTCACATGATTCATAGCAATATTTGGGGACCTTCTCGTGTCAATAACATTTCTGGTTTTAGGTGGTTTGTTAGTTTCATTGATGATCATACAAGACTCACTTGGCTGTTCCTAATGAAAGAAAAATCAGATATTGGCCAAATCTTTCAAACCTTCAACCTAATGATCCAAACCCAATTTAGCACAAAAATCCAAGTTTTCAAAACGGATAATGGGAGAGAATACTTTCACTCACAACTCGGGTCATATCTTAATAGCCATGGTATCATACATATTAGCTCTTGTGTAGAGACTCCACAACAGAATGGAGTAGCGGAGAGGAAAAATAGGCATCTTTTGGAAGTCGCTCGTTCTCTTATGTTAACCACCCATGTTCCTAAACATTTTTTGGGAGAAGTAGTGTTGACAGCCACATATCTCATCAATCGTATGCCTTCCCGTGTCCTAGATTTCCAAACACCATTTCAGAGTCTACTTCGTATTTACCCACATATTCGTTTTGCCTCACATATCCCACTCAAAGTATTCGGTTGCACAGCTTTTGTTCATATAAATCAGCAACATCGTAGCAAGCTAGATCCTAAGTCTCTCAAATGTGTGTTTCTAGGAACGCTCCAAATCAAAGTGGATATAAATGTTATTGCCCACAAACAAAGCGTTTTTATACCACTATGGATGTTACATTCTTTGAGCACCAACCCTTCCACTCCAAAAATACCATTCAGGGGGAGAGTTGTGAGGAATATTATTTTTGGGATACTTTTCATTCACTCGGGTCACAACAGACAAATACCAACTCTGCTTGTCTTCCGAGTCTACCCATTCAAGATGCTACACAAGACAAAAATAAAGAGGTAATTGTCTACTCTAGGCAGAAAATTCAAAAGGAGTTGGAGGACCGTACTACATCAAAGCCGGCCTAAGAGACAAACCTGAGTTCAAGACCCACAATGGATGAAGGTAATGCTCCTATAAGCTTAGAAAATTTTGATGTACTTGATGATCTTGATCAGCCCATTGCTCTTAGGAAAGGGAAGAGATAGTGCACTCAACATCCCATTAACAATTTTGTGTCTTATGAAAAGTTGTCTCCTAAATATAAGGTATTTGTTTCAACGTTGAGCAACATTCAAATTCCCAAGAATATCCAGGAGGCACTTGCTCAATCTGAGTGGAAAAAAGTGGTTCTTGAGGAAATTCATGCACTTGAGAAGAATAATACTTGGGAATATACAGAATTGCCAGCTAGAAAGAAATTGGTGGGATGTAAGCGGGTCTTTACAGTTAAGCACAATACTGATGGTAGTGTTGATCGTTTCAAGGCAAGGCTGGTTGCTAAGGGATTCACGCAATCATATGGTATAGACTACGAAGAAACCTTCACTCCGGTGGCCAAACTAAATTCACTTCGGGTGTTGCTCTCCCTTGCAGCTAACTTAGACTAGCCCCTATATCAATTAAACATAAAGAATGCCTTCTTGAATGGGGAATTGGAGGAAGAAGTCTTTATGGAGGTTCCACCGGGAATTGACACAAAAGAGAGCTTCAACAAGGTATGCAAACTCAAGAAATCCCTATACGGCCTAAAGCAATCACCTCGTGCTTGGTTCGAGAGGTTAACAAGGGTCGTTAAGAAGCTGAATTTCATTCAATGTCAAACAGATCATACAATGTTTGTCAAGAAGTCAGCTGAAGGTAAAAGAGCAGTAATGATTGTATACGTCGATGATATAATCCTAACTGGTGACAATCTGGAGGAGATTGGGCTAGATCTCTCATGGACCGAAGGTCGACAATAGGGTATTGTACCTTCATGTGGGGCAACATGGTTACTTGGAGAAGCAAGAAGCAACCTGTTGTTGCTAGGAGTAGCGCTGAAGCGGAGTTTAGAGCAATGTGTCAAGGAATATGTGAAGGCATATGGCTGAGAAGAATATTAAATGAACTAGGATTCACTAATACCAATCCTATGTCATTATTATGTGACAACAAAGCTGCTATTGAGATTGCCAAGAACCCGGTTCATCATGATAGAACAAAGCATGTGGAGATCGATCGATCGACATTTCATCAAAGAAAAACTTGAGGAAGGAATCTTGAAGCTCTCGTATGTTCCAACCAATTATCAAACAGTGGACATATTGACTAAGGTTTTATCCAGAAATAGTTTTGAGACTCTAAGGTGTAAGCTGGGTATGATAGACATTCATAACCCAGCTTGAGGGGGAGTGTTGAAAATCATAATCGAGTTTTCTGGTTATTTTGTTTCCAATTTTTTCCAGATTTTTCAGATCTTTTAGATTTAGATGTTCTAGATCTTTCAGATCTTCTAGGTTTTCCAGATTTTATTTTTCCAGATTTTATTTGTTAGTTTTTGGGAATTTGTTTACTACCTCTTTAGGGTGCTGTAGCAACTATAAAAATGTTAGTGTCTCATGTAAATATTAATTCTCTGGAGAATAAAAAAAAAAAAACTCAGAGTAATTTCTCCTAAAATTCTTCAGTCCGGGAGGTGTTCAACTGTATAACATAGTCCCAATTTCGAGCTCCAACGGGGCGGGCATTCATGGAAGAAAAGCCATTCAAATCCTCAGGAACACCGTCTGTTAATAACCTTATTGATTTACGGCAAAAAAAAATCTCAAGCTTCTTCGTAGAACTTACGTCTGTCTCTCTCATCAAACGATTCATGCCTAGCATCGCGGTGGCGCATCAGTCTGGGCCAGTCTGTTTCGCCAATTTGGGGTCGTGACGGGATGAGCCAACCTAGATCTCAAGCAGCCGTGGCTGGTGTGGACATGCAGCTGCAGATTGTCCCAAAGACGTGGCTAGGATCATGAAAGAAGTCGTCAGAAGGCTAATGAGGAGGGAGGTGGTGCAGAGAAGGACGAGAGAAGGCCGAGGGGGTGACGAAGATGATGAAAGAATAAAAAGAAGGAAGAAAGAAAAGAAAACAAAAAGAAAAAATTAAAAAAATTAAAAATGTCCTTAAACAAAAATGCCCTTGACTCGACTGTGAATAAGATTTGCCGCTGGTAAGGCCAACTAATAGTTTATCAAATAAACTACATGTCTTTACTAAAAACAGCAATCACGAGACCTTCTTCTAACTGCTCAGGGCCAAACTGGAAAGAAGGGGAATCAAGAAAAGAATAAGAAAAGAAAAACGTACGGACCACATTACCTATTAGGAAATTTTCCTGGTTGGAGTGATCCTAGAAGTCTTGAAAATTTGCATTACTTCACAGTTTCATTTTAATTGCGAAATAAATCTGAAAATTCGAATACAATGATATCTCACCTAATTTGAAGATATTGTTCCTGAATTTGAACGAGGGACGGCTCTCACACGGTGCCAGACGGTGTTGTCTCGGCTCGGCAAGGCTGGTGCACCTCACAGAGGCTCACCAGTCACTTTCGAGGTGGGATGGTCTGCCTCGGTCAGCCTCTGCTGCTGGTTGTGGCTCAGCGAACCTGCAAAACAGAGAGAAGAAGGATTGCCCACGACCATCGTTGAAGATTGTTGATGTCAGCTCACGGCGCAGCAAGGCAGATACGGCAGGGACCGCGTGTGTACAGGATCTTCGGTGGCTGTGGAGTTACTGGATTGGTGAGATGAAGGTCCGCGGCTGTACCGCGTGGAAGAAGAGCCGCTGGCTGAGTGTGTGTGCAGGACTCGTCGGGGGCGCGGCCCAGAAAAACGCTCACCTATGAAGCACAGACACATTTAGAGGCTCTCCATGTCGTGTTGGACACTCCGACACATGTCCAACATGCTCGGACACGTTCGGACACGCAGTGAACACTTGTTGGAAATTCGACACCTGGTCAATTCTTTCCGACACGCTTTAACGCGCGTGTCCGAAGGTTTCTGGGGCGGGTTTACAGGCACGAAGGGATGAAGGCGATGGAGGGCGGAAACGAGGACGAGGGAGCGGAGGCAAGACCGTGAGCGACGATGAGGGAGGGCAGAGAAAGAGTAGAGACCGAGGCGACTACGAGAGTTGTGACTGCAACACCAAGATAGAGATCTGCGATGCTGCGATCGAGGGCCGAAGGCGAGGCTACGACTGCAATGGAGAGAGGGCTGGAGGCAAGACGGCGAGCGATTATGATGAGGCGACCAAGAGGGGGTAGAGATCAAGAGGTAGAGGTCGAGCAAGAGGTAGGAGGAGACGACCGATAGGTTTGTGGGTTGCTACTTTATTGAGGTTTCTTTTTAGTTTTAGGAAGAAGATCAACGGGAAGGAGGAGCCGGCTGCCGGGAAGAAACGAGAGGCTGAGGATGAAAAGAATTTGTGATTTTTCTTTTCTTTTCTTTTTTGGAGGCACGGGATGATGGAGTCTCGTGAACGGTGACTTGAAATTTCAAAGAAATGACAGGCGCCAGGCGGTGAGTGGCATGGGGGAAGAAACCTGAGGGGTGGGGGAAGAAACGAGGATGAAGTAATGGATGGGGGCCCGAAAATAGTACTGAATCATAAATAAATTTATCAATAAATGGGTAAGGCTAAAAAATAAAATAAATAAATGAGTTAAGAAATGATTCTGAAAATAAAAGCATTGGATTTTAAATAGTGATAAATTTTGATCACCTTAGAAAATCATAAATTTATTTCAAAAAGTTGACTTTAATCTCTCGTTAATCATTTGTTTCATCGATAACTTTTATTAAAGTCAAAAAATATTTTTCTAATTTCTTCTGAACAAATTTATTGATGTTATTAATGTATATTTATTATAGGTTTTATTTATTTATTTAATATAAAATATTTTTTAATTTATCGAAATTTTTTATTTAAAAAAAAAAAATGACATATCGATGTATCGTATCTCGTGTTGTGTGTCTCAATCAGTATTACTTTAACACCGGCTCCAGAGAAAATGACGTCTCTTTCTAGATGTTCCGTGCCCTTCTTCCTCTCTCCTCACTTTGGTCTTTTCCCCTTTCGTCTCTGGAAGGTATCCTGGACGCATGGCGGCGGTGGGGCCGTGTCCTCGCGACCTGCAAGGAAAAGATAAAAGAAATTCTTCTCTCTCTTGCTTTTTCTGATGTGAACGGACCTCCTCTCCGTTGTCTCTTCCGGCCGTTTTAGACCATTTTCTTCACAAAAACAATTTCTAACTAAAGATATACGTTTGCTAACCAAACAAACTTTTTCATTTCCGAAATATAAATTCATTTGATAAGCCTTAAAATTTCTGAACGGTGGCCAATAGAGGGCAGCATAGCGCAAGGGCGGGCCACGGACACAAGGCCAAATAATGAAAAGAATTTTTATTTCTATTTTTGCTCTAAAAAAATGTAAAAAAAAAAATCTACTTTTCATTTATGTAAAAAACTTATTGCATCAAATTTTTATTCCAAACCTGTTTCCAAAAAAAAAATGGCTATCATTTGTGTCCTTTGCAGCCAAATGCCTCTCACCCTCAATGTGGTTGTGTGTATCAATTGTGTGTCATGTCCTCTCAATTGTGAAGATTAACAGTCTTTCTATAGTGGTAATTAGGTTTCCCTAATCTAATTACAAAGCTGAATCTGTTTTAATTCTTATGTGTTTATTTTCAAACGCATTAAAATATTGGGCTCTATTAACCCTAAGTTCAAAGACTTTTAATTTTGTAGGATAAACCCGACTCAATTAAATATCAGAACCGTCCATCATCGATTTCAGTTAAATGCAATTAATTGAAACATGCTCCGAAGGACTATACGTAATTTCATCATTATTTTTGCAAGAGGCTAGGGTTAATTCATAAATTTTCATTCAATGAATTACTAAATGGGACATTAAATTTTATGTGTCAACACCCTGCCGCTGCCACCGACTGCTACAACCGGTCTTCCTCGCGCATTGTGGTTGCCCTAACATGGTCGCATGGCTTGTTTCATTGTCGATCTTCCATTTCGTCAATTTGATCTAACCTCTCTCTCTCTCTCTTTAATGCCATCATAGTGGAAAGCCTACAAAGGAGGTGATGGCAGAGACAACATATAAGATGGAGGCAGAGGAGCAAGGTCGTGAGTTAGGAGGGAGAGGGTGAGAGCACAGCCATGCAAGATTACACGGGAGAGAGAGATCGTGAAGAGAGAGGGGAAGGCTCGCAAGTTTTCTCACAGGCGAGCTGGCGAAAAACATGCATCGCTTGCTAGATGGGCTAGCGTAACAGTTACAACCAATATTTTCTCAGAGCAAGGAAGCATGAGTGCATGGTGTCGGTAGTTTGTTTTAGAGGTGCCTTGTTCCACATCGAAAGGATGTGAGTGCGTATGTGGACGAGATTTAGCAATAATCAACAATAATTATTTTTTATTAAAATTCAAATTAATAATTATAAAATAACTATTGTGTCCTATTGAAATAGCGTGACTATTCATAATAGAGTGACGGTTATTTTCTAATTATTTAATTTCGAATTAATTATTTTTGCTTAACAGTTATTAGGCATTATTACAATCTTTGGAAAGTTATGTTTATTCAGAAATAATTTATTCATCTTTGAAAGGTTGTATCCATTCAAATATATTTATTCAAAATTTGTGTTCAATTTTTTGTTGAACTTTCAAGTCTTTTTGTGATATCTTGAAATTTGGCCCTGTTTCGAAATATATGGAATGGTTATTTCATCGACACACTTATGATTATTTTACTCTAAACTGATTATTCACAAGTTAACTAATCCATTGGATGAGGCCGTAAAGGGTTAAAATGCGAAGATTAGAGAATCCGATCATAAATAGACCACTCAACTTAAGGATCGATAAGGGTCAATACTACACTATTATACGTCAATTAGCAAATGGATATAAATCAATTCGACAAAAGTATGTAGTTGGTTTATGGGTAATTCCGTACAATTACGATATTCGCATTGAACGATAATAAACCGATTTTATATTGATATTATATTCATAGTACGTAATTGAACCCTCACGATTACAAGACAACCAATGGTCGCCACGATTCGAAGAGATACAAATGTGAATCGAAAATTATCAACCACGGGTCAACCGTGTGAGAACTCCTAAAAGCCACCCGATATATTTGGTCGTACTAAAGTCGCATTCGATCATTTAATTCAATTTCAAGTATCGAACTTTCGAGAATTTCGAGATTTAATTTTTGGACATTGCCTCATCATTTGTCGGATTATCAGCGGGTTCAAAATTTTCAGAAAAGGAATTAGCAGATGAAAAATTGGAGACCAAAAAAAAAATAAAAAATAATAAAATAATAAAGAAAATAATAATATTTTTTTCTCTCTCCTCTTCCTCCTCTCCCTCATGTTTCCCCCCTGCTTCTCACGAAATTTCCTCTGCCGCCCTTTTCTCTTCTCTTTCTTCTCTCTCTCTCTCGCTTTTTCCTCCCCTCACGCTAACACCTTCTGCCGCAATTTCCCCCCAACTTTCTCTTCATTTTTTTATTGCTTCTCTCTCTCCCCTCCCCCTTCCCCCTTCCTCCTCACGCCAACCCCCAAGCCATTAGCCCCTTCCCTTCTTCTTTTCTTTCCCTCTTTCTTCTTTTTTCTCTTCTCTCCCTCACTCTTCCACCCCCTTTTTCTCTCACGCATTTTCTTCCCCACCCTTCTCACGTCTCTACCGATCCTCCCTCCTCCTCTTTTGCTTCCATTTTGCCTCAAGCCTCTTTATTTTCTTCACCATCTTCTTCTTCTTTTTTTTAGTATTTTCACCAACACCACCACCCGCATCACCATCTCCACCGCCGAGCTCCTGAGTCGTCGTCAAGCTGCCTATCCGTCAAGCCACACACGTCACCGCTCGCCCATCCTCACCGTCGCACGCCGCCCATCCGCCCAAGCCAAGCCCCCCTTCGCCATGAGCTCAACTTTGCCGAACCGCCCCCGTTCGCACCGTCGTTTGAGCCGCAAGCATCACATTCTTGACATCATTGCACTACTGTCACCACAAGCTCGCTGCCGTCGGAAACCCATGAGTTCACTTCCTAATCATGGATTAGGGTGTTAATTACGTGTAGGGGTGGTTAGTTTAATATTTATGGCAGTTAATATTTGTTAAGTTTATTTTAGCCTTAACTGCGATTAAAGATGGTTTAGATTAAATTTAAGTGCGCGTTTAAATAATTATGATTTAATCGTTGTTAGATTAATTAATTAAGTTTAGTTTGATTAATTGTTATTTATTTAGTTAATCATAATTATTTTAGTAAACATAGATTAATTTTTAATTAATTATAGTTAGGCTAATTAATTGAGTTTAGTTAATTAATTTTAATTAGCATAATTAATCACAATTAGCATAATTAATCGCGACTAGCTTAATTAATCACGTTTAGTATAATTAATGACAAATTAGCTATTAAGTAGAATTTTATGCTCGTTTTTCTGGATGAGTTTGTGCATAATTCCAACTGTTTGCACGTGTGATGCCATGTTATTGATTGCCCAATTATAGATTTTATTTATTATATTTAAAAAGGATTTTATGGGCAAGAAGATAAAGAATTTTGAGATGTTGGGTTTGGATGCCGAATTTTACGTACTAAATAAAACAATGGGGTTTTAAAATAGAAGTGTGCAAAGTTTAATAGGTTGATTTTAAATATGTAACCACGTACGAATATTTTACTGAGATTTTTAAATGTGGAAAATTTCCAAAGTGATTATTTGAAAACAAAATATTTTATTCTTAGCTAATTAATGGCAATAAAAGTTGACTTAATTGATGGTGTGCTTAAATGGTCATTTAATCGAACCCATCACCCAATGGGAGTTTATGGATGATGCTCGGTGGGGTTGAGATGCTGAGTCGTGGTTGAGACCGGACCGATGCTCCTTTATGTCTAGGCAGGGGTTCTAGATGATGCCGTGCCTGATGGAGCGAGACGATGCCCAATCATGCCGGAAGACCGCTGACTTTTGTGTTGGCTGTAGCCTGAGGGGTTGTAACAATTGGAACACGTATATTGGCAATGCGTATGGAATTTTAGAATGTGTTCTGATTATTATTTATGCATGTTGCACTATTATTGCCATATGAGATATGCTAATATACAGGGGTGTGCCAAGGCAAGGTAAGTTTGTATGTGGTGCATGTTTAAACTACTTCCGAGACGAATTTGCGTCATAATCGAGTTGTAGGCTGTTAACTCATTGAGATTTATATCTCACTCCGTTATTGTTAAATATTTTCAGGTCCATAATATGGAGAACCATCACGAGCGGTTTGGGATCTTGATGGACCAAGATGCAGGCATGCCCGGCGTTACTTTTTGTTGGCCTCATCGTTAGTGAAGTTTAAGCTAACCTTGATCCTCTCTGGCCCTTTTTGCCTATTGTTGACACCTGATTTTTAGTTGACGCATCATTAAAAGGTAAAAAATCTAGATTTGGGTTTCTGATCGTGATGGAGCCCTATCTCTCAACCAAAAAGTATCGTTTTTCATTTCTTTCTTTTGCATTGTTGTTTTTTTAACAATTTCTAGCTTGTTTTCAAGAAAAACTCGAAAAGTCAAACAATTGACTTTCGAATTGACGAATTGACTTTTTAGTCAACCCTTTGACCAAAAGTCAACCCCTAGTCAAAAATTAACTTTTTCCCCAAAAAGATTTTATTTAGCTTTAATTTCACTTTTGTTAAATCAATTTATTGAAAATTCAAAGATTTGACCAAAAATCAACCTATTAGGAAAAGTCAACTAAATGGTTAACTTTTGGTCAAACCTTTGACTCAAAAAAATAAAAAATGCACAACTACATTTCTTCTAATGCCAATTTGACTTTTGTGTCAAAAATTTCACAAAATTCGATTAAGAACCTTGATTTCTGAATTTTTCAGTTTTAGGTTTTAAATCGACCAAAAATAAAATTTAAGTTATAATTAGGAGTAGTTCCTTTTTTGACATTTGGTCTAGGGATTATTTGAAATTTGCTTGAGCATTTAATTTCGCAATTTATCAAGTTAAAATACGAATTGTCATTTTGAGGCATAATTATGGGACCAAAATTTGATCATGTATAACTTGTAAATGGATAATTGTTTTTCAATCATTTTTTAGATATGAGTCCAAATTCGGGGTCAATTTTTGGAGATTCGCTCGAATGCATTCTAATTTGCTCAATTTAGCATTTTTAAGGATTAGAAAGCCCAGCTAAGGTGCTTCAATTTACGTAATTCGACTTGGTCATTTTAGACTAGAATGGAATTGAAGTAATTGAGCTTCAATTTGGCTAGTTGAGGTTCAATTGAAGATGTAAGTCTAGCTTGTGGCCTCGCTTCAATAGGAATTCAATGAATTTGAATATTTTGTGCACAATTAGTCGACTTGAGATAGCCCAATTGCATCTCATTTGAATCGATTCATTTAGAAATATTTGATTCATTTAAATCGAGCAAAACCAGAAAAAAAAATAGAACAAAAGTCAGACAAAAAGTCAACCCAGTCAACCTAGCATTGATCGGCGAATTTTTCCGGCCATCTTTTAGTCGGAAACCACCATCTGCTGGCCCACTTCATGGCCAATGCATCCACGCCCTTAATTTTCAAATTTCCAATTTTGTTCCGAATTTTATGAAGTTCGCAAATTGACCCCCTATGTTAAGAAAATTGCAAAAAAAAAAAAATCAATTAGTACACAATTGATCATCATCCGTTCGTTAAGAATGTATCATGGCCATTGAAATAGACATGTGCTCAATTAGGATGCTCTCAATAAATTTAACAAACCAATTAGCTAAGAAGACTAAGCTTTAGCCTTTGGATTAATCCAAGGGCTAAGTTTTGATCTTGCCCAAGACTACATAACAAACTTTCCCTCCAAATTTTAAGGGGGGTCAATTTTTCTGATATAATTTCTCTGACTAAAATTCTCTCTCTACATCTCTCTCCATTTTTCTCCGAATTCAGTCAAGCAAAAAAGGAACGAAACAATTCTTCGCCCGTGTTCTCGCCTGTAAGAAGGAGCCCAAAGCCTCCACTCATCCTCTCACATCTGGTTTGTGTTCTTCAAGGGGATGAAGTCTTGCGAAGTGGAGGAACACCACTAATTCTCTCCCTAGATCTCATTGATTGTGGAGCCTCTCTCATTAAGTTCAATGCACGTAGCTCATATGAAGATGAAGGGATTTTCCTCTTGCTGTTTAGTCATCAGAAGCTTGAAGATTGCTAGTTTTGTCTCGATGTCAAGAGGATCGCAGAAGCAAGATTAAAGCTAAGTTTTCTCAAGCTCTACTTTGATATTTGTTGTAGTTAGATCCATACTTCAGCAACTTTTGTTGAGTCAATTTTATTGATTTTTGTTGAAGAAAACCTATCTACATTGCGACTCCAAAGAGGCATATATGATCTTCAAATCAGCTGCCAAGGCATTCATTCGAGGAGCTCGTGGATCACAAGTTTCATTTCTCAAAACCATTTCTAAGATCATAGCAGCAAGACTGAAGTGATCTTATGCTATTGTGATGGCTTCATCTCGGATTGTACCTTGATTATAATCAGTGCAGAATTGAAGGCCAACGTTCTTCATTTTCCAGAAGTTTCAGAAACGAAATTGAAGCATTGAAGCTGAGTGTTTGATTTACTCTTTTCTGCTTTGGTCAAGGAGTGTTATTAGATTCAGATCCTCCACTGATTTCAATGAGTTTTTGTCAATTAACATATTCATTGTCGCTGAATGAGGACATATCCAAAGGCATGTTCTTCACCGATTCATTACGAGTCAAGGTAAGCGTGATAAAACTCCTTTTAATAGCGTCCAATGAGGCGAGAGCTTCTTGTGTCGAAATACATGATTGACAATGAAGGTTCGGGGCCAAGATGCATTGCAAATATGATTAGAATCAATGCTTGAATGATCTGGAGTTGATTACATTTAGATCTTGTGATTCTATGATTTTCGAATTTGGATGAGCATGTTTATGTTAGGCCGGTTTTAAGCTCTTAAATGTTGTTATCTTGCAAAGTTATGTGTCACGTCCCGAATCTCGAGCGCGCGCCCATCCTCAGTGGTTGATAAAATTGTGACTTTCCAAGGCGAGTCGCCAACCCTTTCATTTTATTGCATAGGCGGAAGCGAATAACAAATCCCCTGACAGTAACCATCTTGGAATAGAAAAGCAGAACAACATATTCACATATTCACAAACAAAATATGCTTTTATATACGCACTGAGTCAAGTACAAAAGTCTACAACCAAAAGACTTCAAAAGACCAGCTCTCAAAAGAAGCTATCCTATTTGACCTACACCTCAGATCCCCTTAGCTCGACTCCAGGTCCTCCATCCTACGGTCCTGAAAAGTTAAAGCCCACGACGGGATGAGATATAAATCTCAGTGAGTTCACGCTCTAAACCCCGATTAGGAGGGTAATATGCCTAGAGGCGTCCTAACCACACAATCATACAACCATAGAAACTTATCTTGTCTCAGATTCTCCCTGCAAGTCAGCACAATTCATATTATAGACAACTGTAGAAAACATGAGCAGCAAATAAGCTCATCCACTGGAATGCCACACTCAAATTTCAAACAAGCATAGGGGTCCTGATTATAGGGCCAAATCATTATGACACATCCCATACCATGCCACACAATTTTGTCCCATAATCTGGCGTGTTCAACTCGAGTAATCATGCGTTCCTAATTTTGATCTCGGCTTATAGCACGGTCTGCTCGTTGTTCAACAGTCTTTTGGCATAGCCAGTCTCATCTCATTAAGCACGGCTACGTCTTTTCTAGACGACTTTCCTGAAGGAGCATAAGTCCAGAATCTACTACGACCGGCTTCCGTTGTCCAGGGGCAGCTCATATAAGGGTAATGTCTAGCTTAACAACTCGGGACGAGTTCTCTTAACCAACACACAATCATTTAATCTCGGCCTAGGACACCGTGCATTGCACTCAAATACCTCAATTAAAATGCTGAACCTGGCTTATTTTCTTCATATTAGAAATACACGGTAAAATAGTTTTGTGTGGGTACACGGTCAATTCACACCAAAAAAATTGATACTCTTCCTTTTAAAATCCAACTATTTTATATAGTATATAAAACCATTTTCGGTGTCAAAACCCGACACCCGGTAATTTCTGAATAATTACCAAAATTTCCAAATTTTGAATTAAATACTCAGAATTACAATCACCACTCAATGTGCACAATTTAACACTCAATTGTAGAAATTAAGCACATCATTGCAATCAGCACGAAATTTCGGTCACCAGCTATCCCGGTTTAATTTTCGAAAAATATTAAATAATTAAATAATTTCCAAAATTAATTAAATAAATACATATTAATTCAATAAATACAAACTTAGGCTAAAAATTGCTAATCTAACCACCTATTGGACTAATTAAATTATCCTAACCATTCTAACTACAAGCCCATACAATAAACTAACTAATTACAATTTCTAACCACCTAAATCACTAATCTAACTAACCTAAATTAATTAAACAAACTAATAACTACACCAATCTAATCTTAATTTAATCTAAAACACCCCTTAAATGTCATTAACACCCTAATGAGAGTTTAGTGCATAACTCATCGGTTTAGCGCAAAAATCGGTTCACTGCAACAGCAGCCAAAACTTGGGCTTATGGCAGCGCTAAAAGAGGGCTGGACCGAGCTGTTGGAAGATATGCGGCTAGACAGAATATTTAATTGATTCTGATCCAATTTGTACAGATCAATTAGAATTAAATCTAGGATAGATTGATTCGTGGGATATTTTATTTCCTTGTTCATACATTCTCTTGTACTATATTTACAAAGGATGTTCATTAATACATCATTGAAGAATACAGAATATACAAAAACTTCTCTCCACTCTCGTGTTCTTCAATCTCTTTTTATTTTTCTTCATATTCTTACATGGTATCAGAGCGGTAAAAGATTCTATTGCTTCCGTTTTCTTCTCTTCATCACTTCTGTCGAGTCTTCGCTTCATGGCCAACATTCCGCCTTCAGCCTCTGGTGGACATCCGCAGCATGAAGATCCCGCACAAATCATGGAAAGCCGGGACAATGTCTCCTCTGTTGATGTCGCCAGATCTCTCGAACAACCTGTTCAAACTCAAGAAAATCGAAATCTTTTGGCTCAGTCAATTCTGGGGCAACCCTACTCGGTTCAGCCCATTCCGGGCCAACCATTAGTGGGCCATCCTTACCAGTGGCCACTAATTCAGATGCAGCCAAATCCGTGGCTATTTGGGCCTAACCAGAATGCATCATCGCCAATTTTTCAAGGGACATGGGCCTCTGGCCAACCCGACGGCAGCCCACCAACCATAAGCGGGGCAAGCATGACCGACGGGTCGGATGGAGCAAATGCGGGGCAACCCGATGGATCAAGTGGTTCGGGCAATGGAGGAAATCCATACCCGACCAATGCGGGTTATGGAACCGGTTCGAATCCGGGCATGGGAGCGAATCCCTACCCGGGTTTCTCACCCGGATTTTTGCCGTTTCCAGGGACAATCTTCACCGGACGGCCAGAATCCGGCGACCCTCTGTTCGTCTCCACCGCCGACGGACCTGAACTGAAATTGATCAGCCAGCAACTTACCGGGCACGAAAACTACTCCAAGTGGTCGCAGGATTTCCGGCGCGCGCTGGTTACTAAGGACAAGGATGGATTCCTCGATGGAACCATCCCTGTTCCCTCAGACGATCGCCTGGCGCGACACTGGAGGAAATGCAATCAACTCGTCCGAACCTGGATCGGCAATTGCATCTCCCCAGAGGTCGCGGTAGGACTTCCACCCACAGAGGACACTCAACGGATGTGGGAAAATGTCAAAGAAATGTACGGCAAACTCGACCGTGCAAAAATCTTTTCGCTCATGCAGGAATTGAGCAATTTAAAACAGGGAAACATGACGGTCACGGCTTGTTTCAACAAGCTATCGTCTTTATGGAACGAACTAGAAGCCGTGGAAGAAAAGCTCGAGGGCCCAGAATCAACATTAAAACAGTATCGTTCCATCAAAGAGAGGGAGAAGGCAACACGATTTTTGCTAATTTTGAACGAAAATTACATCACCTTTCGCTCACAGATTCTGGCCATGGACCCTGTCCCCCCGATCGGACGGATCTATCAGTTGGCTGTGCAGGAGGAGAACCAACGTCTCACGGAGCATGCAAGGAACGGGGAGAGCATTGCTCTTGCAGCCCGCGGCGAACGACGAGAGGGACCACCGAAAACCCTAAATCGAGAGAGAAGAGGCGGATTAGGGTTTGCAGGAGGAGAAGTCGCGCGGTCCTTTAAAAGGGACAGCATCAACGGCCGAGATTTGTTGCGCGGATCGGACGGATCGGATCGTGTACGTGGATCGGACGGTCTAGATCGTCCTCGCGGATCGGACGGTTCCCTTTTGCTTGAAAGCGCAGATGAATCCGACGGTGGATACGATTCCACGATTAAAGGAGTGGACGGCCAGATTCTTACCACGTCATCAAAAAATTTTCGGCAAAATTTTAAAGCAAAGGGTAAAATGTTTTGCGATTATTGCAAACGTCCTAACCACATGATTGACAGCTGTTGGAAATTACATGGAAGGCCTGGCGAGAAGGAGAAGAAAATATCATCTGCCTATCAAGTGACTGGGCTCACCGGCAAAAATGCTGACCAACCTATCTCCTATGGTCAATATCAACAATTGATGCATGCTTTGCAGAAATTGGACACCTCCAACAAGGGAGGAAGCTTCTCAGGTATCTCACATTGCCTCATTAATTCAATTTCAAGAAAGGCATGGATCATTGACTCAGGTGCAAGCGATCACATTGTTTGTGATAAAGAATTATTTACCAGTCTAAATGGGAAATTAATTCTTCCTGTTTCCGTGCAATTACCAAATGGGAGCATCACACACGTGAATGTGACAGGAACAGTAAAGCTTAACGCTCAAATTACACTTGAGAATGTCCTTTATGTCCCAGAATTTCAGTTTAATCTTATTTCTGTCTCACGGGTATGCAAGGACAATTCATGCCGGGTATTCTTCGACATTGACACATGCTTCTTTCAGGCCCCTTCGACTGGTAGACTGATGGGCTTGGGTAAACTTTCTGAAGGCCTTTATTACTGGACCCACTTTCCAAGTAATTTCAATTTTTCTAGTGCTCCTTTCAATAAGAATTCATTGTGTAATTTGACTACCAATGAAAAGAATTTCATTATGCATTTAAGGATGGGTCATAGTACCTTTTTTCCTTATGCACAATGTCCCATATGCCCCCTTGCCAAACAGTCACGCCTTCCATTTCCTTTAGGAAGTACTCGTGAAAATGAAATATTATCATTGATTCATGTTGATATATGGGGCCCCTACCATACAATCAATCACGATGGGTCTCGTTATTTTCTCACTATAGTAGATGATTGTTCTCGTGCAACATGGATATTCCTAATGCAGTCTAAGGGTCAAGCTTATTCGAATTTGAAGAAATTTCTTATCTTTTCGAAAAATCAATTTGGAAAGTCTATTAAGAAGATTCGAACTGATAATGGAAAGGAGTTCTTCAGCCATGATTGCATTTCACTATTTTCATCTCATGGGATTCAACATGAAAGTTCTTGTATATACACTCCACAACAGAATGGGGTGGTTGAGCGTAAACACAGGCATCTTCTGGAAGTGGCTAGAGCTCTTAAATTTCAAGCAACAATTCCAGATGAATATTGGGGAGAATGCATTCTTACAGCGGCCTATCTCATCAATCGAATGCCCACTCGGGTCCTACGTGGGAAAACGCCTTTTGAAGTACTGTTTGGCAAGGCACCAGATCAAACACATCTCAAAGTCTTTGGATGTCTCTGTTATGCAGCTATAGTGGGATCTCGCGACAAATTGGATCCTCGTGCACGTCGCTGTATTTTCATGGGGTATCCTAATCTACAAAAAGGATACAGAGTCCTCGAGCTATCTACTAAGGAATTCTTTGTAAGTAGAGATGTTTTATTTCATGAAAATGTTTTTCCTTTCAATGAAAAAACTCTCTCTCATGAAGAATCCGATGCCTTGAGTATTCCTCATCGGCTTGTGATGGATGATACAACACATCAGGATCTTAATTATATACCAGTGGCAGTGCCTACTCATGATCATTATGTTCAGATGAATCCCTCTGAAGCAGGACCAATTTCTGATGGGAATCAGGCTCCTACAGATATATCAAGGAATCCACCTACAGATTCTTCTGTTAATAAAAAAATTGAAGAGATCCTTCCTACGCCAGCTGGGGAACCAACATCTCCACTTCCGAGAGTAGATCCTCCACGACGTTCTGGTAGAGCTACACGACCTCCTACCTGGACTAAAGACTATGTCTGTGCTACTTTCGAATCTCCAGGTATCAAATATCCAGTTTCGTCCTATGTTTCATTCAATAATTTATCATCAGAACATAGGTGCTGTATAAGTAAATTATCTGAAGATAAGGAACCTGCTAGTTACAATGAAGCATCTGCTGATCCAAGATGGCAGAAGGCCATGGAAGCAGAATTGCAGGCCTTGATTGATAATAAGACCTGGGATCTTGTCACATTGCCAAATAATTGTAAACCCATTGGCTGCAAATGGGTGTACAAAATAAAATATCGAGCTGATGGCTCCGTTGAAAGATTCAAGGCACGTTTAGTGGCCAAAGGCTTCACTCAACGGGAGGGATTCGACTATCACGAGACATTCTCACCTGTCGCCAAAGACGTCACCGTACGATCTTTTTTGACAGTTGCAGCTATTCGTGACTGGTCTCTCCACCAGATGGACGTCCATAATGCCTTTCTCCACGGAGATTTGGATGAAGAGATATATATGGAGGTTCCTCAGGGATTACGGAGACAGGGGGAGAAGAAAGTATGTCGTCTCCGAAAATCCCTTTATGGATTGAAACAAGCTTCCAGGCAGTGGTATGCAAAATTTACAAGCGCCCTTACAACAGCAGGGTTCCAACAGTCCCGACATGATTATGCCTTATTCACACGGACTAAAGGTATGTCATCCATTTATCTGATGATATATGTTGATGATATTCTTATTATGGGAAATGATGAAGGAGCCATAAGGGATTTTAAGAAATATCTGCATGCAATTTTTCATATTAAAGACTTAGGAGCACCTAAGTACTTTCTTGGCATTGAAATTGCCCGTTCTGAACAAGGGATTTCACTAAGTCAGCGAAAGTTCATATTGGAGATTATCTCAGAAACAGGTTTATCAGGTTGCAAGCCAGCTGTTATTCCCATCGAACAGAACACGAAATTGACCACAGCAGATTATGATAAGGGAATTTCTCAAGAAGATGACTTCATTTTGGAAGATCCATCGGGCTATCAAAGGCTTGTCGGAAAACTTATATATCTGACAATGACTAGACCTGACATCTCTTATGCAGTCCAGACTCTTAGTCAATTCATGCACAGTCCAAAGCAATCACACCTAAATGCTGCATATAAAGTTGTGAAATACTTAAAAGGATGTCCAGGTCTTGGGATATTAATGTCCAGAAGATGTAACATGGAGATAACAGCATATTGTGATGCAGACTATGCAACTTGTCCCATGAGTCGAAGATCCCTTACTGGATATTGCATCAAGCTAGGAGATTCCTTACTCTCCTGGAAGACCAAAAAGCAGCCTACAGTTTCTCTATCTTCAGCTGAAGCAGAGTATCGAGCTATGGCCAAAGCTACTTGTCAGATAGTATGGATTCGAGGTCTTCTTAAGGACCTTGGAATACAAGTACAAGGAGCAACAAAGCTGTTCTGCGACAACGATGCAGCTCTTAAACTTGCAACAAACCCTATTGTGCATGAGAGAACCAAGCATATAGAGGTTGATTGCCACTTTACACGAGACAAGATCTTAGAAGGAGTCATTGAAGCAAGAGGAATTGGAACAACTGAACAGCCAGCAGACATTTTCACCAAGCCTCTTTGTCAAAGACAACATGCATATCTTCTGAACAAGCTAGGTGTCTTAGACATATACAAGCCACCAGCTTGAGGGGGAGTGTTGGAAGATATGCGGCTAGACAGAATATTTAATTGATTCTGATCCAATTTGTACAGATCAATTAGAATTAAATCTAGGATAGATTGATTCGTGGGATATTTTATTTCCTTGTTCATACATTCTCTTGTACTATATTTACAAAGGATGTTCATTAATACATCATTGAAGAATACAGAATATACAAAAACTTCTCTCCACTCTCGTGTTCTTCAATCTCTTTTTATTTTTCTTCATATTCTTACACGAGCTGAAAAGGCCCATGACGTCTGCAAATGGGTTGCTCAGTTCTGGACTTAGGGCTGGGCTGAATGTGAAGAGAGCCAACGAAGGAGCAGCTGGCGTTGTGGCTGTGGACGTGAGGATGTGGGCTGCCCGTTGGTGGGGTTGGCGCTAGCAGAAAGAAGAAGCAGCTTCGACGGTGCTGCTGGGGACAGTTGGTAGCTGGCGCACGAAGGGGGAAGCAACTGCTGGCATCAACGCCTAGGAGGGGATTTCGCTGGGTTGTTGACTCGGTGGAGCTATCTTCGGATGTGTGGCAGCATGACAAGGAGAGAGGCTCGCACGTGAGGTGGCTTCAATGGAGATGGGGCAGCTGAGTTGGTGGGGTTTATGGGCAGACGATGGTGGCTTCGCTGGCGTGCGAAAGAGGAAAATAAAAGAAAGAAAAGGTAGAAGCAGCTATGGTCTTCAACTGAGGCGAGAGTCACACGAAGAAGAAAGAGGAAGGGAGCTAGCATACGAGAGAAGATTGGAGAGGGGGGAAAGAGAAAGTCAAACATACTTATCTACTCAATTAAAACTTTGTCCCTTAATTCTTTCTTGCAAGATAAATCGCCAAATAATCAACTTTGGACAGCAGAATTGACCTTTTCCCTCACCCATCCGAATTTCATTCCTTTTTCTGATTTATCCGAAATCCGATTTTTCCAAAAAATCCCGAACTCAACGAAATTTTTCTAAAAGATGAGACGATGTCCTATAAATGAATTGTGACATGCTCAAACGTTCAATTCTCGAAACCGAATTCAATTTCGTGGTTAATTTCAATTTGACGAGATTTTAGCGTGACCTAACCTACCGGGTAGCTTTTAGGAATTTTTAGCGCATTTGACCTGTGGTCGATTATTTTCGAGCCACATTATGTATCTTCGACACATTGGCAACTCTCGATTGTCATGAAAATCTCAGGGTTTCAAATACGAGCATAGGGTATAGAAATGACAGAAAAATCGGTATAATGCCGTTCGACAGAAATTTTGCAATTAGGTGGAATTACCTACACACTAATCACATACCTCTATCAAATCGACCTATCTCTGGTCTCTGATTAATTCTGACGGTGCCATAATGACCATTGTAGATTAGGACGGTCGAGTAGTCGATTCCTAGTCGAATTCTCAAGTCTATTGCATTTAGATTCCTTAACGGCTTTACCTGATAGACTAGTTATCCCATGGCCAACTCAGGGAAAAGAATTATAGGCACGTCAATGAAAATCCCAACTTATTCGATTGAAAACAGAACCTGAAATTCAGGATGTCACATTATGAACTAGAAGTTTGATGTATACGTCACGAGCTTCGAAACAGTAGGTCGTATGTCCCAATCGAGCGTCATTTAACCCTTGAAAAACACCTCTGAAGATTAACGATTCTACACTAGTTTAGGTCTTTTTCGATTCTGATTCTATTCCACCTTCTGGTTTTGTTATTTTTGTGTCGACTTTCATGATTTTTTTTTTATAAAATTGTCTTCATGAGTTTTGTTCCAAATTGTCTCATGCATCTTCTGTAATTTTTTCACAATTTTTGGATGCATTTGACTAGGTCAGATTTATTCAGATCTAAACCTAGGTCAATTTGTTCCGTACTGATCTCTGATTTTGCCATTTTTGTACTGATTTTTTTGTTGAGTTCTAGAACAACTTTCCCCATGAAAGTTTCCCGTATAAGTGTTGTGATTGTTCTGTATTTTTTTTCAAAATTTTTAGATATGTTCAGCTAGGTCAAAATTGATAAGATCATAACATAGGTCAGTCTGTCTTGCATTGGTCTGAAATTTGTTTTAATGAAATTGAGTCCATAAATGCACATATTTGGTCTCAAATCCTTAATGAGAGTTGGAATACATGATATATATGTTCAATTGATGCATACTTTACAAGGTTTTTACATTGGCAAAGTGAGTCAATTGCATGCATTAGAGTAAAAGGTACTACAGCGACATGTGCTAGACATATAGTTTGTCTATTTTGCGATTTTTGTCGTAACTCATATGATCTTAATTGAGTTTTGAACTCTTCATAATAAATCTTTGTTATCGCATGCTCTATATGTGAGATTTTTAGTAGGATTTATGCATGATCAAAAGAAACATAGAAAAAAATTGAAAATCGAGTACTGGGTGAGTTCCATGCACCACATATGTAATCTCGGGTCTAAGTCAGCGAGCACATAGCTCGTCCGGAACGTCGTGGTTGATCATTCTTTGGACGTGAGTGGTTTTCTTGAGTCTCTGACTGAGATAATTCATTTGTATCCCCATCATTAGAGTCTTGAGCTCTCACTTCCATAAGAGGAGTCACTTCCGTAGTGGACTTAAATCCCGGAGAATTACTTGTGTTTTCTTATGAGAAAACATATTCCAGATAGTTAAAGACTTCTTTAGTATGAGAAGCAAAAGAATGCCCCTTATTCACGGTTGGTTCTTGCGTAGCAAATAGGAAAACATTTTCCTGGAACATGACGTCTCTGCTAACAGAAAACTCTTCTGTGAATGGATCAAGTACTTGATATCCCTTTTGAAGAGTAGGATATCCCATGAATATGCAGTGGCGAGCACGAGGACCCATCTTATCTCTAGGTCCTACTATTGTGGCATAGCATAAACATCCAAAAACCTTCAAATGGCTCAACTCTGGTTTCTTGCCAAAAAGTAACTCAAAGGGAGTTCGTCCGTTAAGTATCTTAGTTGGCATGCAGTTAATCAAGTAAGCTGCAATCAATACATAATCTCCCCAAAATTTGTCTAGAATAGAAGCTTGAAATTTCAAGGCCTGTGCAACTTCCAATAGGTGGCGATGCTTCCATTCCACCACTCTATTCTGCTGTGGTGCATAAGTACATGAACTTTCATCTAATATCCCTTGAGAAGAGAATAGTGCAGCACATTCATGATTAAAGAACTCTCTTCCATTGTCTGTCCGGATTCGTTGCACAGATTTTCCAAATTGAGTCTTTGACAAAGAAAGAAAAGTTTGCAAGTTTGATGAAACTTGACTCTTAGATTGCATGAGGAAAATCCGTGTGGCTCTAGAATGATCATCCATAATTGTGAGGAAGAACCGAGACCCATCATGGTTCAAAGTATGATATGGTTCCCACACATCAATATGAAGTAATGAGAAAATACCGTTTGCACAATTTTTGCTTATTGGAAAGGGAACACGTGATTGCTTTGCAAGTGGACAAATATGAAATTGAGGATAAGGAAATGAAGAACTATGGCCCATTCTGGAATGCAAAAGACAATTTTCATCATTGGTGGTCAATTTACACAATGATTTCTTATTACAAGGAATATCGGGAAAACGGGAAAACTAAGTTCTTTGGATGAACTATTCCAAAAAAATAAACCTTCAAAGAGGTTACCACAGCCCATCAGTTTGGTAGTCGAACGGGCCTGAAAGAGACAGGTATCAGCATTGAAAAGAACACGACATGAATTTTCCTCACAAGCTCTAGACACGGAAATGAGATTAAATTGAAAACCTGGGACATAAAGAACGTTCTTGAGGATAATCTCAGGGCTAAGATTGATTGTTCCTATTATGGTGACATGGGTGGTGTTTCCATTTGGCAATTGGACAACACTGGGATTATCCAATTTTTCACGAATAATGGAAAACAGACTTTTATCACATGTAATATGATCACTAGCTCCCGAATCAACAATCCAAGCATTTCTCGATATTGTATTTATCAAGCTATGAGAAATACCTGTGAAACTGCTTCCTTTGTTGGGAGTCTCCAACTTTTGTAGGGCCTGCAGCAATTGTTTTCTTTTTTTTTTTGGTTAAAGGTAAGAATATATTAAGCTTTGGACAAATATACATAAAACGGCACCAAAAACTTACACTCTAACTGCAACTTCAAGAAGAGTGAAAGGGGGCCGTATAAAGGCCACAAGGGCAACAACAAGAAAAAACAAAACAACCACAGCTCAAACATGCCACAGAACAAGGCTTAACAAACCTTGACCAGCAACCAAAAAAGCCGACACCACTACGAATGTGAGGCCGTACCAAAAACCGAGGGGTCAAAGCCCCAACTTCTCTAAAGCCTCTTGTTTCTTAGAGTAATCGGAACATTGGTAAACGTAAGAGCTTTGTCCTTCACAACCTTTATAAGGTGATTTTTCAGAGCTGAGACCACTAAGGTTTCCCCCCAAAAGATAATGTTATTTCTCCTCTTCCAAATAAGGTGGCACAAGGCTCCGAAGGAGAAGTGCGCGATGCTGTGATAGAAGTCCTTACTGAATAAAAACTTCAACGCCCAAGAGAGATTTTCCATCCAAGGTTTGTTCCGCCAGGGAAGGTTACACCTAGCTGCCCAAAAGTAAGCGAGTGTTGCTGAGGTATCACATTCAAAAAATAAATGATCAATTGAATCCGGTGGGGCATTATAGAAAGCACAGACTGTATAATCAATTCTGCCCTGAGATAGGAGAAGCATTTGAGTAGAAAGCCAATTTTTGGCCATCAACCACAGATTAAATTGAAAGCGAGGGGCTAATGCGTTATCCCAAATGAGAGAGGCCCAAGGCACGCAGTCTTTTTTATCTCTGATGGTGTTCCAAGCAGAAGCAACTAAGAACATACCGGTAGTATCGTTGCACCAAGAGAAACGGTCAAGAGTTGAAGATGGATTTGGGATGGGGATGTCCCAAATTTCCAGGAAAACTTTAAGCCTGCGACCCACGGAGGAGAAAAGATTCGCCACAACAGCATCACTAGGAAGATCGATGCACTCCATAAGAGAAGTCGGTACAAAAGAGTCTAAAGGGCCACATGATAGCTAATGGTCATTGCCATAAGGACACCGTGAAGCCATTCCCAATCTCCCAGAAGAAAGACAATCTGAAAAAGCTCCTCAGTTGTAAGATTTTTTTTCCATGCCCAGGAACACAAAGTAGGTTAAGAAGAACTCGAATCCCTAAACCACCTTCTTTTTTCGGGAGACAAATGTCATCCCAAGAAGCTTTGGCACCACCCCGACCAAGGGAAGTGCCCTTCCACGGGAACTGTCTAAATATTTGTTCAATTCTATTAAGGACTGAGGAAGGCAAAGTAAAAACACTGGCCCAAAAAGCCTAAATAGAAAGCAAAACTGACCTTAACAACTGAAGTCTTCCTGCAAAGGACAGAAAATGGTGAGCCCAAGATTGGACTTTAGTGGTGATACGGTCAATTAGCATAATACAATTAGCTTTCCCGAGTCTAGAAGTGATGATAGGAACACCCAAATAACGAATTGGAAGTTTCCCTTCCTGAAATCCAAAAGCTAGGCAAATATTTTCATGAACCGTGGAAGGACCACCCGAGAGGAACACCTCACTCTTGTTTTTGTTCGGAATCAACCCACTCCGGGATGAGAAGATATCCAGACTTCTTTTTAGTAAAGTCGCTGAGACCCAGTCAGCTTGACAAAAAAGAAACACGTCATCGGCGAAGAAGAGGTGGGAGAGCTTCACAGACTTACACCTCCAAAAATACTTAAACTCCTTAACCGAAGTCCTAGCACTCAGAATTTCCGAGAACACATCCATAATAAGAGTGAATAGATAGGGAGACGTGGGGTCCCCTTGGCGAAGGCCGCGACCACTTAAGAAGAAACCGTGCAACTCCCCATCAATCGAGATAGAAAATTTCAGTGTCTGAACACAAACCATAATCAGACGAACGATCCAGTCAGGAAACCTGAAAGCCAAAAGGGTGAGCTCCAGAAAATCCCAATCGACGGTATCGTAAGCCTTCTGAAAATCCACTTTGATGGCGCATTTTGGTAAATAAGGTTCTCTATGAAAGCCAGCAAACAACTCCTGCGCCAAGAGAATATTATCTCTAATTCTTCGACCTTTCACAAAGGCATTCTGGGATGGGTCGATCAAGTTGTTCAGGACAGTCGCCTAACGATTAGCTAAGATTTCAGTGATAACCTTATAAACAGTGTTGCAGCACGCAATGGGCCTAAAATCAGTGACAACGCATGCATCTGGGACTTTGGGAATCAAAGCAAGGATAGTATTGTTTACCTCCCTTAGAAGGCAACCCGATTCGAAGAAATCTCTAACCGCTTCTAAGACCAAAGGCTCCACAATTTCCCAATTTGTCTTAAAAAATTCAACTATGAATCCATCTAGACCCGGTGCTTTACCTCTTGCAAGAGAGAAGAGGGTGCTCTTTATCTCTGAGTTGGATACAGGGCGGCCTGCAGCAATTGTTGATATTGCCCATAATTGATGGGTTGATTTACATCTACTGACCCAGTAATTTGATAAGCAGTTGCTGCTGATGTTTCTTTTCCTCTTTTTTCTTTTTCTCCAGGTCAATTGTGTAATTTCCATCAATTTTCGATTGTGTGGTGGGGCCGCTTGCAAAATTCACAGTATAATTTCCCTTTATTTCTTGAATTTTGTCCATAATTCTTCGAAATATAACCATCGTTGGATCCCTTTGATGCAGGGCCATCTCTGTCGTTCAAGGTCTGAAGGTCGCGGGCGCTCTTGGAGCCGTCAGATGATGATGAACGATCCTGGCCATTGAACCCAGAACCCTTAAAAGCTTGCTAATCCGCTGGAAACCCTAGCACCACACGTCTTTCCTCTCTGTCTAGGATTTTCGGCCCTCTTTCTCCTCTTGCCGCCAGTGCTATACTCTCGACTCCCTTTGTTTCTGACGAGGTAAGGCGTTGGCTTTCTTCCTGCACCGCCAACTGAAAGATCCGGCCAAGAGGAGGTGTAGGCTCCATTACTAACATCTGCGACCTAAGATTGAGGTAAGAATCGTTCAAAATTAAGAGAAATCGAGAGGCCTTTTCTTGGTCTTTCATGGCTTTATACTGTCGAAGCATCGCCTCCGGCCCTTCTAATTTCTCCTCGGCTACTTCTAGCTTGTTCCACAGAGCTGAAAGCTTGTTAAAGCATGCCGTTATGGTCATGTTTCCTTGCTTCAATTCTGTGAGGGCTTGGTGCAGCGAGAAGATCTTTGCCAAGTCTAACTTCCCGTACATTTCTTTAATGCTTTCCCAAATGGTCTTCGAGTCTTCTGTCGGGGTAGACCGGCAGCAATCTCGGGGCTTATACAGTTTCCTACCCAAGTTCTCACTAACTGCTTACATTTTTTTCCACTACCATGCCAATTTCTTGTCAGTTGGAATGGGGATGCTTCCGTCGATGAAGCCATCCTTGTCCTTTGTGACAAGGGCTCGCCGAAAATCTCGCGCCCAGTTCGAGTAATTTTTTGGTCCCATGAGAAGGTGGCTGATGAGCCACAATTCCGGTCCATCGGCAGTGGAGATGTACAGCGTGTCGCCGGGTTCTAGGTGACCCATGGCAGCTGCGAAGAGGAACGACAAGAAATCAGGCAGAACTCCCAGGTAGGGATTCAAAATTTGGCCCAGATGTGACCCGCCCGACACTTGTATTTGATTCGCCTAACCCATTAGGGTCTATACCCGCATGAGATGACCTGGATCCTTTTGTTGTGCCTGCCCCAGTTGTGGCTGGTGGGCCGTCATCTCTCCACGTCTAGGCTCCTGGAAAAGAAAAACTCGAGTTGGGCCCATAATACATGGGCATTGGCACCCACTAGTATGGAAAGCCCGAAGCGGACTGCCCCAGATTGGGTTGCCACTAGATTAATGGCCTTATAATGAGCTGACTTTGGACTCCACCGACTGTATTCCGCATGAGGTCCTACACCTCCGAGGTAGGTGTTTATGGAGGAATCTGCTCATCGGCCATGGTGGTGGTAAGATCCTTTCCTTCCTTCGCTCGTTTAAAGAAAATTCCAAGTGATTGATTCCTACGCCAGAGTGCTAACGCTATTTTGCCGGTTAGCTTGTTTTTCTTGATAGGCAATCAGAGAGAGAGAGAGAGAGAGCGGGAACAAAATACAGAAGCACGGCTGTGCTCTGATACCTTGAAAGAGGATGAAGGCAAGGAAAAAGGAGAGGAGAATGTTGGGGGAAATTTTCTATCCTTCTGTATATTCATCTCAATGTACAATGGTGATATTATAGTACAAGTCATATACAAGAAAAGGTAACTAAATAATCTATGAATCAAATCTGATATTAATTGATCCTAATAGTATCCAAAAGATATTGCGTATCTTCCAACAAATTCAAATTTAAGATATTATGTTGGCCCATATGCAGTCCAACATGCAATATCACAAGTCCTATCCATCTCGGATACCAAAGGAGGTCAAAGCTAATCACGATGCTCTCGCTAATGGCCGGGGAGGGTCACAACGCCCTCACCCAGACCAAGCGAGGGTCACTAACCATCACTAGCCAAAGTCATATAAAACAAACAAAGAAAAGAAAAAAGAAAATAAACAATTCAAAAAATATTAAAATATAATTAAAAATTATCCATATCAACGTTAGTCGTGTCTCGTAAAACGGTCAACATCTATGTTGGTAATTTATGGCTAAAACATGTTGAAACTTTCTTCCGTTCTATTAACATCAAAAGAGTAATATGTAGACTCTTTAGCTTTCGCCATACTACTGGACTTCTCTTTACCTTTGCTGGTTTTAATGCTTGGCACGTAGATAACTTATCTATTACCATCTTGGCAAAGGGCTACTTCAACCAACTCTACTTGTTATAATTCGTCACCGAACTCAACAGCTTCAAACAGGCTGACGCCACCCCTTCGACCACATCTTTTTTCCTTTTCTTTGAGCAAACTCTTGTTTGGACGTTATCTTCGATAACTAGAATAGATCCGAATAAAGCAGTCCGACTATCCTTTCTCTTATCTCAAATTTCAAATTGTTGAAAGCTCGATATGCGAAGGTCTCCTTGGGTAGAGGAACGAGACATTTGTTGCTAGCTCTTTTAAATCTAGATATAAACTGATCAGCTGACTCATTTTCCATCTATTTATGGTTAACAAATCGACAACTGATAGATCAGAGACAGCCCTTTGAAATTGACTACGGAAGAGTATTTTCCTATGTTCCCATGAGAAGACCAAATTTGCTGGTAACGCCGTCTATCACGTAAGCGCAGTTTTTGACAATGATAATGGGAACAATTGTAGCTTCCAATGGTCACCTTGCGCAGCATGTCCACATAACCCTAAAAATCGATTAACGTGTTCAAATGTGGACTGATCATCTTCTCCAGTTAACAACGTGAACTTGGGTATCTTAAAACCTTTGGGGAATGGTATTATGTCTATCCAATATGGGGGCACTATCTCGGAGAGAAACTCAGTGAAATAGACATGTCTATGAAGATACTATAAGGCTTCCTATAGATGTTACCCACATATCCCATGTCATTTCCATAGTACCTTACAGCCAGATCAATGACCCCTTGGTTCTGGCCTAGGATGACCATAGGCACTCTTGCAGCGTGCAGGACGCCATAATTAAGTTGCCATATTTGGTTCACATTCTGCTGCGGGGTCTGATGCAATTGCTATTGCTGAATATAGGGTTGTTGATGAACTTGGAATTGACAAAATTATTGAACGTTAATGGGTGGAATGTTATAAGGAATAGGTTGAGGAGCCTATTGTGGCACTTGTAACGGAACATTCAACGGGACTGGTTGAAATCCTTGTTGTGGTTTTTGTGGCGTGGCATTTGGCTGAGGAGGTTGTTCCTGCCCCCAGGAAAAGTGCCAAAAAAATCCTAAGCCCTTTTGTATTTGTGCAAATTTAATCATAAATCTTTTTTTGGTGCCAATTAAGTCCTAAACCTGTTTTTATGTTTTGCCAATTCAATCCTTTCTGTCCAATTTTTGGCCGAATTTTGCTGACTGGACGCCGGCCGACTAATGTGGCCTCATCAGCGCTGACGTGAACAACTTTTAATAATATTTTAATGTTTTTGAATTTTTTTCTTTTTTTTTCTTTTTTTCTTCTTTCTTCTTTCTTTTTCTTTTTTTCTTTTCCTCTTCTTCCTCTAGCTAGTTGTTGGACCTCGGCAACCGGCCAGAGGCGACAGTCGGATCTAGCAAAGGCGAGCCTCGCCCATGGCCGACGAGGCTCGACCTCACCAGATCCAGTGAGGGCAAGCCTCGCCCGCCCGACGCGAGGCCACCCTCGAGGCCTGGGCGGTAAAGCTTGCCCTCACCGGATCTAGCGAGGGTCGAGCCTCGCCCATGGCCGACGAGAGCAAGCAAACCTAGGGAGAGAAGGGAAAGGATCAGATCTAGAGGACGGAGGACCCGCCGTCACTACCCCGTTACGACCGTCGCTCCCTGCAGTCGCCTCAACCCCCCCCCCCCCCCCGACGCGATTGCCCTACTATCCTCACCAAACCCCAAGCCATGGGCAAGGCTCGACCCTCACCAAATCCAGCGAGGGCGACCCTCACCGCCCAGGCCTCGAGGGCGGCCTCGCGCCAGGTCGGTGAGGCTCGCCCTTGCCGAATCTGGCGAGGGTGAGCCTTGCCCATGGCCGGTGAGCCTCGACCTCGCTAGATCCAACGAGGGCGAGCCTTGCCACCGAGCGTGAGGCCGCCCTCACGGCCATTGGCGAGGTGGCTGGCAAGGTCAACCTCGACCTCACCGACGGTTGCCTCTGGCCAGTCGCCGAGGTCCAGCGACCGGCTGGAGGAAGAAGAGGAAAAGAAAAAACAAAAATCAAAAATCAAAAATCAAAAGAAAAAGAAAATAATCAAAAATATTAAAATATTACTAAAAGTTGTCTATGTTAGCGCCAATAAGGCCACGTCAGCCGGCTGGCATCCAGTCAGCAAAATCCTGCCAAAAGTGGCTGGAAAGAACTGAAATGGCACAACATAAAAAGGTTTAGAACTAAATTGGCACAAATGCAAAAGATTTAGGACTTTTTTGACATTTTTCCCTCCTGCCCCTGGGCGGAGTCAATATGGTCCCTTGGTTATCGATAGCGGCATGCATACATGTGGGATTAGTAGAAGACATCAGTGTTTTGGTAGAAGACATCAGTATGGGGTTAGGCTGAAAAGTAGTACCAACATTTTGGACATTCTCGTTAGGTGTGAATGACGCATTCTGGCAAGGTCCCTGACCGTTGGTCCTATTGCTTAGGGGTGAGCGTGGTTCCAAGTAGAATCGGGAACCAGAACTGAACCGGAGGAGGGTCCGGTTCGGTTCCCGGTTCCGAAGAGGCCGGTTCCGGTTCCCGGTTCCTTTTTTCTAGGAACCGGCGGTTCTCGGTTCCGGTTCCGGTTCCTAGAACGGGAATCGGAACCGGAACCGGAACTGGTCAAATTCAAAATAAAAAAACCCTAAACCTCTCCTTTCCCCCCTTCGCCCACGTGATTTCCCCCTCGATTTTCCATCCTTCCCCTTTCTTTTTCTTTTCTCTCTCTTTCTTTTCTCTTCTTTTTCCTCCTCACGTCACTTCCTGCCCCCTACCCCTACTTTTTTCTTTTCTTCTGTCTCTCTCTTCTCTTTCCCCCTCTCTCGGCCGAAATCCCCCATTCTTCTTCTTCTTCCTTCCTTCCTTCCTTCCTTCCTTGCAAGGGATGACCACGATTCCCGGGTAGAATCGGGAATCGGAGAACTGAATCGGACCCTCCCGTTCTTTGCCTCTGCCTGTCGCCGACGCCGGATGCCGTTGGACGCCAGTCACCCCGCACTCGTCTCACCCTTGCCTCCTGCTCCCTCGATGTCGTCACCCCTCGCTTGCCTCGCTACTCAGCCGCTCGCCGTCTATGCCGCCAGTGGACGCCGCTCGTCCCCTCGGTGGAGGCCGCTCGCCACTCGCGCAGCCGCCCCCAACTCTGCTCGCTCGGTCGCCCTCGACACTACTCCCCCCCTGACGCCGCTCGGCTAGCCGCCCCCAACACCTCTGGCCCAGTTGGCCCTTGACGCTGCTCACCAGTCGACGACGCTCCTCCCAAGTCTTTGTCTCAATATGCTTGTAAGGATAAGCTAATTTGGATGGTTTAACCTAGAGATTATGATTCATGGGCACTTGAGTTGGGTTCTTCAGGTTGGCGGTCGCCATTTGCATTTTGCTCTGTGATTTTTGTTTTGTGATGAGGCATAACTTGTCTAGTTCGTGTCAAGTAGATCTGATGGGATTTGTAATACTTATGCGATCTAATTATACTTGTTTTTTGATGAAGCACATCTACGAGGTGAGCTATTGATCCCCTGCCCCTTCCTCAAATCAAAGGATGGGATGTGTTTTTAAGTCATGAGCAAGTAGATTTGCTCGTCTTGTACTGAATTTTCATTTTTTAGGGAAGGGGCCCTTGTTGCTTATGTTATATCCTGTAATCAAGCCATAACTACTTAAGAATTGGTAGCTGACTTGATTAACAATCTGTGCACATCTTTTTTTATTTTTATGCTGTTATTTTTTGTCCTTCACACGATATGTTTGATTGATATCTAGTATGCAGTTTGGTTACACAGAAGCGTTTGAGTCACATTATTTACCTAAAAGATTTTGGTACAGTAAATGTATCGAACCCTTGAGACGATAATGGCATGTCTTTTATTATCTTTTCTCTTATGAAATGTCACTCCAGCTTTTTACTATTCCATCAGGTCCTTGATTGTGAGCTGTTTTAGAGTCAGAGTAGATGATGAAGAAGAAGGATCTTTTGGTCTTTATGGATGTCTCCATTGATGGGGACCCTGCCGAAAGAATGATTTTTGAGGTACTCATTTGTGAATGCGAATCTTAAATTTTTTTAACATTTGTATGCCCTCAATTATTGCATTTCTTTTGAAATTTGCTGCATATTCTTCACAATCCTTATCTGTTGATTGGCTTTCTTGTGAATCTGGTTCAACAGCTTTTTCCTGAAGTTGCTCCAAAGACGGTAGAAAATTTCCGAGCACTCTATACTGGAGAGAAGGGAATTGGCCAGAAGACAGGGAGGCCACTGCACTTGAAGGGGTCATTTTTACATCGGATCATTAGAGGCTCTATGGCTCAGGTATGTTTGTTTGTTCATGTAAGAGCTTTGTTCTAGAGAAAGCTTGGCCTTTATGGTTGTGTAAGGCTAAATAGGTTCTTTTGGTTAGTTACCTTTCTTTATGCTGTAGGATACAGGGCTGATGCTCATGACTGCTTTTCTTATGATATAGTTTTAAGGTTGTACTTACCATGTTGTCCACCCTTTGATCTTTTCTTTGGTTAACATTTCACATACATTTCTTTGAATATTATCTTTCTCACCATTGGATTTTTCATTAATTTTTTGTTATTTTTCTTTTTCTTTGCTTTTTGCAGGGTGGTGATTTTCACAAAAGAGATGGTAAGAATTTTTTTCATGGCTGTCCAATTTGTCTGTTTGTTTGTAATTTCACTCATCTTCCATGGTTGCTTTTGAGGCCTAAACTTTGGATTTTCTTGTTATGTGGCAATTTATTGAGGTTCTTTTTTCTTTTTTTTTTGTCTTTGGTTTCTGTTATGTGCATCTCGTGGGTCAATATGGACAACGCTACAAATTGCTACTGGTGAACAGGCCAATGGCCATCATATGTGATTATGTGCATATACACGACTTGTTTACTTATTAGTTAGTTTGGATGAGTCTAGTACGTGTCACTACACATTCATCACACCAATGCGTTCTTTGAAAGCTATGTTACCTTTGAATCTCAACAAAATGTTGTTCGGTTTTGAATTAATAGTCTAATGTTCTTTTATGGACATAGAAGCTTTGGTTTGTCTCTTTCTTTCTTCGTTATAGTTCAAATCTGAAAATGAAAAAAAAAAAAAAAAAAGAACCTGTTGGAACCTGGAACCGACCCTGGAACCTGTGACAGGGTAAGTTCCAGGTTCTTGGTTTTGACGGGTAGGTTCCAGGTTCCAAAAAATGAGGAACCTGTACCCGAGGGTAGGTTCCAGGTTCCAAGCGGAACCTGTAAGGAACCGGGAACCGCTCACCCCTACTATTGCTATCATTTGCAAGATTTGGCTGAGTACCATTGTTGATAGGTCCCCAGGTCTAGATCGTCACATTAGTTTCTCCTCTTTGTACAATTCTAATGGGTGCTATAGTATATGTAGCCTGCCCAAAAGTGCCAAAAGTCATCTGAGGACCAGCTAATGGAGGGACATACTCGGAAGATGTAGTCACAAGTTCCGTGTGCAGTTGAACAACTCCAACTAGCGCTTTATGTTGCCCTTGAGAACACCCGTGATAAGTATTGATAATTAATGGTTTGACCACATCTATCATGCGTCTGACCACATAATCAGCGAACTCATTCTTTGTCTCTTAAAGTTCGTCTAATAGATGAAAGCGGTACAAGAGTAACTTCTATTTGTCTTCTCTATTCTTCCATGCGCTATCTTGGAATATCAACATCCTCTTCTTGGTCGTGTCCTAGAGGAAGTTGTGCTATTGAAGACTCAACACGGACGTTATATTCAGCCATCAATGGTAGAGGTTCATCAGTAATGTTGTCAATTTTGGATTGATTTCGTGTCCGTGGCATAATATCCTCTCCAATTAACAATTAGGTCCCACCAAGCGTGCCAAAAAGATGTTTCATCAATTTTGCTATCGCGACGAAATATCTTTTATCGAATGATATTTTTCGGCTTTTATTTAAAGGGGACTCAAGTTCTTTGCTTAATTCCGAACAAAGAATATCAAATGTAATGTCATAAAATATCCAATTACAAACACAACTCTACAACCCTGACGATCAACCTCAGATTCTCAAATCGAACTCAAACTATGTCAGAATCTAATTGATGGCGGGTAAATACACTACCATAACCTAATCAACACCAATGCACTTGGATAGAGGACATAATATCGGAATTCAATCGACGCGCTAGACAAGAGATACAGCACCAAAATTTAATCCATGGCACTACACTAGGATAAAGATACTCGTTGAAATCCAATCAGTGATGGGAATCTAGAAACTATAGCTAGGAAACTAAAGTATGATAATGTGAAACTAAAGTGAAGGCATTTTGATGTATTCGAGTCCTACTAAGGCTGCATTTGGATTCGGCTTTTCCAAGCCACTTTACGCTTCCAAAGCCCTTTGGGCTAAAAATGGGTGTTTGGCAAAAAAATTTGCAAACACCTTTGACTCCAAACTTGCCTTTTGAAGGCTGAAAGCCCAAGGCAGGGGTGGGCATTTCAGCTTTCTTGGTAAGCTCGAGGTACTGCTCCTTTTTTTTTCCAAAATTATCCTTACGAACTTTTTGTTTTTCCTTTTTTTGCCCTTGTGAAGAGTATTATTCATCTTCTTCGTCGAGGGTGGCCCCGGCGGCAGCTGCTCGGGTCGCGCGACCGCCGGCGAGGTCGCGCGACCCAGGCGCTGCCCTCGCCGAGGTCGCGTGACCTCAGGCGAGGGTTGCGTAGCCTCGACGACGGCCGATCGGGGTCGCACGACCCTCGCCGAGGTCGCGCGACCTAGGCGCGGCCCTCACCGAGGTCCCCTGACCTCAGGTGAGGGTTGCGTAGTCTCGCGACGGCCAATCGAGGTTCTCAGAGGTCGAGGCGGCATCGCGCGACCTCGCCGGCCCAGATCCGGGGTTGCCGGAGGTCGCGACGGCGTCGCGCGACCTCGCCGGCCCAGATCCGGGGTCGTCGGAGGTCGCGACGGCGTCGCGCGACCTCGCCGGCCCAGATCCGGGGTCGCCGAAGGTCGCAACGGCGTCGCGCAACCTCGCCGGCCCAGATCAGGGGTCGCCGGAGGTCGCAACGGGGTCATGCGATGCCCACGACCTCACCGGCCCAGATTCGTGGTCGCCGAAGGTCGCCAGGGGTCGCCGCCGGCCGCCGGATGCCGCCTGCCCTTGCTGGTTTTCATTTTTTTTATTTTTTTATTTTTCTTTTAATAAATTTTTTTTTTTACAAAAGTCCTTTGTCCCCCAAACACCATTTTGCTCAAAGGTACTTCACAAAGGGCTTTTAAATTACAATTTACCAATCATAGTTTGCATTTTGGAAAACACATTTAACTCAAAGGTCTTTGTATTTTCCTAAAGACTTTCCCCAAAAGTCTTCCCAAACGCACCCTAAGCCGACCGCCCTCTTCTCTTCACCCAATACAAGGCAGTCGAAGTCCTCACCACCCCTCATATCTCAATCTAGCAATGACACTTGGAACTGCACTGCTGCCGCTGCCCTTCGGGCACTCCTCCTACGCTTACCATTCACCTACGCTCTCGCAGCATGCCCCATTCGGGCAATAGGGCTTTCGTAATACGCAAAGCAGCAATGAGCGATGGCTCTTCGATCGCTCTTGCGGTAGAGAAGGTGTGGTTCATCCTCTAAGTCCAAGAGAGAGTAGATGTGAAGGTTCGGATGTTTGGGGAAGGAGGGTGCTCTGTTGAACGACTGGGTGTCTATAGAGCAACTCGATAACCACTAAATAACTATCTGCCTCCATCTTTAAGCACATTCCTTCTATAACCAACTCGCCCATTTCCTATGTAACCGCCTTGATCGTGTTTATCAACACCAGTCCTACGACTAGGTATCAACCATCTTTTCAACCGCACACTCCCTTGGTGCCCTTTTGAAATATTTTTGAAGATTTTAAAGATTTACCGTCAGAATCATCCGGGCAATTATTTTAATCTTCACCATTGTATTTTGACAACCGGACACGTGACAACCCCTTGCTTCATCGGAGGTCCTATCCATAAGCTAGTCGGTAACTGGTCATATACCAATTCCCTAATGATGCATAATTTCATTGTATTTTCACTCACAGGCCGAGCACCTAATGATGCAATCATCTTTCGACAATAACCTTTTACCCATCGACACATGATAATACGATCAACTTCAATGCCAACAAGTTCCCGAAAGCCTGATGTGATGTTGTGGCATCTTTAAAAAATTCGAGCTTTTCTATAAGCCATTTTTGTTTTCTAATCACTTTTCCAAATGTCATACTTTGAATTCACATAAATTGATAAATATTCTCATAACAATAAAAACTATATTTACAATCGTCACTCAGCATTCAAATTTTAAATAGCGGTAAGAGAACTTATTATCCATGCTATTAGATGAAGCAAAGAGGATAGCCTACTTTTAGAGAAATGCAATTTTTTTTTTTGTCAAAGAATCCTCAATTAGTTATTTATAGTTAATTGACAAATGGACGAATGCGTAAACTAATAACTTTCACATTTTCTTTCATGTATCATAATTGTCAAAATTCGAATCTTTTCTTTCAATAACCTTATCAAAAAAGTTCATAATATCTTTCTGGTGGACTAGAATCTAAATATTCTTTAGTAAGTTGATGTTGCAAATCTTTGGATCGTAATCTTTCGCATATGTGTGGTGCACTTTTTTTTAGTTATTTGCCATAAAGGCATTGGCATTTGTAAGGAAAGTTGTTACATAACGATTAGTGTTTTTTGCGCACGCTATGTGCATGTGAAAAGCTTGGTGATTACTTAGCGACTACGATGAAATGGAACGTTACAAAATATTTGTAAAATTTGAGAAGAAATTCTTCCCTCCATTAAGGAAGTAGCATCGGCAGACAAAATGGGCTTTTTAGGAATGAACATCTCGGGGACGCCCACCAATTCCAAAAACTGGCTTTACACGGTGAAATAGATAAGATTAAGAATCAAAGAATATGTCCTAAAGATTAAGAAAATTTGTTACATTTTGATTGAGTTATGATGAAAAGGAGAAGAAAGAAGCGAATAATCATTCTTTCGTGAAATTGAATAAACACTCATTTTCGCGTGTACATATCAATAACATATTATTTGATCGGATAGGAAGAGAATCCATAAAAAAAATTTAAAATTAAAATAATAATAATAATAATAATAATAATAATAATAATAATAATAATAATAATAATAAATGGAAATTTTCAAATAAAGACTCGAAGTGCTTTCAATTTTTCAAATAAGAGCATAAGTGAACTTGATTTTAAATAAAATGCTTGAATTGCTTTCATATTTTCAAATAAGAGTCTGCAATAGAGCTTATTTCAAATAATGACATAAAGTAACAACATCAAAGAAGCACTTGACTTCACTGGCTGATCAAGGGCTTTTTTTTCCCTTTAATTTTATTATTTTCTTTCATTTTTCCTTTTTTTCTATTTTCTTTTGAAAAAAGAAACTTAAAAAATGGGAAAAGGCTAAAATTTAAAAATAAATAAATATAGCAAGGGCAACCCTCCCCCGACAATGGTAGCCACCCATCCCATGAGGCGTTAGCCATGGTCAGCACAATTGTCCAGCCGAGGAAGCAACCAAGCTATTCATCAAGCACATCGTCAAGTATTGGGCCGTTTCACGCACGATTGTGAGCGATCACAATCCTCGATTCACCGGGCAATTCTAGACCGAGCTCTTCAAATTGTTAGGGACGAACCTTAACTTCTCCACCAACATGCATCCCCAAACTGACAGACAAACAGAACAGGTGAATACATTACTAGAAATCTACCTCCAGTACTACGTGAGCAACACACAGGTGAATTGGGCGTGGCTGATCAACGTGGTCTAATTTTCATACAACCTACAGCGGAGCGAGTCCACAAACCAAAGCCCGTTCGAGATCGTGACCGGGCAACAACCACTTACACCAAGCGCGATCGCCTCAGGGTATCGAAGGAATAGCCCTCCCGAGTACAAGTTCACTAAGGAATGGGATGAGCATGCAGACTTGGCGTAGGCGTGCCTCAATAGAGCGGCAAAGCGCACCAAGAAGTGGGTCGACAAGAAGCGACGGCACATGGAATTTTAGGTCGGAGACTTGATGTTGGCCAAACTTCACATGGTCCTTCGATACCATGATGTGCATAAAGGGCTAATCTGTCACTATGAAGGCCCCTTCTGAGTGTTGCGGTGGATTAGGAAGGAAGCATACAAGTTGGACTTGCCAGCCAAACTTAAGGTACACCCCGTATTCCATGTAAGTATGTTGAAACCCTTCCATGCAGACGAGGACGACCCGAATCGAGGCGAGTCACAACGAGTGCCCTTTGGAGCAAGAACCTCGTATGATTGGGACGTTGAATACATCATGGCGGACCGAGTCATACGGAAGAGGTACTGTGCACTAAGGAATGAGTATCTCGTCCGGTGGAAGGGCCTTCCTGAGAGTGAAGCAAGCTGGGAACTCTCCGAGGCTCTGTGGCAGTTCAATAAGCACATCGAAGCTTTCCATGCCACAGATGCGACGAGGACGTCGCTAGATTAGGTGGGAGAGAATGACACGGCCCACGAACGGAGCATGAACCAAGATCAGCCGTGATAGGCCGTGTCACGCCCAAGGGCCGATTGAAGAACAGCCCACGATCAATTCATGAGCAATATGGACCAAGGCCCACGAGTGACCCATGCATAGTGATCGAGCAGCCCATGTGCAACCCATGATTGTTCCAGCTGCTCGCGTGTCAAGCGGACGTGCAAACCCTGATCTTACTTTTGACACATGCCTTGTTCTTCCCAAGGGCCTACCGTGTACAACCATTGAGTAGCCTTTGAGTAGCCTGCTGTGTAGCCTAGTAATGATGATATGGATTGGAAATGCACCGTTGGATTGGAGAGATGATCAACGGCTGAGATGCAACCCGCATTTATATAAATAGGGATCTTTCTCCCTCATTGTAACACTCTCTTTGCCCATCTGACTCTTGTATTAGAGCATGTGTGCGTAAGGCTGACTTGGGATCGATAATCCTAATGCTGCATGGCGTTTTGATCCATCGTAATCGATCAACCCATGACAAGTTCTAGGGCTTGCTATGATGGGTGAGAGCCACAACCTTTTCTCGATTTTGGCGCTCGCTTCTGGTGGGTAAGGTCATCAGCCCTTACTAAGCCGCCAGCAACCTTGCGAGTTATGGCCAATGCCCCATCAATGATGGGGCAATGGCCACAAGCGTCAGACGGCTAGCCCTAGCTCTCCACTAGGTTTTTTGTTATAAAAAAAAAATTGTGTTTCTTTTCCTTTTTTTTGTTTTATTCTTTATTTTCATTTTTAGTTTGCCATTTTTATTGGAAAAAAGGGGGGAAAATAAGAAAATTTAAAGACAAAAATATTATTGAGGTCAGGTTCTGTCTTAATATTAACATGATCATTTCAAACCCTTATTTAGAATAATGTCTATTTCAAAATCTTATTTTAGAAAATAATAGTATTTTGAACCCTTATTTAAGAAAATGATAGTATTTCGAGCTTTCATTAAAAAAATTACAAAAATTGATTTAAATAATATTTTTGTAAAATTAATTTTTTATATTGCTTAAAATAAATTAGTCAACATATTTAAATAATTTAATGGATGATAAAAATATTTTTCATTCATTTATTTCTAGTAGTGATATGGGCAAAATATTTTTAAACGTTTTTATTTTGGGCAAAACAAACACAATCTAGAGTTTTTTTTTTTTTTTTTTGGGTCGAAAACACAATCTAGAGTTGAAAAGGTAATTTTTTAATTCGATTCTTTATGGAAATCGAATCCTGATCTCGAGAGCGTCGTCGTCGATCTTCCTGCCCTCGTCGCGAAGCGGAAGGAGCAGAAGGACGTTCCGAGAAGTCGCAGGTGAATGGGCTCCCGGCGGCGGTCCATCGGTTCATGAGAGCATCCCGCCGCCGCGCGCCGCCTCCCTTCCACCTCCACCTCCTGCTCGCGCTCGCCCTCGTCGCCCTCCGCGCGCCGGTCGCGCACCTCCCCGTCGCGGGCACCCCCGGCGGCGGCGGCGACTCCACCCGCGCCCCCCGCCACGGCGGCCGCCGCGATCGCGAGATCTCGCGCCGGAGCGACCTCGGAAGCATGTCCAAAGCCCGGGTTTACGCCGACGTCAACGTGATCCGGCCCAAGGAGTACTGGGATTACGAGTCCCTCGCGGTGCAGTGGGGGTAATCGTCGTGATTGTATAGGGGTTTCGGTTTCGCTCATTTGAATTGTCGAGTGGTGGATGGCTTGAGCTTTCGATTCAGTGTTTGGCGATGGATTAGGCGTTCTTGCGGTTAGGGTCTGAGAAGTTCTCGCATGAGGGATGATGTCAGTGATGTCTAGTTTCGAATCCGAACGAGTTCGTTTCGCCGAGAACAGATTTGTTTGTGTACCCTTTGATATGCTGCGATCGAGAGATTGCTGGTGGCTTTTCGCACTTTAAAATCGCGTTAGGGTGTTTTCGACTTGATAATCTGGCGTGACGATGCGGAATTAATCTTGTCTAGAGAGAGTTTGTAGTGTTTGAAACAGTTGTTTAAGAATTTTCAAACATCGAAATTTGAGCATTAAGTTTTTTTTTTTTCCCCAAAGTTCTGGACTTCCCTGTTGAGAGAAATTGACACTGTTCTTTTGTTTTTGGTTTTTTTTTAACCACATCGCAATGTTTTCTGTAACATAAAGGATTCAATTACTATCCGTTTTATCCTTTAACCTGTTTTCTGCCATGTGATCTTGGGTTTTCATGTTTGATTCTTTATTATTTGCAGGTCAACACTTGCTGTAGTTGGCATGATTTTAAGATTTTTCTATGTTATTATCATTGGCGCAAACATTGTTAACATCAAGATTTTTGGGTTTGCAGTTGCCATTTATATGATGTGTATCTAGATGGTTATAACTCAGCGGAGGGACTGGAATATCTCTTTCTTCCAACTTTTTAGTTGGAACATGCAATTATTTTAATCCAAATAGATGATGATCAATCATTTTGCTTCATTAGATTTAGAAAAGTATCATTTCCAATTGAGTGTTAAGTTGATCTGACCACCTTTTCCAGCCATTTATCATAACCTGGCAATGATGGAAGTAAAGCTCGAGATTTCTTTCTTTTTCTCCGATGAGATCTTTGGGCTGGTGGTTGTGTTTGATAAGCTTGGGTGTTGGTGTCTTCACTTCATATACTTTGTGCCTTTTCTCCTATGCAGATTCAAATTACTTTATTTTTTCTATGCAGTAACCAAGATGACTATGAAGTAGTTCGGAAAGTCGGAAGGGGAAAATATAGTGAGGTCTTTGAAGGAATAAATGTCAATACCAATGAGAAATGTGTAATCAAGATCCTCAAACCTGTCAAGAAGAAGAAGGTGATTTTCTGGTGATCCTTCTACTTAAGTATATGTAGTCTATATTTTCATTCACTGGAACCAAACGATGAGTGCCTTTTTTTTTTGGTGTGGGGGGTTGGATATTCTGGCTATTATGGTTGAGTTGGTTAGTTTTCATACATGTTAATTGATCTCTTGCATGGTCTCTTGATGATTGTTGAGAAGACTTTCATAAGCTCTAGGAGTAATTGTGATCTCACTATTGCCTTCGTGCAGATAAAAAGAGAGATAAAAATACTCCAGAACCTATGTGGGGGCACAAACGTCGTGAAACTTTTTGATGTCGTTAGGGATCAGCATTCAAAGACTCCTAGTTTGATATTTGAGTATGTCAACAGTACAGATTTCAAAGTGTTGTACCCAACATTGACTGATTATGACATATGCTACTACATATACGAGCTCCTCAAGGTATATTCCTTAATTTCTCCTATTCTTAAACCAAGTCAAGGTTGGATTTCATTTGTTCATTGTGAATATGTACACTTAATTTGTCGAGTTCATTTTCAATGATTGTGTTGTATGAAAAGAACTACCACAAGTGAACCGTAAGAAGTAAATGTGTTGAGGCTATATAACAACAAAAAATGGAAGTGGATGTGATTATTCTTATGGAAGTGATACAAAAAGACTACCTATCTGCTACCAGGTGATTTATATGTCATATAGGCATCACTACCATCATTAAATAGCTGTCTTGCTGAATTACGGAAGAGATACATATAAGGCATCTGATGGATGAGCATGAGTTTCTGGATAACACCGAAATCACAGCAATTTGGGCACTTATTGAAAAAAGCTTTTTCTTTTGGTATTTTATGTATCGTCAAATTGTCCAAGGATGGCTATTGTGTTGATCAGAGGAAACTGTAAAGTATTGTTTAATTACTCTTCTCAGGCTTGGCTAAAAAAACAAAGGCTTTCTTCTCAGTCTTTATACAATACTGGAATCTTTTTTCTTCTTTAAAGATGTTAAATTGATTTGTAATATATCTGATGTTTTGGGCACCTGTTTTCAGAATGGTTATGCAATGTGCTTAATTGACTTCTGTGCCTGTTGGTACCTTCTGTTAAAACTTTCTTTCCTTTTAAACTGTGAAACCTTTAACATGGATTTTTTTCTTGAAAAATCGGGTACTAGACTTTGGTGGAAAATATTTTCATCCTCTTGAGCTAGTATAACTAGAAAAAATTTTGAGGGAACTGATTATTGTGTATCGTCAACAATATGTGATTAAGATTTTGTTCCATGCGTAGTGTTTTCCGCTTTATAACTGGTGAACAATGCTGGTTCTACATAGTCTGACTGTTACTACATTGTGTTAGTAGTGGTAATATACATGCTATTTCAGACAAGTTGTAGAGGAACATATGAATGTGATAAGGGCATCATTTTACAGAGCTATTTGCCTTGAATTGCAGGCATTAGATTTCTGCCATTCACAAGGAATAATGCATAGGGATGTTAAGCCTCACAATGTCATGATTGACCATGAGTTGCGAAAACTCCGCTTGATAGATTGGGGTCTAGCTGAATTTTATCATCCTGGCAAAGAATATAACGTCCGGGTTGCTTCCAGGTATCTATATACTGTCCCTTAAAAATTTTCGCTATGTTTTACCTTCTCTTATTGGTTTTTGTTGAAGTTTTGGCTATTTCTTGGTAGATCATATGCCTCTGATTGAAATGTTTTTTGAGTATGTCATCTTAATATAAATAAGTATTTGCATGCTGAACAGTGGAATAGGGTTATAAGCATTTTGATCATGCTGTAAACTTGACATGACGAGTTGCTGTTGACTGTACTAACAGAGAGAAATATTTAGCAATAATTAAGTGGAAAATACGAAAAAAGGGGGGGCAGGTTAAAATTTGCTTACAACCTTAGCAACTGCTGAGATGTGTCCTTACACAAAATTGTTTATTTTAAAGAGCAGTTGTTTACTCTTTTAGGTTCTGGACAAGCTTTGAAGCTTGATGGTACCAGGAGATAGATACCTATATGATGATTATATAGAAAAGGTGTCTCTGATAAAGATGTAATGGCACTCTGCATCCTTGTTATCCTATCTGTGTGATGGTACATCTTTCTTAGACATTAAAATAGTAAGAAGCCCGCGCTGCTTACCACCTCAAGGACGGATCAGACATGCTGATATTAAAACTTCTGGATTGGTATTGTATCTCTTAGTTATAGGTGCAATTATTGCAGTCATTACATATCTTCTAGTATGATTCAGAATTACTGTAAAGATTGGAAATTTTTACCTTGTTTCTCAGGCACTATAAGGGACCGGAACTTCTTGTTGATTTGCAAGACTATGACTATTCTTTGGATATGTGGAGCCTCGGTTGCATGTTCGCTGGAATGGTCAGAATTCT
Organism: Eucalyptus grandis x Eucalyptus urophylla; assembly: GCA_028830015.1. Classification (NCBI taxonomy): domain Eukaryota; kingdom Viridiplantae; phylum Streptophyta; class Magnoliopsida; order Myrtales; family Myrtaceae; genus Eucalyptus; species Eucalyptus grandis x Eucalyptus urophylla. Next base: position 23,027,694 of record CM054200.1, on the reverse strand, counting down.
TGCTTGCCTCCTTAATGATCTTTTGCGCTTAAAGTGAAGTCACTTGCAGTGGCCCATTTAGTCCTTTCTTGTATATTTTTATAATTTTTTCTCTTTCTTTGCAAAATCTTCTTAGATTTTTCGGAAGGACCCATTTTTTTATGGCCATGACAACCAAGATCAGCTCGTTAAAATTGCCAAGGTGAGGACAACTGAGGGGCTTTTCTAAGTAATTGTGCTTATGCATACAAAAACAATTTTCTTGTAGCATTATGCTGTGGTACATCTCTACAGTCTGTTATGCGCTAATAACTAGCATGTTGGTCATAGGAATTGAATGACTATTGATCAGAAAATATTTAATCAGGCATTTGATGCTTGTATGGGGATTATTTTAGGCTGTTGATGTTAGAGTTCCTGCTTGCTACAGTGGTTCTTCATGGTTGAAGCCCATTTAAGGTGTAACTTGAGCAGCTTCTTCTCCTTTTAAACTTTAAAACAGCCCAAAAATGCTTAAACATTAAGTTCGAAGTTCATAAATTTATGTCAGACACTTAAAAGTCACATATCTTGGTCAATCTGAAGGTTAAATTAGAACTTATGTTCCATTACAAGGTTTTATTCATGGTAAATTTCTTCATCTGACAAACTATAGCTGCAATATGAATCTAATGTAAATTACTTTCAGGTTCTTGGTACAGATGAGTTGAATGCATATCTCAACAAGTATCATCTGGAGCTTGATCCTCAACTTGATGCACTTGTTGGGAGGTATTTATTATGAAGAACTGTCTTATGTATATTGTCAACTTGAAGCTGGGAGATGTCAACTGACTTTTACATCCAAATGAAAGGCTTTTTGATGATTTTAGTTAATTTTATTGTTATTGCTAGTACAAGAAGGTGGACACGTATGCAAGCATGAACATTGATTGGATATTGTAGCATTTTTTACATAGTTGGAGAGGTAAAAGATAGCAAAAGGAAAAAAAGTGGGGCTAGAATCAAGTTGAATTGAAGCTGAAACAGTGAAACGATATTCTAGGGTTAAAAAATCTAATGATGTTTATTGATCGAAGAAAAAAACTAATGATTAGAGAGACTCAAAAATCTATTTGTACTAGTGTTTACTGATGTAAGATGATTTCATCCCTGGATATAAAATAACAACTTCTAATCTTAACCTTTCAGCCTAATTAAACATTCGCATGACCATCACATGACCATTTATAGCCCTAAAATAATATGGGAAAAGACTAGGTATAGAGGAAAAACACTAAAAACTACTAAGATGGGATTATGCTCATCCTCCCCTGGTTGGAAAGGATCAAGCTCAAATGCGAAGACTGTTTACTTCTTCAGCAGATCTATTTGAATCAATCTTCTGCATCTCCTCTCCAAAAACCCCTGTAGCTTTGTCATCTCTCCTTCTCTGGTCCGAGAAAGTCAACCTTGCATTTTGAAGTCTTGAATAGTGAGATATAGTGACTTCCGTGCAATCATCATTAAGATTTGAATCACATCATCCAAAGCTTTTTGGCTTCATGAAAGCTTGCCGGTTGAACCTTTCAATTGAACCCATAAATTCTTCTAGAATAACAAAATATGTCTTTGGAATGAAGAAAACTCTCTCTTCAACTTTAAATTGACTAGCATCTTCTCCACATGCTTGCTCATCTTCTTCTACAACACTTGTTGATATCTCATGAAGACACCCTTCAAGAGTACTCTATGGATTGCAATTCATCGCCCTCTCAAGTGAAAATATTTATGTTCTTTCTCGTGAACATTATAGTCATTGTAAACAACTATATGGGTGACTTCCTCATCTTCCCAATTAACTCTTGTTGTTTCATCTTGAAAGTCTTCACAAAAAGGATAGATTCCAGCATCATGAGACGGATGTTCATCTTCATACCTGTTGTCCTTGAGACCACCTTTCAGCATGATCACTGTTGCCTTTCAGATTCTACATATGGACTGCCAAAGATTACCGTGGCTGCAAAGCTTGAATGGCTTGCATCAAGTCCTCCATCACATGTCTTATCTCAGCATGTCTGCTAATTGCTTCTCACGACCTCTTTCATGTCCAACCATCCCAATGAAACGAACACCCTAGAGACCTCTTTTTCGCTTTCATACCAAATCCATGTAGTTGGAGAAGTAAAAGATTAGCAAAAAAGAACATAAACTTGGGTAGAATCGAGCTGAATCCTGGGGTTCGTAAGAACCAAATGATGCTTATTGAATGAAGAAGAAACTAATGACTTATTTAAAATAGGGTTACAGAAAAGACAATCTTAACTATCGATCTAAAATCATGATTAATATCAACCTTTCAACCTAATTAATTATTCGCACGACCCATCACATTACCGCTTGTAACCCTACAATAGTATGAGAATAGACTGAATGAAGAAGGAAAACATTTAAAATTACTGAAGTAGGATTATTCTCCTGCTCAAGTTTGTATCCTTGTGTACTTTAGAGTTTCCATTATCCCTGCATTTTGATCCCCTTGTACCTGGTGGACTCCAACAATCAAATGTACATTGTTTTAAAGTCAAATTGAGGAAATAGATTCCATTAGCAAACCGAATAGAAGGTTATTAGTCTTCCAGCAGCTACCTAACAGCTTTGATCCACATTATCCTTTGCATAAATACAGGCATAGCAGGAAGCCGTGGACCAAATTCATAAACGCAGACAACAAGCATCTGGTTTCTCCTGAGGTCAATTTCTTCACAGATATTTAATGATCTGTGCTCTTAGCAGTTTGTCTGTTTTTTTATGCTGATCCTTTAGTGGTTTGTCTGTTTCTTTAAGCTGATCCTTTGAGTGTATTCACTATGTAGGCCATTGATTTTCTTAATACGCTACTTCGGTATGATCATCAAGAAAGAGTAACCGCCAGAGAAGCTATGGTAAGTATCTGCTTATCTAGACTCTCCCTTTATTCTCATTACTGTGCACATGCAAATTTATGCATGGTCTTTTACCTAATTTTAGTGCATATCCACATATGCCAAATTTTTATTGTGTTTAACAGTACATGAAAATGTGTATGTTGGACCTGAGCAGGTCCTTAAACTGCTCCCTCCTGAAATGACCATCCCGGGAGGACTTCCCCTCATAAGCCATTTACAGGCAAGTGAAGGGGAGTAGTATGGGATAACAGTCCCATTGGGTATCCCGGCCAACCCTACAAAGGGAAAGGGACCCTCCTTGGATCCCCGTGAAGCCCGGTCTCCTAGCTCTACTAGGCAGGGTTCAGGGAAATGAAGAGGCCCGGCAGTACCTACTACTGTCCGGGATAACTGCCTTTCACAAAGATTTCTGCTCATCTTTGTTGTTTTTTTTTTCCTTCTTCTGGTCAGAAAAATCTGTTCATCTTCTTGAACTTGTTCTTGTTGGATAATTTTTTTCTTTTGTATTGCTTTTATTGCCCTGTCCTTGTTATTTAAGTCGGCAATAACTAATTACACCCTGCTGTTTGCTTTGTGTAGAGCCACTCATACTTCTCTCAAGTGAGGGCTGCAGAAAATAGCTGGATGCGGACTTAATAACCTTTCAATTGGACCTGTGCCTGACTGACTTGATATTTCTGTTGGGTTCGATGATTGAGCATGCAGATTGCTGTGGAAGCAGAGCTGCTTATAAGATGCTCTTGTTAGGGCAGCTGATTATATGCGCATATAGCAATTATACTGTGTGTTAAGCTAGTAGTCAGTCAAGCATTGAAGGCATGAACACCTTAAAGACATGAACAGATGAAGATTTGGAGTCTCAATGGTATATTTGCATAAGGTAGACAATAATGTCCATTTTCACAACCGAGGAGGTTGATGTGTGCGCGTGGGGGTTGGGGTGTTTGGCTCATGGGAACAATTACTTATGTACAAAGAACATAAAAGCATAAATCAGTTCGTAGTGGCATTGACACAATGTTTGCAGGGATGACTTTTCATTGTTGAAGTCGCTTGAGTTTCTATAAGCTTTTCAAGACTTGTCTGGCCGTGTCATGGTAAAAATTCATCTCTTTGGCATTATTCCAATTCATGTTTCTTCAATGAAAATTTCTGCCAACACCTACGGATGGGAAAAATGCGTGGATATTTTGGTAATTTAAATCGATTTGCGGTTCATTCCCAGGATAACTTCCCTGCTCATTACCCATGTAAGTCATTGGAGGTTCTGTAATTGGATTTCCTCTGTCCCCATTTTTCAAAGGCATCGTTGTCTTCTATAATATTGGCGATTCTATAGGTTCTAAAGGCGGCGAATCGGGGATCATCTTCTGGTTCGACCATTTTTTTAACTGAAAGTGCAATCATTGGTCTTCGTCCAATGTATCTAATCACGTGGGCGCAACTTTGATATGGATGAGCTTGTAAAGCTTTTTCTTCGAGGCGACGGAATTGCATTATATTGTTGCACATTTCTTCAAATCTATTTAAACACGTAAGGTCACAAGAAAGATTGGATCCTTGAAGGTGTTTCCTCGAACAAAATCGGCTGGTAGTGGAGATGATTGGGTACCGATGAAATAGTGCGCGGGAGAGCTTGAAATTCGTCAGTTGCTTCTTTTAAGGTCTCCTAGCTGCGTTTGTTTTACCAAAATGTCATTTTCGGAGCATGTTTTTCAAAAAATTCATTTTCAAATATGACAATATGTTTCGATGTTTGACTGAATATGAAAAATAACATAAAATTACTTTCCGTCATCCGAAAAGAAAAATATAATTTGATTTTTCCAAATAAATATACGCTATTTGAGCACTAGTCGCTTGCGCACTAATAGCTGAAGTACCAAGTACAAGCACTGAGCTCCCGATTCTAGCCTCGATGGACCTAGGTGCCAGTGACTTGGTTTTGAGCACAAGGACCCAAACATGAGCGCCGAGGTCCCAAGCTTAAGCGCCAAGGACTTGGTCCTAGGCCTAGCCTCGATAGACCTAGGCTTGGCCGTGGGAGATCTAAGCACGAATGGTAAGGTCTCGAGCTCGGGTGTTGGGGACTTGACACTGGGGTTTCGAGTCCAATATGAGGACTTGAGCCTAGGTGTTGGGGAACCAGATATAGCCACTGAGGTCCTAGGACTCAACCTTGACGAACTTGAGCTTGAGCATGGGTACTACTATCCCAGGCCCGAGCATGAGCACAAGTATGGATTTTGGCTCGAGCTCAAGTTCCACGGATTCGGGCATGGGTTTTGGGGTCCTAAGGCCAACCTCCATGGACTGAAGCACGAGCACCGAGGTCTCGGGCTTGGCCTATGTGGACTTGGTCCACGGAGCTAAGCAACGATACTAGGGTACTACGCCAGATCTTAATGGACCCAAGCTCGAGCACTAAGTACCCGACCATTGGCATGTCCAAGGCAGGGGCACAAGTGTCTCAAGCCCTATTTTTGTTGACCTGAGCCTCAACATCGAGGTGTTGGACCTGGCCTCTTTAGACCCAAGCTTGCCCTTGATGGATCTCGGTGGATTTGGTCCCCACCTCTAAAGCCCAAGCACCAATTTCCAATTAATTTTGAAAAATGATTTTCGAATTTTTAAAGAAGAAAAAATTTCTTGAATTTAAGCATAGGTTTTTATTGAATAGGAAAACATTTTTCAATCACTCATTTTCCTAAACGATCCAAACGTTAGAAAATGAGGAAAATATTTTTTCAAACAATATTCTTCACAAAACAAATGAAACCTTAATGTGCTTTTGCTTTGCACCATGGATTATCCTCCTTCATCAAATTAAGTGTAGCAAGTGCGAATAGTCATTAGGCTTTAATATCCTGAAAAATCCCAAACTGGTACACTTGTGACAAATTTACTCAAAATTATTTTTTTGACCATCAAAAACCCCAAATTGGTATACCTTTGACAAATTTACCTCAAACTGGTATACTTGTGACAAATTTACCATCTGTTAGTTTTTGTTAAATTTTACCGTCAAATTATTAAATTAAATGACATGTGACAATTGACTGGTATATCAATTTGGAATTTTACACTCCGTTCGTTACAATTTACAATTTTTGTGATTTTTTTTGTGGTATTAATGCAATTTAGCAAATAGTATATTTATTACAAATTTACCAGTTTAGGGTTTTTTGTGATCAAATAAATTAATTTTGGATAAATTTATCATAAATGTATCAGTTTATGATTTTTATTGTTAGTCGGGATAAATTTGTCACAAGTGTACCAGTTTGGGATTTTTCATGGTAAAAAAATAGTTTTAAGTAAATTTGTCATATGTGTACCAGTTTGAGATTTTTTTAGGGTGTTAACCCTAGTTATTAAATGAAAGTTGGATGTTAAATTTTTATACTTAGAATTCAAGCGTTGGCTGCCTGGACTAATATCGTGAAGGATGAAATTATGAGGTAGAGAATCTTTGAGTGGACAATTTCCTTGGTTGCCATCCTGGTTACCTTTTTCAAGGACGTCTGCAAAAGTAGCATTCACTGGAAAGAATAAAAGCAATCTAAATCTGACGACGGCCGCATTTTCACTTTGTTTTAGCCATAACATCTTAAGCTTTTTGCAATATATAAATGTTTTTTTTTTTTGGTAAAGGTAAAAGATATATTGAAATTTAACCAAAAGCTATACAGTTATACAGCAAAGACCCGACGCCAAAACATACACTCTTGACAACATGTCAGCTCGAGTAGAAGGGTGCCGAGAAAGGAAACAGAACGGCGAATCAGCAAAAGCACAGCTAAAACAACGGCAGCAAAAGGCCTAAATACAGCAACCACCAACGAAAGGAAAAGGAGATCTCCTAATTTTGGTGAACCGCAACAGCTCAGCAGCAACCGCACAGAGGCAGTAACCAACCAGCAGCTTCAAAAGGAAAGTAGCACCCAGAGTCGCCAATCGCATACCGGATGCAGCCCCACCTTCATCGGCCAACCTCCGAAGCAGCAGCGAACCAGCAGACAAGGTAGCCCGCCAACAGGTCAGCAGCAACACGAACACCTCGCAACTCCACCAGGAAATCAGCAAAACAGGTCGACCGTGATAGGAATATATAAATGTTTTTTTTTTTTTTTGGTAAGACAAAAATGCCTTTAATCAGCAGGAATATCAAGCTCTTATTTAAAATAAATATAATCATTTTAGGAATATATAAATGTTGATATGCAACATATATATAATTTTCATCATCTTTTAGGAAAATTTCAAATAAAAGCCTGAAGTGTCTCTATTTACTCAAATAAATATCTGAAATGAATTTTACGTTTGAAATGAATTTTGTGTAAGTGATCATGATTATTTCAAATAAAAGTCTGAATGAATCATGATTGTTTCAAATAAGGATTTGACTTTGCCAATCGCTAACTAGCTAAATATTCCAATTGATGAAAAGGCGTTTTCGTCTGCATACAATTTTAATTTTAAATTATTTTGTATTCTTTTCCTTTTTCTCCTTTCTCTTTTCTTTTTTTTCCTTTCTGGCGAGGACATGCAAGCACTCATCGAACATTGGTAAAGGCCAACGAGGGCTCGCCGACCCTTGCTAGATCCATCCCTCGCCCAATTAATGTTGTCTGCCACTGTAGGCAAGACTACTTCACTAAATCTGGCAAAAGTCAGCCTCACCTAAAGCTGACAAGGGCGGCCTCAACCGGGGTGATGGTCACCTCACCCAAGCGAGGCGCCAATTGCCGGCCAAACATTGCTGAAGAAAGAAGAAAAACCATAAAAGAGAAAAAATAAAGAAGGAATTTAAAATGTATATGACAAAAATGCCTTTAATTAGTCAAAAAATCAAGCTCTCATTTAAAATAAATATAATCACTTTAAGCTTTTATTTAAAACAAGATTCACTCGACCTTATTTGAAAAAATGATGACATTTCATGAATTTGAAATAAGATTTGTTTCAAATCCTTATAAGCAATTCAAGCCCTTATTTACAATTTTCCCTTCTCTTTTTTTGAAATTTAATTACTATTCTAAATTTTGGAAGGGAAATAGAGAATTGTCTATGAAAGTATCCACGACCAAGAATGCTAAACGAACAAGCAAAATCTTCGAGTATTTGGCAGCGATTTTGTCCTTGAAGCTCCCTTGCAGAGGTGTCAAGAAGAATCACACAAATCGAGACCGAACCAGACCCGGCTCATACTTCAGGCCGAAAAAGACGACCAAAAACCAAAATCTATGAATAGACACTTCTCATTGTACTGATCGAGGGCGTTCATAGTGCTTAATGAGGAGTTAGCTGAGTTCTTCTACCCATATGTTCACGATTGTTTCCCAGTTGCCTTCTCTGTTCTTGCCCAATAATGTGCTTCAGGTTGATTTGTAATAATAACCCAAAATTAAATAAACCACTGGAAGAAAATTGTTTTTCCTGCGTACACCAAACCGAAAAACAAACCGACCCAGATTCACTCAAAATTTCAGTTCGGGCGGTTCGGATATCCTGCGGGAATGATTTGGAAGATCCTTCTGTACAACCCTACAGGTGACACGGAGATGGTCGAGTTCGTCAATTTGAGAATGGAGACTAAATATTCCCGTGGTAACTCCATTTCATGTCATGACAACTTCCGTCGATGATCCCAAATACAAAGAGACTGCTCATATCAATGACTAGACACCCAGTGCAGTGTGGCCAATCCAGAGGCATAACAAATCGCCAAGAACATATTCGTCAAGACAAGTAAAATGATGAACCGCAACACTCAATAGCCAACACAAGTATACAGAAAGTAGAAAGAACCCCACCCAGAATAGCTCGAAGAACCAAGTACTCATGTGAGATGCTGATATAAGAGTCAACAAACTGATAACACTTAAACTCAGATGTAGAGAAAACGAGAAAATGAGATCGACCTCCCCTCCCGTCCATCTGACCACTTTGACTGACACGAACATCCACAACTTATAACAAGCAGCTTCAGTCCCAGAAGGATTCCTAAACACAATAGTAAAGACTTTACATAAAAGGGTATATCTTCCCAGCTGCTTAGACTTGCATGTGACTTGTCATTTTTTAAGATGCGGAAAACAAGCAGTAACATCACTCTTTGGGTGCTTCGCTTCAGCATGCTCCCTGCACTTCACCTCTGATGTGGTGCACATGAATGTTTGCATACAGATCTTACACTGCAATAAACAGCATACAAATAATCAATGCGAAGTAAAAAGAGTGACGTGCACAAAACTGTCAAAAAGGGATCCATAGACAATTTTGGACTGATACACACGCAACTATTGCATTGAACACATAATTGCACATATCTATTATCCAACTCATCTGATGAGTTCAACCCCCCCAAAAAAAAAAAAACTCATCTGAAGAAAACATAGCAGAAACAGAGTGAATAGACATAATTCCTATATCAGCTTCTCAGGTCATGGCCATATTCAACTCATGTCAGTTTCCAGCTCATTGATGGCCATAACCAAGGCAATATAGAGATCCTGGCCCTAACGCCTAACAGTAGTTGATCTCTTGCTTATATGATAGGTTATTTAAGACGGAGAACACTCTGGCTATAGAGTACAGATAGAATGTTCTGACATGCTACACCATCAAAGTAGACAGCTAATGTAATTTTTGATCGTCCCTTCAGTTGCATTATGAACTGGATTATAACCATCGCAACAATTCATCTTTAAACCTTCCCTAACCAATATAGCCATGTTATGTCCATACAGTGCCTGGGATATACACCATGAACCACCCTTTAAAGTGAAATCCACGGCAATTATCAATCACCATAAGCTTAGAGCAGCCAGGGTTCATGTGGTCCTTCGTTTATAAGATAACATTAAACACTGGGCAGAATATAACAGTAGCAGTACAGAATAACGGACATCACATTATGGGTATGACACCATGACCATGGTAGACCACATTACCCCAATCTACAAAGGGCGGAACCATCTCCCAATTTGGCCAAAGTCAACTGCTCTGAACGGCTAATCAAGCTCTAAGTAGGCAAAGAAATTACTCATCACTCTCATTCCACAAATATATAGAAGAGGACAGTCGCTCAACTAACAAATATGAATGTGTCACTACGGTTTCACAAAACTTAACAGACTTCGATCCAATAATCAAACAGCTTGTCAGTTCAAATGCCTACATGATCAATCCATCGTCATTTCAATGCATCGACACACATCAGACAGGTCCACAACAGGATTCTCATTGCCCCAAATCTCTAAGTCAATGATTTAAATAAAGATATAAGTAAACCAATCTTCAATTCAACACCGATATAACCCAGTCTTGTGCTAGTCTAGCAATCTCACACTCACTTATAACCCCTCCGCGAAGAACAAGCTTCGAACATCACAAGCATCGAGGGGAAAAACACCTCGGAGATCATTAAGAACGCGGCAACCCATTAACACACCTTCACAGAAGAGAAATCATCAATCAAACAATAAACAGAAAAAACAAACAAATCCAAAGTACCTGGATATTCATGGCTTTCTTGTTAGACTCCAGCTGGCTCCCTGAGACAAACAACACCACCGCAACAGACAATCGATCAAACCCACGAACCAATCTAACGAAATCTACAAACTACCCGGATTCACCAACAAGAAACCCACACCGAAAAGAACTAAATTCGGGCCAAAGCCGCTCTCCCGAACCCAACAGACCAAGCCGTCGGCAGGAGAATTCGACCTCGGGAAACTAGATCTCGCCCGACCGCGGCTCCTACCCAGATGGCCGACGAGACCAAGCAGGCGTTTTTCCTTTTCAAATTTCTTTCTTTCGTTCTGGGTTTCGGGTTTCGGGGACCCTTACCTTTGGAGCCTTTACTCTTCTCCAGGTTCTTCTCGCGGGCCATCTTGGCTTTCTGGCCGTTGCCGCCTCCCATCCTCGACGCGATCGGAGAGACGATCCCCCTCCTACCCACCCGCCGGAACCCTAGTTCGCTCGCCGGAGACTCTAGAGAGAGAGAGAGAGACGGCAGCGATGGTGCGCGCGAGCGAGAGAGAGAGAGAGAAATAGGGGTAGGGGCGATATAAGGAGACGGATTTTCGTTTTGTTTTTTTTTTTCTTTTTCGTCTTCCGGGAGTCGGCAGCTGCGGTGATTTTCCGGGAAATTGAAGGGAGGAGAGGGAGAGAGAACGATAGCGTCACCTGGTCGCGCGGTCACGGTCCAATGAGGTCCCTCGCCTGGCGCCTCTAGAAGGTTCCCCCCTCGCTCGCGGAGTCAAGGATCAACGGGCTGAGTCTCCCCGGCCGGTGGGCCGAGTATTTCTTTTTTTCTTTTTTTGAGGGGTGGGGGCGGGGAAGGAAACAATTTCCTCATCTCTATAAATTATTTTCAGAACGTTCAATTTTCTTTTTTTCTCTTATGTTTGTTACATGGATATGTAAATTGGATTTCCTGAATTGGGAACTATCCAGACCGGAATGAATCGGCTAATTGGTTCAATTCTTAAAAATATCGATTCGGTCCTCAATTCCTAAAAGTAGAATTGATGTCCACGCGATCCGGTTCCAATTCCAAAGAAGAATCATATCAATTATGTATACATTCTTTTATTATTTTTTTGAAAAAAAAAATAAAAGTAACTAGTTTTTTTTTTTTTAATTTCTTCATAACATACAACATTAAGTAGTGGGGAAAAAAAACCGATTCCATTAAATCTAAACTGGTGGTTCGATCTGGTTCTCAATATTATAACCAACTGGATTAGGAACCGATCACTTTTAATTTGTTTGCTTTAAAATAAGTTGAAAAAATAACATGCACTGGCTAACAAAATGGGAGCAACATCTTCTATATTTATTTCGGCGATCCATTGAAAATAACGAGGATAAAGAAAATAATTAGAAAATCTATTTTGAAATCATATCTGTGAAATATTATTTCTAACGGAGGTTTTTGAGAAGGCGGAAGAAGATGAGCATTTAATGAAATATGTTCAAGAGATGGTTGACGATGTGGAGAGGAAAAAAAGAACGGATGAGATTTATCAGGAAGAAAAGGAGAATAGTTAATGAGAGATAGGAAATCGTCATGGATGGGACCTCACTTAGATCCATCGACAATAAATTAAGGAAAATGATTTTCTTTTTATTAGAATAAAAAGTTGTTCTTATCGATCTAAACTTATCATTTTCGGTCTATTATGTCAATTGATTAACTTTTCCAAAAACGATTTTTTAATCGAACAAACCAACCCGTGCAACCCTTTAGTCTAAAAATTCATACTATTAGGGCACGACTCTGGAATCATTTCCTCTATTATACTCTAATGACAAAAGCGAGAGAGCTTAAGAAAGAATTATCTCAATTTGTTAGGAAAGCCGCCTTTTGAATTTTAGATCCTGCCCTTAGTCTTCAAAGACGGCTTCTCTATGAAGCACCGGCTTGTTGGTGCATTAGCTTTGACCAAGGAGTCATACTTTAATTTCACGTAAGAAATTACTGATTTGGAACCGTTCCACCTTAGTCAGTACTTTAGAAATATTCATTTGAATATCTTTTTCGGTACCCGGTTTCCACAATGCATTATCCATCGCAGCTGCATTAAGAGACATTAAATAGACTCGAGTGATGCACTAAGAAAGTCAGCTATTGCGGTATATAATGAAGACTCTCCACCTCCCGATCCCCATATATTTTTCGCTTGCTTGTTCAAAGCCAGAGATCACCTCACGGTATTTTCTCAAGGCTTGATTTAGAATTACCAAAGTCACGAGAAGCAAGTCGTAATGCTGTGAAGATATCGGTATCTTTGATTTGAAAGTTAAGAGTGTGAAAGTCAGTTAATATTCTTTAATGTTGGTTTTGAATCCAACACTTGTTGCAGCCTCTATTTGTGGCAACATAAGACCCTTCCTACAACTCTTGAATTAAGATTTCCCACAACAAGAAGGTCCACTGCACAAAAATTAAATTAACGAAAGCTTTCACAAAAATATTTGATAAAAGCATCGACGAATATCGTCATCTTATCATAATAATTTAATAACTACCCACTTTTTTTGCTTCATGCACTCATAGCACTTTCATTGCCTTTGGTACTATTAGATCAAATTTTCCTTCTAAAAGGATCCAATAGTAGATAGCAATAACAAATCATACATGAGTTATATTATTAGAAGACAGTCTTAGATAATAAATATCTAATTAAAGAAGATTAAAAAATGTTTAAAAAGTCAGCATATTAGATTTTTTTTCGCTGATTATGAGCATCACAAGGTTTTGCATTCTAAAATTCTGGAAATGAAGTACAATAATTTCTTGCTAGTTATTGCAAGAGAGATGGTTTCTTCTTTATTGGGTGTGTAAGTAATTTCTCAAAGACTTATTATTTCAAACTCGCTACTTAAACACTCGTCTTTCATATGAAAGATTCTTTTGAATGACATAACTTGTGTTAATTATAATCACACCTTTACATATTTTGTCAGGTTGAGTAAATTATAAGATGCGATGTGTACTTATTTTATAAGATGGAACCTAGAGTGCCAAAAGTTCAATTGAAAAGTAAATTGTCATTGAGCATTTGATAATCCAAGTGTGACAAAATTCAAAGACATATTATCCATACGAAGGTTTTTGCTGTATGGTCAAATAGAGAATTGAACTTCTGATTTTAGTTTCCAGACCGACGAGAAAGAAAAGGCATTAGCAAGATTAATATTGATCAAGGATCTTTTAGAAACAAAATGATCCTCATAATAACATATTAACCCTAATACTAAAAAGAAAAGCAAAAGATAAAATTAACAAAAAAGAACGTACCTACCAATTCTCCATCAAAATGAAAACATAAATTTTTTTTTAAATGATAAAAATTTTATGAGAGTAAATCACACCACCCAATTTTTATAATCTCAGTCCGCCCATTGTTGGATACATGGAATTTGGACATGAACAACTATGGAAGGGGTCGCGTGGGACACGTGTGTCCAAGTGCGGTTTGGTGCGTGGAACCACGAGAGTTTCGCACAAGAGAGCGTGGAGGGAATCGCGTCCCACGTGGCGCAATCTCCCCCTCTAATTCCCAGCACCCTTCTTTTGTAACAACAGCCACAATTTTTGAACCATTAGAGTTTGTCTCACTCGCCACCAAATGGGATGTTCGAAACCCCACTTTCTAGGGGTTAGAGTAGAGACAATTTAGTTTCAAGCGTGAGTTTCTGTAAGAAAGTAGGACAAAAGTTTGAGAGTGAGAATTAGAGTATGAATAAAGTCAAATCGACCAAAAAAACAAAATCACAATTTCTGAAATTTGTTAATAATAAATCCAACACACGTTGGGTCATAGATCTAATACGAAAATAAAAAAGGGAATTCCAAAGTAATACCAGTAGCTAGAAAATTAATTTCCTCAACTTGTTTGTAAAATTCATGTATTATATTGTTGATCAACGAGTATATTCATATAATGTAACCCTAATCACCCAATTAAAACATTTTATACATCAATTTCCTAAATCCACTTTTGTAACTTTTACATTTCACAGATAATGCATACCAGGTTGATTATGAACCTCTAAAAAATTTACTAAAGAGAGCGGGCTCCAAAAGTTCTATTCTTACTAGAAGTAATCTCCCAAGACCTAAGTCATAAAAAAGCATCCATCACATTTCTTATTTTCAACATGGATGGTCAAAGCAATACTAAATCAGAAAATTGATGTTCATTTGGCACATCAAAGTTGGTCTGCATTCAATGCATATATACCTCCCCAAAAAATTAATAATCACAAGAGACATTGGCCCCATGTCTTAATCTCGTTGCAAATTAGGGTACTAAAGTTTTAGATTCGCAGTGGTGTAATTCTAATTATGTTGTAATTATGCTGTGATGTGATTGAACTGTGAAGCATATCGAACTCCTTTAGAAAGTGATCCATATAAGCCGCACCAAATAATCTCATAGTAAATATGTGACGTTTCTTATCCTATAATCAATATACGAGGCATCACATAGATAAATCATGTCCTTCATAACTTTCCATGAGATGGGTGAGCAACCTTCTCAAGAGGACGATTGCAATGCCAAAAAAACAACCAAAATAAAGATAAATTGAGTATTAGGATTCGATTTGGATGTATTTTAATATTAACTAAAGAATGATGGAGTGGACAATCATTCTTTCAAAGTTTATGTTAATGAAAAAGATACGAAGTATACTGTCTTTTCTTGTAAACAAAGAGGCGAAAAAGAAAAGGTTGTACCGAAAGATTTCTTTTCATATGAGCCTTTATCTTCTTTTCCTGCCGACCACTACACAGTGTCGCAGCTAACGGTCATTAGATGCTTTCGGCTATCTACATTGATGTCTGTCTTCTACTATTTTGGGTCGTAAAGTAGTACTTTCTTTATTAATAAAAAAAAGATTTCCGGTTATCAACAAACAAAAAGATTAGGAGACATGCTATTGGTCAGGTAATATATTAACTTTTATGAATTAGATTAATTTTACCTTCCCGGTCCCAAAAAAGTTATACATTAAATGTTTTTGCTAAGTGAGTTTAAATATTTACTTTGCATGTCCACTTATATCGATACCCAATGCGTTATCATCACGTTATTCAATAAATAAATTTTGATATCATGGTTGTTATCTCTAGCATTGCCTTTGACCACAGATGCATAAGGCATCTATACTTGCAAAATTGATAGAAATTGCTGCAATTGTTAAGAAACCATAATAATTCTTCAACTCGTATAAATCAAGCATTGAAAAAAAGTACTCCTGATGATCATCTTGCGAGTTACACCTATGTATGACAAAACAATTCATCCTCAAATTAATGTAGGACTGGAAGCATTACAAACTTAACTTGCAGCACTAGGTCATAGTTTGTGTTAGATTAGCCCATAAGGTTTAAAACCATAGTAATTCGCAGGTGGGATATACAAGCCCCATGCTTTTGGTTGATGTACTACTCCGATACCATTTGTAACAATTATAGCAATACATGGAACAAACTCTTGCAAGTCCAAGAGGTGGCTCTTACGTATAAGATCTAGATCCAAACAAATTTAAGAGGGGTTCCCTCTAGGGATGAACGATGAATGCTTGTTCAATTTCAATTTGGAAACCGTTGGAATCGGCTTTGTCTAGAAAACAGAGATGAGGGTTAGAGTAGGATAGAAATTGAGAGAGAGAGAGAGAGAGAGAGAGAGAGAGAGAGAGCATAGGGAAGACAAACCATATCAATTGGTACTTGGAAAATGAGCTTGACCATTAATTATTACAAGATTCAACATCGCCATCTTGATATTAGTGGACTCGGCTATTTCAACAAAACCCTCAATATATATATTAAAGGTGATAATCGATTGAGGATGGGTTCCACCCATCAATTAATCAGGACACGTGTCAACAACTGATGTTGAATGTAGTAATTAGTGATTCCATTTTTTCTAGGATGGGATGCTTTGAATGGTTAATTGGATAAGCCCAAATTTTTAGCCTCTAACTTGTGCAATTTTTGCAATTGGGTCATCAATTTCTTTTTGTGCATATGAAGTCCCTTGAGTTAATTGATTTCTCCAATGAAGTGAATTTTTTTATCATCGCACTTAACCATATAATAATATTATTAAACAGAATAGAGAAGAGTATTTTAAATACTATAATTTAGTCTAACCAAGAAAAAAACAGAAAAATCAAGTCAAAATTTAGTTCAGAATATAGAGTTATCATTATGAAAGAATAAAATATTTTTCTTTCTTTTGGTAGATTGAATTTTAGAAGTATTTTTATTCCTCATGCTTTATAATGTTAAAAGTACATCAAACGACCACATTAAGGGTGTCTGTGATAACCACATTAAGTGTTGAATATTTACTTTTTGAATGTCATTAAATTTGTTTAATAACCTCTTATTGCACACAACTTAATCGGTTTTTTTAAGTGAAAAATTTCTTGATGTAGTAAGTAAGGAATGGCATGTTCGATTGGTTGATATATATTAATAATCTTACCAACTACATTGTGAAATTTTCCAATAATATTCTCTCTCCCATATTTGTACTAAGATTTATTATTTAATTTGCATCAAATATCAACTTACTTGTTATTTTCATTTTTAGTACTTAAATTTAGAGCATTTGTGTATTTCAGTCTTATTAAACGAGCCCTTACCCACAATAAAGTGTGATAATTTGTCAAAAAAAAAAAAAACTACATATTGGAAAGATCAAGTAAGTTAGGTTTGAGTACCCAAATCTGCAAACTACTCAAGTTAGAGAACTAAATTTAAATTTAGGTTCCATTTGTTCATAGAAAATTAATGATTAAAAATTGATCACTATATCGTCTATAAAAATGGATAAATGAAAAATATCTTTATCATCTATGAAAATGTTTAGATATAAATTGATATTGATGATGTAAATACTTTAATTAACTATAATCATCTCAAAAGATATAAGCGATCAATTTTAAGAAACACTTTGCAAATTATTCATTTTTCGCGAAACGAATAAAGCCATATCTCAAAATTAATCAATCATCAAAATTTCACGATAAAAGAAAAATTAAATAGCTAGTTCCATTTCCAACAATCGCTACCAAATGGGCCCTCCTTTTTGAGAAGCAACGACATCAATTTGTCTGCATTGTTTTTCGTCCACGTAAATGGTGCGTGGCCCCATTGAAATTGGAACTTTTCCGTGGCCATACATTTAATTCTTGCACTCAAGTTCCTCTCCAATCCAACAATATCAGAACCAGAGAGGATCCTCCTGAAGTGAAAAAACCAAAACCAAAAAGGAAAATCCTCTCTCCAGGATTTGAAGTTAAACAGCTTCTCTTCTAGAGCTAAATGCTGAGGCTGCATGTGCACTGCTCCCTCAATCTAACACCTTCTTGTGCTAGACAAGTTCAATTCGCCAGTGGAAGCTATGGTTCTTGGTGGGTCATCAATAAGCCTAGCAGCACCAAGAAGCTGCTTAGAGAAATCCCTGTCAAGGCCTTGAAGGACGAGACGAACGGTGGCGGCGGAGGCAGCGTCCCACCGGGGAGGAGCTGGGAACCTGGGCTGGAGATCGCGGTCCCGTTCGAGCAAAGGCCGGTGAGTTTAGATCAGTTGATACTTGATTAGCTTGTTAAAAGTTGGGGAGATATGTTGTTAAACCGAGTATTTAACCATCACAAATATGACAAATGGAACACGAGACTTCCTGGCTCGCGTACCAGCGAAAGTAATGAAAGCAATCGATCAATTTACTGTAAAGAGTTCAAGCTATTAGAGAGCCTTGCACCTTGTCACTTAAAGTTTTAAACCTTAGCAAGTATCGCTCCGATTTATGCAGCGAAAGAGGTATGTTATGAGAATAGTCGAGACTGTTGTAGCAATATGACACACGTGACGCTTGCTAGATGAAGTGGTGGTAGTTTGATTGTGCAGATCTTCTGCATGTGTTCAAAGAAGTTTGCTCTGGGAAAGGCTTGCTTAGATGCGAATGCATAGATCTCCTGAATCAGCAAGATTTTAGTGTTTTGGCATGCACCCCTTTCTAACTTGGACAGAATAAAAGAACTAGGTTCGATTAATCGCATTCTGTAATTTACTGGGTTGCTCATGTATTAGAAACAGAATTCTCTGTTCTAGTGGCATGGATGTGTTGCAGCATAAAAAACAGTTGCAAAAGGCATCTTGTGTCACTTGGTTATGTGGAAGTGGAATGAAAATTTTACAGGAGATTGTCATCACATTGATTTTGGTTATCAGGTGAATGAATACTCGTCGCTGAAGGATGGACCGTTGTACTCGTGGGGCGACCTGGGACCAGGGGAACTTTTCCTCAGGCTCGGGGGTCTCTGGTTTGTGACTTTCACAGTTCTTGGAGTGCCGATTGCAGCTGCAAGCTTCAATCCTGCAAGGGTAACGTATCATCAAAAGTCCCTTTGCGTAGTTCATTCCATTTTCACGTCTATTGTTTCTATGCTCTAGTTTACCATTGGAAAGTCAATCTGATGATGGAGTGACCATTGTTGCTGCTATGCATATACGTTGTTTCTAAATTTAAGACTTTGTATTGATGCATTCACCTCGACCTCTTGCAGGAACCTTTACGATTCGTGCTTGCAGCTGGAACAGGAACTCTTTTCATCGTGTCATTGATTATCTTAAGAATTTATTTGGTACGTTTTTCTGGTTACTTCTGTTATGATTTGGTATTCTTCGAGCTTCAGCTAGCTGATAAACAACGTAGGGGAACTGCTCAGAAGATGAGCAAATCTTAAGCATCCCTGTTTGATGTTCTAGGTGCGTTTTGAATGACAATACGTGGATATCTGTCTCTCTTTTAGACTCCGTTCTTATCCTTTCACACTGATAATTTGAGAAAAATAGACTTGATGAAATTCCATGCGGCCCAGTTGAAGTATACTAGCACGTGAAGCTTTCTATGCGTTACCTGGCAACAATTTTAGAGATTGTAGAATGGAGTCAGTAGTTGCAAATCGAAGGAACTCGAAGGGCCTTAAAGTTGTTAATGCCAGCTTCTGCTGCAGGGATGGAGTTATGTTGGCGATAGGCTTTTGTCAGCAGTGATTCCATATGAAGAGAGTGGATGGTATGATGGCCAAATGTGGGTGAAGCCGCCCGAGGTTAGTGCCTTCGACTACCATGTTAGTGCTTTCGACTACCATGCATATTTCCTCGTGATGTAATTTTGCAGAAGAAAACAGAGGACTCAGGAAGATTCTGACAGCTAATTTTCAGAACACTTCAATTAGGTCGTAGTCCTTGTCAGATAGACCCTTGGGGCTGCCTGCAATTCGAAAGCTTATCAAATTGCAGATGTTAGAATGATTTGTCAAGTGAGAAAATAGATTTACCACATGCATTTTTGCAGATTAGTTATAGGCTGGGGAAAAATTATGGACTGCTGCTGTTATGGGTTGTGAGATTTAACAGCTCTAAAGTGAAACGGTAAAGCCAAAGTAAAGGGGTTAAATTGACCCAGAACGCCAGTGAATCTTTCCATGTCCCCTTGTGAACAGAATTCTAGCCTTAAGATGTGTGATTGGTCAAATGTCCTAACTAAAGAGCGAGACTGATAAGTTTGATTTTAACAAATCAGGGGACAACTTCGTCTTCACATTTGAAGAGGTTACCACCAGTTATACAAATTTCAACATGAGATTCGCTTGTCTTGTGCTTTTTGGCACTAAAGCTGTATTCTTTGTTCATGGTTGTGGTCACGGTCGCAAACTGTAGATGACTACATGAATAAGCACAGCTGAGTTTATGAAATTTGGAAACAGAAAATGTAGCACAGGCCCATGCTATCTATGCTAATTTCTGTAATCTTCTTTTTGAAGGTCTTGGCTCGTGATAGGCTTCTAGGATCATACAAGGTATGGTAGACAATAATTTTCTCAGTATGCAGTTCTTCCTTTGTAGTTTGGTTTTCCATGGTGAGGACGTCTAGTGTATTGAAGGGACTGGTATCATTGCCTGGACACGTTACTTCGTACTTTTATCATTACATGGTCAAAACTCCACGTTAAACCACGATGGTACTCTTATCAGTTGCTTTATCATAGACTCGTGTATGATTTTGTTTTTCCAGGTTAAACCGGTCGTCAAATTGCTCAAGCAAACATTAGTTGGAACAGGGGTGTTGCTAGTATCGTCAGTGATGTTATTCATCTTCGCCACTCCGGTTGAGGACTTCTTCAAAAGCACGTTCACACCGAAGGAGAGCCCATCGGCTGTGGCTCCTGCTTCAAAGATGAACTCAAAGTTCAACATCAAGTACATAAAAGGAGCCATCTCCTATCAATTCTTCATTTTCTTCTCATCTTGCTCTCTCGTCTCCTAAAGTTCTCGCACAAACCTGAATGTTTTGTCGCAGGAAGGAGGAGTTACTGAGATTGCCTGTGGAAGTAAAGACTGAAGACGATCTAGCAGCAGCTGCAGCCGAGGCTGCTGATGGTAGGCCGGTCTATTGCAGAGATCGGTTTTACCGAGCATTGGCCGGTGGACAGTACTGCAAGTGGGAGGATCTAATTAAGTGAAGTAGCCCAAAAAGAAGGGTTAAACACCTATAGTGTACTTTGATTTTTCAAGTTCATTTCTTAAATTCAGTGTACTCGCATTGCAGAAACATGATAACATGACAGCAACTCTCTCTTCCTCATCTTACATAGATACTTAGAGCAGGTATATATTCGAATTCAAGCTGCAAGAGGAGAGAACGATGCTACCGGAAAGCAGATGTGACTCGATATAAGTAGGCTAGCATACCTCATTTGACGAATAATTATGCTTTCAAATCTCAACTCATCTGATGATTGCTTTGGTTCAAGCATGCCATATGAACAGTCAAAGCCGGTGTGGCTACACAAGACAGGCGTGTGTGTTTGATGAAGCCTTCGGTCATTTTTCGACATAGAATTTAGCCATGTTAGCTATTCTGCCTTTGTCGACCGGAACTCGAATCCTTTACTCACACTGACATATAGATTAGGTATTAGCGAATTTCTACTACTCCTTCACATATAGACATGGGCTAAAGATGAGACCGGACCGGACCGGACCGGACCATGTTTCTACATCGTGCCTCCGTTCGAGGTTGTGGTTCTTGACGGATCGGAAGGAGAGGCTCCTTCCTGTTTGCTTCTGATCACTTGATCGGTGAGGGAGAAAAAAATTCAATCGCGCTAGACACTATCACCCTGCTGAAAAGGCCGAGAAAGTCATGGACTCGAGCGGTAATGCACAACTGCCGTTGCCACTACGAAAGAGTCTCTTGTTTCTGGGAGGAAAACGGGGAAATGTTTTGTAAACCTCCATACCGTGTCGCACGTAACCTACCGATCGCCTTATTCGCGTGACTTCTAAAGTCCCACATCGGACAAGAAAAACCATCTCTAATGGATTTCTCACTTTGAGTACGCACCTTTTTCTTTTTTCTTTTTGTTTTTGGGGGCTGGCTTCGGAGTATAATCCCGCTATTTTTCTACAGTTGCTTTTGTGACTCCTTCTGCTGCAGAGCCTCTGTGCTGTCGATTTTCTTCCCCCACCAAGTATGCTTATCTAATGGGATGGGAATGAAAATTGTCCAAAAAGTTCTCGACATATTGTCTGGCGACCAATTTAATTATAGATATTTAAATTGTGTTAATTAATTTTTAAATATTTTAACAATTTAACAATTTAATTCTAAATCTTTTAATTGTGTTGATTTAACCTTAAACCTTTTGAGATTTTGTCAATTTAATCATAAATTCATTATTTGGATAATTGGCCGAAAGAATTACATTGACAAATCGTCAAAATTTTTATGGATAAATTGACAAATAATTAAAAGTTTTAGAACAAAATTAATAGAATTAAAAGGTTTATGACTAAATCGGTTATCGTATAATAGGTTTAGAACTTTTAGATAATTTATCCTCATTTCGTGGCCCGATCCAAGTGAATCGTGTCGGATTGTATGAGCCACAAGGATTTGTTTGAAAGCCAACTTCTCATTTAAAATACTGGCTCATTTCTTCCTTATTTACCTCAATCACCCATTTGCCTCGGTGGACGTACTCGGCAGAGCATCTTCTATATTAATTCCACATATGTTATCCTCGTGAACCCTTTGTTGAACACATTCGAAGTAGACAACTACCCGTGGTTTGGCAACACCTTTCCATTTAAAAAAGAAAATTAGGAAAAAGCCCCCCCTAATTGTAGAAAAATCTTGGCATGTTACTTGTTTTTATTATAATTATCATTATCATTATTATCATTATCATTATCATTATTAATTTCGTAAAGTCGAAGGACTTCAAACCCTTTTTAGGATTCCTTTTGGTTTTTGCCCCTTTAGTTAGGCAGTTGGGTGGCGGGTTGCTGGCGCGAAAGGACACTTTTCCTTTCTCGCGTGAAACTCTTGAGGTCACTTCAAAAAATGCACACGAAAAAGAAAATAAAAATAAATTTAAAAGAAGAAAGGAAAGGGACTCTCGCCTCGTAATGACCAACAAGAAAAGTTCCATAGATATTAATATATACCCGCGATTTTAGTCAACATTTTGGGTGTCGTATTGTTTGACTTAAGAAGAGAAATTTGACCAGGTAAATGCTCCCGTCGACATTTTCCCACTAGGTATAATAATAATAACTAGTGTTGAACCCGTGCCTGCGACACGATGAGAATAGTAAACATGTTGTTATGTAATTAAGTATTGATTAGGGTAAAGAAGAAAGCACATTAACAAAGGAATTCAAAAGATGACAAGCGACTATCGGTATGATTTTTTATTTTTTATTTTAATTCAAGACCATATTAATCTATTATGATGAGATGGAGATTTCCGATTTTCTTTTTTCATTATGTTGCATATAGTCTTTTGTGTCCCTAATTATTATTCGAAATAGTAAGAAAGAAAATTGGTCCCCAATAAATTTTCCTTCTATGACTCGTGTATTTTTTTTTTTTTTTTAAAGCGTGATGAATCCTGATTTCTCGATCTTACCTAATCAACTCATACCTTTTAATTTTATTTTACATAACTGAAAAAGTAACCATCATGGAAGCACAATAAGTGGATCAATTCCTTTGTTACAGGTTGTGATATCCTTTGTCAGTGATAATCTCTATATAATGGTGTGGATATATTTATAATATTTCTTTTTCTTTTCAACCATATTGCTGCTTATAGCAATTAAAAGGAGTCGTCCTAGCGCTATTCTTTCTTTTTTAATTATTGATAAACTTATGTATAAACTGAAAATATTATCAGTGAAACTAAGTTCAAAGGCTCGAGAAAAAGAGGTGATGCATGTAAAGCCCGAGGCAAGGCAAAAGGGAAAAAATACTCCTCCTAGTCTTCGCAATGCAATAGAGAATGCAACTCTGTTCCCGATACTCACTCGTCTTGCTCTCAATTAAGACGTTTCAATAGAATTCACACCCTTAAAATCGGGCTACCACGCGATTCGCCATGAAAATGACATCAAAATTATGTTGTTAGGCGGTGCTTCCGCAACAAATTCAGATCACAAATAAATGTAGATCTTGGTTGGTGTGTGTGCACTCAACAAAGTAGGAGGGGTATCAATTAATTCACTCCACAGGCTGTGACGAAATCCCCATTAAACCTTGATTTAAGGAAATGCTTTCAAGGGCAGCCAAGTCTTATAAGAGTTCCAATGAAGTCATTTCATATGTTTCGAGAGTTACGTGGAAGACAGAATCAATTACAGAGACGAACCAAAGCGTTCGAACATGTATTTTCATAGAGAGTTGCATTCGAATCTCCTTCCTTTTGTTTTTGTCAACCTAACTTAAAAGTGAAGAAAGTAGGGAGAAGCTTCGGAGGTGGAGCTGAACCGGAAGTAAAAGCAAACAGCCGTGCGTCATCACTTACGAGCCTATCTCGTTTTCTTTATTAAAATGTGCATTACAATAGCAATTTCGGACCGGTTCGGCAACTTTATCTATACACAAGCATTAAAATAGCAAGGCATGACACTTGCCAAAGATAAAAGAACCTTTTTTTTATGAGCACAGGTGACTTCGATCTCCGGGGAAAATGGACTCGGTTTGACGAATGACTGAGAATTGTTCTTTTTCGTTTTTATTTTTATGGCGGTTGGGGGTTTGATAAAATAAATATTTCCTTGGTAAGCATGCCAAGGGAGCACGACTTTGCAAAAGATAGGTTAGTGTACATCGCAATTTATAGCCATAATAGGTTGCTATATATTTTAAGGAGAATATAAAAACAGATCACGTCAACTTCTGATCATGTATAATTCAAACTATGATAGGATAGAATAAGGTGGGATTAGAATCCTCTGAAATACTTTGGACTATATAAAATCTCATCATATATAAACTTCGTTCATTTCATGAAAAATAACTTTTAGGACAATATTTTCCGGATTTTCCAGCATTCGTTTTACAAAAAATAAATTAGTCAAGGAAAACATTTTCCACTGATAGAAAAAATACATTCAAAAGTGGGGAAATTAAAAAAAAAAATTCCACTTTTCCATAATTTTCCCACTTCACTTTCTTTCATCAAACACATTTTCATTTTATTTTTATGTTCTCATTTTATTTTTTTACAAAATCAAGTTTTTAATTTTTCTTTTCTTTCTTTTCTTTTCTTCTTCCTCCTTGGCCTTGACTGATCGTTGGCCACAATGGCGACTGGCAACTGACCACAAGCTAGCTCGAGCCTCGCCTAATCTAGCGAAGCCGAGCTCACTCGTGCTCAGGCCTCGCTAGATCTGGCAAGCTAGGCAGGGCTCGAGCCTCACCCGAGGTTGCTAGAGGCTAGTGAGGCTACCTCAAGCAAGGCTTTGCAACCTTGGGTGAGGTTGGAGCCTCGCTCAACTCGTTGGATTTGGTGAGGTTCGAGCTTGTCGACCTTGGGTAAGCTCAGCTTTGCCAGATCAAGCGAGGCCTAAGGTCGTCAATGGCCACCGGTTGCCAACCATTGCTATAGTTGGTGACTAGCTAATAAGGCCAAGGAAGAAGCAAAAAAAAAAATCAATTTAAAAAAAATTAATGAAAATGAGTGCATGCAAGAAAAGATTTTCCTTACTGAATGACGAAAAATATTTTTTGGTTCATTTTTAAATTTCAGCTGAATACTAGAAAATAGGATTATTTTCCTAGAAAATAGCTTCTTCGAAAATAATATCCGAAAACACATTTTTCAAGAAACAAATGGAGCCGTAATGTAATCTAAGATAGGATTAAAAAATCTTGAAAAATATGACATCCGAAATTTTCTATATTTGGTAATAATGATTAGGATGATTTTTCAAGTCTGTAGTTTGAAGTGCGGTGCTTTGAGATTAAATTGATAGATGTTGACATGTATTTTGATACTATAGAGTGATGGTAATAGATTTATCACCATATTAGTTGTAACAAGTGACTAATATGCTCTGAATTACATACTTGTTGATTTTCAATTTTTAAATTTACTGAGTTAAGATTTTTCTAATGTTTAATATCTTTCGCTGATTATTTTAATAGATTCAAAAAATATTTTTCTGATTCACTAATGTTTAAAATGGAAGTTAATTTCTTTGTTTACATATTGATTTACTAGATATCTTGGTAACTTATTAGAATATCTACTTTGGAACCATATCATTGTACACCACTCGTAACTTTTCTATTTGAACATCTCTTTAGCTCATTAATGCTCTTGATAAGCTCAAGTCCTCATTCAAGCATTCTAGAGCCATTTGCTACCTTCTAATTTGACCACATCATCTCTCCTAACTTTGGCCAATTAAAATTCTTGATGACTCATCTATGCATTTCACTTGGCCAAAGAAGCTCTATCTTTTCAAATCAAAATATTTCCTTTTAGCTACTCTTATCAGGCCACTTGTATCTTTTGGATTGAAACACCTATCCCTTTCTTTGCACTCATTTTTTGTTTTTAACCAAAGATCTTCACTACTTTTAAATTTGGTTAGTTATTCTTATATCTTGATAAATATTGGTCTTCTCAATTCATTCCCATTGGTCACATCATTGGAAGGAGCCATGCCACTTGTGATTTTCTAACTTGCAATTAGGTTGCATCGTGATTCCTCAAAATCACCCTTAGTCATCGAAATGCAATTATCTGGCCAGCAATGATGATCACTAGTGGTCGGAGGTGACAACGATCGTGCCGTGGTTAGAAGTCTATCATGGTGGTGGTCCTCGCATGGGTGCCAATGAGTTAATATTCAGATGCGTCACTCCGTCACTCCATCTTTGAAAGATAATGGAATTTGATAAGTTACTTATTAAATTTTTTTATCCCGTTTGAGTTTATCCCATCCCTATTCCAAATTTGTGATCTGAAACTTTATCTGGATTTATCTAGTCCAAAGGAGGTTGCCAAACACTAGATAGGATAATTTGTTGTCCAATCCGAACTACCAAATTGTATATTAGAGTTTCGTATTAGAAAGTTGAATCCAAAAATTTAAACTGTAAGTGGAGAGAGACCATATTTATAGAGGCAGTACATAAACTTCTAGACAAGCGAACATGGATATTCCATAATTTTTTATAGGCTTTACATTGAGTGAAAGTTGGAAAGGCTGTACTAATAAGTGAGACTAGAAACTAGTCAGAAGTGGGCATTATGCATTTCCGATTGTGTTATGATGAATTTCAATGACACCTTCAATCGAGGTATATCTTTGGCATTTTTCGTAGCATGTTTTACAAAAGCAAAAGGGCATTATTCAATTATTATTATTGCGCAACATTATATGAAAAGTCAAAACAATGTTCTATTATTACAATGACCTTTATAAGTCATCATGGTGGTAGTATCCAAGGTGAGAAAATTAGGACATGTGGAGCCGATCGATTTTAAGGACTGTTGTAATGAAAACTCTCCTTTTCCTTTTACTTTTGCTTTTCCTACTTCTTTTTATTCTTTTGCTTAGCTTATCAAATATAGCTTAAAGAGCACTCAAGGGAGCTTATTATTGCTTGCTTGCAATTGTTGTTAGTAGCATATTTCTTCATTGCAATAACTGCCTATTGATTGAGCGAAGCCGCACGCTCGGTTGCTACCAATTTTTGTAGTTGGAAGTTGGAACTGAGTACATGTAATTAAAGCATTAAATTTGCCTATTTGTCCAAAAAGGGTGTCGAATTTGGCAAAGTGTTGGAGCTCGATCAGGAGCACTTGACTTAAGTATTCGAGCAAGATTATACTGTTGACTCTACAAATTAATCGGTCTCAATCAATCAATACTCTTGATGCATGCATTTGACCTAATTACTAGGTGCACATGCATTGCATCCTCTAATTTACATAATATATACGGCTTTGTATCACGAATTACATACATTAGTAGCACCTGACCACATGCAAAGAGATAACGGAACAAAATTTAATGATATAGATATTTTATAAACCTAGAAGAAAAAATTAAAGAAAATTGGTTGTGAGGCATGTGAGTGTTTGGACGGAGAGGCCCGCTACATGGGGTCGTTGGCAAAATATCTTGGGAGTAAATGGGACATAGTGAGGGACCAAATTAGCCATGGATATCTTGAAACCAAGCATTCAAAAAGGGGGATTGCGTGGATGAGTGTTTCGAGACGTTTGTTAAGACATGAGAGGTGGATAAAAAGAGTTTTGACATTGAAAGAATTGTTTCAACACTTTATGAGGAAAAAAATCGTACATTAGAAGTTGCCATATATTGTCATCAATTTACCGAACAAGAAGTGCTTTTGAGGTTTTGTGGGACAAAAGTAAGAAAAAGAAAAGGAAGGATGGGTCCCGTTTCTAGTTGTAACTTTCAAGAGTATGTCGTAATCGATGATCTCACTTACAGGCAATAATTTAACTTTGATGCCCATCACTTGTCAGCACATGTAATTGGTATTTTGCCTGAATAAAATTATAAATTAACTATAGGATTCATAATATTAAATGTTAACATTTACTAATTAACTAATGGAATATTAAAAATACCTCAAACTATGATGGGTAATAGTATCTATATTTAGTAATTATCGTCAACAACAATAATTTAATGTTAATCCTTATATAAGTTATTAAAAATCCTTCAAATGTAGTTTACCTCGAAGTCTTGTAACATTGAGTACAAAAGTTCATGAATTTACATAAAAATTGCAAGCAACATTAATATATCAGGAAAAAAAAAAGAATTCCCTAACGTTAGTAATTCACCTTCATGGTCGTGGCATTCCTTCAATAAATCAAACTCAAAAGCCCGGTGAGTAATCATCCTCATATCTCTTATCTTTCTTAATCAATGGTAACACTATCGATCATATAATTAATCATTTATCTAATTATCTGAAAATTACTATGCTTTTAAGATGATCCGACCGTTGATTTTATTTTTTCGTTCTACTCCAGCGGTTTATGTCGCATGTAGGATCTGTCCTCGTACATTGCTAGACTAGATCACAGAATTCCTAAATCTTTCAAAATATTCAAGAGATGAAGCAAATCACATGGGACGCTGAATTCGAGTGATGCGACAGATCTGAAGGTCTAGAATTCAGTGCGGGCAAAGTCTTCCAGTGGTCTCGTGCCACCGGATCGTCTGGCCAGTCAACTAAACAGGTTCAAACATGCTCATAACTGCGAGCAGAGCAGCGGTGACCTGATTCCTCTCTGCAATTGCGGCTGATGCAGCTGGCCGAAGGAGGAAGACAAAGCGGTTTCAACTTGCGAGGGGCCATCGCCAAAAACACCATTGAATGCTATGTTTTGGTCCTTTTCTGGGGCTCTAGGGTCATTGTCATTGCCCTGTTTCTGTGGCTACTTCCTCTCTAATTTTTGGGTGCATCTTCAATGGAGGGGAGGGGGAAGGGACCCCAACATTGAAAAAAAATTGTGGAAGCATAGAAAAAGAGACATCAACAATGTGGGGCTGCTTACAAATACAAGTGGGGATGAATTTATAAGGTGTAGAGTAAATGAAAGATGGAAATGCTCTTATCTTGCTCGATCCAATTTGTCAATCATTATCGCG
The DNA here is from genome assembly GCA_028830015.1 of Eucalyptus grandis x Eucalyptus urophylla. NCBI lineage: Eukaryota > Viridiplantae > Streptophyta > Magnoliopsida > Myrtales > Myrtaceae > Eucalyptus > Eucalyptus grandis x Eucalyptus urophylla. The sequence goes on along the minus strand of CM054200.1, from coordinate 22,998,249 downwards.
AACTTTTACTTATAAATGTTATTTCAATTCTAGTAATATGTAGCCAACTCTTTAGAAGGTAAATTGAGTTGATCTATCTCCTTAAATTGAGAGGACAACCGTTTCCATAAGGATTTGAGAGGATAGGAAGAACATGAATTAATGGCTTTGCATTCATGGAAACACGTGTTTGTTTATGAGTTTGTTTGCTTTTAATGAAGTGGAGAACCGAATTATGCATGCATCGTGTGCTTAATTCACACACAAATTTGTTTTCTGACTACCCAGTTACCCCCGAATTCGATACCTCGATTTGCATTTCTCATAGCTTTGGGGACTCATGAGAAAAGGGTCTTCAAATTTTCTTCATTGGAATTCACCTTTTATAGAAAATCATCCCTTCTCTTTTTTCTTTTTTTTTTCTTTTTTTTTTTCTAGTTGGGGGGAATGGGAATTACCTTTTTTTCTGTTTGGTAAATATAGGAACGAGTCTGAATCTATCCATCATCTTGCCTCACTGCTAAGAGGACAAAAAGGCAAATCCCCCCTAGATCTATCGACCTCACACAACATTAATCTCACCTAAATAATGACCGATTATTATAATTTTTAATTTTTTTTTGGAGGGCGTTTTCCTCGAACGTACTTCCTTCCAAGAACCTTCTGAAACCCAACTCACTTTTATTTTAAAAAAGAATTATTATGCATGATAAAATAAGGGATAAAAAATCATAAATTGGCAACCAGTTTCTTGATGCTGATTCATAAGGAAGACCTTTATCTATCAGAGCAGGTAAGAAGTAGGCTGGAAATGATGGGGAAGAGAGTCATTTTGTGATTTGCAGACACTTAAAAAAATGCGGCAGGTACAAACCCAGTGGAGTGTCCTATGTTTGTCTAACCTACTGGAGACAAGCAACTAAGAAAGCTTATGGTAGGAAAAAATTTTCATAATGACTTTGATTAGAGTCTACATTAACTTTTAATAAAATGGCTTGAATCCTGATAATCTATATGGATTTTATTCCAAATGTCAGCCACAGAAGAAAGTTCTCTTGCTTGGACCGTCCACGTACCCTGCATATCTTTGCTTGAGCCTATCCCCATTCAGAAATTAAAAATTAAGAATGGTACCATTCAATTATCCACATGGGATGTGTATATTTTAATTGCAGATTCTTGGCTTCTCCACACTTGTTGGGACCATCATCATGGAACCGGTTCTTAAACTTATTATACGGGCGTCAATTTGATCCTAAATTTTGTAATTTTATGATCGTAGTTGTAAACTTTCCTACAAAATTCTAATATTGTTATTCCAGTCAATTGCGGCTGAAAAATCGCCATTGTAATATCCGATTCATTACCGGCCATCCAATTACTTGCTTGGACCATCCAAGTACCTGCATATCTTTGCTTGAGCCTATCCCCATTCAGAAATTAAAAATTAAGAATGGTACCATTCAATTATCCACATGGGATGTGTACATTTTAATTCGAGATTCTTGGCTTCTCCACGCTTGTTGAGACCATCATCACGGAACCGTTCTTAAACTTATTATACAGGCATCAATTTGGTCCTAAATTTTCTAATTTTATGAACGTAGTTGTAAACTTTCCTACAAAATTCTAATATTGTCATTCCAGTCAATTGCGGCTGAAAAATAGCCATTGTAATATCCGATCATTATCGGCCATCCAATTACCTGCTTGGACCATCCAAGTACTTGCATATCTTTGCTTGAGCCTATCCCCATTGAGAAATTAAAAATTAAGAATGGTACCATTCAATTATCCACATGGGATGTGTACATTTTAATTCGAGATTCTTGGCTTCTCCACGCTTGTTGGGACAATCATCACGGAACCGGTTCTTAAACTTATTATACGGGCATCAATTTGGTCCTAAATTTTATAATTTTATGAACGTAGTTGTAAACTTTCCTACAAAATTCTAATATTGTCATTCCAGTCAATTGCGGCTGAAAAATAGCCATTGTAATATCCGATCATTACCGGCCATCCAATTACTTGCTTGGACCATCCAAGTACCTGCATATCTTTGCTTGAGCCTATCCCCATTGAGAAATTAAAAATTAAGAATGGTACCATTCAATTATCCACATGGGATGTTTATATTTTAATTCCAGATTCTTGGCTTCTCCACGCTTGTTGGGACCATCATCACGGAACCGGTTCTTAAACTTATTATACGGGCATCAATTTGGTCCTAAATTTTCTAATTTTATGAACGTAACTGTAAACTTTCCTACAAAATTCTAGTATTGTCATTCCGGTCAATTGCGGCTGAAAAATCGTCATTATAATATCCGATCATTGCCGGCCATCCACTCAAGATGGCATTTTGCATGAACTGCCACGTTAGTGGTTTTTCTACAACAATCAACTGAATATATCACATCAGAATTTCCTGCAAAAGTTTATTACAACATTAACAAAATTGAAAAAACAAGGGCCAAATCACCATGCATGAAATAGATTCATGACTAAATTAGTAATAATCCAAACACTTCGATTTAAATCCGTGCATAGCTTGTATCCAAACTTAGACCACATAAGCAACACTCACTTTTCTTGTCAAAATTGTGAATACTAAAGAAATTCATGCTCCTTTCATCGACCACGATCCTGTATCGTAATTTGATCATCTCTAAATGCGTAACCTCATTGAGTGACTCAAATCTCACGCGAGCATCACTTCCTATGATACAATTGCAAAGCACGCCCTACATACGTAAACGCGATGTGGTCCGAATCCGGAGCACTAATTTCGACATAAGACTTCAGCCTTAAAAAAGGGAGTTGATGGGCCCTCGGCACTTTCTTGTTGTAGCTAAAAGATGAGCACACATCGCATCATCCGTGAGTGTTGACCCCGCATACTAAAACTCGATAGATTCGACCCTTCGCAGCCCTAAACAAAGCTCCTCTAAACTCAAATATTGCCTCGCCATCTCCAGAATCCTATCTATTTTCTTCTTTTCCGATGCATGAATCTCGCGCATCTCTATCAAACCCTCTTTTGCTTTAGCGGCATCAACACCGATCCTTACTCATATTCACACATTAACTTAGACGGACGGCGGCAATTTCGTACCTTGGAATATGATTTTTGGCTCTCTTTATTTTCCTTGAAAGTTTTGTTTTGTTTTCTTCTTTCTGAATCTTGATGGTTGAAGATGACGACGTTGCTAGTCTCCTCGGTCCTACACGATAGAGACTATTTTTTGTTGTGGAAACACAGTTGAAAATTCGATTCTTATCATCAGTTATTTATTCTAAAAATGTCGCGTCGCTAAGGCCATGATAATTGCATTAATCATGTTCCAATAATTTACAGCAACTGCCCTGTCATTTGTTGCATTAGATGGTAATCGCAGTGACTAGTGAAAAAACGTTTGTAGCGCATGAAATAATGAGAAAAATCTAACCCAACGTGAGTCGAATTATGTGTTGTTGTACGATTAATCTAATTTAAATAAATAGGAATGTTGCTCGTGACCTTCATTGAGTTGTTTTTCTTTTTTCTTTTTCTTTTTTGTATTTTTTATGAATGTTAGGATAAGATGGTTGGAGGTTAGAAATTCGAAATATCACCACCAACCGATGGAGGATAATAATGGCTGTAATAACTAGCGACAGACACCCGTGAGCTAGCAAAAGGTGAAAGTCAAGATCTTGCTTAGAATATTGGTATTTGATTAGCGAGTATTTAAAACTTCAGCCATTGCCTCCCTGTAATCAATTTCGTGTACAAATCATATTGGAAACGACACGTAAAATCAATTGACAAAGAGCCTCATATACGAAATAAATATGCGAAATAAATATGGGACGAAAAACTGATTTTGATATCACGTCGGAGTGTAGTTGGAAAGTTTAATTTAATAGATAAAGACATGTTAGATATTTAAATACTTCAATACCTCTTATTTATTATGAGCCATGAGTAAAAAAACATTGTAACGTTGTGGTCCTCGAAAATCCACTTAACAAAGAATGGCCATATTGAAAAATTTAAGCTGAATTACTTACTATAACACCAAAAGTTACCCTGCCTATTAACATCATAAATCTAAGTTCTCGTGTTTATTAGAGAACACGATGCAAATTCAAAAGTCATATCTCTCAATGACTTTGGAGTTAATTGAAATATGTTAACCACTTCATGTTATAATTTATCACATTGGACATCATTGATGTTGTATCTTAACAACTCTCTCTCCCATGCAAACATTTTTGTGTTAGGCCTCCTCTGTAATTCATTCGAAATGGACAGTGGCAATGAAAAAATTATTGACTTTGACACTATTTGTAAAACCATCAAATGAGTGGGTCAAGGCGGGTCAAAAATGGCATAAGCTAAATAAACTCATTTAATTCGTTTTAACCAAATTTCAATGCGATATACTCATACCCAACACACCTCGACTCGACTTAATTTATGTTTATAAGAAAACTCATGTCCAAACTGAAGTGATACTACAAGTGAGCAAGAGCGAGAAAGTGTAAAGAGATAATCATGAAGATACATTGAATCTATGTGAGTTATGTATTCATATAACACTCATGTCATCGAGGGTTTTATCATTCTAAACTTATTCACCGAATATAACACGTGGCGAAGTCAGTAATGTCCGGAACGTATCTATCTCTCGTGTGTAAGATTCTAGAAATATGCTTTAACCTATTTCGACAGTTCTAATTAAAAAGTAAGGGCAAATCTTACCCATCCCGTCCCATCCCGTCCCCAGGAAACCCCTTTGCAATACTAAACCTCGATTGGCGGATGGAGGGCCCCACGCAGCCACGCTTAAGCTTGAGAGAGAAAAGAGATTACCGTCGAGCTTTCTTGCGTGCCATTGATTATAGAGGTTTGGTGCGCTGGTTCGCCACCTCCTCTCGTCTCTCGTCTCTCTCTCTTCCCCTCACCTCCTGCACAAAAGAAGGGAACTAACATGGTTGCAGCAGAGAGAGAAAGAGAAAGAAGAGAGAGAAAACTCCAGGGGGATCTTTAAAGCCTGAGCACGCATGATCAAAGGTCATCCCAGCTGAGCAGCAGAGCACCAGCCCCCGACCCCCCACCCTTTCTCTCTCCTCAAAGCTGTTTCCACCCCGTGCCCCGCCTCGCCCCTTTTGTCCCGGAGCAATCATTCACAGATCCAGACAACTACCCACCGACCGCTCCCCCCCCTCTCTCTCTCCAATCTGTTCAGCCTTTCACACTCCTCACTGGCTCACTCTCTCGCATTCTGCGGTTCTGTATTTCTATATATAGAGTCCCCCTTCTCTGCCCTCATCTTCCTTTCACCGGCAAAGCAATGGAGATTCTCCATCTTCATCGTCTGTTTCTAGTTCTTGCTCTTGTTCTTGGTTCGGGCCTGCCCTGTTTCCGTGCCGATGTGAATGGAAATGGGCAGCAGCAGGAGAGGAGGACCTACATCGTCCACATGGCCAAATCCCAAATGCCGGCGGCCTTCCAGCACCACGCCCACTGGTACGACTCCTCCCTCAAGTCCGTCTCCGGCTCGGCCCAGATGATCTACTCCTACGACACCGTCGTCCACGGCTTCTCCGCCCGGCTGACGGCGGAGGAGGCCGGTTCGCTCGAGGCCCGGCACGGGATCCTCGCGGTGATGCCGGAGCTCCGGTACGAGCTCCACACCACCCGGACCCCCGAGTTCCTGGGGCTCGACAAGAGCAGCTCCCTGCTCCCGGCGTCGGAGTCGGTGAACGAGGTCGTCGTCGGGGTGCTCGACACCGGGGTTTGGCCCGAGAGCAAGAGCTTCGACGACACGGGGCTCGGGGCGGTGCCGAGCGGGTGGCGCGGCGCGTGCGAGTCCGGCACCAACTTCACGGCGGCCAACTGCAACCGCAAGCTCATCGGGGCGCGGTTCTTCTCCAAGGGGTACGAGGCGACGATGGGCCCCATCGACGTCTCGAAGGAGTCGAAGTCGGCGAGGGACGACGACGGGCATGGCACCCACACGGCGTCGACGGCGGCCGGGTCCGCTGTGGACGGCGCCAGCCTCTTCGGGTACGCCCCCGGGACGGCGCGCGGGATGGCCACGCGCGCCCGGGTCGCCGCCTACAAGGTGTGCTGGCTCGGCGGCTGCTTCAGCTCCGACATACTGGCGGCGATGGAGAAGGCCGTCGTCGACGGCGTGAACGTCCTCTCGCTCTCCCTCGGCGGCGGGTCGCCGGACTTCTACCGGGACAGCGTCGCGATCGGCGCGTTCGCGGCGGCGGAGAAGGGCATCTTCGTCTCCTGCTCCGCCGGGAACGCCGGCCCGAGCTCCATGAGCCTCTCCAACGTGGCGCCGTGGATCGCCACCGTGGGCGCGGGCACACTGGATCGGGACTTCCCCGCTTACGTCACCCTCGGCAACGGGAAGAACTTCTCGGGGGTGTCGCTGTACAGCGGGAATTCCAAGGGGACGCTTTTGCCCTTCGTCTACGCCGGTAATGTCAGCAACGCCACCAACGGTAACCTCTGCATGATGGGCACCCTGGACCCGGCGAAGGTCAAGGGCAAAATCGTCCTCTGCGACCGCGGGGTGAACGCCCGGGTCCAGAAGGGTTCGGTCGTGCAGCTCGCCGGCGGCGCCGGGATGGTCCTCGCCAACACCGCCGCGAACGGCGAGGAGCTGGTGGCGGACGCCCACCTCCTCCCCGCCACCGCCGTCGGGGAGAAGTCCGGCGACGCCATCAAGAGCTACCTCTTCTCGGACCCGAACCCGACGGCCACCATTCTCTTCGAGGGGACCAAGGTGGGGATCCAGCCGTCGCCGGTGGTGGCGGCGTTCAGCTCCAGGGGCCCGAACTCCATCACGCCGGCGGTCCTGAAGCCCGACATGATCGCGCCGGGCGTCAACATCCTCGCCGGCTGGACGGGGGGCATCGGCCCGACGGGGCTCGCGGTGGACGACCGCCGCGTCGCGTTCAACATCATCTCCGGGACATCGATGTCGTGCCCGCACGTCAGCGGCCTCGCCGCCCTCCTCAAGGCGGCCCACCCCGACTGGAGCCCCGCCGCCATCAGGTCGGCGCTCATGACCACCGCGTACGTGGCCTACAAGAACGGCGGGAAGCTGCAGGACGTGGCGACGGGGAAGGACTCGACGCCGTTCGACCACGGGGCGGGACACGTGGACCCCGTGTCCGCCCTCAATCCGGGGCTCGTCTACGATCTGACGGTGGAGGATTACCTGGGCTTCCTCTGCGGGCTCAACTACACGTCGTCCCAGATCAACACCCTCGCCCGGAGGAACTACACCTGCGACCCCAGCAAGAGCTACAGCCTGTACGACCTGAACTACCCGTCATTCGCGGCGAGCTTCGACTCGACGAGCGGCGGACCCACCACGATCAAGTACACGAGGACGCTCACCAATGTGGGCGCCGCCACGGGGACGTACAAGGCGACGGCGTCGTCGGGCTCGGCCGGGCTGAAAATTGCGGTCGTGCCGGACACCCTGAGCTTCAGCAAGGCCGGGGAGAAGAAGTCCTTCACGGTGACGGTGACGGGGAGCGCGATGCCGGCGAGCACGAACGCCTTCGGGCAGCTGGAGTGGTCGGACGGGAAGCAGACCGTCCGGAGCCCGATGGCATTCAGCTGGGCTTAGAAGAAGAAAGAGATTTAGGGATTGAATTGGGTCACTCGCTCGAAGAGGAGTGCGTGAAATTCTAGGGAAAGAAAAGATTGGATTGACAAGGAGGCGTGTTCTTTTCTCCAGCAAAATAATATGCGAACCTGAAGCGCTAAGTGTTTCGATGTTTGACTATCCTGTCCGAGGAACCAGAAAGGCATGAAATGTTAGCAAACAGGGGATTTTTTTTCTTTAGCATTTTTCTTTCCGTTAATTTACAGTGTATAGCGTCGTTGACAGCATTATGTATTGGACTGTGCAAGTTCTTTAGCCTTTCGGCATCGAAAGCACTGAAGTTATATGGATGGAGGTGATGGCAATTTGGCATTTGGGCAGCAGCCACGGCCTGCAAAAACAGAGACGGTCGGTCAGATGGAATGCTTGAATAACTGAGTGTCGGGTCGATAACCATCATCGTCATCATCATCGGCCCGGGCAGTAAATAGGGCTAGGCAGAGGGCCTATCCGATAATGCAAGAGCGATAGTGGTGGGCCTGAATGAGTTCAATCGATTTTGGGGGGTGTCCATAAACTAGTAAAGGGAACGGACAAAGTTGGCGCTTTCAAGTACTCGGTGGGGTGTCTGTGCACCTTGAACAGGACGTCGATTCGGATGGTTGTCCTAGAGAAAACCGCTCTCTCTATAACTTTTACGACATAATTCCTTAAAATAACCTATCAAAGTTTAGGTTCACTCTCAACTCTTGGTACGAAATCCCAATTTTAACACTTTCCAAAGCTACCCTAAAATTTTTTTGTCGGAAGGGAAATATAAACTAAAACCGACCTGAACTTTTTTAGTTGGAACATGGAAAATAGTAGTCATAGTTAAAGACCGGTTATGAACCTGAAATATTTTTGTCGGAAGGGAAATATAACCTAAAACCGACCCATACTTTTTTAGTTGGAACATGAAAAGTACTAGTCATAGTTAAAGACTGGTTATGATAAGATAGTGGGACTTTTTCTCTATCCAAGAGATAAGCATGATGGTGCTCTCTGCTCAAAATCTAGATTTAAATGATCATATTTGCACATTTTCTGGAGACATTGGAACTGCCACATGCCTGAAGAGTTCCTGGTACCCATTATTATACATAAGGAAACTGAGAAAGTGGGACTTACTAGGCCGAAAGGATTACCTCTTAGAGCAGAACAAAAAAAAAAAAAAAAACAGTGCAAGTAATAGGAAGATCAAATCCTGGGATGACACGTGGGTCGTGGGTGGCCCATTCGACTCACACGTGTCCCACACGTGGCAAGCCATCCGGCGAGAGAAACGGACAAGGAATGGGACTTCATCCACAGAAAGAAACCTCCATTACAAATGCCATCATTTGCTTCCTATTCCTAGTCCATTATAGAGAGAGAGAGAGAAAGAGAAAGAGGACGAGTCGAAACTCAAAGCAAGAAGAAAAGGGACCTAGATGGAGAAGCAAGAGGCGCATCGTCAGGAGGGAAAGAGAGGCCAGGCCGAAGAGGGGAAGAAGCAGCCGAGCCTGGAGGGGCTCCCGATCAAGGACAGCCCTTACATGCAGTACAAGGACCTGGAGGACTACAAACTCCAAGGCTACGGCGCTCAGGGCCACTTGGAGCCGAAGCCCGGCCGTGGCGCCGGCACCACCGACGCCCCCACCATGCCTGGCAGCGCCGTCTCTTCCGAGGCCGAGCTCGGCCCGGCCGAGGCCACCCATCGTCAGGCAGTCCTCAAGTAGTTGGAACGTCTGTGATCTTTATGTGTTTGTGGAACAGAGAGTGCTAGTGGTTTTCTTTCTTTTGCCACGCTTATGATGATGAATAAACATTCGACATTGTCCATTTCCTCATTAGATAAGCGTTTGGATTTGTCAAATCTTTTGCATGTAGATAAGTGTAACACTAACACCCACAGATGAAACTTGCAACGCCCTCCTCCCCCTCCTTCCCTCTTAGTCTGACCTAGACTTTGACGACGCGCCGCCATCGCCGGCGCTGTCGCTTTATCGTCTTCGAAAGACTCCACCTTCGCCATTGTTGCTCGAAGTCGGTATCTGGTTTGTCCTCTCTCTCTGTCTCTCTCTCTGCTTTACCTCAGAAAAAGCGCGGATGGCCCAAGACGAGATCACAGTAGGGGTTGTGGAGGGCGACGAGCTCAGATCTACTAGGTCTGTTGGGCAGACGGACAGAGAGCGAAGAGGTTTTAGTGCGACGAACGTTAATGTCCGCACTCGACAGGAATGTATACGAACCAATCGTCAGAAATCTAGTTTGAGTGTCCTTGGTGGAGGGAAACGTAACCATGTTCAATCGACCCCTTGAACTAGTGACATTTTCGTAATGCTTGCTTCCACGACTAGCATCTCCTCCTCTAGCCACCACCGGGGTTCGACACCAGTCAGTCAGCTTCATAACCACCGCCGCCACCATCATCTCTCTCTCTCTCTCTCTCTCTCTCTCTCTGCAATCTATTTCGGAACCTAATATTGGAGGCTGCTCGAGGTCGATGATAAGAAGAGCAGAAAGAGATCCCCTTATCCGGTCGATTTTCTTCTTCTGAAGTTTAGGCAAGGAACCTCGGAAGTTATGATCCACGAATTCGAGATGTGTTTTATCATCGAAATACATTTATTTCCACTACAGTACTAAGGTGATTTAGTGCATGTGCATTAATATTCTAGTCTCGTTGGGGTTTGAGTATTTTAAAGACTCATCAGGTGGGTAAATCCGAAACGTTCTTACCAAATTACGGTATCCCAACTCTATGGGAATTCAAATCAGAGCCATTCAAGCATGAATTATCCAAAAAATCAGCTATTTTCAGCTTTGCCCTGAAGGATTTTATTGGAAAATCATAAAAAAGGTTAGATTTAAATTGATCAAATTAAAAAATTTGGCACTAATATGCAGTCATACGATAGGTTTAAGATTCTTTGACACTTTTTCCCAATGAATTTGATTTGTGTTTGTAAAACTGTTGAGGGCTATTTACTTATTTGTTTTGATAATTCGAGGTATGGGAGCAAATATCCGATTACTAAGTTAGGTCTATTATGAATTTAGTGCGATATATCTACGTGGGCATTCGACTACTTCAATGATGTGGCTTTAGGATTTGATGTCGAAATCCTAATAGGTTCGAGATGGAGTTAGCATGGTTTCAAGATAGTTAAAATCGGAGAATTAGACTAGTGAAAATCTGTCTGGTGCTAAGTTCCAAAGTATGCAAGATCAATTCTAGATTCCAAAAATTGGGAAACCATCAAAGTATGCAAGATCAATTCTAGATTTCTAAAATTGGAAAACCTATTTTGATGGGTAAGTTCTAGATTTTAAGTAGGTGAAACCTAAAACCTTAAACTTGGAACTCCAAACGAGTTTTTTGTCTATGTCTTCTCATGATCCTTAGTATTCCATAACTTCTGATGATAAGTATATAATCTGAAATCATTAGTCTGAATTTTCATTTTATGACTAAAATTTTTACTTTATTAATATTTCATACTCTTCACGTGTCTAAATATAAGTTATAGTAAGTGGATTATAATAACAAGTGGTAATTATTAAAAGTAATAATTAATTACAATCGCTTATTAATATTACAAGTGGAATCTAGCTAAATCTTGAAATTGACCTTAGAACCTATGATAAGGTAGATTTTAAGTTCCAAGAGAAACATATATGGAATATGGAACTGCTCACTCCTAGTTTGAGATAGACTTGAAAAATAACAAAAAGTTAACAAGAGGACTTAGAAAGAGGTAAGCCATTCCCAACTCATCCCGCTTCCATCGTTATTAAAGTCCGAAGGTACTTAAATAAAGTCAAAGTATTTGGAGGTACGGTTCCTATCTCATTAGTGATGTATCGATTGTTTAGAAGGAACAACAGTTAAAATATAAATTTTTTTAAGGATGACAATGAAAAAAAATCATTTATTTTATTTTTCTTATAGATAGCATCGAAAGTATAATCGATAAGAAACCTATTGAATCATACCATGTTACTTTTCGGGCCTTCAAGACAAAACTCGACATGGCCTTTCTCTTCATCTTCTGCATCTGGGCTTAGCTTCGGCCTCTTAAATTGCTTAACATGGGCCTTTTCTTTCGCCATTTTATACTTGGGGCCCTGATTAATGCGGGGTTAGAAATAAAAAGACGTTATGCTTTAACACTGCAATCACTTAATTAGGTGAAACTATTTCTTACTTTTCTCTATTCATTAAATGTAGGTGTGAAATCCGTAGAACCACACATCCTTGTCCTTCTTCTTTTATCTTTTTTTGGTCAATCCTACTCTACACCTAATCTACTCTCATTTTCAAACTTTTATCTTACCTCCTTACATGACTATATTATTATGAGAGTGCTTTTTATTATTTTTTTTTGTTGAGAATAATAAAATATCAGGAGTCCGATAATTCAACCCAAGAAATCTCTCCGGGTGCTTGCAAGTATCTATGTTCACTCAAATTGACTGAATATAACGATGTTTCTATTCGGATACTAAGTTTTATGTTGTGTCTAAATTAAGTCCTTGAAAGACTCGATCGATTCCAGTAGGGTTAAATAATGCTCTTCTAGATTGAGGTCCACGATGGTTTCTGTTCAAGTATAGAACCTTTCGCGTTCCAAATTAAGCCCTTACTACACTCAACCGATTCCATTGGGCTTTAAATGGTTCTCTCCTTTTGCTCCGCTGATAAAGTCAAGGATTGTTATTATCATAGACGGAGACATTGGAAGGTGGTGAGAAACGATGAAAAGCAACCGCATGAGAAAAGTCAGCGCTGCTGCACTTCATGAACATTGACAGATACCATCATGCATCAGACGGAGCCGCTCCTTAACCTATTATTTCAAGCTAGGCTCCCCATGATGAATTAGCAGTCAAGTCAGAATTATTTGATCATGCCATCATATCCGACCCTGGTCAGCATTACCCCGTCACCACCTCTCTCTCGCTCTTGCGTCGTCGCGAGGTTTTGCCGACAATCACTTGTGATAATTATCCAATTAGTTATAAGCTAATTATATGAATACTATTTCGAGTCAGTGATTTCCGGTGAATGTTGATTGGAAGCATTATATTAGAATTTCTAACAGAAACTTATGACTAAATTGGAAAATTTTAAAAATTTATAATTAAATTAGCATCCGTATTTAGAATTGATTAGATTATTTCCTCATGACCATGATGGTGACCGTGATTTAGCGATAGGTATAGCAGAGTTGATAGATGGGGTATTTTAAAAGAAAGAAGAGTGAAACTAGGGCTTTTAAGTTGGTAAGAGGCATTTGGGGGGATCGAGTGCAATTTTGTGGGTGAAGTTCCAATAAGGAGTAATTTGGGGTATTATTAGAAAAATCATTATAGTTTTTCTAATTTTTAAAATAGAGGATGTAAAGTGATTAGGTATGTAATAAAGTTGATTATGATTTTAAACTTTCCATTTTTTTCTTCTTTTTCATTTTTGTGTAAGCAAGTCTCCATCCCAAACTTCAAACCTTAAACAATTTAAGGCTTCTAATGAAGGTAATTAACAAATTTATGAGTAAGGGAAAGGTATTTTATGCATACGTTAAATAATTGACATCGGTTACATAGCTAATCAAGCTAAGCATTGACACTATGCTTGGCATTATAGCATGATGGGCTAGCATCGCCTATTGTGTTCGCTAGGGCCATATCATGCTCGTGTGTCCTAAAAGGCCCTTTGGGCCCAAAAGATCTAAGGAGACGGCCTGAAAGGCCATTGGCTAAATAATTCAAATGGGAAAAGGCCCAACATGTAACTGTTGAGTTGGTTGGTCATGTCAAATAAACCAACTCAGCCTATACGCAACTCATATGATGTGGTGTAACCGATCCATCATATTACTCCCAATATGTATCCCAGTCAAAATTTGTGTTTTAATATTGAGTTGCTTGTTGTAAATGGTCAATCTCTCCATTTGCCACATTGGTACAAATTCAATCCATCAGACCAATTTTAGTTAGCCGGCACTAATGTGAACACCGGCTGGCTAGCGAATGTTGAAGTGGCCGCGAAGGTCCCCATGGCCTCGCCAGCCATGGGCAAGGCTGCCTTCACCTGTGGCTAGGCCATGGGCAAGGCCGCGTTCACTTGTGGCTAGGCCATGGTGAGACTAGCCTCACCCATATATGGGCGAAGCTGCCTCCCCTGTGGCCTTGGGTGAGGTTGGGCAAGGGCCGTGAAGCCCTCACTCGACGGCTCACCGGCCACTATGAGAGAAGAAGGCTAAGAGGAAGAAGAGGAAAAAGAAAAGGAAAAGGAAAAATTAATAAAAAAAATTCAAAAAAAAAATTTATTTTAAAATTACCACATCAGCGTTCACTGGCTAGCCAGCACCAGCTGATGTCCACATCATCGTCGCTTGGTCAAAATTGATTAGATGAGTTGAATTGGTACTAATGTGAAAATATTTATGACTAAATTGGTTCAATTGAAAGGTTTATAACGTTTTTGATAGTTTTCCCCATGAAAAGCTATACTTACTTAGAGTGTGTTTCACGAAAAATGATTGATTTGAAAAATATTTTTCTATAATGAATTACCTGTCTTGCTTACAAAATGAACAAGCAAAGCAAAATTTCATCATGTTTAGATATAAATTTTGTCGATATTGAAAACATTATTTATTAGTTAGTCCTATCAAGCAATACAAGTCATTTTCAAGAAAATTATTTTCTACACCATTCATTTCTGCGAAACAAACAGAACTTTAAATGAACTTGTTCGTTCTCTGAAAAGAAAGAAAATACTAATGTGAAATGGTAGAATGTCTTTGGCATCGAGTCTAGGGGTGTGCAATCGGACTGGGTAAACCCGGTTCCTGGACCGGCCCATCTGGAAAATAGGGTCGGGAACCGGTTCCCGTTGAAATCGGTCCGGGAACTGGCTCCCAAAATTCAGAACCAGTTTAAACCAGTTTGGGAACTGGTTTCGAGGGATTACCCACCCGGGAACCGGATCGACCGGACCGGTTTAGGAACCGCTTTGTAAGCCCAACCCAAGAGTCCAAAACCAAAACCCTAATTTGTTCCCCTGTTTCTTTCTTTACCTCTCTCTCCGTCTCTCGCACTCCTTGCATCTCCGAGTACTCCTCGCATCTCCGTCTCTCGCACTCCTCGCAGACTTCAGCGTTTTCCTTCATCTTTCATCTACTTCGAGTAAAAGACCTCTTCTTCGAGCTCGCCTTGGATTGGGGAGGACTAGGCAGGGTCTGAAATCGGCGTTTTCCTTCATCGTTCATGTGTCTTCCTTGCTCGCTTCCATCCATCATCGGCTGGCTCACAGTCGCGCCATCGCTAGCTCTCTGTCGCTCTATTTCATCCATCGCCGGCTTCCTCATCTGTAAGCTCGAGTCCAAGTCCACCATTGGTGTCAAGTTCGCCACCCGCACTCTCACTGTCGACGGCAAGGTCATCAAGGCTCAGATTTGGGACACTACTAGTCAAGAAATGTCTCCCCTTTTCTCCAACTTTTGATTCTTCTTTTTCTTTTTTGAATTCTTGTTGTTCTGTCTCGGATTTGCTTTTCTGTAAATGGGCATTGCATGACGGGCAGTTATTTTCGTCCATGAGTGACTGCATTTCGGTTTTCAGCAGTCCTGACTAGGTTCTGACTTTGAGGCTTCAAAGAAGTTATGGAGGTTCCATTTGTGATTTTTCGATTGGCGGAGATCGGCTCTTCACATTACATAGCGAGGAGAATGTGTTCGATATATGGGATACTCCGCCTACATCAGTTCTATGAGTCCTAGTAGTATCGTTCCGTCTGTTTGGTGATTACAAGTCTTCTGCTATAGATCATAGAGAAAGGATTTACAGTTCTTTTCCCCTTAGGTTAGATGACAGAAATTTTCTTCACAAATTTGAAGTTTGATCCTTTTTTCCCCTTCCTCTTTTGGGTTTAACAGCTCCATATGAGATGGATACCTAACAGCTACATAATTAGATATATCTGAATTGAGTTTGTACAGAACATTGCCTATTGGCAGAGAAATATTGAAGTTGTTTGCCCATTTCTCGGCTTATGCATATGTAAAGGTAGCTACTTTCTTTTCTTTCTCATGGTTGTACCCAACACTAGCTAAGAGCTAACTAAACGTTGCAGAAAATAATGCAAGCTAATATTCTCAATGTTTGGCCCTTGTCGGGCTGTAAGTATACATAATTTAGCATAAGTTCTCAGGTTGACTTTGTCCCTTTCATTAGCATGGTGATACCTAGGAACTTTTCTTTTCTCAATGTTTTGCTGGTTTGAAAGCGTGCATGGTGATACCTAGGAACTTTTGGATAAGAATGAGAGTCATTAGCATTTCGATTGACAATGTTTTTAATCGCTAGTCCTCTCGGTTTTTATGCAAAATAGGTTGTGAGGTTGCTGTACAGAAAATTTTATGCAAAACAAGTTCCAATATAAATAGGTTGACCCTGGAACCGGACCGGAAAAACAGGGTGGGTCGAGTACAGGGTCCAAAAAATGGGAACTGGTTATAACATGGTCGGGTACAGGGTCAAGGTCTAGACCCTACCCACTCTGGACTCGATCACCCCTAATCGAGTCAGACGAAAGACAAAAGAGGGCATCAAACACAAATCAACTTAGTGAACACTGATGTGTGAAAGCAACTTTGGCTAAGGGCGCTTGACTTGGCCTTCTAAGGCTCTTATTTTGACGGGAAAATATTCAATGGTATGAGTGTGCCACGTCATCTGTTGACGTGGTGCGCACATACCACTCGAATCTCGACACGTGTCCTATGGGACCCACTGGAAAATGGAAGGATTGGCTCGGCTTAGCTCGGCTCGTTGGCAGAAGAAAAGATAGGACCCACTCAAAAGATTTCTCTCTCCTCAATTGAATTTTCTACAATTCTCTCTCTCTCTCTCTCTCTCTCTCTCCTTGCATGCAGGAGAACAAACAGAGAATGACTGAGACCTACGTTTCCTTCTCCACGCATCCCACCCCCTCTGCTTCTGCTTTCAGCTTTGGCTCTACCTCCTCAAAAGCCTCGCCAGTCATTTGCCTCTGGCACGTTGGAGCCTTATCACAGTCAGGTCCCGACCCCTTCCGCCTTCGACTATTCCCGCGAAGATCAGGCACAAGGTTTGTGTCCACCTCCAGCTCCGACTCCGCTTCCCTCCCCCAAAAGCCTCGCTGGTCATTTGCCTCTGGCAAGTCGGAGCCTCACCAGTCGTTGTTGGGTCCCAACCCCCTCACCTCCGATTGTTCCCGCGGAGATCGAGCACAAGGTTTGTGTTTGCCTCCGGCTCCGATTATGCTTTCCTCCCCTAAAGCCTCGCCGGTCATTTGCCTCTGGCACCTCGAAGCCTCACCAATCATAGTCGGGTCCCAACCCCCTCCACCTCCGACTATTCCCGCGGAGATTAAGCACAAGGTTTGTGTTCGCGTTGGTCTCTTAGCAACTTCTGAACCTTCGTCTGATTGCGTCCCTCTGACGAACGCCTCATTAGCTCCAACTCTGAGCCGCCACGAGGTTTTTGGACTCTATGTCCTCGAGGTCGATGGTTGGGACTTGAGGCCTTCTTCTCCTCCTCCGCCTCCCCAAAAGCATCACCGGTCATCTGCACATCGCCTCCCAAGAGCCCTATCGATTGCAGTTGGGTCCTGAAGCCCCCTCTACCTCCTGATCACAACTGGGTCCCGAGCTCCCTTTGCCTCCACCTTCGCCTTCAACCATTTCCGATGCAGAGATTGAGGAGAACCCCATCGCTTTGTCGAATTTCAGGATCTCGGACAGCTTGAGGTTAAAGTTGAAGGACAATGGGATTTGACGCTTTTTCCCATTCAGGTCATGAGGTTTGACATCGTCCTTGATGGGACTGATTTGGTCGGCCGTGCCTGCATTGGCCAGGTATGAAAACTTTTTCTTTGAATTCCGTAGGATTGACATGTCGATGGTAGCGTGCTTGGTTGAAATCTACTAATTAACTGACAAATTAGAGAAGTGAATGGCTTGGACGTTGCAGTAATGACAGCGTGTGATGTGGAAAAGGGTCACGAAGCTGATATAAATAAAAAAAGAAGCAGGTTTTATTTGCTCTATGAGTAGTGAATGGTTGATGTATGAGCTTGGTGAATGTTGTTTTAATTAGCGGCACAACAAAACAATTCTGGTGTAGGGTGTAGCACAGTGCAAATGGTTCGTGAAATGTCTTTCGTGCATTTCTGGTCCTAAGTCCCTGTATTTCAGCCCCTGATTGTCATTGTAAAAGACAAATTCCGGTTGATCTTTTCAAGCATTCAAACCTATAGCTGATAATTTGACCAAAAAACCTATAGCTAAATAAATCTTCTAGTTTGTGGCAGAGTCACCTGTACATTAGTTCATTGGTGTTATTTGATATATAAAAATCAAAAGTGCATGAAGACTGTTTGGCTACAGTTGCATTTCAAGTTTTTTAAAGATGATTGACTGCTAGGAACATGAGTTTTCGAATTGTTTCCTCATTTCTGTAGTTGATGGGTTTTAATTTTGTAGCACTGATTATCACCTTGTTCACCATGCGCCCTGTACCAAGGCAAAACTATGGCTTTTGTCTTGCCCATTTTGGAATCTCTTTGCAAATGAAGGAACTGCTTGGTAATCTCTATTTCTTTGCACTTTTTTTTTTTTTATTGCTTCTGCTTTCTCTCCTAGGCCTGCGGAGCCAAGTCTTCCTTAGCTGTGGTTACTGTTGTTACTGCTGGATGGCTCAAGGCTGATGAGATTCACGGATGTAGCTGTGGTACGAGATGGAGTCTCGCCGTTTGGTTGGCTGCTGGCTCGGATCTCCTCACTGCTGGCGCGGATCTCGTGCCTAGTTGCTGTTCAGTGAGGGCAGCGTGTGGGTTGCCATTGTTTGGCTGGCTTGTTGCCTTTTGGATAGTTGGTCTTACTTCTGGCTGCTACCTTGATGGTTTGGTTTAGCTGTGTGGCTTGTTCTGCCATTGTTGGCTGTTCTTTTCTTTCGGCACCCTTCCACTATCTGCCATTGTTGGCTATTCTTTTCTTTCGGCACCCTTCTACTCATTATGCCATTTTCTCATTTTGAGTGCAAGCTTGGTGCCGGTTCGCTTTGTATTTGTTGGTTAAAGCTCAATATAATTATTACTTTCACAAATAATAATAATAATAATAATAATAATAATAATAATAATAATAATAATAATAATAATAATAATAATAATAATAATAATAATAATAATAAATAAATAAATAAATAAATAAATAAATAAATAAATAAAAGAGGAACTTCCCAAAGTGTGCTGATTATGCTTATAGCATTTACTTTCAACTGTGAGGTTGAACATGAAATATTTAAATCGGCTAATCAAAGCATGATTCTAAATAATAATAAAAAAGGAGTGTCTTTGTCTTTTTTCCCATTCTCATAACAAAAAGTGCCCACAACTTTATTGCTATTCCCTGGAATTGACAATGATTTGCTCCAATAACAATAGAAAGCAAAGCCAAGACAACTATAAGATAGCCCAATTTAAAGTTTTCACATTGTTACCCTTCACTTTCCTTTCGATGTTTGGCTTGCAGTTGAGGTTTTCTTTACCTCTCAAATGTATGCAGAAGTTTAAGATTATTATCTATACATTTTGCTAATAGATGAATATGCCTAGCGAGAGGAATCCCGTGGAGCTATTGAGTTTAGATCATGAATATTGTTTTGTTTTTTGAAGGTTCATATTTTTCTCTGTCATTTGTCCTTTAAGCCTAGTTTATCACTTTCAAACAAAAGGCTGAAAGATCATTACAAAGTTAGTTATGGCGGTATATAGCCTAATTCAGCTCAGAAGGTAGTTTTCTCTATGGAGTGAAGTTTGTTCGATGATTGTATGAGTTTCATATCAGTGAATTAATTAGGATTATAGATGAGATATCAACTAAGTTAAAATATAGTTTTTGTTTTAATGTGATTATGTCTAGATCTTTGATTGGAGTTTGTGTTTGATTATAGTTTCAAGTCAAACTATTATAACGTAATATTATATCCCCATCTACTATTTGACAAGTTTACTACAAGACTAGGGGTAGTCTCGAACCCCTATGCAATGTTATTATGTCCATGTAATACATTCCCTACTCATTATTGGTCTTCCAAGCATTACAAGGTACATTTTTTCTTGAAAATGTTAGGTAATTCATAAATTTTTGTCTCTCTGCGTCATAATCTAACCTTTGGATGCGATCAGTTGAGCCCTTTATGATGGAGTCCTTCTTTCAGAGTTCAACTAGAATACATGAGGATAAAATGGATTTTAGAGTTGTCATTTAAGCCTTTCTAGGAAATGTCTAAAATGTTTCACAATTTCTAATCTGACTTTGGTTTCTATATATACCTGATGATGCTTATTTATTGCTGAACAAGTTCTCAGAGCATAGGAAATAAGTTTGTGAAACAAGAAAGGGAAGAGATTCTCATGAAGGTCGCATCCCCTCTTGATCGTGAAGATTAATGTGCACTTGACTTTGCACATATGTCATAGAAGAGACCAATGCCTTGTTTTACTCAATTATGTTGTTGTTTATAAGTGCCCGTGTTTTAGTCTAGACAACGATTACCTTATAAGATGTTCTTCCAATAATTATTGAATGCTGTTAAGCACTTTCGGAATATGAATATGGTAGCTTACCCCTCCTAGTTTGTCATGGTTGATTTGTAATTGGTGTTATTTTGTCCATGTAATGCATTCCCTACTTATTATTGGTCTTTCAAGCATTGTAAGGTACAATTTTAAATCAAACATGCCCTGCACCTTATATTTTTTCTAGTTGGTATTGGCTATTTTGGTGCATTTTGAATCAATAGATCTTGTTTTATTTTGGTTGCATTTACAGGAGCTTCCATGTAACCGAACAATTTTTATCTGCAAATGGCTTTGTGCAATTTCTTGTAGTTGCTTTGGAGAGACAAGATTGAGAATGCTGCGTTGGCATCGAGAATTTTCGTTGTGCTCATTGCTTTAGTACTCTATTTTAGGATAAACGCAAAAGTCTCGATTTTTTATGATTGCGGTTGTTATTGTTATTGATGCATAAGTTTTAAATGAGAAAACCTTGGGGCTTTTGCATTTACCTTTGTTCTTGGAGTGCACCCAACCTTTTCAACAATCTAGTTCCTATAATGCCATGTTCTTGGTAAGGTTGAATAGTGCTCCTGCTATTAGCAATTTGGACTGATTATTGTTGTTTCTATTTTTATTTCATTTCAATTTTTAGTTATTATTTGCTAATGATAATTGTTTATGTTATCAGAATGTTTTGGCTAGAAGGTTTTTGCAAGTGATTATGAGGTTGTAACTATAAAGAACCCAATGTCGGTGGACACCAAAACTTGTGTTTGACATTTACTTTTAGTAAAAGTCGAACTATTCTCAGGCGAAATGGATATGACTTCATCTTTTTAGAATTACATTTATATTTACTTCATTTTTCTTCTTTAAATGATTATATATTTTCCTCAAATTGTAGAGGCTTCAAAGGATAATATCATTGCACACAACGTTAATGAAGAATTTGAATTCACAATTGGTATGGTGTTTTCTAATGAGAATGAAGCCTATGATACATATAATGCATATGCAATTTGCAAAGGATTTGGAGTGCGAAAAAGACAAAAAAACGAACAATAGTAAATGAGTACTACGAATATGCACATTTGTATGTAATTGTGAAGGACACTCTCCACCAATTCCACCTTATGAACAAAGAAATATTTATAAGACAATAAAGAGAACCGGATGTCAGGCTTGCATTAAATTTAAAATAAAAAAATGGAGTCTAGGAAGTTATTAAGTTTGAAGGTGTTCATAATCATCATTTCATTGATGATAAGCTAAAACACCTTATACGCTCATATCGACACATTACAGATATTAGTAAAGATATTTTGACTTCTATGATTAGGGCCGGTATAAGGGTTATAAAAGCATATTCCTATTCTGTGATAAAGCGGGTGGGCCAAATAACATTGGTTTTACATTACGTGATTGTCAAAATTTCTTACAATAAAAAAAGAAGGAATCTGATTGATGCAGGTGCTTGTCAAAGACTCATCAACCATTTTAATTACTTATAATCAAATGGAAGTAATTTTTCTTACACATTTCAATTGGATGGGGATTAGAGGCTGACCAATGTTTTTTGGTCTGATGGTATATTTAAGTTGGTCTGATGGTATATTTAAGTTGGACTATGATAGTTTTGGAGATGTAGTAGTGTTTGATACTACTTATCGTACAAATAAATACAATATGATATGTGCGCCTTTTGTTGGCTTGAATCATCACTAGAAAAATGTTATATTTGGTTGTGCATTTTTTATGGATGAAATTATTACTTCTTTTGTTTGGGTATTTCAATCCTTCTTGGAGGCAATGGGTAATAAATCATCCAAAATTATTTTCACCGATCAAGATCATGCTATAGCAAATGCTATTAGAACTGTCTTCCCGAATTCTAATCATCGTTTATGTATATGACATATTGGGAAAAATGTTACACAATATATTGCATATCTTTTTGGAAAGTCAGGTTTTCGTGACAAATATTAGCATAAGCTTTTATATTATTGTAAAATTGAAATTGAAATGGAAACCGCTTGGAAAACTATGTGTCCGGAGTGGGGTTTAGGAGAGAACAAGTGGTTGGATAATTTGTATCACCTGCGTCATAAATGGTGTCTTGCATTTGGCTATGATCTTTTTTTTTTTTTTGCAGGAATTAGATCTACATAAAGAAGTGAGAACACAAATAATATATTTCAAGATATGGCATGTAAGACGATGACTTTATCTGAATTTGTCAGTCATTATGAGAAACAAACTGAAAAAATGTGAAATACTGAAATTGTTGGTGACTTTGAGTGTGCTCGAGGAAAGCCACATTGTGGTTGAAAATAATGGAATTTTGCAACATGCTGCACAATTATATACTTATGTCATTTATAAGAATTTTTAGGCTGAGTTCTTGCATATTTTATCTGAACATGTTCTTCGATAAGAAACTGATGGGCCTTTACATACTTATATCGTGGGAATCGAAAATAGTGAATGAAAGCATATTGTGCATTTTAGTTCAAGTGATTCTACCATTTCTTGTAGTTGCAAGTTATTTAAAATGCAAGGATGGTTATGTGGGCATGCTCTATGCATCTTGACAAATGTTGTGAATGTTACAAGCATTCCATCGCAATATATTTTAAAGAGGTGGACAAAAGTTGCAAAACAAGAGACTTATTGTGAAGATGTTGCACGAAGCTCTCATGACGCGGTTAAATCAAAGACAATGCGTTTGAAGATGTTGATGCGGTTAGCTTTTAGTGTTATGAATGACAATGCCAATCATGATGTAATAGAAGAGCTTGCAATTACAACCTTGTTGCATCTTCGTTCTCAAATCGCAACCAAAATGCAATCTCTAATAGGTAAAAATCATGTTGCTTTCTTGGGGGAGGTGATGAATCTAAATATGTAGAAAATCATGGAATTCGAGTATTTGATCTCCTTCAGAGAAGGACAAAAGGGAAAGTAGAAACTATATATCATGCCTTTTGATTGATAATTTTGAGCCATAATTCGATTTATAATGTTCGCACTCAACAATTCTCTTGGCATGTCAGTAGTTTGATGGCGAAGCTTGCATCGATATGGATTTCGAATTGGAATTTAGCAAGCAGGCATATAACAAGTTCTTCTAGAGCCAGCTAAATTTGGTATGTAGATTCGGGACATTCTTTCGTCTCTGGAATGACTACTCTTATTGATTACCATGTGGGGTTGGAAAGCAAGTGCATTCCTGTATAATGCAAATCTGCTTTAAAATCATTATGCATTTTGGAGATATCGAGCATGAGATACGTGAATGGATGACATCATGTATGTGCATTGACTATGGATTGACATTTGTGTTCAATGCGAACCAAATGCCACACGTGACAAAGTGTTACATTGTGGAAGCCACCTCTTGAACCTCGTTGGGATAAATTGTCAAGCAAAAGAACTCTTCAAGTGCCAAAAGTTGGCACAAATGGACACTTAAGTACCAAAACTTACGTAAGTGACACTTAAGTATCACTTTTTTTTTTTTTTTTTTTTTTTTTTTTTTTTTTTAATGAAAAATGGGACACTTGAGTGCCACATCTGGTGATTCTTGCCGAAAATCCCACGTGACATTTTTTTTTATTAATTTTTTTGCTTACGTGGCTCGCCGAAAGAATGACTCAACAAACCACACATCAAAACGACGTCGTTTTGACACTGTTTAGCCACATCAGCATGCAAAATGACGTTATTTTGCGAGCAGCTTGCCGAAAAATTGCCACATCAGCATTTTGGCCGGATTTTCTCGCCGGTGGCACTTAAGTGATCCATTTTGCTCCGATTTTAGCACTTAAGTGTCACTTTCATAACTTTTGACACTTAAGTGTTCCTTTGTGCCAACTTTTGGCACTCCAAGGATCCGAGTGTCTAAATTGTCACATGGTGGAGCCACCTCTAACTTTAGAATCCTATTATAGTGTTATCACTTGTGTACATCAACATGTTTAGCTATATAATATTGTTCTAGCAAATTCGCTCAATGTAAGTTGACTTCTGTCAAGCGATTGGGAAAACAAATAACAAGCTTACTTTCTAATTCTAGCTTGGCTCTATGAAGTGATTAAACTATCCATAAACTATTTTTCCAAAGATGGCTTCGATGGTGTGCGTGTATGTGTGCTAGCTCCTGGAAGCAATGAATGAAATGAATTGACAGAGACCGATCTAAATGACAAGAATAACAAATTGCTTAGAAATTAAAGTGGAAGTGCTGCAAGGAATAAAGGAAAGCAAAGCAAAGAACACTAAACTCAAAGGAAAGAGTCGATTGAAATAAATTGAAAACGAGATTACTAGGACATTAACATTGCTGGAATTGAAATTAATCACAGTTTGTGCAAATGACAGCTCGAATGGAGACAATGACATGAACGTTACAATGATACTCGAAGGGAAATCAGCATAATTTTGGCAGGGTTTCGGTGTAATTTGAACATATCTTCTTCCTCTGCATCTCTTCTATTTTTTGTAAGTCTTAAATTCCCTTTGATTATTACTAAGTCGATGATCATTTCTTAACTAAACTACTTTCATACATCCATAATTTCCTACCTCAACTGCCTTCATATATCCATGATTTCCCAACCTAACTAATTTCCGATTCCTGAGCATTTCTCATCAACTACTTTGTCTCGTTCTAGCTTGGTGAAGTTTATAACCGTTTCTGCTTCTTTTGAATTCGAAGTAAGTCGAAGACTCTCTTTCTCAAACTTCGGCGGAATGGTCTTTCGTGAGCATAAAAACGAAATTGAACTTGATACAGCTTGGCTTGTGATCTTTTACTACCAGCATATTTTTGACTTATTGTTATTATTAGACGACAATTCAGTCACACAACCAAAGCACAAAGTAAACCGAAGCACCAAGGGAAAAATGAAATCTCTGTCATCAAAGGATGAACCATCAATTCGCAATATATGATCAGCAGGCCATCACGTTGAACGATAACATCCAAATCACTCCATCCAATCTCAGATTGATCAACGACAAAGACAAATTCGTTATTATCATTTGTAAGGCAAAACGTCGAACAGGCGGTGATCACTAAGGGCTAGGTGTTCTGCAAATAGGAATTCCCATCAATTGGCAAGGAATATAACATGAGAAATCCCTCTAACAAATTGCTAGAGCGGAATCAACGAATTCGAGACCAAATAATGGACAAGAATTCGAGATAACAATTTGAAGTTCTCGGCAAAAGGGCAATACAGAACAATCGTATGATTGACTCTCGATGAATTGACCGCGTCCTACTTTGGGGGAGATCCGATTTGAATGGTTACCTGCTAACGAATCGATTCAACGATGAAATTGCTCGATGAAGATATTCAGCTGCAACTGGCTTCGACCGCGGGCGTACACACTGGATTTGGTCCAAAGCGTTGAAGATAAGAGAGAGAGAGAGAGAGAGAGAGAGAGAGAGAGAGAGATTCTCGGTCTGGGCATGGTTCCTGCTTCGCTCGGTTCCTTAGCCTCTCCCGCACGTACCAAGCGAGGAAAGAGCATGAGAGAAGTTTCGATCGGTGGTGATGAGCGTCCGTTCTCTGCTCCGTCAAGGCTGAGGTTGCGGTTACCGGTGAGGGAGATTTGACGGTGGCCGTCACCGATCGAAGATGGTGTAGACGATTGATTGAGGGTGATGGAGCTGAAAGGAAGAGGTGATTGCTCCGAATAGCTAGCTAGAGGAATGGAATGGGCCGGACTAAGGGCCTATTTGGTAACTTGCCAAACAGTGTTTGTTTATGTTCTTTTGTTCCCAGGAGTAGATTATAAATAAAAATGCGTTTGGTAAAATTTTTGTTTCTGGGAACAAATTTATATTTTTTTGTTCTTGGAAGTAGATTTAGAACGGAATCAAGAATAAAAAAAAAGTTGATTCTTTGTTCCCGAGAACAATTTTAGAATCAAGTCAATCTATTTTTTTCTTTTTCCTCTTCTTTCTTCTTGTTCTTCTTCCCTTTCCCTTGTTCTTCAAGTGCCGCCGCCGCCGCCATTGCCGTCTGTCGCCGTCGTCCGCCATCTGCCACTGCCGGTCATTGGAGGCTCGCCAGGCTAGGTGAGGTTCAGCAAGGCTTGGCGAGCTCGCCTAGCCACAGGCAAGGCTTGGCCTCGCCAAATCTAGTGAGGCCAAGCCTCACCGGGGCACCACAAGGTCAGCGTCGCTCGGCCAAGGCGAGTCCGACCTCATGATGGTTGGCAAGGTCAAAACCTGCCGGTGGCTGGGCGAGTTCGGCCTCGCCAGATTTGGGCGAGGTTGCTTGCCTAGCTAAGGCTTGGCCGATGAGGCACGGCCTCGCTGAGGGTCGGTGACGCTCCGGTGAGGTCGCCAGCCCTCATCTGATCGGTCGCTGGTCATCCCAAGGCTGACAACTGGTCACCTTGAAGAAGAAGAAGAAGAAGAAGGGGAGAAAGAAAGGAAAAAAAAATTATTTAAAAAATGAAAAATGATTTAAAGTAGGAATTGAAATTTTGCTATATATAAAATACATATTTAATTTTGTATTTTGGTTTATTATTAATATTTATATTTATAGTTTATTATTTACTATTTAATAAAAAAATTGATTAGTTAATATTTTTATTACTTAATATAAATATAATTAATCAATAAAATTTCTATGATTTGGTAGAATTTTAGAATGGAATAGAATTCTAAATTCGAATTCTTTTGAAATTGAAAATATAATAAAATATAATATGATTTCTTCACTCATAAGAAGACAATTATATTGGTAAGTGGTCCATGTGAATTCAATATCAAATTTACACTCATCTAAAAGATAATTGAAAAAGAATTGGAATAGAAATTTTATGCAGTTACCAAAATACATTTCTATGCTTTTTCTATTTCAGAATCAGAAATTTTGTACAGTTACCAAACGCTTTCTTTTGCTCAGAAATTGTTCCTTGGAATAGAATAAAAAAGAATCATTTTTTTTTATAAGAAATTGTTTCCAAGAACAGAATAGTTACCAAACGAGCTCTAAGTCTCTGAAGCGCTACCGAATCGGAGGGAGGCCTTTTTTTTTATTTGGTTAATTTTTATTCATCCATCGTTTTTTTATTGCCCATTTATTTATTTATTTTTACATACATCACAAAAAATGCACGGTCGATTTGTCGGGTGAAATTCTAGGCATCAACAATTAGTAACATTTTAAAGTAGCTAACTTTATTAATTTAAAATGAGAGTTTACCATTGATATTTTACTAGCGATCGTGTTTTTAGTTGAATAAACTCTACATAATCCAATCATGAGGTTAGTAGTTTTGTGAAATTAATTGACAGATAATCGAGTACATGAAGGTCTGTATATCATATCACTTGAGAGTTAGTTATATATGAGCTTCATACATTTTTTTCTTTTTAGCTAGCTATATAGGTGATAAGTTGTCATAGTTATAGTTTCTTATATACTTTTTACAATTACTTTTGTCATCCGAAGTAGCAATGAATCATCTTGGTCGTTACATCCTCAATCACGTCCTTCATGTTGTGTATTTTACCAACCATTTTTTCCATGATTTAATGATTTAAATAATATAAAATAAGATAATCTTGACAATAATGTGACTATTTTGCCGGTTTTGGATTCTGCAATAAAATATCTTTCGCTAAGTATTATATTTTGATTTTTATTAAATGAGACTTAGGTTTTGTGCTAATATTGGATAGAGAGAGTCAAATGCTGACAGAGCTATATATCATATGGTTCCCAAAATTATAAAGTCTCTTAATATGAAGTCAAAATCAATGATAATAACTATTGAAAGCCAATCAACAATTTGATCCAAACTTACTTTAACATACTAATGAAAACCTATTAAAATCAAAGTGGTTTGTACAATATCGAAATTGACTCAACAACACTAGATATTAACAAAAGCACCAAGAAAGCGCTACTTTCAAATGGGTTTGAGGATACAACGTTAGAATCTAATTAATAACGCTGGATAGTGAGAATAACACCTAATAAACACATCTTCTAAGTGAATATGAAGACACAACGTCGAAATATAATCATCTAGATGGTGGTAACAACACCTAGTAGACATTGTTCCTATATGGATATGAGGACACAATGTTGGAATCTAATCGATGATGTTGGACGATGGTAACAATACTTAATGGGTATTGCTCCTAGATGGATATGAGGACACAACGTCATAATCTAATCAACGACGCTGGATGGTTGGTTAGTACTAGAATCTAATCGATAGCACTACCTAGGATATAGATACTTGTCGGAATTGAATTTACAATGAAAATCTTAAGCTACAGCTAAATTAGACTAGGCTAAGATAAAAAATGTAAGATGAAATAGTTTTGTGTGTTGTGCGGAGGGCTTCTCTATTGGATTGCCTATGGTATTTATAGGCCAATTTGTGACTATCGATAGTTGGTTGCTTCCTCCTTAAAAGTCACTCCACGTTCAATGATGAACCGCCTTCACATTTGGTTGCTTTATGATTTGTTCAACGATGTTCTCATAGCTTGTTCAACAAGTATCCACCGCTCATTTGATTTTGGCACCCTTTTAAGCATCAACTATTCCCGCCCAAACTTCATTGTCAATTCCATCTAGATGTTATGTTTTCAACAGCATCTCTTGACTTGGACACGTGGCAATCAATTGCTCTATCATCGAATCATGTATCTTTACTTGTAGGTTCATTGAAATCTAGCCTTTAGGCTCTTGAAATCCTTGGCCATCCTTTGTTTCTATGACTACCATGGACTAGGCTAACCTAAACCATAGCCCACACGTGAAAATGAGGGTGATTTCAAAGGCTTTTATGCTTTGTGATCAGCACATGATAGCATGGCTATTTTTAGGTGTCAACAATGATAATATAATTCAATCCATCACTTGACATCACATACAACTTTTATAGTTGATTTGATTATATAATTCTTTCATTTGTTTGGGATCACACATATCACTAACAAAGCAAGCATGTAAAAGCATTTCACATTATTTATAATTACTAGAACTTCATATAAATTTCTAAAAAATTGTAGCATTTTGCATTAAATGCTAAATAATTTAAGATCAAAAGCTAAAGTACAATGAAGGAAGACAAGAAGTATAGCAAAATGGTAATGTCATGTTCACTACAAGCTTAAACTTTCAAATATCAATTTCTTGTGTACATGCAACGCTTTGATATTTGCCATGCTGGAGAAACTTGAGCCAGACATGATGCCCTCTTCTAATTCTAAGGCTAAATCGTAGATAACTCTTGTCAAATTGACCAAAATCAACTCCTCCCTCTAACACTCCCTATAGTGCATTTGGTTTGAGAATCTGAATCCACACGTGATTCGAGTCAAATGAACCAAGAGGCTCCTAATAGCTCATTCTGCCTTTGGCTGTGAACAAGTGGCATTGTGTTGAAAGATAATTTCCTTCTTTTCCATTTTTTACACTGAAACAACACAAAGAACCAATGTTGTAAACTTGTAGTACAAGTCATGTGAAGCCAACAATGGAACTATCTTCAACAAGAACGAACTCCTTTGGCATCTCTCCTCGAAGGCGAACATTTTGGTAATAAGGAGGAATTTGGGAATAACAATGCTTCTGTTATATGTGGGCATATTGTTCAAAGTATGCGAGTTTGTAGTTAGTTCAAGAAGAGTTTGATTTTGAGCACATTCCTAGTAATTCAACCGCAACTAGAGCTCTATAATAATTAGACATATTATCCTTGGTTTGTATTATATACATTACTCATGCAATAGAAATCATTCCCTTGTCAATTTTGTAGTCACCCCTAATATTAAATTAGACATATTGATCCTTGGTTCCATGAGATAAGTATACCTAGCCGTATAATAAACTTTCTTATTGAATACTTTGATAGAGTTCTGATTTACAATAATTGATATAGTTATTAGCCATGTATTTAAGGTCTATCTTGTGATTATGTTTAATCATTTTGTATTATGAATGAGCAGAATTTTAACGACAAATACATGACGCATTATTTTGAAATCTTTTATGAGTTTTTTAAATTTTTATGAATTTTTCTGGATTCTTAATTTGTTATATTTTTTAGTTTATTATTATTATTATTATTATTTATTGTTTATATTTTTTTAATTCAGACTAGCACTTCGGGCTGGCTCTGATCTCGCGGGTCTGGGCCGAGGACACAAATGGGCTCATTCAAAACAAGCCCATTCGAATAGAAAATGACCAAGCCACTTTCGTTGAAATTAAAAAGCACTAAGCCAATCTTGCTAAAAAATAAATAAATTCAGCCCAAGCACCTCTAAGACTAAGACCAGCCCGAATCGACTAAAACCACTTAGGTCCAAGATCCATCAAATAACCCACGCCGAGCCTAAATCCACACGACCCATTCACGCTTCCTTCCTCTTTTCTCATCTAATTTTCTTCCTTTTTATTTTAATTTTTAATTTTTTTTCTCTCCCTTTTTTTTTTTTAAATTTTTAAATTTTTAAATTTTCCATTTCTCTTCCCTTCCCTTGTGCATCACCTTCTTCCCGAGAACGACTTTTTCCTTGCGACCTCCTTTACAACCTAATCCCACCATTTTCCGATAAGCCCTAGCCGGCGCTCAGGCCATCGCCGAGCCACCACCCGGCGTCGGTCGTTCAGTCCGACAACGCCAGTCACTGCCAGCCATCACTTGGTCGCCGGTCGCCCGTCCCTCGCGGGTCATAACCGAACCTCAACGGCGACTTTAATGTCACCGAAACTTGTAATACAAAACCGCATCCACTCTAACAGAACAAGCACACAAATGGAGTGGATAGCAAACTAACTACGGCGGCCTCTAACCGCGGGCTTCTCCTGCTAAAGGAATGGCATCTCCGGCGAAGCGTTCACGGCCAGACTCGGACGATGAGAAATATGCCACAAAAAAAAAAAAAAAAAATCAAAGAAAACGCCGATTCAGTCTCCGTTTAATGATTCCATAACGAATAGAGCACGAAAAAAAATAACATTTCGAGAATCTCGCTAAAATAGAATTCGATTTTTCATTGAGACATTCCGTCGAACAGTTCATGTGCAGTTCGGAATACCACCTGTAGGTTCGAGAGCTTGCTGCGACAAACGACGACAAGCGAGTCGGCTTCCCCGGGAGGTCGCGAGGGTGATCGAGGCGGACCGCCGACGAGATGAAAGAATTCTCTCCTCTCGGCTTCGGATTTCTCTTCGAAACACCTCCGGCTCCACCGCTCCGAGCCGATCCCCTCTCTCTCTCCCCCGCTCTTTCGTTTCTGCCCCATCCTTACCTTTACAAGAATAATGAATTGGGCTCCTAACGGGAAAGCTCATGGCCCATCCGGCATCCGTCTCCATCTTCTTCGCTGGGCAATCCTCGCTTTGGTTCGAATCGCCGCGACTCTGGTGTTCGAGCGCCGTCTCCCGGTGGCAAATCTCGACCTCGCTCAATCATCACCGGCAGCATTGGTCGTCTTCTCTCCGCAGCGATGGTGCAGAAGCAGCACCGCAAGTCCAACGCTAAGAAACGGCCTCACGTAAGCGATTCCCTTCGCTACTTATGGTTGCAATTTCCATCTATTTAGGCACTCGTGACTGTTGTTTGCTCTTCAATGAGGCGGCGTATCTTGTCTCCCAAGAAATTCGAAAGTTTCAATTGCCGTGATAATCTGTTTGTTGTGGCGAGGCCTCTGAAAGTGAGCTTTGGTGGACGTGCGTTTGGCTAAATTCTTGGTTGGAGTGTGCGTAGGTGGTTGTTTTCGGATTCTGAGCAGACGTGAATGTGGTATGCGTCGATGAACAGGTCAAAAAGCAGGGGAAGCAAGCGGATAACACGCAGTTCCGAGCTCAGCTTGATGCTCTGGGCCAGAAAATTGTCCGGGTGACGGCAGATGGTAATTGCTTTTTCATGTTTGTGTTCCTTGTTAGAAAAGATCACCGACTTGTTCATGATTTTTTATTGAATGTTTCCAGGAATTGGTTTGTTTTGTAAGATAACAGTATTACTCTCTGTTGTAGAAGGTTAGTGGTATGCTCACATGCATCGCATTTTATGTTACATCGGTTCCGGATTGCTATCATCAATGTGCTAGCAATTCCTTTGTTGGAAAAACTCTTGCATTTTCTGATGATGTATCATTCTGCTTGAGGCACTGCCATCTGGAAATATATCTCGAAGAAGAGCCCTATTTGTTGGGGAATGTAGCTCTTCTACCTAAGTCTCGAGGATATTAGATTGTCGCTTCCGAAATCCAACTAAGTTACTTTGTAAAATTTCATAACTATTGTACAACGTCCAAGACAAACAAACCATGTGCCTCATTCCTTTTTTCATTCCAAGTATTTGAATGATCCATCCTCCAGGTAATCTTACTGCCTTATATGGAGCTTTTGTTTATAAAAATGCCTTTGCTATGGTTGGAATTTCCATAGTTGTCCACTCTTGTTAATCAGGGCGCTTGCAGATCAGTTGGAAGGCAATGAAGATGAACATGGGAAGTGCCGGAATATGGTTGTTCAGTACATATTGGTATGTGGAGTGCAGATTTCTCTTTTTCAAGCTGTAGGAATTATGTTTGCAGGGGTTTTTTCTTCCATGGTGATGTCGTCCTCATTTGTATTAGTGCTCAGTGGTCCTAATTTGAACTTTATTTGGTGCATTTTGTTCTTGAAACTTTTCTGTAAGTATTGATGGATCTCACACTTATATAGACACTGAAATAGCACGCCTTTGGAAGAAAAAACCAAATTAAAATGGGTATCATACATTGAAGCATACGTTTCTGCTGCCAATGGTTATTCCTGATGATATTCAGCTCACAGTCACAGTTGCATAGAGCTATACCAACACAACGATCACCTGAGCAATTTGACATCCTTATTTTACTAGAGAGGAAAACCTTATGAGTGTTAATTGTGATTTGGATGGTGTATCTTGGCCTAAACTGATTGGTGCAGGAGGAAGCTGGACATTATAGTTACCCGTATTGTTCTAGCCTACAGGGGGATAAATTACTGGCTAAGCATATGTGGTAGGAGACTGAAATGTCACTTTAGCTTTTGTTTCTTCAATAAATTATTTTATTGAAATTCCCATGCATAATCCTTCAATGAATGGCATCCCTGGGTATTCTAAGTTAATATGGATTGGATCTGTCTAGGTAGCCATCATGACTTTGGATTGTCACGAGGGTCATGAAATCTAGTGGATATATGATATTCCACACTTTACTATCCTCAATAAGTGTCATCATGTGAAGCCAGTAAGCATAAAAAATGTGTGTTGTGCCATTATTGTTTTGTGGATAGGGAAAATCTTATAGTCTTTTTGTACTGATGGCGTTTCATTATTTGAACTTATATATTTTGCTTTGCTTTATTAGATCTTATCATGATGAGGAACATTACAACAGTGTGAGGTTGAAGGAAGACACCGGAGATGGGCCAGCTAGGCCAATTACAATCAAGGTTTCTACTGGAATCTAATTTTAGTTTACTAAGTAGGGAAGTTGGATAAATTTGTGAATTTAAGTATGTGATTTGATAATTTCTTTTGCTGAAAGACCAATTCTAATCTCTCGTTGTCGTCTTGCCAAGCAAAAGCTGGGTCAAACAAGTCTAAATCAGGAGCTGGTAAGGATATTACTGATGCAGGATCCATCAAGCTAGTCATGGCTGGAAGTGGTTGTGAGAACATTGAGAAAGTTGAGCAGGTTATGTCCTCTCTTCTTCTGCTTGCTTGTTTGCATTAAATGCTTTTCTCTCATTTGCTGGGTGTCTAGAAATAGAATGCAATGTTTTGGACCTTTTTCTGACTTCTGTGTGATATGTGATACTTTTACCGACAGTGCTGCAAATTTACGGGGATGTTGATGCCACCATGGAGTATTTGATAGCAGAAAAAGGCAATGAAGATTTTTCAAAGGAAACTGTCCAGTCTCCCTGCGATCGGATGCTTTTCATGGTAATGGCTGGTCAGTTTTTATCTCTCTAGATTTTCTTTAATAATTTAACTTCGTAGTTTTGGAGATACCGCGTTGACCTTCACGAGAAGCTTGTTTGGTGTCATTTTGATGCAACTGGTCAACCATGGATTTTTGGGTAGTCAAACATGCTACACCCAAAACTATTTCATAATTCTTTGTGGTATTTAGGTGATGATGCCAATGGAAATTCTGAGGAACAGAGAGAGAAACCTGTGGAAGAGACCAATAAAGAAAATCCACCTAGCAATAGCACTAAACGGACTCATGATGATGGCAGTGCCCAGCGAGAAGACAAGGTTTCTGCAAAAGATGATTATGTTACCTCTTTTACTATTTTGGTTTAAGCTCAAACATGAGAACTGTTGGTGATGCACCCCTTCATTTTTATTTGCTTGATTCATCTTGAAATGCAGAAAATTCCAAGAAACAAGGCTTGTCCATGTGGTTCAAAAAAGAAATACAAGTCCTGTTGCGAGTCAGGGACAGGGAAAGTCTCTGCAATTTCCAAGTATTTCTTATTCTCTCAGTGCTTTATATGTCAAGTTATAGTTTAAGCTTGTCCTTTGTTGCTCCTGTTTCCGTGTGATTGGAGTTTATACGTATCTAGAAATTATGGCTTATGTATCCAACATTGTATAATACTCAACTTCAAGTCTGGAATATTTTCTCACTCCTGCGCTTTGTCGAATAATGGGTTCCCTTTGGAAAAAATGTTCATACATGAGTAATATAAATTTATACTTACAAGAACCAAGACAGCACTGAAGATTTCTCCTTATTTATGTCTAAATTTTGTTTTGCAGTGATCAAGCTCTTGAATCTAGATAAGATAGAAAGGAAAAAGAAGCAAGGCAAGAGAGGGTCTGACACATCTGCACTTTATAGTGGATCTAATGGAGGGCCACCTGATATGGGGGCTCTTTGTATCTGATCTTTGGTTAAAGTATGTGCGCCATCATCTATTGAATTTCAGATATTAGTGTGCTGTCTTTCAAATATTTGATTAGACACAATTTCTTTTCCTACTTATATTACCATGAATTTGATGCATGCATCTCTTGTTTGATCTTTGGGATAAGTGCACTTTCAAGTTTTCCACCTCTTGCCAACTTTAGAAAGATCTATAGGTACAAAATTTTCAATGGCATTACTATTTTGGATAGTCTGCTTGTCTAATGCATTTTATACTGACAATTGTAATTTGGAGATTCTTTGTACACATAACTGATGCGCATGCACATAACACCTACCTTGGTAGATTTGTTAGACATTAGCATAGGTGAGTTTGGTGAGCAACCAAAGGGGGAAGGAGATAAGGAAATTCAGTTATTGTTGTCCCAGGGCTAAAACTTTTCATGAATATAAAAGAGACATCACATGAATTTGACAAGTGATGGTTTAATTTCTAAATTGCTTCCAAAGTAATGGTTTTGTTGTAATTGTAGTTTGGGGTTCCCATGAAGATGTCATTGTTTTTCCTTTTATTTATTTGACAAAAAAGGCACAAAGCATTTATGCACACCACTTCTTGTAATTGATAAAAGACGCGTGAGATCCAAAATGCACTTAAGCTCCATCTATAAGGATTGGAATGCAATCCATTTGCAGTTGGAGATGACCTAGATAGTGTGACATCATGATTTTTTAGGTTATGATTTCGATTAGATAAGTTGAGCTTTTTATCGACGCGCCTATAGTGTTTTTCTCTGAGATGACTACTCATGAGATAACTAGCCTATCAAATGAAGCCGTTAAGAGATTTTAACGCAATAGACTTTAGAATTTGACTAGGAATCGATTGTTCGACCGTACTAATCTACAAGAGTCATTATAGCACAATTAAAAATCGATTAGAACCCGGAGATAGGTCGATTCGACTGAGATGTGTGATCAAAGTGTGGGTGATTCCACCTGATTGCCAAATTCTCGTCGATTGGCACTAGACCGATTTTCTATCATTTTGGATACCCTGTGTTCGTATTTGAAATCTCGAAATTTTTACAACTACCGAGAGTCACCAATGTGTCGAAGAGGTACGTGTGGCTCGAAGAAAATCGACCACAAGTTAATTGCACCAAAAATTCTTAAAAGCTATCCGATAGGTTAAATCATGCTAAAATCGCGCCGGATTGAAATTAACCAGGAATTTGAATTTGATTTAAAAAATCGAAAGTTCTGTCATGTCATGAATCATTTTAAAAACGTCGACTCATATTTTGAGGATTTTTTGGCAAATTCAGGATTTTTACGGAAAATCGTTTCAGATGATTCGGAAAATGAGTGGAAATTCAGATTAGTCAATTTGAGGAGATTTTTGGGCTCCTGTGTGAACTACTTGGTAAAGGAAAATTGTGTGGTATTT
This sequence comes from Eucalyptus grandis x Eucalyptus urophylla, assembly GCA_028830015.1. Classification (NCBI taxonomy): domain Eukaryota; kingdom Viridiplantae; phylum Streptophyta; class Magnoliopsida; order Myrtales; family Myrtaceae; genus Eucalyptus; species Eucalyptus grandis x Eucalyptus urophylla. The sequence continues at coordinate 22,961,650 of CM054200.1, read as the reverse complement.
TTCTTCGACAAAATTGAACGTTAACTGGAGAGAATTGTTAAGAAATCGGATTTCGAGAAAAAGGAAATGGAATTCGGAATTTTGGGAAATGACTATTTTCTCTTTCCCTCTCTCTTTCTCTTTATCCTTGTGCAATTTTCTTTCCCCCTTTCTCCTCGAAGCCGACGTCTCTCTCTATCCACACATGTACTTGCCCCTTGACCGACATTCTCTCTTCCCTAAATTCTGTGGACCCAGCTCATCCACGCATTCTTCTCTCTCCTCCCTCTCTATTTGATCACGTTCCCCCCCCCCCCCCCCCCCCCCCCCCCCTTCGGTCTTCAGCTGGATCATGCTAGCTTCGTCAATCCCAATCTCCTTCGATCTTCTCTCTAGCCTCATAGCTTCGTCGGTCCCCTGGCCGTTTCTGCTTCTCCTTATTTTTCATTTTCCCCGCACGTTTCTGCCCCCACCGAACCCCACCAATTTCTCTTCGGCTGCCACCGCTTCACCATTCATCTACGTTGGCCCACCTTCGCAGCCCAGCAGCAACGCTCACACGTCTATTTCTAGCAAGTTCAGCAGCCACAACTCGACTCGATTCATGGTTGTTCCAGTCATGGCCCGCACCCTCGCCCACAGCCGCTAAATCTAGCCCCGCTCAGCCGCGGTCCAACTTCAAAACAAGCAGAAACCAGCCCATTGAGCTGAGGTCAGCAGCCTCTCGAAGTCAGCCTAGCAACCAGCAGAATCCAAGCAGCCCACTCAGCTCAACCGTGGACTTTGCGAGGCCGATTTCAGGCCTGTCCCAGCCACGCTTGGCGGTCCCGCTTTGAAGTTTGTCGATCCTCGTCGCGTTCCCATCATTTTGGTCTAAGCAGATCACAAATCAAGTGAGTTTAACTCACTAATCCTTACTTAGTAATTTAATGACATTTAAGGGTTGATTAATTTAGACTAAATATAGATTAGGTGGATAGTTAGAGTAGATTAACAATTTAATTAACCGTTATTGCATGTTAGGTGGTTAGAGTAGTGTGATTAGAGCCTAGACAAGCTCTAGTATTTATCTAGAGTGGTTCGAAAATTTTCTGAGCCTGTCTCGGCTTTTAATTAGGTTTTTCGGGCCTAAGTTGCTATTTTTAGCATTTAATAATTAAATTCTAAAAATTAGACCGGGATAGTCGGCGATCGGAATTTTATGCTGATTGCAGTGGTATGGTATGTTTATTTAATTGACTATAATTTTGTGCTAATTAAGTGTGATTTGTGATTGTGAGTAATTATCCCAAAATTAATTAATTTCAGTAATTAATTAGAAAATCACCGGGCATCCGTTTACAAACCCAAAAACGAATTTGTGGATTGTTGAAATTAGTGGGATTTTCAAGTGAAAAAATATTATATTTTGGCTAAGGTTGACCATGTACCCACACACGATTATTTTTATTGGGTATGATAAAAATACTGAGCAGTATACCTGGTGAGCAATATACCGGCCAGGATGGTATACTATATCAACCTGTGGACAATATGACAGCCTCTGGTGAGCAGTATCTGGTAGCTTCTGGTGAGTATTATTAGTATACTATATCAATATACCCGGCAGCTTCTGGTGAGCATTATTAATATACTATATCAGTATACCTGGCAGTTTCTAGTGAGCTATACTATCTATTATCAGCTTAGAGTGAGCAATCCTGATTATGATCAGACTTTATAGATAGTATCATTTGAGATGATCGAGGAATGGTCTCGATGACATGGAATCGATTGAGTTGATCGATCGATGGCTCGATCTGATTTAATTGAATGATATGATTTGTGAGTATTTGAATTAAACTGACTTGCAGGAAGGAACTGAGCCCAAGTAAGTCATCTAATTCATGTTTGTGCTCAGGTAGCCCTTGGGACGTGTTTTCTTCCTAGTCGGGGCTTAGGGGATTGAACTTGCTGAGACGTCGTCTCACCCCGTTATGGAATAACATTTTCAGGTTCTCAAAGGGCAAATCCCCCCGAGCGTCATAGTCATCCCATGAGAATTACAAAGCGAGTTTCCAGTTTTCCCGATCTCGGAGTTTTTTGGGTTTACGAGCTAGTCGTAACCATTGTTTGGGTCGAAGAGGTTCCACATCAGGAAATACCTAATTGATTCAGAGCTTGGTTCCGCACCACTCCCTATGGTGTCAGACTAGGTCCCCTTAGGACTTTCGAAATCCCCTCTGTGGTGATTGATGTTGCTTACCCTCCTGATGGCATTGTGGAGGACCCGCCGTCTCGCCCTGACCCTGTGGATTTTGCCGAATCAGCGAACGAGTCGAACTAGCTGATCATAAGACATCTTGTTTTGGAGAGTCGACCTTTTTGTAGACCTTGTAAATATTGGCTAGGAGTGTATGTGAATTAGTCTAATATGTATAAAGGTGTGAATTGGTTTTGAAAAATTGTGGCCATACTTTTCTATCACATCTTGTTATTTGTCTAGGGATTTATTTATTTGCTTCCGCATGTGCATTAAAATGAATGGGTCAGCGATGCGTTCTGAGATATCGCTATTTAATCAACCACCGAGGGATGGGTACGCGCTCGGAGGATCGGGGCGTGACAAATAGTACACATGTGTAACATCCTTGATTTCGACTCTTATTTTGATCTCAAATAATAGGCTAAGAATCAATACGCTGATAGTAGGAATATACCATGAATCGACTCGAGGGTTGGTCATGGGTCGTGAATTGTGGCATGGGACCTTGGATTGGCTGAGATGGACACATGGCACATTGGGCCTTAGCCTTGGAAGACAAGTATGAAATTTGGACTAGTCAAACTCTCTTAGAAAAACAAGTGCGAACAAGTGTGAAACGTATTAAATGAAAATAATGAGTGTAAAGGCTTATGTGTCTCAAGTAATTAATAAAAGGGGGTGACTCATGGCCTGAAAGAATGATAGCAAGTGATCTTGCAAGCCTAGTAGGGCACCACCTCTCATCCATAGACTTGCCACCTTGAGTTTCATACGTTTTGACTTCCCAATTTTTTGAAATTGTTGGACCTTTCTTGTTTTCCAATTTTATAGAGCTCCTCTTTGTTCTTCGAATTTGGAGAAACTTTCTTCATGAAAGTTGTTCAAAACTCTTAAGCTATAACATAATTAAATTTCAGATTTCTCTTAGGTGAAATGGTTGGAATAAAGGCTCAATCAATTACCATATAAAACTTGCCCAGTATAGTGAAAATGGTAATCAGGTTGCTTTCTCAAATTTTAATAAAATCATTCCTTTTGAATTTGGACATGCTTCATTTACAAAAGTTTTAAATGACATCCATATCTACAATATATTAAAATTTCAACGAGTTTTGTGAAGATTTAGATTTTAAAATGAGTCTCTCTCTCCGACTATTAAATTTGCTCGACGGACGAATTTTGGGGTTGTGTTCATTGATTTACTGCTCTTTTCACGGAATGAATTTGGCTTGGATTCCTTCATGAAAAATGTTGCGTAAGGTCTTCTTTATAACATATTAAAATTTTATAATTTTTCAAGCTCGTTTGATAAGATAATGGCACTAATTTTGAAAGTTTCTCAAAACTGTTTTTGCCTTAGAATGGAAGAACCGTACACCCAACTTGGATTGGAAGGAGGTTGCACGCCCAACTTAAGAAGCAAGCCAATCTAAAGTTTTCTTGGTTTGAAAATAAGAATGTATTAAATGCTTTTGGAAGCTAGCTAACTAATAAGCTTAATAACTCACCATACCAAGTGGCAAGAAATGGACTTGCTTCTTGTTGATGTTCTTTGGAATTTTAGCACATTAAGAAGGGGGAATAAATCACACGCTCATATGGTTAACTTGGAGAACAAGTTGTCCAAAGTTCAAGTTTCTTGATGACAAGTCTAAGCCATTAATGACTTTGGAAGCTAGTCATTAATGAAAGAGAGTGACTGAATATCTTAGGTGCCCTTATAAACTTAGGTCATCATGACCCTAATATGAGCCTTGGAAGACAAGTTAGCCAATTCATGAATATTAGATGACTCTTTAGTACAAATGGACCAATGAGAAGAACGCCCTTTTTCCTTAATCATTTCACTAGAACATTAAGGTGCCACATCTCCCATATTGGCTAGGACATATGAGGAAAGATGATTGGGCCACTTGTTAGGGTTATTAAGTGAGGAGAGGTCTATAAATAGGACATTCATCTTCATTTCCACCAACCACCATATAATGCCTCCTCTCCCTCTCCATATCCCTCTCTCAACCACACTCCCTTGTTGTTGCCCTCAAGCGTCGTTTCTCTTGATCAAACCACCACTACTTTATCAGGTAAGTAAAATCTCTAATTCTTCGCTAGGGTGATAGTCCACGCCGTTGAGTTTAGTGGTGTGCTCATCCGTGTAAGCCATGTGTATGTTGTAATTTTCTTTTGTATGGTTTGTTCATGTTTGCATACTTGAGTGTGTTCACGCCCTGGGACAAAGTCAAGGTTCACTCGCTTGGAATCGATGTTAAGTCATGATGGCCTAAGCGGTGATGCCTTAGATCAGTATTGAAGCATGCCGATTCTAAGTCTTGCTTGGTGCGGACATTAGTTTAGGCGTGCGTCTCAAGCCATGAACCAAAAATCGTGCCCGGCATATAATATAACATGATGTTAAGAGCCATGGTACACTCACTTGAATGAGCACGCCTTCCAGCCATGTATGAGTCGACCAAGAAAAAAAGAGTAAGAATCAACTTGTGTGATGCACTTAAAGAGGAAAAAGCGCTTGTCACCACATAGCGTTGGCGATGATGCTTCGATCATTGAACACGATGCCTTGGTTGAGTCATGATGTCTGGGTTTAAATCCGGATACCTAGGATAAGCTAGCCTCGGGATACCTTGGTTAAGCTAGGATGCCTTGGTAAGCTAGCGCCAGAATGTCTCAGTTGAACCGAGATGCCCTGATTGAGTCAAGAAGCCCATCATGAAGCTAGAAGGCTCAGTCAAGCCGAGAGGGGCTGGTCGAGCCAAGACGATGGTAAAAGAATCATTGTGTATGTGTCGATACATGCATAAGTATGATATATTGATATTTTCATTGACAAGCTGAAGGTAAGCATGCATTAAAGTATACTATAATGGACATCTGCATGTAACTGAGGTGCAGCAATAAGTTTATTATTGACATTGTATTGCGAGTATCGTACCTAATAGATTTTGATGATGAAATATCCTTCTAATAGATAATTAAGGGTTTTATTTACTAAGTTCATGACTCACCCCATTATTTTTCAGAATTGTAGGCATTGAGGAGATGTAGTCTCGCTAGAGGAGTTAAGGTTTACCCCGGTCTTTTGAGCATAGAAGATGTAGTTGTTGTAAATATAATGGTTCGTGATAGAAGTGTTTGTAAACGTAACTAATATAATATTATGTTTGTAAATGTTTATTTTCCTAGCTGCTTGTTGTTGTCTGAGTGTTTTTTGTAACACTTCCACATGTGATTAACGAAAAGATAAAAATAAATGGGAAGACGATGAGCCTGGGATGTCGCAAAAATAATCCTTGTAGCTCGAGACCTTGAGGATGGAATTTGGGTTGATACAATATGCTAGTTCTTCCATCGAAATTGGTGCAAATTTCTAAGATTAAACAAATTTGATTGGCCAATATCTTTGGTTATTTTGGCAAAAAAGTATTATAGATCTTTTGTTGGTTGTCATTAGTTGTTATATCATCATAACATCATTTAGACGAATTAAGTCTCCAAAGCTCCTAAGTGATGGATAGTGTATATAGACCATGAGCACTTGCAAAGTTTTAGCAATAGATTTTTCAATTATCCCATAATAATCCTGAATTTTTTCTTATTGTTTTTGTGGAATTGCATTGTGTTAGATGTGGCTTGTCCAGTCCTCAAGAATCACAACAATCTTGCGGCTTCATCATTGCATACACAAGGGAGTGGGGAGAGAGTTGAATATTGAGCAGGAAACTGATGTTGTAAGAAGTCTACAACTTGAACTTCTCCTGAGAGCAACTTATGAGGTTAGTCATTCTATTTTCTTGGCTTGCCTCAAATATAAATCTTTTTGTTTGTTGCGACTTGATCTCACCGCTCTCGATCCCTCACCATCACGAGGAGAGAAAATGGGGAAAGGTCGGGTTTAGGGGTACTTGATCACGAGAGTTCTCTCATTGCTCACATTCCAAAAGACGTTATCACCTCGCCTTTCAGATCAAGCCTCTCGTGAGTTCCTTCCATGAGATTGTGAGCTCTCCCAAGCTTATACCCCACGTGACAGTAGAGTGTCGTGATCCACACCCACACAGGCAACACACCTTAGAAAAAGGGCCGAATGTGGATATTGGATTTAAAGATACCTTTACCATGATAGCCCTCTCAACAGTATACTTCGCCCATAAGGATGACATCACTTCATCCTTTAGGGTACTCCCATATTGAGTATGCTAAACCATGATGAGTTTCATTGAAACTCATACCCTGCACGATGGGTTTATTTATATGGTCGAGTTATTTATGACAACCTAAAGATAAGACATGAGTCGTCATTACCCTTATTTTGGGGATTGACTAGAATACCTAATCGAGGGTCGAGAGTATTCCCTTGATTCCTATGCAATCAAATATCTAGGTTCAGGGATTTGAGTTACACTAATATTTTTATTAGCGCCCTTTCGTTATCGAAACAATATGTTGTGTTTTCCTTAACGTGTCCATACATTTCTTCTTACATTTTCAGGATCATTAGTCTTAAACTAGGCGATCATGCATGGTTGGTCATTTTCATACTATTCTATTTCTAGAAAAACAAGAAAAGAAAGCAATCAATAGAATTGAAATTACAAAACAGTAAGTAAACAATCAAGGACAGTAATAAACTTACCATGCAATCCTAAAAAATATAAAAGAGAAACACAATTGAAAAAGATAAGAGAAAGAGAGAAAACTCGCAACTCATCGAGTTTTATACAACAAATGGAACCTGAGACATATGTTGGGGAAATGAATAGTAAATGATAATTGTCGTGCTCCGAACCTCGAGCGTACGCACATCCCTCGGTGGTCGATAAAATTGCGACGTCCTAGGACGCGTCGCCGTCCCATTCATTTTATTGCACATATGGAAGCGAATAAACAAATCCCCTAATAGCAAACAACATGGGATAGAAAAACAAGATAACAAATTCACAACCAAAACACGCTTTTATAAATAAACTAGGTTTATATACAAAACTAGTATGTCTACCAAAAAGATCAGCCATAAAAAAAGGAAATTGTCCTACAACCCACTAGTCGAACACATTCACCGATCCTTCGGACTCTACCTCCACAAGCTCTAGGGGCGTCGGGTCCTCCACAACACCATTAGGAGGGTCAGTTGCACCCTCGCCTAGAGCAGTGTCTACCACCACAACTAGGATCTCAAAACCTTGAAGGGGACCGACTCGGTATCCATTAAGGCCGTGGTGAAACCATGCCCTAAATCGATGAGGTACCCTCTGAGGTAGGGCCTCATCGACCTAGACGGTGGTCACCAAGAGCTCAGAGACCCAGTGGCTCCCGGGAACAAGAAAGACAGTACTCAGCTCAGTCACTCTCCGAGGCTAACCATAACGTATTGAAGGGGCCGTAATCAAAGGACCTAAAAAGATTGAGCCCACGATGGGGTGAGACAACGTCTCAGCAAGTTCATCTCCTAAACCTTGACTAGGAATGAAATACGCCATGCACACAATATAGATGACTTATCTCGCCTCAGTTCCCTCCTGCACGTCAGCATGGTTCATATACTCAACCATATATAGTAATAATACTCAATCAATTGGAACGCCACATCTCATTCCTCAAACAACCGCATGGGTCCCGATTTTTAAAGCCAAATCGTTATGACACATCCCACACTGTGTTTCAATTTTTATCGCAGCCCAACGGGCACGACTTACTTAACGTTCGATGGTCTTCTGGCGTAATTAGGCATCGTCTCACCCCCATTGAGCATGACAACATCTACACGAGACGGTAATCCTGAAGGAGCATCAGTCCATAATTTACTGCGACCGGCATTTATTGTCCATGGCATCCTATATAGGGGCATCGTCCACTTGGTTCATTTCAAGGACGAGTTGTCATAAACATTCATGCACCCATCCAATCTTGGCCAAGACATGGTGCTTTGCACTCAAATGTCCCAATTAAAATAATGTACTTGGTCCATTTTTTTCGTATAAAAAACACATAGTAAAATAATCGTGTGTGGGTACATGGTTAATTTGAAATAAAAAAAATTGATATCATTCCTTTTAAAATCTCACTATTTGATATAGTCTTTGAAACCATTTTTGGTGTCAAAACCCGACATCTAGTAATTATAATTAATTATTGAAATTTCGTAATTTTGAACTAAATACTCAAAATCATAATCACCACTCAATTTGCACAAAATAACACTCAATTGCATAAACTAAGTACACCACTACAATCATCATGAAATTCCGGTCACCGGCTATCCCAGTATAATTTTCAAAAAATATTAAATAGTTAAATAAAGGGATAAATGCACCGGAAGTCCTAAAACTTGTCACGAAAGTGCAATTGAGTCCTAAAACTTGCAAAAAATGCAATTGAGTCCTAAAAATTGTTAGAAAAGTGCAATTAAGTCTCTCCGTTAGTTCAGTCCAATTACACAAACATAAAATGCTGAGCTGGCTTATTTTAACAATTTTTCTCTCTTAAGGTAAATAACTTAAAGCCCAAATTCCACGTGAGCAAAACGAGAGCGTTTTGGACATTTACTGATCATCATCATTCTTCTCTTGCACGGAGCCCTCATTCTCTCTTCGTCCTCTCCCCTCTTTGTTTTCCCAAATCCAAGTTCTGAGCCCTAGGTCCTAAGCGAGTTCGTGCGAGCCCTAAATCGAAGCTACGAGTTACCTTCTTTGTCGATCGCGAGTTCATACAAGCCCTAAATCAATGGTCTGAGATATCTTCATCGTCGATCACCGGTCCTTGCGAGTCGTCCCTCCTCGTGGTGTCACGATGGCAAATCGAAGGCTCGCATCAAACCTCTTCTTGTTGCGTGCGAGTCATCCTGCGAAAGTGAGTCCGTGCAAATCGTGAGTCGTGCAAACCCTAAATTGTCATTTCGTTGTGTGGTGGTGCCAAATCGAAGGTCCATGTTCAATCTCATGCATCCACGCCATTTTCCATAATGACTCTACGCTGTTCCCATTTACATGCATCCATTGAACTAAGCCCATTAATATTGTGCTCGAGTTTCTCCTTCTGTTGTTGATCAAGTTTACATATAATTTTTCTATGACTGGCTGTATTCACGAAAGAAATTTTGTCATAAAGCCAAGTTTCACTTGTAAAAGGCCCTAAAAATGTTTCAAGTAGAGTTGACTAGAGAAAAAAAATGAGAGAATTAGAGCTTGAGCATGACGATGTGTAGACGAGGAGAGATGGAGAGAGCAGCATGACTAGAGCAAGTCGTATTGCTAGAGCGAATTTGTGCGAGTTGTTCATTCTCATTTTGTGGTGTCAAATCCCTTCTGATTGTTGCTTCTCTATTTTTTGGAAATTGCAGGTAAGGAAATTGGCAAATATCTTTGTCGAACATTGGCTTCATAGAGGATTGAAATCGACCGGTCACCGAATACTTCGAGATGGCAATGGTTGTGTGAAAGAACCGGCATTCTTGTAAGAATCTATCGTGGATATATAATTCGACATTGTTGCTGGATGGAAATGCAACTTTTTCCATGTAGTGTTTTGTAAAGTGGCAAATCAATGGCTGGCTCTCTCCTTTGCGTAGGTATCACACTTAGCCCTTTTAATCAAAATCAGTTGGTACTGCTTTATTAAGATTAGAAATAATTCTGGTCACCATAATGAATTCATTGCAAAGCCAATTTCAAAACTAAAGTACTATTTATTTTTATCCCTTGCAGGTTCGATGGCCAACAATAAAGCCCCTGTTACCGTTTTCTTTGGAGGTAAATTTCAAGTAGGACCACCATTGGAATACATAGGTGGAAAGGTCAATGTTGTCGAAATTGACTTAAGTGATGGTTCATTGTCTAATGTAACTAGAGTTATTGAGGCTTTGGGTGGGTGCAAAATAGAGAAACTCTATTACAGAGTTCCCAGAAGTAGTATTGTTGAAAATTGTCTTAGATATTTATGGGATGATTCTGCTGTGATAGATCTCTTCAATCATCATCTATATTATGAAATTATTGAACTATATGTGGAGTATGTTGATGATAAAGAGACAACTACTAAGATAGAAAATGAAGGTCTGTATGATGTGGATGTGGAAAGAGTTCATAAGGTGACTAGTAAAGTGTTCGAAAATGTGATTGGTAATCCTAATGATGACATGAATTGGGTTGAAGTTGGTGATGGGGAACTAGATGATAATGAGAATGCTGGTAATGTCTTCGAAAATGTGAGTGGGAATGCTAATGATGGCAAGAATAAGGTTGAGGTTGCTAATCAAGATCAAGATGAGGATGATGATGATACATTTAATTTGGTGGATACGGAACACTCAAGTGATGATGATCATCTTGAACTGATTGAAGCAAGGACAAAGTTAAAGGAATATTCAACTGTACATAGGCTCATGACCGGGGTTAACATTGAACCAGTTGGTACTTCCCAATCAAATGTTAACTTACCAATAGTAACTTGTCCTCAGTCTGTGGATGAATATGGGTATGAAACAGAATACTATAATTCAGATGATGAAGACATTTTTCATTTGAGTTCCAATGATGAGGGTGAAGAGGAGGAGGATGTTGTTCTTTCAAGGAAGGGAAGTAGGTTCCCATCATATATTCGAAATGATACTAATCCAGTATTCGTTGTTGGCATGACATTCGATGATGCAATTGAGTTCAAAGATGCAATTTTGAGGTATTCAGTGGCTGAGTAAAGGGCAATTAAGTACACAAAGAATACTAGCAGATTTGTGAGAGCGAGGTGTGCGCAAACCAATTGTAAGTGGATGATTTATGGCGCTCTTGATAACAACACCGGATCATTTCATTTGAAAAAATATGTGGATGAGCATATATGTAGTATCACTTTTGAGAACAAGAGAGTATCTAGTGCTTACTTAGCCAAACATTTCATGACTCTAATTTCTGCAATGCCTAAAATTAAGGCACTGGAATTGAAGAAACTAGTTAGGGAACAACTAGGGGTGAATGTTACTGTGAGTCAATGTAGGAGAACAAAACTAAAAGTGTTGAAGGCATTGGAAGGCAATTATAGTAAGGAGTATGCACAAATGTGGGACTACTTGATGGAGCTTTACACTGCAAGCCCCGCAAGCATTTTTAAATTGAAAGTTGAAAGGCCATTACCAGATTCTCTTCCATTATTTGATAGGGTTTATATTTGCTTCGACTCTTGCAAGAAAGGGTTTCTAACAGGATGTAGAAAGATCATTGGACTAGATGGATGTTTCTTGAGAGGCTTAATCAAGGGTGAGTTGTTGTGTGCTGTAGGGAGGGATGCTAATAACCAAATGTATCCAGTGGCATGGGGGTAAGAATTGAGAATAAGGACACATGGACATGGTTTATCGACTTGTTGATGTTAGAGCTCGATATGGATAATGGTAGTGGTTGTGCTTTAATAAGTGACCAACAAAAGGTATGTAATACTTTGTTATCACTCATCTTGAAATTGTTTGTGACACTTTACATAATGTTTATTAGTTTTAATATTATTTTTTTTTGTTTTATGTATTTGTCAGGGTCTAATCCCTTCGGTTGCTGAACTTTTACCAAGGGCAGAACACAGGATGTGTGCAAGGCATATATATTCCAATTGGGGTAAAAAATATAAAGGAAAACAATTGATGAAACAGTTCTGGAAATGTGCCAAGAGTACTAATATGGCAGATTTTGAGGTCCATAGACAGAGATTGAAGGAAATGACTCCACGAGGTCATGATGATCTATTCCAAACTGATCCGAAACACTGGTGCAAAGCCTTCTTTGACACCAACATAAAATGCGATGTCGTTGATAATAATCTTTGTGAAGCTTTCAATGGTAGATGTGTTGAAGCTAGGTGCAAAGCCATTGTGAGTATGCTGGAAGATATTAGAATCATGATCATGAATAGAATGCACAGTCAGAGAGATGCATGTGCTAGGTGGAAAAGAAATTATGGTCCAAGAATTATGCATAAGTTACATCAGCATACAACTGCTAGTAGGTATTGTCATTTGATATGGAATGGAGAACAAGGATATGAGATTATGGAAGGTGGTGACAAATATGTGGTTGACTTAAATTTGAAGATTTGTTCTTGCAGAAGTTGGGACGTTAGTGGAATTCCATGTTGTCATGCAATATGTGCAATACATCATAAGCAAAATGATCCAAGTGACTACCTAGCTGAGTGCTTCAGCAAGGATAAATACTTGAGTACTTATCAATTCATGATGCCTACTGTGAGGGGACAAAAGTTTTGGAAAAAAACCAACAAAGATGCTCTTCAACCCCCACCGGTCAAGAAGATGCCTGGAAGGCCAAAAAGGAGCAGAAAAAAGCAACCAATTGAGCTTGTAAAAGGTGACAGAATGACTAAAGAAGGTAGACAAATGACTTGTTCTACTTGCAATATCATTGGACATAACAGCAAGGGATGTCTATTGAAAAAGGTATATCTTCATGTCGATACTAAGTTTATTATCTTAATATGCCGTCAATTAATACTTGTCATGTACTTCTTAGGCCAATGCTCAAGGCAATGAATGTACATCAAGTGCCAATGTCAATGCACCCGGATCTGTGAATAAAAGAGAACAAGTAAGTAATTCTAATCTTGATATGCAATATATAAATACGTCAATGGAACATTTAATGATAATGACCATAAAATTAGGCCAAAGCTAAAGCGACGCCAAGTACAAGTGAAGGAGGATCTAAAGGTCGAGATATTACTTTTTTGGAGGCAAGTGCAGAATGTGGTAGGCAAGCCAATGCTTTAGCTTAGGCTTGTAGCGGGGCCAATGCTTTTGCTGAAGTCACTATTGATCAAAGACAAGGAATTTATTCTGCTCAAGCAAGTGTAATAGCACATGATGGACCTCAAAAAATTCTAGTGAGTAATACCTCAATCCCCATGCACTTATGTGTTGTCATTTATTCTCATGTCAAATGCTTTTTTCCAGTTTAAGAGACCTGCAACTGAAAAGGAAAAGATGCAAGGGCAATCACAACCAAAGAAGAAGAAAATGGTAGGATTTGGTTGTTACACAAACCCTAAGACAAACCTTCAAATTCTCAATGTGAGTAATATTTTAACATTTTATAATGATAAGTGACTATCTCATTGAGCTAAAATATGTCCATTATAATGCAGCCCGGTACTCCTGGTGCAAGATTATTGAGCCTACCAAACAAAGGAGTAATTGCAAGAGCCTTCAATACAAAGGCACCATCACAATCCCAAGTCAACGCACAACCTCAATTTTTAACAAATTTTCCTCAAGAGCATGTTGCTACAAAGACGAAGGCGCCATCACAATCTCAAGCCACTTCCGAACCTCAATCATTAACAAATTTTCCTCGGGAGCATGTTGCTACAAAGGCGAAGGCGCCATCACAGTCTCAAGCCACTTCCCAACCTCAATCATTAACAAATTTTCCTCGAAAGCATGTTGCTACAAAGGCGAAGGTGCCATCACAGCCTCAATCATTAAGAAATTCTTCTCAAAAACATGTTGCTACAAAGGCAAAGGCGCCATCACAGCCTCAAGCTAGTTCCAAGCCTCAGTCATCAACAACTTTTCCTCATAAAAGTGTTGCTATAAAGGCGAAGGCACCATATACAAGGAAAAGCTCTAGACTTTTGAATCAAGTGAAGGCCAAACCTGCAGGACCATCAGAGTTCATAAACTTGGATTAATATATTTTCTACATTTTTTTGTTGAGCAAGCTTGTTTTCGGTAAATTTTGTTTCTATAGATTCCCCATTTATGATGATGTAAATATGGGATTTGGCGTCCCCGTAAGATGATGGAGGAATGATTATTTTAATATCTAAGCAATCAGTTTAGTTGCTTCATTGTAATGTCTCAATCCCCATGCATTTTAGTGGCTTTTAAGTCACGATACACTTAATACTTACTGGCTGTATTTGTTGGCTAAGTGATGCACCACATATTGATCACTAATATAAATATTATGCTAAATATTGATTACTTATGTATCTTTAAGTTACTAGGCATTTAAGGTGCTCATTTAAATGGGTTAGTTTTAGACCTTAAGCTTTATACAAAAACAATTGATATATAAACTTGTAGAATAAGTTCTTTTAAGTAAAAACATATGTGCAGAATGAGTTCTTCCAAACGTGAAGCAACTTAATGGAAATATGATAGGGAGCACCATAAATCTAAATAGCACACATTCATCTCATTAATCCATAACCAGACTTACAAACTTAGAAACGGGGTTCTATGGAAGACTAAGAAACTTCCCACCAAGTCTCATGTTACACATAACCAACACAAAAATACAGCACATGCACAAAACAAATGCCATTTGATACAGCATCTTTTCTTTCTTCACTTATGTGAGTTCCTCCTTCAAACATCTATTCTTCGCCTTTTGAGTCTTAATTTCAGCTAACAATGAGCTCACTTCGACCTCATCACGCCTTGATTGACTTGATTCACAAAATGCTTGATTCCTTTCGAGGAGGTCGACTATCATGTCCCTTACTTGATTTGGTATCTTCGGATCAACCCACATGAAGAAATTGCAGCAACTTGGACTATCGAACTTAGCACATCCATGGAACCTTCTTCCTGCATTTTTCCTTGTCTTTGCTATGAGAATTGGTGATTTAAGACCACAATAGCAAGTTTGCTCCGACTCAACCTCCTTAGAATTTACCCCACTTGATTCAGATGTTGTCGGCCTCAATCTTCTAGTCGCCATTCTTTGATTTAGCAATTGAAGATTCTGACAAACTAACCCCCATAAATCAGAAGAATAGACATAAGTTGACTGATTGAATAGTACCATCAAAAACAAATCTTGTGGAACAATAGAGACCTTGACTCATGCCTCGGCAATCTTTTCATTTGTGTATGCAACAAAGAGATTGCCCAAATTGGAGAAAGCAAATCAAGATTCTAAGAATATTAAAGACTATACATGTACGGTTGGAACAAAGTCTTCAGATTAATATCAAGTAAAGAATGCTTCAATCCCCAGCATGATGGTCAATTAAATAGTAAATTATATATAAAGGTAACCAACATTTCCTACCAATCCAGGCATTTTACACCATAACAATGTTCTCTAGCTGTGTGCATTCTGTTAAATAAATACAAAGAAAGTGTCCAAATAGATTCTAAGTAGCTATCTCTTTTTGGCACCAATCTTTTGGTTTCAGATCATGGACAACCCTAAAAAAAATGCTATATTGAAAAAGTTGCATTTCCATCCGGTAACAATGTCGAATTATATATCCATGACAGATTCTTACAAGAATGCTGGTTCTTTCACACAACCATTGCCATCTCGAAGTATTCGGTGACTAGTTGATTTCAATCCTCTATGAAGCCAATGTTCAACAAAGATATTCACCAATTTCCTTAGAAGCAGCAATGAGAAGGGATTTGACACCACAAAATGAGAATGAACAACTCGCACGGATTCGCTCTAGCAATACGGCTTGCTTTGGTCACGTTGCTCTCTCCATCTCTCCTCATCTACACATCGTCATGCTCAAGCTCTAACTCTCCCACTTTTCTTTCTCTAGTCGACTCTACTCGAAACATTTTCAGGGCCTTTTACAAGTGAAACTTGGTTATATGACGCAATTTCTTTTGTGAATAAAGCAAGTCATAGAAAAATAATATGCAAACTTGATCAACAATAGAAGGAGAAACTTGAGGACAATATTAATGGGCTTATGTTTGTTCAGTGGATGCATGTAATTGGGAATAGCGTAGTCATTCTGGAAAATGACATGGATGCATGAGATTGAACATGGACCTTCGATTTGGCATCACAAAATGAGAATGAACAACTCGCACAAATTCGCTCTAGCAATACGACTTGCTCTAGTCATGCTGCTCTCTCCATCTCTCCTCGTCTACACATCGTCGTGCTCAAGCTCTAACTCTCTCATTTTTCTTTCTCTAGTCGACTCTACTTGAAATATTGTTAGGGCCTTTTACAAGTGAAACTTGGCTTTATGACAGAATTTCTTTCGTGAATACAGCCAGTCATAGAAAAATTATATGTAAACTTGATCAACAACAGAAGGAGAAACTCGAGCACAATATTAATGGGCTTAGTTCAATGGATGCATGTAAATGGGAACAGCGTAGAGTCATTATGGAAAATGGCGTGGATGCATGAGATTGAACACGGACCTTCGATTTGGCACCACCACACAACGAAATGACAATTTAGGGTTTGCACGACTCACGATTTGCACGGACTCTCTTCTGCAGGATGACTCGCATGCAACAAGAAGAGGTTTGATGCGAGCCTTCGATTTGCCATCGCGACACCACGAGGAGGGACGACTCGCAAGGACCGGTGATTGACGATGAAGATATCTCAGACCATTGATTTAGGGCTTGTATGAACTCGCGATCAACAAAGAAGGTAACTCGTAGCTTCGATTTGGGGCTCGCACTAACTCGCTTGGGACTTAGGGCTCAGAACTTGGATTTGGGAAAACAAAGAGGGGAGAGGACGAAGAGAGAATGAGGGCTTCGTGCAAGAGAAGAATGATGTTGATCAGTAAATGTCCAAAACGCACTCGTTTTGCCCACGTGGAATTTGGGCTTTAAGTTATTTGCCTCATAAGAGAGAAAAATTGTTAAAATAAGCCAGCTCAGCATTTTCCGTTTGTGTAATTGGACGGAACTAACGGAGAGACTTAATTGCACTTTTCGGACAAGTTTTAGGACTCAATTGCATTTTTTGCAAGTTTTAGGACTCAATTGCACTTTTGTGACAAGTTTTAGGACTTCTGGTGCATTTATCCCTTAAATAAATTACAAAAATAATTAAATAATGCAATTGAAATACAATAAATGCTAACCTAGGCCGTAAATACTAATCTAACCACTTAAACGGGCCTAGAAAATTAATGCATTTATCTAGATAAATAGCACAACCTCTTTAGCCTCTAATCGATCTATTCTAATCACCTAACATGCATAATTAAGTAATTAATTCACTAATATAAACTAACTAACCACCTAATCCTCACTTAGTTTAAACTAATTATCTACTAAATTTCATTAACTCCATAAGCAGAGCTTAGCAAGTAAACTCACCAGTTTTGCAATCTGGTGAGTTCACGTCGACAGCGATGCAAAGGCGAGCGACAACCAAGCAGGCCTCAAACTGGGGCTAGAAGTCGAAGAGCCCTTTCTGGCTTTTTGCCTCTATCCTTGGGCCAAAAGGGGTTGGTCAGGGCTCAGCTTGGGCTGGAACGAGCCAGGCGGGTGGCAACAGCTGCAAGGGTCGACGGCGGAGACTCCGGCGGCTGGATGGCGGCGACGGAGGCCTGGTTGACGGCAAGCAGGCATGGAACGGCTGGTTAGACTCGCTGGGGACGGCGTGCAACGGCGCGGGATGAGCGAACGCTCGAGCGGCAGGCATGACTCGTAGGCTTACAGCTATTGCTCGAACGGGCATGCATACCGGCTAGGGGCGATCGACGGGCAGGGGGCCCTTTCTCTAGTTCTTCTTGAGCTAAAAAACAACACTAATGGAGAAAACAAGCTCAAGGTAGAAGAAGAAGAAGGCTGCAGCAAGAGGAGGGGACCCATTTGGCCTTAAAGTTTTCATAAATATCCCCTTCTACTCATCACACATGCCCCACCACTTCAACCTTGGCCAGCAGCCTCTTATGTAGCACCCCGAACCCTTCGGCGGTAGCCACAAGCTCTGATGTTACACTCTATTACCCTTTTCTATTTGTACTTAGAACAAGCGTCGTTAATCACAGGCAATTTTTTTTTTTAAAGCAGTCCCAACGCGACTCATAGTGGAAGCAAATTAAGATATCATCGTCTCTCCCCCTACCAACCATGATACAAATACACACCACTAAACATCAGGATTTTTATAAACATGCCACGACACTTCGCTTATATATATATATATATATAACATGATGGGATTCCCTTCGGGTTGGTACAACAAAAGGAAAGGTTAGGACTCAGCCACGTCCAGCCTAAAACCTCAAAACGAAACTATCGACCCTCGACATCATACGAGCATAAACCCCCATCGAAAGTGTCGGTTATCTACATAAAAAAGAAACAGCTCCTACTCATCACGTGCAGGCCTCACACCCAACCTGGTGCATCAGGCGGTGGCGGCGGCAACATCCCTCGCATAGCTCCATCCCGACGAACGTGCACAGAAATGAACTCCTGAATGACAGGACCCTCAGCCAGGCCTATGTCATACATCACTAGACAGCGTACTCGAATAAAAGTCAGTTCGGGAACAGAGGGACAGTCTATCTCAGCACACTCAACCTCTACATCGGATGGTAGATCGTAAAACACACCACGCGTGACGGCAGGAAGCGGCATATTGGCTAATCTGAAATGTTATCCCCAAAAGGGGTGAGTACAACCACTCAGCAGATAGGGAAATCCAATAACAACTCAATGCATCAGGCAGAACATTCATGCATTGCAGGCATTACTTACCTTGAAGCCAGGCACACACTATCATGCATCATCA
Source organism: Eucalyptus grandis x Eucalyptus urophylla (assembly GCA_028830015.1). NCBI lineage: Eukaryota > Viridiplantae > Streptophyta > Magnoliopsida > Myrtales > Myrtaceae > Eucalyptus > Eucalyptus grandis x Eucalyptus urophylla. The sequence continues at coordinate 22,942,897 of CM054200.1, read as the reverse complement.
TATCACGTCACATATCATCATCATCATCATCATCATCATCATCATCATCATGCATATCATATCATATCATATCATATCATAGGTGATCATCATATCACATCACATATCATCATCATCATCATCATCATGCATATCATCATGCATATCATATCATATCATATCATATCATAGGTGATCATCATATCACATCACATATCATCATCATCATCATCACGCATATCATCATGCATATCATATCATGGGTGATCATCATATCACATCACATATCATCATCATCATCATCATGCATATCATATCATGGGTGATCATCATATCACATCACATATCATCATGCATATCATATCATGGGTTAATTTTCATCTTTTATCTTTAAATTTGATCACCACATCACCCACTTCTCATATCATCATTTTCATCATCCCTTCGGGCAAAGACCTCCGACAGGGTTCCCAGCATTCTAGCCATCCCATGGCCACTGGGCTTCCGGCCCCCCACATTCCGGGCATCTCGCATCTCAATTAGCATCATGAGGCATTCCCTTCGGGCAGAAACCTCCGACAGGGCTTCCGGCCTTTACCCTTCTAGCCAGGCATCTCGCACCCCAATCCTGGCATCGCGAGGCATTCCTTTCGGACAAAGACCTCCGACAAGGCTTCCGGCCCCCCACATTCCGGGCATCCTGAATCTCCCAGGGAATTCCGGCAATGCATCTCTGTACATTCCGGCCTCATCCTCCACCATAACCACTTACTCACTTATCATTATCCACATTTATCATTGCTTTGATCTCGTTTAACATGGCATATGATTCACACATGCATCACAATTCATGGTCATACATACACCAATGTCTTATCATACATGCAACAATGCATATTTATTTATAAATAAATTCAATGGAATTCATGGCCAATAAAATAATCCATTTTATTTTATTTTGATTATTTTATTATTATTATTATTTATTTTTATTATCTTATTTATTTATTTCCATAAATAAATATTAAATTCAATATCTATGATTTTCCCAAAATCATAAAATTCAAACAATCATTAATCAACCAATGGAATGACAATTGCATGCAAAATTCATGGCCAACTTGAATTTCACACAATTTCACAATTTCCACTAAATAGCACATAATATTCGGATAACAACCAGAATGCACAGTTTCTGAATAAATTCGATTAAAATACTCATACGGCCTTTCAAAATTACGAAATTTTACAGAGTGATAGCCAAGACATTTTCGCACAACTTTCATGAAGAACTCCAAGCCAGATTTCTTATAGATTATTTTGTACAACCTCACGAAGCTTCTGGAATCCTTACCGCATCGTCCAGAATACACATCTCCGAAATATTAAGGTTTAACCTACCTAATCTATTTAGTTTCCTCTGAAATTTGGATATGTTATGTATCAAGGTGTCCTTTACAAGTTTCATGAAGAGATCTAGGTCAAATAACCAAATTATGGGCACCATTTAAGTCCATGAAGTCTTGGGTGTCTCGGAACACATCACCAGAATCATCGTCTTCAAGAGCTAGCCGATTTACTAGGCTATAATTGTTCATTTCTCTTCAAATTTTATTATGTTGTATTTTAGGATATTACCTACAACTTTCATGAAGACATTGAAGTCATATTTTCATCACAAACCAACATGCAACCAAGAATCCAACAAGAGGTCAGTGAAAACTTCACAGATCTGGGGTCTCCGTAGAATAGGACTTTGACTCCTCAAATCTCCATAATTTTTCACGAAATTTCAGTATGTTATACTAAAAGATGTTAGCTACAACTTCCATGAAGAAATCGAAGCCAAAATCGGACTTCAAACACACATGCAAGCTCAAACAAGTTACTGACTCCTACAACCCGAGTAAGAACAGTCACACGGCTTGAAAACAACCAACCCTTACCTCGGTTTTTCTCACAAATAACACCCAAAATCGAACATGCAAACCATATACACACATGCAAGAGAAGTTAGAGGACTCCACTTGCCTCTAAGATGAACAAACGACGGCGTACGGACGGCGGGACACGGCGGCACACGGCGGCTCCTCCTCGGCTCCACCTCCTTCCTCTCGGTCTCTCCCTCTCTCTCGCGATTTCTCTCTCTCTCTCTCACCCTCTCTCTCGGCCGAATGAAGAAAAACCGGCCACCTTCTCTCTCTCCTCCCCTCTTATACTCCCTAATCCTCATGATTAGCAATCATGAGATTGCCTACAAACCCACCAATGCATGGCCTTCCTTCATGCCACTTGTCACATTGGTTTTTTTCTTTTTAAATTTGATTTGAGCTTTGGAGTTGGGCTTGGGCTTGGGCCCATCCGGCCACTCCTCCTTGGGCTGGTCGACAGCCTCCTTGTGGGCTCTAATGGGCTGTCCAACTTGGTCCATTAGGGTTCCACTCTTGGGCTTAAGGCCCAATCAAATTTTAACCTCTTTTTCCCCCTTTTTTTTTTTTGAAATTCTTCTATAAATATTTTTGAATTCCAATTTTCATCTCGGCCAAAGTCTTGGGATATTTTTTCTCATTGAAATTTAAATCATATGGCCAAGCATAAATTATTAATCTATCAAATTTAAATTTCCACAATCACAAGCACAAATCATCAAATTAAAAGACTAATTGGCTAAAGCATTAGCCATGGAAATTCTATCGCCTAATTAAAGACTTTAACACACCTTATGGCTTGGCTTTGAATTTCTGGGATGCCACATCTTATCCACTCCAAAACTTCTCATAGAAGCCATCCAAAGGGTTGAAAAGTTGCTGCCCCCTTGGACCTACGAATTTTGGATAATACCCCACCAATTTCATTTCAATTTCTCCTCCAATTAATCCAATTTGAAGCCCAAAAATTCAGCCAATGTGCCATCGTCCAGCTTATGATTTTTCCTCATCATTTGAACCAACTTGACGGCAAAAAATGCGACCAAAAACATCCCTATAATTTTCCTGGTCCAAAAATGCCTAAATTTGATTTTTCGCTGAAATCTCGGGTTTGCAGAAAAAATTTCGGAGGATGAGTCAATGTTCCTAAAATGAATCGTGATATGACAAAACTTAATTAGGTTTAATTTCACAATTAATTTCAACTATGCGCGATTTTAGCGTGACCTAGTCTACCATGTAACTTTTAAGAATTTTTAGTGTAATTGACCCATGGTCGATTATTTTCGAGCCACATTGTGCATCTTCGACACATTGGCAACTCTCGATTGTTGTGAATATCTCAAGATTTCAATTACGGGCATAGGGTACATAAATGATAGAAAAATCAGTTTAGTGACATCCAACAAGAATTTTGCAATTAAGTGGAATCACCCACACTTTAATCACATACCTCAGTCGAATCGACCTATCTTCGTGCTCTATTTGATTTTGACTTTGCCGCATTAATCCTTGCAGATTAGCACGGTTGAGCAGTCGATTTTTGGTCGAATTCTCAAGTCTATTGCATTAAAATCTCCTAACGGCTTCACCAAATAGACTAGTTATCGTGTGAGTGATTAGCTCAGAGAAAAATACTATAGGCGCGTCGATGAAAAACCCAACTTATTCAATCAAAAACAGAATTGGAAAAATCACGATGTCACAACTCTTCTCCTCTTATAAAAATTTCATCCTCGGAATTTAAACCTATTATAATCTTTAAACAAAAAGGTAGGGGTACAGTCGTCTCATCGAATCTTCACTTTCCCACGATGCTCCTTCTGTGTCGTGGTGTTGCCAGACCACTTTAACTAATGGGATTGTCTTAGTGCGTAGAACTTGCTCATTCCGATCTACAATCTAAATCGTCTTTTCAAGTACGACACTTTGTCGTCCACGTCAAACTCTTCAAAATTCAGCACATGGATTGGGTCAAGCCCGTACTTTCTCAACATCGACACATGAAAGACGTTATGCACTTGCGCCAGTCTCGGCGGTAATGCAAGACGATATACTAGGGTCCCTATTTTTTCCAAAATCTCAAAAGGACCTACGTACCTCAGACTCAGCTTTCCCTTTTTGCCGAAGCGCATAGTACCCCTCATCGGTGACACCTTAAAAAAGACATGCTCACCAACTTGGAATTCCAATGGTCTTTGACGCTTATCAACGTTGTTTTTCTCGCAGTTTTAAGCGGTCTTTAATATGTCCCTGATAACGGCAACCGCATCCATTGATTGCTGGACTAACTCTGGGCCTGTGATATTTTGTTCTTCAACCTCATCCCAACACACCGACGTTCTGCACGCTCTACCATACAACGCTTCAAACGGTGCCATTTGAATGCTTTGCTGGTAGCTATTGTTGTAGGCGAACTCAACAAGATGAAGCTATTCCTCCCAGCTTTCCTTGAAATCCAACACACTCAACATGTCCTTAAGAGTCTGAATCGTCCTTTCAGACTGGCCATTTGTCTGTGGATGGTAAGCCGTATTGTACTGCAGCTTCGTTCCTAAGGTAGTTTGCAAACTTTTCCAAAAGGCAGCTGTGAATCTCGGGTCTCTATTAGATGTAATCATCACCGGCACTCTATGTAGGCGAATAATCTGATGCATGTACAATTATGCATATCTGTCCAAAGTAAGGTCCTTCCGTACAGCGATATAGTGAGCCAACTTCGTCAGTCTATCGACCACTATCCAAATGGGATCATTACCCCTCTGACTCCTTGGTAAGCCCATCACAAAGTCCATCATGATGTGTTCCCATTTCCACTTGGGAATCTCGAGAGGTTACAGAAGTCCTCCCAGCTTACAATGTTGTGCCTTCACTTGCTAACACGTCAGATACTTAGCGACATGCTTGGCGATGTCCACGTTCATACCGGACCACCAATAGTGTTGACACAGATTCTGATACATTTTCGTATTGTCTAGATAAATGCTGTAATTGCTACGATGAACTTCTAACAAGATCTCTTCCTTCTTCAATAGTCGAGTCAACGGTGAAGCTAAAGTTGAAAATCCCTCCACGAACCTTCTGTAGTAACTTGCCAATCCCAAAAAGCTTTTGATCTCTATCATTATCATCGGTCTTGGTCAGCTGATAACTGTTTTGATCTTGGTCGAGTCAATGGAGATTCCTTCGCCTGAAATCACGTGATCTTGGAACGCCACACGAGTAAACCAAAACTTGCACTTATTGAACTTGGCATATAGCTCATGATTCCTTAGTGTCTGAAGCACCATTCTTAAATGCCTTTCATGCTCCTCAAGACTTCTCAAATATACTAGGATATCGTCAATGAAAACGATCACGAAGTGATCTAGGTACTCTTTGAAAATTCAGTTCATCAGATTCATGAAAGCAGCTGGGGCATTCGTCAAACCGAACGGCATTACAGTGAAATCATAATGGCCGTATCGAGTACGAAACGCTGACTTCGGTATATTCTATTTTCTGATCCTTAGCTGATGATACCCTGTCCTCAAGTCGATTTTAGAAAATATTGACGCTCTTTGCAGCTAGTCAAACAAGTCGTCGATCCTCGGTAGTGGATACTTGTTCTTGATCATCACCTGATTAAGTTGACGATAGTCGATGCACAGACATAACAAACCATCTTTCTTATTTACTAATAGAACTGGTACTCCCCAAGGTGATGTACTAGGACGTATGAATCCCTTATCCAACAACTCTCGCATCTGCACCTTCAGTTCTTTCAACTCAGGCAACGCCATGCGGTAGAGAGCCTTAAAGATTGGCTCCATCCCGAGGGCTAACTCGATCACAAACTCAATCTCCCTCTCTAGTGGCAAACCAGGCAATTCCTTTGGAAACACTTTTGGGAACTCTTGCACTACAGTGATGTCCTTGATCTTCAGCTCCTCAACTATCGTATCCACGACAGTCGCCAAGTAACCTTGACAACCTCCGTCTAACAAACGGGTTGCCTCAAGCGATGATATTAAGGTAATCGAGATCCTCATCGACTCCTAATAAACTAGAAACTTTCACCCGCTAACGGGTTAAACTGAATCGCTTTACGATAGCAATCCATCTTAGCTCGTTGCTTGGTGAGCTAGTTCATGCCAATTATCACATCAAAATTGTACATGGCTAGGACTATCAAATCGCACATCAATCACTAACTTGCAACTAGGACAACCCACTAGAGCTAACACATTATCCTTTAACGGTGTAGATATGCTAACCACTGACTCCAACAACTTAGGACTCAATCCTACCAGCTTAACATATTGCTCAACTATAAATGAATGAGTCACACTAGGATTAAATAAAGCATATGCAGTATGGTCATTCAGTGAAACCGTACCAGTGATCACATTAGGCAAGTCCTCTACCTGTCCTTTAATGATGGCATACACTCTTCCTTGCGCCAGATGTCTATTATGTCCACCTTGTTGTGCAATCTGCAGCGCGAACCCCCTATTTTGATTCATTGGTGGCGACGACGGCAATTGTGGTCCCATCTGTCTTCTGGGACAATTCCTGGCTATTTGACCCTGTTGGCCACACTCAAAATAATCACTCGGCCTAGAATGGAAAATGGCTAATCCGTGTCGCCTTCTGCAGAAGCGACACACACCCATTTGGTTTGGCATAGACTTACCTATCCCACCCTTCCAGTTGGGCGGGACAGAGTACCTTACTCCTGTCATAGGTTTCTTCCCAAACCTATTCTCATCCCTATTTGAACCAAACCATGACCCAAATGCAGTGGCTTGTTCGTTCAGATTCCTCTCTATCAACTGGGCCCGACCATATAGTTCATTATAATCCTTCAAGTCGAATGGCACTAGCGGATTCTTCAACTCCAGTCAAAGGCCATTCCTAAACCTCCGAGCTCTATCTTTGGGATCTTCCACTAGTTTAGGAGTGTACTGTGATAGCTCCGCAAATTTAGTTTCATACTGATCCACTGTCAGCATCCCTTGATGGAGGCATTGGAATTCCTCCATCTTCCACACTAGAATATCACTTTCAGGTAGGGGTGTGCATGGTTTAGGCGAGCGGTTCTCGACCTAGAACCGGGAACCGCCTACTAAGGACCAGTTCTGAAAAATTGGAACCGGGATCCACCCGTTTGTTGCATGGATCCACCTGGGAACCGGACCGCCAATCTCACTGACCACGAGATGAAGGAAAAACAGAACAAGCTCGGTGTTGCTGCTATTGAGCTTCCCGAACTAGGGCAGCGGCGAAATTGACGTCATCGTTAGAGGCACCCACGTGGTGAAGGAGAGCAGAGGCTCGTCGAGGCAAAGACTTCCGCTATGCGGGGTAGCAATTCGTTGGTCGGTGTCGCAATTTGGTGAGGTGGAAAAACAACGGTGAGGTGCTAGATGGACGCCGGTGTGGAGCTCCGGCGAGGAGACCGGCGGAGGTGTGTCAGCAACAAGGAAAACCAGCAACAGATAGGGGATACCGGAGTCACAGGGGCTGCGGGATTGCACGGAGGGGCGACAGAGTCGTAGCGATCGATTCAGGATCTGTTAACGTTGGTCATCGTGGTTGTAGGGGCTGTAATGGCATCGGATTGCTGGTGGAGGGGGCCCAGAGGAAAATCAACGGCGGTGGTGCTCGGACGGAAAGCAACAGAGGCAAAGGCGATCGCGGTGACAGGCGAGCAGGCAAAGGGCGCTCGCGGCTACTGGCGCGGTGGTTGGCGCGGAGGCGAGTTGTGGCATTGCGAGTCACTGCTAGGCGGAGCAAAGGCTGTGGTAGTCGACGTGAGGGTGCAGACAGTAGTGGCGGAGGAGCAACGGCGGTGGCGTCGACGCTCGGGGATTATATCGCTGCAACTCCATTGACAGAATCGAAATGGCGATAGGAGGAAGAGACAAAGATAGAGAGAGACAACTGAAGAGACAATGAGACACAGCTGCTAAACAATTGCGATTAGATCGCTTACAAATCTAGGGTTTTTTTTAGTAATTTTTTTTAATATTAAAAATTAATCAATCCAGGCCGGGTGGGCGAATGGGTGGATCCGCCCATGGAACCGGGAACTGGACTGGTACCCACCGGTTCACATAAATTGGAATCGGGAATCGGACTGGTTCCCTCAAGAACTACCGGTTCCGGGCAGTTCCAGGCTGGGCAGATCTCGGTCTTTTTGCACACCCCTACCTTCAGGGACTACTCTGCCTCTGGTGGCCCTCCACCAGATACTTATGTTACCCTGCAATTGATATATTACTAGGACAACTTTCTCCTCTTCAGTGCAAATTAGCAGTGTAAAGACTTTCTCCAAGTCTTGTATCCAAAGGGTTGTAGCCTCGGGATCTCCTGCACCGATGAAACTCGGCGGGTTCAGCTTCAAGAACTGCTCCACGAGCTTGTGCATCGGCCTCTCTCTCTCTCTCAACAACCACGTTCCCAGGTGGGACTTCGGCAGGTGTGGCAGCGGCAATAGCAACAGCAACGGCGGCAACAATAGTAGTTATAATGGCAGCGATTGTGGCGGCGACTTGATTCTGGGCTTGTTGCCCCATTAGAGTTTCGAGTGTCTCTAGCGACTGCATGATCCCATCGATTCTTGGATCACCAAGGGCTGCTACCCCAACACCGACTGAAGGTGGTGCTACTTCGCTTACGCTGGCTTGAGCTGGCACTCTACCATGACTACCTCGGGTACCAACCCTTGTCAATGTCCTACCCCGAGTCACTAGTCCAATGGTCCTCTTCCTAGAAGTCTTCTACTCATGATCACTCATTACGCAAGTTCTTTATAGAAACCTGCTTTCTAATTCCACACAGAATTAGAAGTAGATCAATCACACCAAACAAGCTACCAAACAGTTATCAAACACAAGTATCAATATAAAATAAAGGTCGTTCCTACTAATTATACCATAATCCATCACACCTTATCACTTCAACTACCGACCGGCATCGATACCACTCCGGGCGGGGATGTCATGCCCTGAAACTCGAGCGCATGCACATTCCTCGGTGGTCGATAAAATTGCGACGTCCTAGGACGCGTCGCCGACCCATTCATTTTATTGCACATGTGGAAGCGAATAAACAAATCCCCTAACAGCAAATAGCATGGGATAGAAAAGCAGGATAACAAATTCACAACCAAAACACGCTTTTATAAACAAACTAGGTTTATATACAAAACTAGTTTGTCTACCAAAAAAGTTGGCCCTCAAAAAGGAAACTGTCCTACAACCCACTAGTCGGACACATTCACCGATCCTTCGGACTCCACCTCCACAGGCTCCGGGGGCACCGGGTCCTCCACAGCATCATCAGAAGGGTCAGCTGCACCCTTGCCTAGAGCGGCGTCTACCAACATAGTTGGGATCTCAAAACCCTAAAGGGGACCGACTCAGTATCCCTTGAGCCCATGGCAAAACCACGCCCTAAATCGATGAGGGACCCTCTAAGGTAGGCCCTTATCGACCCAAACGGTGGTCACCAAAGAGCTCATAGACCTAGTGGCTCTTGGGAATAGGAAAGACAGTACTCAGCTCAGTCACCCTTCGAGGTTGACCATACATACCAAAGGAGCCACCATCTAAGGACCTGAAAAGATTGAGCCCATGACGATGTGAGACTATATCTCAACAAGTTCACCCCCTAAACCCCGTCTAGGAATGAAATACGCCTAGAGGTAGTCTATGCACACAATACAGAGGACTTACCTCGCTTCAGTTCCCTCTTACACGTCAGCATAGTTTATATACTTAACCATATGTAGTAATAATACTCAATCAATTGGAACGCCACATCTCATATTTCAAACAACCACAGGGGTCCCGATTATAAGACCAAATCGTTATGACACGTCTCATACCGTGCCACACGATTTTGTCCCATAATGAGGCGTGTCAATTCAATCAATCATGCGTTCCAATTTTTATCATGGCCCAACGAGCACAACCTAGTCGACGTTTGGCGGTCTTCTAGCCTAACCAGGCATCGTCTCACCTCCATTGAGCACGGCAACGTCTACACGAGACGACAATCCTAAAGGAGCATCGGTCTAGAATCTACGGCGATCAGCATCCATTGTCCAAGGCATCCCATATAGGAGTAGCATTCACCTGACTCATTTCAAGGATGGGTTCTCATAACCATTCATGCACCCATCCAATCTCGACCAAGACATTGTGCTTTGAACTCAAATGTCCCAATTAAAATAGTGTACTTGGTCCATTGTCTTTGTATTAAAAACATACAGTAAATATAATCGTGCGTGGGTACACGGTTAATTTGAACTAGAAAAATTGATATCATCCCTTTTAAAATCCCACTATCTGATATAGTATATAAAACTATTTTCAGTGTCAAAATCCGACACCCGGTAATTTCTAATTAATTATCGAAATTTTGTAATTTTGAAATGGATAAGTGCTGCGGAAGTCTTAAAACTTGTTACGAAAATGCATTTCAGTCCTAAAATTTGCAAAAAGTACAAATAAGTTTTATTTGAGTCAAAATGTTTCATTTGAGTCCTAAAATCGGCGCCATTAGCTTTTTCTGTTAAAAATGCTGACATGGCATTTAAAATTAACTTTTATTTTCCACGTGGCTTTTTAATGATTTTTTATTCATTTTTTAAAAATAGATTTAAAAACTAAAATTTATATTTATTCATTTTATCTTATTTAAAAAAAAGTGAAAATTTATTTAAAAAATAAAACAGTTTTTAAAAAAAATGGCAGCCTTGCTAGCCTTGGGCGAGGGTACCCAGATCTGGGCATGTCAGCCCTCATGGGGAGTTAGCGGCCGTTGCTCGGCCTGGGTGAGGCGTCGTCAACGCTCGCAGGGGGCCAACGACCGTCGCCCGCCCTGGGCAACGCCTCGTCAGCCCTCGCTCGGGGCTAGGGAGGCTCGCTAGATCTGGGCGAGCCTTGCCGAGATCAGGTAAACCTTGCCGGCCTCAAGCAAGGGCCGGCGTGCCCAAATTTGGGCACCCTCACTCGAGCTTGGTGAGGGTCGCTGGCCCTCGCCTGGGGCCAGCGAGGCCTCGCCCTAGCTAGGTGAGGGCCGGCCACTCGCACCCAGGGCCAGCGACGGTTGCCGGCCCCTCTAGCGACGATCCCTGGCCCCTCCGACGAGGCTGCAATTTTTTTTCTTTATTTTTTTAAACTATTTTCTTTTTTAAATAAATTTTCACTTTTTTTAATGAGATAAAATGAATAAATCTAATTTTTAGTTTTTAAATCTATTTTTTAATGAATAAAAAATCATTAAAAAAAGCCATGTGGAAAATAAAAATTAATTTTAAATGCCACGTTAGCATTTTTAACGAAAAAGGTTAACGGCATCAATTTTATGACTCAAATGAAATATTTTAACAAGTTTTAGCACTTATTTGCACTTTTTGCAAGTTTTAGAACGGAAATGCATTTTCATGACAAGTTTTAGGACTTCCGCAGCACTTATCCCATTTTGAAATAAATACTCAAAATCACAATCACCACTCATTTTGCACAAAATAACACTCAATTGCATAAACGGGCCTAGAAAATTAATACAAAATTCCGGTCATCAACTATCCCAGTATAATTTTCGAAAAATATTAAATAATTACAAAAATTACAAAAATTATTAAATAATGCAATTTAAATACAATAAATGCTAACCTATGCTGGAAATACTAATTTAACCACCTAAACGGGCCTAGAAAATTAATGCACCAATCTAGATAAATAGCACAACATATTTAGCCTCTAATCAATCCATTCTAACCACCTAACATACATAATTAAGTAATTAATTTACTAATATAAACCAACTAATCACATAAACCTCACTTAGCCTAAACTAATTATCTATTAAATGTCATTAACTCCCTAAGCAAAATTTAGCAAGTAAACTCACTAGTTTTGCGATCTGGTGAGTTCACGATGATGGCCACACGAAGGCAAGCGACAACCAAGCCTGTGATGACATCGACGGAAGTCCGGATGAGCCTCAAAATGGGCCTAGAAGTCCAAGAGCCCTTGCTGTACTTCGGCCTTTGTCCTTGGGTCGAAGGGAGCTGGTCAAGGCTTGGCTTGGGTTGAAATGGGCCAGGCGGGCGGCAGTGGCTGCAAGGGTCAACAGCAGAGACTCCAATGGCTGGACGGCGGCGACAGAGGCCTGGTCGATGGCGAACAGGCGCGAGACAGCTAGCTGGACTCGTTGGGGACGACGTGTGACTGAACAAGACAAGCGAACCCTCGAGCAGCGAGCGCAACTCGTAGGCTTGTGGCTACTGCTCGAACGGGCGTGCACGGCGGCTAGGGGCGGTCGATGGGCAGGGGGGCTTTCTCTGGTTCTTCTTGAGCTCAAAAACAACACTAATGGAGAAAGCAAGCTCAAGGTAGAAAAAGAAGGCTGCAGCAAGAGGAGGGGACCCATTTGGCCTCAAAGTCTTCACAAATATCCCTTTCTACTCATCACACATGCCCCATCACTTCAACCTTGGCTAGCAGCCCCTTATCCACTCCAAAACTTCTTAGAGAAGCCATCTAAAGGGTCCAAAAGTTGCTGCCCCCTTGGACCTACGAATTTTGGATATTACCCCATCAATTTCAATTCAATTTCTTCTCCAACTAATCCAATTTGAAGCCCAAAAATTCAGCCAAGGTTCCATCGTTCATCTTAAGATTTTACCTCGTCAATTGAACCAACTTGATGGCCAAAAATGCGACAAAAAAATGGCCCTCTAATTTTCCCAGTCCAAAAACGCCTAAATTTGATTTTTTTGCCAAAATCTTGGGTTTGCAAAAAATCTTTGGAGGATTAGTCGACAATCCTAAAATGAATCGTGACATGATAGAACTTTCAATTTCGTAAATTGAGTTTAAATTCACGTTTAATTTCAATCGAGCTCAATTTTAGCGTGACCTAACTTACTGGGTAGCTTTTAGGAATTTTTAGTGCAATTGATTCATGCTCGATTATTTTCGAGCCACGTTGTTCATCTTCAACACATTGACAACTCTCGGTTATTGTGAAAATCTTAAAGTTTCAAATATGGGCACATGGTACAGAAATGACAGAAAAATTAGTTTAGTGTCGTTCGATGAAAATTTTGCAATTAGGTGGAATCACTCATACTTTAATCACATACCTCAATCAAATTGACCTATCTGCAATCTCTGATCGATTTTAACAGTGCCGTATTGACCATTGCAGATTAGCACGGTCGAGCAATCGATTTCTGGTCAAATTCTCAAGTCTATTGCGTTAAAATCCCTTAACGGCTTCACCAGATAGACTAGTTATCTCATGAGTAATCAGCTCAAAGAAAAAGATTATAAACGCATCAATGAAAAGCCCAACTTATTCAATCGAAAACAAAATTGGAAAAATCAGGATGTCACAATAATTGTCAGAATAAACATCGACCTTCACCGTCTTCACGCTTTCTCCATCTTTGGGGTCCTAATCTAAACATAATCTAAGAAACTTATAACTAGGTGCATGCAATGGAAAGAAATAAGCATACACATCAAAACAATCAAAAACAAGATATCATGTTAAGATCAATCATTTAAAGGAAGTTCAATACGAATGTCAAATTTTGGGGCATCGGGTTGGCATTTGTCTTTCATGCGAGGGTCCTACTAAGACACCCACCCCATCCATTTTTGTGACTTATAACAATTGTTGACCAATTGTATTATCGCATGGCTAATAACACTTATAAGTCTTTTAATCAAGCGATCTATGTCATCATAAGGTTTTCCCTCAATATCATGCATCGACCTTACCATTTATCTAAAAGTCACATGTATTGCAAAAAATTAAATATGCATGCAGGTCTTTTGAACCTTATTTCTCAACCAATCAAGCAAGAAAGTAAACCGTCGGCGGGTCACTTATTACCAAGGGCATGGGCCAATCATAAACACAGGCAATTTCTAATGCATGATGAGATTATATGTATGAAGGGTACATGTGATATTTCAAAAACATATTTCGAAATCATTCATGAAAAATTTTGAGACAAAGTGATGTCTCAACTATGAAAGACATTCAATTGCCAAGACTAGCCCAGGGCTCGCATAAATGCACTCACAAGTATCGCAAGCATTTTGAATACAATTCAAACCGTGACTTTCACGATGTCAAATCGGGATTTTAAAAATGTTTGAAAATATTTAGAATTAATGAATATTTAGGCTATGAAATACATTCAATTTCCAAGACTAGTCCGGGGCTCGCATAAATGCACTCACAAGCGTCGCAAGTATTTTGAATATGGTCCAAACTAGGCCTTTTCCTTAAACCAAATTGAGCTTTGAAAAAGAATTTCTTAGAAATTGTTATTTTTTGGAAACATCACATGTACCAAAGTATTTTTTGAAAGATGCAATTTGAAAAAATTGATTGTTTAATAACAAATATCAAAGCATTTAGAACAATTTTCATGAAGATGACATGTCCTAATTTCATGCACAAACTAACCTAAAAAGGTATAACTAAACAATCACAATAATGTTCATATTAGGAAATTTCAGAACAAACGTGTAAGGAGAGCAAAATTGGGCAATATCTAATGACAATTTGGCAATGAAAAATTCCCTAACATGCATGACATGATGATGGACAACTTTCGTGAAGAAAGTTTTCTTAAACATTCTAAAAATTAAACAACAAACAACAACACATCGGAAATTTGTTAAAATAACAGGACATTCAGCTAATGCCACAAGAACTTGTCCTATCAAAACATGTCTAAAAATCATTAAATTTACACACAACATAGCCAACATGATAACAAAAACGTTTCATTCAAAGGATGAGTGCAAATTCCAAATAGAAAAAATGTAATAAAAATATCAAATATCTATCCAAACAGGGGTTAGAGCAGGGATCCGAATTTGATCCCTTATCTAGATTATGATCTAGCTTTGAAAATATGAAAAATAGTCCAAACGATGAGCGATTGGCATGAAATTGGAAGCATTAGAAACTTCTAAGTGTGCCTTACATCCTCCTAGAATAGCTCAAGTCCAAACTAGGTCAATTTGGTATCCTAAGATTGAGATCTCTAAGAGTGTGTGCATAATTTATTAATAAAACAAAACATAAATATTTATTAGAAAACCTCAAAATCACTCAAAGAATGTACAAATGGCATGAAGAAATCACACGGGACTTAGGATTGGATGCGACGAGAAATTTGGATAGTCATCTAATTCTAAGTCAGCATGCGAAATTTCATACAATTTAAATGATATTATGAGATGATTCATGATTCCTAAGGTTATGCTTAGGAATCAAAAGTGTGATGAACACTTTTTGTAAGACAAATTTAATGTGCAAGATGAAACACAAATTATATGACCTAAACATGTATGCAAACCTTGCAACATGCGATTCAATCATCAAGAAAGCATGATCGTAAGATTTGATACCTAGATGACTCAAGCAAGCATGAAAAAGGTGTGCATATGACAATGTTTCATTTCAGCATTAAGTCTACAAAACAAGCATGATTTCAGCTATCCTCAAGACACGCATATGGCAAAGTTTCATTTCAGCATTAAGTTTAAATATAATAAACTCCAGATCATTCAAGCATTGATTCTAATCAGATTTGCAACGCATCCAGGCCCTGAACCTTCATTGTCGATCATGTATTTCAACATGAGAAGCTCTCGCATCATCGGACGCTATTAAAAGGAGTTTTATCACGCTTACCTTGATTGAATCAGTGAAGAATTAACTTTTGGAGATATCCACCATTCAACGACAATGAATCTGCTAGCTTCGATCTCGCTTCAGGAATCACCGAACGTGAAGAATGTCGAGTTCAATTCAAGTACAAGAGCTGTTCAACGCCAATCTTCAAATTCTGAATTGCTGCTTTTGCGAATCACAATCACCTTTCTGGAGTCCTTTTCTCTAGGCATGCGCTCGAAGGTGATCGAATCGGTGAGCTGTAGTCGTTGGACTTGCTGAATAGAAAATTCTGATCGCTAATGGAACAAAGATTTTTGGTATTTGCTCGGCTTCAAACTTCGATTGCGAACAATCTCCTTTGATCAAATCATGAGGAACTTGCGAGAATTAGCGGAAAGATCGTCTTCTTCATTCTACATAAACCGCCAAAATTTGCCGCTTCTTCATATCTTCTTTCTCGTTCAATCGGAGAGAGAATGAGTGGAGTCACTCCACTTTGTCCAAGTTCATCCGCATGAAGCACAATCAGCCCAATGAGAGAGAGAATGAGTGGAAACTTTCTGCAAAAAACTTGCAGAAGTCCCTCGCAAAAGTCTTGAAGAGAGAGGATTAATAGAGAATTCCTCTCGAGCGAAAATCAACGTGGCTCCCGCAGGCGAAGAATTGCTTCGTTCTTTCCTTGCTTGACCGAGTTTGGAGAAAAAAAATAGAGAGATGTGGAGAGAATTTTTAGTCAGAGAAAGCAAATCTGGAAAAATTGGCCCCCCTCAATTTTGGAGTGAAAGGTAGTTATATAGTTTATGGCAAGATCAAATCTTAGTCCTTGGATTAATCCAAGGGTTAGGGTTGGATCTCCCTAGCTAATTGATTTGTTAAATTTGTTGAGAGCACCATAATTTGGCACATGTCTATTTCAATTGTCACGATACATTCTTAACGAATGGATGATGATCAATTGTGTACTAATTGGGGTCTTTTTTTACAATTTTCACAACATGGGGGTCGATTTGCGAATTTCGTAAAATCCGTAACGAAATTGAAATTTTGAAAATAAAGGGCATGGATACATTGGCCATGAAGTGGGCCAACAGATGGTGGTTTCTGGCCAAAAAATGGCCGGAAAAATTCGCCGGTCAACACCGGTCAAAATTGGTCAACGTCAGGTTGACCAGGTTGACTTTTTGTCTGAATTTTGTTCTATTTTTTCTGGTTTTTCCCGATTAAAACGCAGTCAAATATTTCTATATGAATCAATTCAAATGAGATGCAATTGGGCTATCTTAAATCAACTAATTGTGCACAAAATATTCAAACTCATTGAATTCCTATTGAAGCGAGGCCATAAGCTAGAAAAGCATCTTCAATTGAACCTTAACTAGCCAAATTGAAGCTCAGTTACTTCAATTGCACTCCGGTCTAAAATGGGCCAAGTCAAATTACATAAATTGAAGCATCTTAGCTGGGCTTTCTAATATTTGAACACGCCAAATCGACCAAATTAGAATTCATCTGAGTGAATCTCCAAAAATTGACCCCAAATTTGGACTCATCTCAGAAAAATGAGTGAAATACAAATGTCCATTCATAATTCATGAAAGATTGACTTAGACCCCTAATTAAGGCTAAAAATGGTAATTCACATTTTGACTAGGTAAATCATAAAATTAAATGCACATGAAGATTTCAAATAGTCCATAAACCAAATGTCAAAAAATGAACTACCCCTAATTATGACTAGAACAAAAGTAATTTTATTTTTGGTCGATTTAGAACCTAAAACTGAAAAATTCAGAAATCAAGGTTCTTAATCGAATTTTGTGAAATTTTTGACACAAAAATCAAATTGGCCTTAAAATAAATATATTAGTGTAGTTTTTTGTTTATTTTTTTAGGTCAAAAAAGTCAATCATTTAGTTAACTTTTCCTAAAAGGTAGACTTTTTTGTCAGATCTTTGAATTTTTAAGAAATTGATTTGACAAAAGTGAAATTAAAGCTAAATGAAATTTTTTGGATAAAAAGTCAATTTTTTGACCTAGGAGTCAACCCAAAAGTCAACTATTTGACTTTTAAGTTTTTTTTTTTTCTTGAAAATGAGCTAGAAATTATTTAAAAATGACAATGTAAAAGAAAGAAATGAAAAATGACACTTTTTGATTGAGAAATGAGGCTCCGTCGCAATCAGAAACCCAAATCTCGATTTTTTTTTATTTTTCAATGATCCGTCAACTATAAATTAGGTGTCAACATCATTCTCTATTAGCTGTAACATAGAGCGCATGTTAGTTTGAGGTTATCCTCTGTCTTCAAAGGCCGGTACCTTATTAGTCTTGTATACTACCTTGTCCCAAAATGGGGAAATAAAAGATCCTTACTTCTTCATCTAACAGCTTAACAAGCATTGAACCTTGCATGGTGATGCTACTCTAATAAGCAGGGAGTTAAGCAATCTGTTAAGCTGATAAAACTCTGTGTAGATTCATTAATTCCATGTAAGAAGTCAAAAACACTTGATACTTTTGCAAGATTGCAAGGTGTGCCTTGTGAGCCCCATTTTCATTCAAATGGTGATCCAACATATGGGAGGGCGTAATTGCCCAATGATATGGGAGAATGTAGACATCACGAGAACTTTAATGTGATAAAAGCATCTTCAGCTTGGCCTATGCCGTGATGTTCCGTGGATGTCTAGGCCAGTAAGTGGACTTTTCCCATCGTGTGCCATTGTCCAACGAGACCAGACCTAGGTCCCTTCCATGAGATAAGTGTACCTAGCTATAATAGACTTTCTTATTAAATACTTAGATAAAGTTCTGATTTAAAATAATCGATATAATTGTTAGCTATGTGTTTAAGGTCTATCTTATGGTTATGTTCAACCATTTTGTATTATGAATTGAGAAGAATTTTAACAGAAAAATACATGATGTGTTGTTTTAAAATCTTTAGTCCATTGATTTTGTAGATTGGCTTTGTCAGGGTCATTCCAATCAGAGTGTAGAAGGGCCAATATTAGATTAAGGATAGTTTAGTTGGAATATATATATTTAAAAATTGTATCCAAAATTATTAGAAAAAAGAAACAAGACTCGATATAATTTGATTGTTGTCAGAAAATCCAAAATCTTTGTAGACATACCCAATCATAGTTCCCAACCATGGGGCGAATGGAATCCGATACATAAATAAGTTAATAAAAGAATAGAAAATGCTTTTATTGCGTCACTTAAGTTATATAGGAATTCTTGAACCCAAGATTTAAGAATAGCGAGTTCTTCATTACCCATAATAGAATAACCACTCAAAATAATGAAAGAGGTTATGTTTGTCGATAAGTGTAAATCATATGGATATGATTCTCATGGTGCATCTTGATCAATTGGATCGTTTCTTTGTGGATTCTTATACGAAGTGTTTGTAGATGTGTTTCTGGGTATTCTTTTATCATTTCGTCCAAGAGTAAGAGTTCTTTCAATTCTATGAATTTTTCTAAAATACTCTTTTCTTGAATATCAGTATAAAAAAAAAAGTTTCGGATTGCTTAGTATTCCACCAATTAGTAATCCAAAATTCAAGACTTTTATTAAATGAGACAGATATCCACCAAGGCAAAATACTATGGATGTAAGATATAGAAGAGGAAGAAATGCTTTCTTTTTTACCATTTTTTCATCTTTGAATTGTTAATGAACCACCTCATTTGTTGAATCTATATGATCTACTATTTCTATTGACCTTAAGTTCTATTACAAGGCATTGGACCTATGAATACATTCCCTTTTTTTTTTTATTCATGATTCAGTAGTTAGTTCTTGAATTTAGAAAGAATACAAAAATAGAATAAGAGCCCATTTCAAATGAAGAAATAAGAAAAAGAAAATCTTGTTTCCAGATACCTCAATTGAATTGATCAAATTAAAGCCCTTTTCGATGAATGCTTGAAAGAATCAAGTCAAGCGAGTAATGAGTATTATTCAGATTTTAAGCCAAAAGAACTTCCTTTGTCCTTTCTATCAAAAAAGAAAATCTTTTGGAAAAAAAAAGGCCGGCTACCCACAATTATAGTCCAAGAAAAACGAAGAGAGATTTATTAAGAATATTGAGATCTACCAATCATAAATTCAAAACCTAATGTAATGATAGAAAATGAATAGCAAAACAAGCAGAAACGTATCCTTCTAAGAGATCGAATCAATCATTTGCCTTTGATCATTAAGAAAAACAAAAGAAAATATAAAAAAGAAAAAGAAAAAGAAAGGTCAATTGACAAAAGAAAGGAGAGAGAATTTACAAGATATGATCTATTTGTGTGTGTGTAGTGTAAGAGGATGATCATCGAAGAGTGCTAATCAAGTTTAGAATCACCACAAAAAAAGAGGTGTGTCAGGACAAGGGACAAGGTCATGATGTTATACGATGCAATAGAGACGTGTGGTGCGGCAAGCAAGTCAATTTCAAAATTTATGTGTCATATAAGAGGACCGGCATTTTACACTATCAATTTAATTGGCTAGTCATATCATGTTAGTCGTTAGGATCTGACTACGGAATAAAATAATTTTCTCAAACAAGGGGATAGTCCTCGAAAAGTTTTTGAATGCAAAAACTCCCAAGCTATGAGAACTATGAGGAAACGTACTCCCTTTGAAGAAATGCTACTCATCATCATCTAAAGTTGCAAGGACTCTCTAGCAAGTACCATTGTTGATATGCATTTTGTAGTTACTAAATATCCATATTGTTAGTTACGAGTTCGATCTATTGGATAATTCCTAAGTGATAGGATCATCAAGATATAAACTCTACAATCAAGTTGCTAACCTTAAAAGAAAGTTACTGACTACAAACGTAGCAATGACCATGAGGACTTCAGGGGACTTATGACTATCAGAAAAATACTTACGATGTACAAATACTATCATTTACAAATAAAGAGGAGAATTGCCATATCAATGGAGAATTGAATAATGATGACGTCCACAAATTAAAATAACAAAAGGGATGTTCGTGATGGAAAGTTATACTGCAAAGTTAATAACTATATTTTGAGGATTTCAGGTGATTTACACTTGTTCTAGAATATTTACAGAGAAATTTTGTTGTTTATTACGACTATTTGATGAAATTTACTATATTAATTTAAGTTCACTAACGACAAACATTAACTAAGGGCATAACAAAGATTATATTTTGGCAATGAGCAAAGATTAACATATGGCTATAACAGGAATATGTATAGAAACACATTAGTAGCGCAAACCTTTTTGCTTCATCTTTTAACTACGTAAAAAAAAATTGAAATTACCCAAGTAAAGGGAAACAATGCTTGGGTGAAATGAAATATGAATACAATTTGTTTATAAATAAGTACTCCATAAGTCGTAAAATTTGCTGGGAAAGTATAATCAAGTTCCAAAACTTTTAAAAAGTAAAATCTAGTCTTAAAATTTGTCCAATCAATACAATTTAGTATTTTTGTTAGCTCCATTCAATTTGAGTAATGAAAAAACCTGATATATCATTTGTTGATATGATTTGACTACACGTGTTGGAGACATTTGAGCCAAACATGATACCACGTTCTATTGGATTGAAGTGTCTTGTGTGCCAAGTCACCCTCTCTCCATTTTTCAAATCTAACATTAGAGATTGAACTGAACGCCATCTCTTACTTCAATGACAGACACAGATGTTCTGGCATATTAGGAGACATATGCCAACCCTCAATTTGTTTCGCTAGCTTAATGATTGCTTCCTTCAAAGCTGCATGCCAACACTACTACCCTCGCCTCTTCCCATTTAATCCGTTTCATTGTCACTGCTATCACTGGCGGTGTTCCAATTCCTCCATTTGGCGTTTCGATTCCTCCCTTAGGCGTTCCACTTCCTCCATTTGGCGTGGCAGAAATCTGTATAAGAATTCTCCGAACTTCATTTCATAGATTGAAGCTGGATCCACTAATTGATTGTCTTTGAGCACAACCTTCAAATCATCATCCATTTGCTTGCATCTTAGCATATATCCAAACTTTTTCACGGTTCCACCCAATACACTGAGTGTGAGGCTAAATTGTAAGTAATCCTCGTCAAATTCAAGAAAATCAACTACTCCCCCCAACACTCCCCACAGCATATTTGGTTTGAGATATTGAATCCACATGTGATCTGAATCAAATAAACCGAGAGATCCTGATAGCCCATTTCTTCTTTGTCCATTAACATGGGGCACGATGTCGAAAAATATTTCCTTTTCTCCATTGTCTACACTGAAAGCAACACATAGAGCTAATCCCAGGAACTTATCATAAAAGTCCTGTGAAACCATGAAAGATATGGTATTGCCTTCAACAAGGATGAACTCCTCTGGCATATCTCCTCCAAAGAGAATATCTTTGTAGAAAGTAGGAATCATGGGATAACGATACCTCTGTTATACCAGTAAATTGTTAGATGTACTCAAGTTGATAATTAGTTCAAATAGAAGAGTTTGATTTGAGAATCTTTCTCGTAATTTAACCAAAGCTGGAGTTTTATAATAATTAAACATATTGATCCTTCCTTGCCTTATATGTCATACTCATGAAATCATTCACTTGCAAGTGTTGTAGCCACCCGTATCACATGTAACTGCAGAATCGCTTTATGTTAGATTTGCTTGTTTGTCTAGAATTTTCGGTTTTTGCATTATACATAGTGTGCCCGACATACACGCCAACAAACCAACACATGCACTTATGAATTGGGGGAGGAGAGGGAGGGAGAGAGAGAGACCTCAACTGAAAAGTCAGCCATGATATCGTTGCGTGGGAAGTTAGGCATGAGATCAATCATAACGTCGCCAAAGCAGCGAGGCAGGATTTCGTCTTCTCTGTCAGAAGATATACGGTCTTCCTCTGAGATTTCATCGTCTTCATGGAATTGCCACAGCTATCACATACAAGTGCAAAATCACAATATATTAGCTTGTTTTGTTTACTAGCATTTGCAGCTTTTGCATTATACAAACACAATGCACCCATATCAAACACACACCCCCCACAATCACGGAGGGGGAGGGGGAGAGAGAGACCTTATATGCCAGGTGACTTTCTTCCTCTGTGGTTGTTTCTTTATCGTCATGCCAAATCTCATAGAACAAACCTGGATCCTGCAACTTTTCCTCTTGATACAAAGCCTCCAAATCATCCTCTAATGACTTGCATATTAATCGAAATCCGCACTTTTTCACAATTGCACCATCCAATACTCTAATGCCAAGCTGGAAAGAACTCCAATCATTTGGACCAAAAGGGTCTACTCCCCAAACCTTCTCTATTCTAAGATATCGAAGCCATACATGATCCGAATGCATTGAAGGAAGTTTTTTTATCTCCATTTGTTTATATTTGCCATTGACGTATAGACGTAAGCAATATGAGGCATTTTGTTTCCCTTCCTTTACCCGATATACAACACAGATTGCTAATGCTAGCAACTTCTTATACAAGTCTTTTGAAACCATGAAAGATATATAACCCTCTTTATTCGGGAGCAACCATCGCGGCATCTCTCCTCCAGGTAGAAGAATGTGGCAATTTGCTCTGGGAAGAATTTGCTGTCGTAGGTGTAAATTGTTAAGATAGCATTTCGAATTTGGCACTTGAAAAATAGGAATTTCAATGAGTTAAGTGGGTCGGCAAGTTTAGCTATAGTTAGCAATACATATACACGACTCTGTATTAATCACAGACAGAAAAAAGAAGGAGGTGTGGGGGAAGGGGGGGGGGGGGGGGGCAGAGAGAGAGAGAGAGAGAGAGTAACCTTATTAAGCAGCAGTTCGTCAATCTGGTTAACGGCCCACATGTCGGAGGGAATTTTACTTAGAGATTCACAATTCATTGCCGATAAACGCTGCAATTGCCCTGGAATCTTGCCAATCTCTTGTAGCTGTCCGCATTCCGAAACACGCAAGTCGAGTAAATTATGTAGATGCCCGCACGTTGGAAGCTTAGCAAAATTGTGTATGGACAAATACAAATCTCTTAATTGTGGAAAGCATGAACGATTCTTTAGGAACTCTCCTTCTAGTAGATTGCATCCCTCAAGCCTTAAGATCACTAGCTTAGGAAATCCCATCTTACTATGCAGATCACTCAAATCCTCCATTATGGGAAATTTTTTTAGTTTTGAACAACCACTAAGTATCAAGCGCTCAAGATTTGACAACTTGTAAATGCTAGATGGGAGGTTTGCCAGTTTCTTGCACTTAATTAAATTCAATTTCTCCAAAGAGACAAGATTTTCTATGGATGCAGGAAGTTCCTCAATTGAAGTCCCTCTTAAATAAAGTTCTTCTAAGCCTTTGAGTTTATCCGGAATATCAGGGAATCTTTGCAACTTTGAGCAACCAGTAAGATTGAGAACTTGAAGATTCTTGGATTGGAGCACATCAAGGAGATGATAAAGGTTAGAGCACCCTTTTAAATTCAACAACCGTAACTTGGCGTGATATGCAACTGATTCGTGAGCACGCTCCAAATTTTTGCACCCATGAAGATCCAGTTCCTCGAGATTTGGAGTCAAATCAAGGTCTGGCATACAAACCACTGATGGACATTCACTGAAGTTAAGGAACTTCAAATTTTTAAAGTCCTGTGGAAAAAAAATGAAGAGAAAAATATTTAATGAAAAACACTTGATCATCATTCAAGCCCCGTGTGATCAGAAATTAGTTGATCACATGGTGTACATAGAGCACTCCCTCTCCCTTTTAATTCCTTGGCCAAAAGAGAAGATAAAAAAAGAATAATATTCATAATTCCACCACACACTAGAGCTCTATCAAGCGACATACAAGAGAAATCATTCCAATACTAAGTGGGTGGCCACTTATCTTATATGTACATTCAGAAACAACACATGTAATTCAGAGGGAGACGGTAACCTCAAGTGTGAGGACATGAGCCACGGTCAAATCTTTTGCCAGCTAATTCATGACATGAATTTAAGCTAACATAAGTGGCACTCGATGGATCTACAATCTTATGCAGAGATACGCAAACCTGCCATAGTGACAGTGGGGGCTCAGGAATCTCTCATGTTATCTCTTATTAGGTCATGGTGTTTGGTTGATCGATTCTCGAGAATCACACATTTTGTTGAATGTAGTAGACCCTTGATGCGTTATATGTTGCTGAACTTTATATTAGAGAAATTGTGCGCCTACATGATATTCCAAAGATAACCCCTTATGTTGTGTAACGAAAGCATCTTTTAAGTCCTTTGGATCCTACACCATTATTCACTACCAATATGGAGAAAGAGCTAAGACAACCAATAAGTTACGTGAGGAAGAGAAGTTTGAAGCAAATAGTCAAATATCTAGTCAAGCAAAAAACCATAGAAAAAACCTGTTTTTTTTAAAGAAGGTGATTTTGTCTGAATTCATTTGAGAAGAGCGCTTTCCACCTAGTCTTTGCACTACAGATGCTTCTTTTCTAGTTTTGGAACGCATCAATAATAATGCCTACAAAAGTGATCTTTGTGGAGAGAATGGTGTTTCCACTAGTTTCAATGTTGCTGATCTATCACTATGAAGTTGGCCTCGAAGAGGGATCTTTTTAAGATTTCAAGATTCTCTCTTGGGAATAGAATAATGGGTCTAAAATATATTTTCTTGATCAGTGAGCCTATTTTATACTTTTTAGGATTGCTTTAGTCTCAATTACAATGTGATTATATTGTAGCCTATTTCAATTTCATATTTTGGGTTCATTTTCTTTACTCGGAGGTTACTCAAAGGTATCTTAGACTCCAACTTATAAGTGCCCTCTCGGTCTCTCATAGTAAACATGATGAATTTATTAAATGAAGTTTCATTCTATCTTTTCGTTGTCTTTCACTCTGTCCTGGTTTACTCATGAGTGATCAAGAGGGTGCTGCATCCTTGGACTGGCCTCCTAAGGTAGTCTCTTCCTATCCTCTGTAACGGGGTTTTTCCACTTCATTAAGATTGAAAAACCCTTTTATTTATTAGTTCGTTCAATACGTTCCCACGTCAGTGTGGCCGACGAGCATGATAGCAATAATTGAAAGCCCACAAAGTTTGTCTCGTAGAAGGCATAGGAAGAGAAAAATATAAGAGTATGCACAAGATTTGAAAAAATTGATATTTGAAAAAATGAGCAAAACCACCAAATTAGAAATATTTAATGGAAATAAAAATTGTAGGTAAACACACAATACACAAACATAAAATATATGTAAAATATTTCAAGATTAAAATTTGCAGTAAGAAATTTGTTGTAGCATAGAAAAGATTAATATTTAGATTGTGAAACATGTGAGAGATCAAATAAATTACTAGTTTATGCACCTCTATATGAATACAATATTTACAAAATAAATAATCGAGATATTTGGGGGAAGAAATTAAATGGAGATCCCGTGGAAGGTCAGCTTTACTTTGAACAGTAGTGTAAATATTAATATAAATATAATACATACATACATAACTTTAGATTAGATTTAGGTTTAAATATATTTAAATTAGCAAAACGAGCCCTTTTTTCAGTTCTCTTTAGAAAGCCTTATTAGTCATGCGTGAAAGCCATTGCGCGCTACCAGCGTCCAAGATGTGGTGCGCTAGCGCCTCTATAAAATAAGACTCTTCCATGGAATTGTACTCCACAAGCCTTTATTTAAAAAAAAAAAAAAAAAAGCGGGAGAAGGAATGGCTGGTCAATCTATCTCCCCTGAGAGTTGCTTTTCGTCCTATGATTTCTCACTTAGGAATAAATGGAGTAAGGGCACAACCGAATGGCCCGATGGAAGGGAAAGGAGGGGAACATGTTACATACTTGGAAGGAGAAGGAGAAACTCCCAGTTATTTTTGAAAATGAATATTTTATCTATAAAGATGAAGATAACTTTCTTGGAGTTCCGCTTATTCCTCCTCCTAAAAATAAAGAAGTACTTGCCAGAAATCTCTGGTTAGGTCGGTACAAAATAGACAAGACTTTTGGGGCTGACTTACAGTAAAGACTTCACTCCTTTAAAGATCCTTTACCGAATGATTTCTATATATCGCTTTCATTATCGGCGGCATTCTATCTTAGAAACAATAACAAGAGGTTCAATCAACAGTACTTAGTGTGCATTCGCTTCAATGATAAAGCAAATGAGCACGAAAAAGCTCATTCTATTTTCATATGTAATTTTGAAAAGAATCTAGTAAGCTCGTCTCTTATGTAAAATATATGATCTTTGATAGCATTTTTAGTATATATCATTTCAAAGGCGTACAAATTGAATCCTCAGTTCATGTTTATTAAAATACTGAGCACGTTCATCATTCAATTGTTAAATTATGTCACCAATAAGTTCTTGTTCCAATTTTTGGTATTAAAGTTACTAACTGTATAAGTCCATTCTTCTTCTAATTTCAGTACTTCTAACATTTGAAAATGAGATTGAACTTTTTTAGTGAGTATCTTCTGTTTGAGTCAACATTAAAATTCACATAGGAAAGTGCTTAATGCTCCCCTAAAACGGGAAGAATCCACTTATGTTGGTTCATGCAGTAGATCGACATCTTGTTTTTAATGCTTTAATCATATATAAACAATTTAATAGATGCAGATGATTCTTAAGCACTATTAACGAGCATCATCGAGTTAGTAATTATTGCATTCAAAGTTTTCAATAAGACATATACATATATATAATCATAATCATATGCATACATATATAGATATGTAAGAGATAAGGACAAATCATTTGAATGCGCACCTTAAATTGGTCCACCATGACTTGAATGTTGCTTTTGCACAAATCAAGTCTAACTAACTTCTTTGGGCCAGGGGAAAATTTGAGAATCGTAAATGGACATTCAGGCCATTGAAACCATCTCAGTTCATTAGGAAGACAGATAGGACCTTGGAAAGAGTTATGCACATTAATCATGATGAGCAACCTTAATCTTCTCATGTTTGTGAAAGCACTAGGACCTATGTCTATTGCTTCTGTCGTGGGTAAAACCAAAACTATGGCTTTTACTGCATTTGTTCCCTGCATTTATAGAGCTTGCATTGCAATTAGTATATGAAGTTAGAGAAGAAGAGAGTAAAATAAGTGTTTAAACCACCAAAACTTACCATATCCCCTGATAGAACATCACGAACATCTTCACAAAGCCATAATCTACTGCGTCTTCTAGGATCATCGTGACATTCTTGTTTAACAATATCCATGCCCATCAACTGAATCAAGTCATGCATTTGTACCGTCTCCCTTTCTTTAGTTATTAAGGACTTCTCAACAAGGACTTGCACTCCAATAGTCGTGTCAAAGTCGCAACTGTTAAGGACTTCTATAATGTCCTCTATAGATCGCCCCTTGAAGAAACATGCAATATCAAGGAATATCTCCTTAGCATAGTCCTCTAGTCCATCGTAACTTAACTTGAGAACATCATTGATGGTTTTGTCAGGACTTTTAGCAAGTTTATTCAATGCGCTTTCCCACTCCTTTTCTCTTCTACCACATAGGAAAGAGCCCAATACCTCAAGTGCTAAAGGAAGACCATTAGCATAATGCAAAGCACTATCCACAAGATCCCTCCTTATCACTATTTCCTTACTTCTAAGAAAAGCATGTTTATTGAAAAGTTCAAGAGCTTCCAAATCCTCTAGAATTTTAACTTTATAAATATGATCTTTATCTATCCCATGGAAAGTTAATAGATGGTTATCTCTTGTAGTGATGATGATTCTGCTTCCGTTACCAAACCATTCACGCTCTCCAGCTAAAACATTTAACTGTTTTCCATCATTGACGTCGTCAAGAACAAGGAGAACTTTTTTGCGACAAAGCCTATCTTGGATCAAATTGATACCTCCATCAACGCTAAAAACTGTTAATCCTTTTCCTAGTAATAACTCGGACAACAATTTTTCTTGCAAATGAACTAAATCCTTAGAATCTTTTGAAGTTTCCCGAACATTTGCCAAAAAACATGAAGCCTCAAATCCTCTAAAAATATCATTGTAAAGGGCTTTAGCTAATGTTGTTTTTCCTACACCTCCCTGTCCCCATAACCCTATCATGAGAACATCATCAGCCTCAAGATTTAACATTGATTCCAACTCTACAACACGTGGATATATTCCAACCGGATGCTTGGCAACATGTAAGGGCATTCGGTCTAGCTGCATAGAGATCTCCTGCACAATTCTCTTTATAGAATCCGCTTCATCTCTAATAAAATCAGGAAAGTACTTGACACATTAATTTCAAAGATAATTAACTTTCATGGGAAAAAAAATAGATGTATTCAACATATAAAAAACAACAACAAAGCAGTGTAACATTAATCACTACAAAGTACTTACTTATCGTTCAAATCCCACCCGGACAAGCTACCGGCATCATAGAGAGCCTTCTTCCATCTCTTCACTTTCTCTGAATCTCTCCCAAACTTGTTATCATGCTTAACCATAGATTCTCGGTAGCTTCCTCTTGGCGTTCTCACTTCTTTGGGTTCCACTTTGTAAAACACCGGAAATACCGTGAGTCCTCTTTGCTCCTTGCACTCCATGATTTTCTCCACCTCTTCCAAACACCATGATGAGGAAGCATAGTCCTCAGAGAAAATGATGATTGCGATGCGCGAGTCCTCAATCGCCTTAATAAGTGCCGGTGTTATTCGTTCACCTTTCCGAAGCTCCTCACTATCGACGTAAGTGTAGATTCCTTTCTGGTCAAGAGCAGCATAGAGATGACCAAGGAAGTTGTTTCGAATGTCCGTACCTCGAAAACTCAAGAAGACATGGTAATTCCGTTCCAGATTCAAAGAAGTGGCCTTTAGAGCAGATGAAGGTTGATGTGCTTCCTCAAAATGCTTAGTGTTTGGTCGAGTTGCAGCTTTATCTCTCATGTGGACATCACTTTGTACTAATAAAGAAATAGAAATGAAAACCAAGATCATTTCTGATGATCCGAGTCGATAAGCATATCTCCAACAACTAATTTAACAAAAAGCAGCATTTTTTTTACCAAAAAAAAAAAAAAATAGCAACACTCCCATGCTCCTAGTGCCAATATACATGAATCAATCACAAAACACCACCCGTTGGAATATTATTTATAATGAACAATCTGACTTTTTTCTTTCAAAAGGGATTCTACAAAAGCAAATCCCAAAATAAATTTCCCCCACTTTTCAAACTAAATTTTTCCATACCATGTCTTGCATTGAACAGAGCAATTTCGAATCTGTTCAGGCATTCTTCAAATACGTAGTGGGCAGCGAGTTGGAGAGCGAATATGGACCTATTCGGAGCTTGAGCTCACACTTAAATTTAAGAGAAATAAGTGAGCAACGTTCAAACTTAAGAAAAACCGACTCATTCAGACCCGACGCGAGTGAGGACTAAAGAAATCGAGCTTGCTTTGCTCTTTTAAAATCAAGCAGGATGAGGCAAAAAGAAAAAAGAAAAAAAGAAGAAGGAACGAGAACTCAATCGCGGGGGCCCTACCTGGCTTGGCTTCCCCGGGCATCGTTGGCGGCGAAGGTTGAGAATAGCGAATCCAAACTCGTGTCTGGCTTCAGTCGACTCCACCGAGGTCAGGGACCGCGACGACGAATGGCAGCGGACGGACGATGTTCTGGAGGTGGCGGACGACGTCGATCAGCTGTGGCTCCGAGGTTTTGTGTGGGTTTTCAAAGGCGACCGTTCCCGGAGTACAGAAAGACCAATATGCTTTTTTTCTTTTTCTTTTCTTTTTTCGTGAGAGTAAAGAAGTAGCTGACGGTGAACGAGTGAGGTAGGACTCCGGGAATGGAATGCGAGAGCAGTTGCCGACAGGAGGTAGTCGGACGGAGATGGTAGAGGTGGCTGGTAAGGTGAGTTCAGGAGAAAGGGTGGGGAATGCTTTTTCCCCCCCCCCTTTTCCAGAAAAATGCTACCTGGAGATGGTGGTCTCCCCTTCCTTTCCGTGAACTTGCTTCCCTATTTTTTTTTTATTTTTCTTTCTTGTTTTGACTTGCTTTCTCTACTAATAAAAAAATAGAAACGAAAACCAACCACAATTCTGATACTCCAAATCGGTAAGGATATTCTCCACAGAACTAATTTAATAGAAGGCAGATAGTGGTAGAAAACAAAACGAAAGGACAATCAATGCACGCGTAATTATGGTGTGCGGAACCTGTTTTTGACTTGATTGGGCTTCTCCACTAATAAAAGAAATAGAAAAGAAAACTAGCTATACTCCCGTGCCCTCGGTGCCAATGTACATGAATTAATGGCAAAAACATCGCCCGTTGGATTATTTATTTATTTTTTTTGGTAAAGGAATTATTATTATTATTTATAGTGAATGATTTGACTTCTTATTTTTTCTGTCAAAAGGGATTTTAGATAAGCAAATCCCATAATAAATTTCCCTTATTTCTCAAACTAAATTTCTTCATACCATATCTTGCCTAAATATTATGGAGTCATCCCCCTTTAGCCAAGTCATTTTGATCTCACTCCTTAATTATTGTTTTTCAACATTTTGCATTTATTTTATATTTTTAATGTCATATTTAGAATTTCTTGGCTAAAGGATTATCCACGATTGAATAACTATTTAGTGAATACTTTTTTTTTCCTTTTTATTTCATTTTTGTCAAACCTTTTATTCCATGTTAACACTTTTTGTTTTCTTAACTTCTTAGTAAAAATTATCACTTATTCATCCGAAGGTGTTTGTCATTAGTGATCAGAAATTATGAACCAAATATTTATATCAGCTTTATCTTTAGTAAAAACTGGAGCTTTATGACTTTGAATAGCAATGACATATAGAGGATTTGTGGAATGGGAAGTTCTACTTCAATGTCTCAATGATATTATTTAGTGTATGTACAGCTGCCTTTTGACGACGTTCTCATGCAAGAGTTTTTGGACACTTCTTGCCGATGAAGGGTTTGCAAAAGGTTGAGATTTTTATTTTACATGGGTTATAGTTTGACTGGTGGATGATTTTGAGAGAACTTGCAATCTAGAAGTGATTTCGAGTGTGTTTTTCTCCTTTCATATCAAATGAGAAATATTGAATCCTTTGATATAAAGTTTGTGCGTTCTCTCTTAAGTTGAATTACTGAATTCATCTAGTACTATTATATATTTTGGTGCACTGTAAAGGGCCTCATGGAGAGTTGACATGGGGCTCATTTAATAGTTGCCACCTCGCTTTCGTTTACTTTCATTTATTCATCATATTTTGTCTTCATTTCCAAGGAAGGTGGTTCGCAAAAGCCAATAGACCCAACCTAGGTCCCTTCCATGAGATAAGTGTACCTAGCCATTAACTAAGCATCTAGTATTATAGACTTTCTTTGTTTCTCTAGTGAAGAAAGTTACTTCGATTAAGTTTTGATTTACAATAATTGATTTAGTTGTTAAGCCATGGATTTAAGGTCAATCTTATGATTATGTTCAGCCATTTTTATTATGAATTGAGAAGAAATTTAACAAGAAATACTTGATGCATTGGTTTCAAATCTTTGGTCCATTGATTTTGCAGATTTGCTCTGCCGAGTTCCAATCAAAGTATAGAAGGGCCGGTGTTAGATCAATGATAGTTTAGTTGGAATATAGATAGTGTAAGAGGATGATCATCAAAGAGTGCTAATCAAGTTTAGAATGACAAAAAAAAAAAATGAGGTGTGTCAATATCAAGGGACAAGGTCATGATGCCATACGACATGATAGGGGCGTGCGGTGCGGCAAGCAAATCAATTTCAAAATTTAAGCATCTAGTAAGACGATTGGCATTTTATAAGATCAATTTAATTGGCTGGTCACATCATGTTAGTCTTCAGCAATTTGACTATTGAATAAAAAAAATTTCTCAAACAAGGGGATAGTCTCTTGAAAAGTTTTCAAATGCTAGAACTTCCAAGCTTGCGAGAATTTTGAGGAAACCTACTCCCTTTGAAGAAATGCTACTCATCATCATCCAAAGTTGCAGGGACTTTCTAGCAAGTATCATTGTTGATATGCACTTAGTAGTTACTAAAGTGATAGGATCATCAAGATATAAACTATACAATCAAATTGCTAACCTTAAAAGAAAGGTACTAACTATAGGTGTAGCGATGATCGTGAGGACTCCACAAGACTTATGACCATTGGAAAAATAATTGTTTTGTACAAACATTATCAATTACAAATAAAGATGAAATCTATTGTATCAATGGAGGATTGCAAAAAGATAACACTGTAACATCCTCGATTTCGACCCATAAAGATCGGCCATAATGTCCTAAGAGGATCGATTGTGGGCCATTGGCCATGGATCGATTGATTCAATCAGTAAGGAATCACAGATCAGTCACGACCGACCAACCGACCGACCGATCGACTGACTGAACGGTCAGGAATTGGTCGAGTTGTTGGCCATGAATTTCTACAAACCATACCGATATGATAGGATCACCAGCTCATAAGATGACTTTTTGATCACGAGAATTGGTCACAGGATGAATTTGAATCAGTGGATGGTCACGGGTCGATCTGACTAGTCGTAGTTTCTAGTCGCAGGTGATTCCGCTCGGTTATGCACCGATACATGGATGATCCAAATTGACCAAATGTGACTTCCTTCCAACAAAAAATGCATATTCCCTATTTAATTCTTAGTGATCAAAATGGAATCTTGAATTGGTGATGTTCAATCATGGATTGGAAATGCACTGACCATGAACCCTACAGTGGATCAAGTGCTGACCGGAATGAGCCCAAGGATAAACCTAGCTATTCCATCACTAATTCTAAGGTCCATGGGTGCATCAGCTTTGTGCTAGGCCATGGGTAGCCTTAGAATTGGTCTCGAATCGATCAAAGGACAACCGATACTATTGGCCGACCGTCTAAAGGAACAGTTTGGGCAACTATTGGGTGTGGCAGCTGAACCTCAGGTGTACATAATTCTGTTTTTCGAGGTGTACCTAATGAAGAAAATGACAAAATAAAGAGAATTCTAGAATCTCATCATTTAATGAAAGGATGAGTTGTCCCTTTGAAAAGTCAAACGTCATGATGATGGCAAAATATCTTTGGAAGTTCTAGAAAAAGTGAAGTATATGTGAACCAATTGGAACGCGCTACACGAGCCCTCATTATAATCGAATATTCTAGAATTGCCAAGTTGGAAGAGTAGTTTCATCATTAGACTTCATTAAATGCTCATTAAATGTGGGGTACAAGTGGACCAATAGAAGAGCAAAAAGTGAGCCACCATTGATGATGCCTAGAAGCTAGATTGCCAAGTGAAACATTTTAGCCATAACAACTCACTTTTAGGCGTAATCATGAGGCAAGTAGACTTGCCAACCAATGACTTTAGGCGGGACACTAGGAAAAATTAGAGTGGACCAATTGGCTTGGTAATGATGGCTTGAGATTTGCCTTGGAGAAGAAGTTAATAATTCATGCTTAGGTGTCCTTTAGAATCTTAGGTTATGATAAGCCTAAATTGAGCCTTGGAGAGCAAGTCAATAAGTGGTTCAATAAGAAGATGGCAAGTGTTCTCTTAGGACCCTAGGCCTGCCACCTTGCAAACTAGGCTTGCCACCTTGATGCTATAGCCATGCCACTTCAAGAAATGTGATTAGAACTCTTGGATAAGTAATGATGGCGCCGAGTAGTATAAATAGGAGGATCCCTCCTCATTTTTCACCATGCCATTCACTTTCTCCTTTCCTCCTCTATTTCATTCTCTCGGCCTTATATCCTCAATCCGTCAAGCTAATCTAAGTTGGTCTTCAAGGTTGCCAAGGTAAGTAAGATCCCTAATTCTCCTCAAGGGTAGTAGTCTCCATTGTCGAGTCTAGTTAGGTGCTCACCCATCAAACCGTGGGTAGGATGTTAGATCTTTTGTATGGTTTTGCTCATGTTTGTACTTGAACATGTGCTTGTGTTGTTCATGCTCGGAATGGGGCCAAGGTTCATTCAAGTTGAGTTCATCGCAAGGCAAGGTCACCCCAAGCCATAAGGCCTTGTTTCAGCATAAATAGGATGTCGGGTCCAAGTCTCACTTGGTGTGAATCGCCTAAGACCGCAAGGTCCTAAGTCGACATTGAGGCGTGTCGATCTTATGCTTTGATCGGTATGGAGATCGCTTAAATCCACGAGGTCTTGGTGAGGTACCAAGCATGCTGATTTTCATAGTTTAAACGAATATAGGGACTTTGTGCTTGGCATTGAATGAAACCACGAGCCAATGGTCATTCTTGATACATATGTATTCACATCGAGTTGGAGCCAAGGTCCATCAAGTTTGGGATCATCACTAAAGCAAGGTGTACCCAAGCCTCAAGGTCTTGGATCGGTATTGAAACGTATCATTTCTGAGCCTTGTCTGGTGCGGGGCTCGGCGTTAAGTTATTGATTCAAGTTACGGACTAAAGATCATTCCCAACATGTTTGCTAGTAAAGTATAAGAAACTCATGACTCACACGAATGGATGAGCACGCCTTCAGGCTATGCATGTGTCAACTAAGAGATAAGATAAGAACATGCTTGTATGATGCATTTATGGATGCACTTAAAGAGGAAAAGACGCCCGTCACCACACAGCGTTGGCGGCGATGCCTCGTTCATTGAGCCGCCTTGATTGAGCCGGGATGCCTGGGTTTTGAACTTGGAAACCTTGGAATGCTAGCCCTGAGAAGCCTCGGTCGAGCTGAGATGCCTTAGTCAAGCCAGGAAGCCCAATAAGAAGCTGGAAGCCCTGGTCGAGCCGGGAAGGCCTAGTTAAGCTAGGATGATGCTAAATGAATTTGCATGACTGTCAGTATATGCATAAGTATAATATGTTGATATATTTATTGATAAGCCAAAGGTAAGTATGCATTGAAGCATGTTGTGATGGATGTTTGCATGTAATCGAGGATAGCAACGAGTTTGCTATTGATCTGTCATCAACACTATTTATGAGTGTTGTACTTGCTAAGCTTCGATGATGAGATGCATTCCTGGTAGAGAACTAATAATTTTACTTACTGAGTTTCCCCAAAACTCATCCCTCATCTCTCAGTCTTGTAGGCATGAAAGTTTCTAGTCAATTTTGAGAGCTACAGTCACACTAGAGGAGATAAGATTTCCCCTAAGTTATGTGGAAAACTTGTACTGTGATGTTAAAAGAAAAGAGAGCTTGTAGAGAAAAGGCTTGTAAAAGTACAATTATTGTTAAAAGAGAGAGTATTCTATGTATTGTATTCTCTTAATAAATAAAAAAGGATTACAAAAATAGATACAATATATATGAGTAACCCTCTCAACATAAGTAAAGTATTGACTATTTTACCCTTATTATTATTTCCTAACACTCCCCCTCAAGTTGGGATGTAGATATCAAACAATCTCAACTTGTTATATAAAAAATTTGGGAGAAGTACACTATTGGTGCCATAAGTTGTGTACAGCGCTTACCTTGGTGCCAAAAGTTTCCATCGAATCACT
Source organism: Eucalyptus grandis x Eucalyptus urophylla (assembly GCA_028830015.1). NCBI lineage: Eukaryota > Viridiplantae > Streptophyta > Magnoliopsida > Myrtales > Myrtaceae > Eucalyptus > Eucalyptus grandis x Eucalyptus urophylla. The sequence continues at coordinate 22,906,792 of CM054200.1, read as the reverse complement.
TAAGTGCCAAAAATTTTGAAAAACGATCACTTTGGTGCCATCGCCAATTTGATTGGTCGGAAATCCGACGTGGCAGTTTTTTATTAATTTTTTACGCCGACATGGATCACTGGAGAATACAATCAGCATACAAAGAACAAAATGACATCGTTTACCGTTTCCCCCAAATAAGAAACCCTAAATCCCCAATTTCGACTAGAACCGAAAGTTGAAAACTCTAAATCCTCAATTCGACCATTTCGAGTGCATATTTCAATTTTTTCCCAAAGTTATTAGCTCGCTTTTGCAAATGAATGACAGAAGCTTCAGCAATGGCTCACATTCCTATAAGAAAAGTGAATTAAATGGTGAGTGTTACTATTATTGTGAGTTACCGAGTCCGAGAAGAACATCTGGGACTCAATTGAATCCCGAGAGAATATTTCATGGGTGCGGCAGATATAGAGAAGGCTCGAAATGCCAATATTTCAAATGGGTTAATAGGAAATTCTCTGATCGAGCGACAGAGGTGATATTGGAGTTACTTTAAGGCCGAAAGCAACCTCCACCTACATTAATGGACGAGTTGGAGGATGTCGACTCAATGCAAGTTCAAATGAAGGGTTTAACATCTCTGGTGGACCATTTGAAGAGAGAGGTTTCAAGGCTGAAAATTGAAAGAAATTTTTATCGAGCGTTGATTGTGTTCTTATTCTCTTGGGTAGTTTATTCAAATGTAAAGTGAGTAATGAGAAGAAGTTTGTATGTCTACAATAGTCAAAAACGTCGAATATGCACTTGTATTGGATTATTTATAAGTAAAATGTGTTTTTGGTTTGCTGCAATTTTTGTATATAGCAGAAGGTTTTGTTGTTGTAATCTATGAGTAGAAATGCAAAGTTGAATTTAAAATGCATTAGTTGTGAGCACTTAAAAGTTTTGTTGTTTAGTTATGTATTGTCAATATTTGTTTTGGTTAGTTTTTACTTCAAATATAATGGTTTGCTATATTTTTTATTTGGTAATAGTTTGCTGCATTTTTTTATTTGAAAATGATTTGCTGCATTTTTTTTTATTTGGTAATAGTTTGCTGCATTTTTTAATTTGGTAATGGTTTGCTGTATTTTTTATTTGGTAATGATTTGCTAGTTTGCTGCAACTGCAAATCATGGCGAAATTAAAGGATTGTAGCAAATTCACAATTGACAATTTCAGTGCTATAAGTTATAAATTGTGATCGCTTGAGTGCCAAGTTTTTATAAAAGTGATCATTTAAGTACTAGTCGCGATTACAAAGTGATCACTTATGTTGCACAAGTTTTTAAAAAAGAACATGTTAGTGCCAAACGTCACTTAACTTGCACCTTGTTCTTGCACCAGTTGGATTGCCAGTGCATCTTCTTGCACCAGCCCATATAAGTGTTGATGCAACAAGATGTACCAGCACCCAAAATGTTCTTGCAGTAGCACATATAACCAGAAATCCACAAATTCAACCAACAACAGCAACATTGCAGCAACAGCAAAAATAAAATATACAACATAACTGACTTGCTAGCATTCTAGCCGAAACCAACACAAGAGAAAATAGTCATTCTAGTACTTGCCATTAACATTGATTGATTGTTTACAAAATAAAAGAAAAACATGTCTAACTTCACTCCCCAATCACCGAAAGTTCAGCACCCTCTTTAAAAAAAAAAAAAAACAATGGCAATATACAGGCAGCAACTACCATCAAGAAGCTCATATATCCAGCACCCTCCTAAAAAAAACATGAAAAGAGATCATGTCCAGCACCCTTCCATTAGTCAATATTGACAACACCCTGATCTCATTTTCCTCTTGGAGCTTTGAATTGATTTATAATCCGAGTACTCTTTCGAACTCGATGTGCAGGTTCTTTAATTGAGCTTTTTGTCACTTCATTTTTATTTTCCTTATTTTTTACGGCGGCTATTTTTGTTCTAGCACATGTCATGCATTGGTCCATATCATCACTATTGTTCACAATCATTGGTTGAGATTGAACTGGTGCTGGGTTCTTTTTGGATGGTTGTTTTGCAGCTATACCCGCTGTCTTCTTCTTCTTTGGAGCACTCTTCTTTGGTTGCGCCCTTGATTCTTGAGTTGGCCCACCTTGAGAGAGAAGTACCTCCGAATTTCTCCCAGGCTACAAGAACATAGTGATATTGTCAACCAAATGAATTGAAGTACAATAAATAAAATGCATGAGGCCTACAAATTTTACATTCAAAATAGTCATTCCAATATGTTCATTTGTGTAAATCTCATAACCATATTGGCTTAATCTTTTTCCAAGAGCCCCTCTTGTCGCTGTGGTGTATCATTTTCAGCAGCAATAATCCTTGTAGCAACCTCTACAACCTGTGTAGTTGCTCGTCTTCTTACCTGAGAAACATATAACAAATGTAAATTTCAGCCCATAAAAGACCAAATACAGCGATGTACAACTTACAATATATTTTTTTCTTATTTGCTCAATAGTGGACTCAGTTGTTGTTGTTGCTGTCCTGCCCATTCCAGTCCCTGTCCCTGCACTTGAGTCTACAACAGGGCCTTTTTCTTGCTCTTTAGTAGGCCTAACAACAATGTAATGTATTAGGATTATGACCAACTACAACGAATAATTAGACATCTACTCACTTTTATGATGAAAACAAATGGAGAAAACTTCTCAAATTACAAGTACATGACAGAGGAAAAGCACAAGAGAAGCCAGTACACATGGTTAACCATCAAACTCTATCGAATAAGAACTATAAAGTTACTGAGACAAAGAGGATACTTACTTTACAGCATGGCTTTCTGTTTGCCCTTTAGTAGGCATTACAGTAAGGCCTTCTATCCTCCCTTCAATAGACCAAACAAGAAGCTCTTCAGTAGGTCCTATCCTTGGCACTAAATCAGCCATTCCACCTTGCTATTGATACTACTTTTTCAGCTCACAACATTTCTTATTGTGTCATTCCTTGCGGCAATAGGAGCATTTCATCTTTGACCCAGTTATACTCATCCTCTAACTTGATGCCTCTTCCAGCTGCACTCTTCGTCTCTTTTTTGGCCTTCCTATTTGCTTCTTCGGCGATAAAGGTAAAGGGTTTTCATGATTCGTTGTCTCCCAAAATTTGCTGTTTCTGCTAGGTTGCATCATGAATTGGTATAAAGTAAGGTATGAGCTCTTTTTGTACCAATTATGTAAGTAATCATCTGGGTTTTCTTGCTTCATCTAAATAACACAAATGGCATGGGCATAGGGAATTCCATTCAGTTGCCAGGCTCAGCATGACCACTTTCTTCTATCCAGGATGACAACATACTTATCCTGATTTTGAATAATTTCATATACATTATCTCCATTTCAAACTGGATGGCAGAACCTACTAGCAGCAATATTTGCATCCAATCTCTTCACAATCCTAGGGCCACAGTCTCTACTTCATTTCATAGCCTCATCTCTTTGCCTATGCAGTCTAGTCATAACCATAACTCGAATATCATCAAGCATGATAATGACTGGTTTGCACTTGGCCTTTAAAATTCTGCCATTGAAAGCTTTACTGAGGTTGTTATCAATGATATCGCATTTGAACTCTTCGTTAAAGAAGGCCCGACACTAGTGCTTAGCTTCTATTTGGAAGAGTGCATCAAAACCTTCCTTTGTCAGCTGCAACAATCCTTGTTTGGCTAATCTGAAATCAGCCATGTTTGTACTCTTTGCTATCTGCCAGAACTGCTTCTGCAGCCTATCTCCTTTGAAGTTCCTTGACTAGTTTGCATATATGTGCCTCGCGCACATTCTATGCTCAACATGTGGCATCAACTCAGCCAATGCATAAATAAATCCCTACAAAAATTCAAACCAATAAATATAAGTCAGAAAATATATGCAAGTGATTAATATTAAAAGGGGGTGAATTAATTGACAATAAAATTACCTTATGTTGGTCGCTCATGAATGTCCATCCTCCCCCATCGGTTATCTCAAGGTCAGCCATTAAATTTTTTAGGAACCATGACCAAATATCCTTGTTCTCTATCCTCACCACCGCCTAAGCTATCAGGACCATTTGATTATTGGCATCTCTCCCCATAGCAGCCAACAACTCCCCCTGCATAAACCCTTTAGAAAGCATCCATCCAATCCTATAACTCTTCTACAACCAGCCAAGAAGCCCCGATGCATGCATCAAAATAGACATAAAATCTATCAAATCTAGGCCCAAGATCAGGGAGTGGCCTCTCCACAACCTCTACATATACCCTATTAGATGGGTTTTAAAACATGCATTCGCCAGCATAATCACATGCCTGTGCATATTCTTCCTTATATCCACCCATCAATATTTTCATCATCCTTATCTTAGCTCTCTTACATTGATTCCTCGACACTTTAACCCCCACTTGCTCCTTCACTAACTGTTGAAATTGAGGACTCTTGATCTCAGGCATTGCTTTGATAGTATTAAAAAAAATGCTTTGATAAACACACACTTGTTATCCTTTTATTGTTAAAAATAATTTGACAAGTATGCTCCTCCTGGAAGGACCTAATCTGGAATGACCCATTCTTACTCAACGCTCCATAGAGCTTCCATGAACAATTGGGTTGTGAGCACTTAGCTCTCACAAATTCCTTCATGTTTCTAATGAATTGAACGCTCCTCTGTTCACCAATGGAGTTCTTCACAACAGCTTCCTTGAACTGTTTAGCTTCATCAAATCTCATGCCCACCGACAAAACAGGTTTATCAACAATCGGACCATAGCAAGGGTACTTACTTTTTCTTCGACGAGCAGGTTCTTCATCATCATTATCAAGCTCATTTTCCGAACCAGCAACTTCATCGCCGCAACTTTTTTTTATCTTCACTTCTATTACCTTCAGCTGGATCTACATCCTTATTTACTAGCTCAGGCCTCTTTACTGATGATGCGGGTTTTTTTCTCAAAAATTCCCTTTGCTATTGTCTTGACAGTGCGAGTTCATCATCATCTTCGTCACTTGGGAAATTTACTAAAGCCAAACATTCATCTTCCGATTCACTAGATAAAGTAATTTCCCATTCTAATCCAGTAAAGTCTTCATCACCCACATCTTCACCCAAATCTTCACCCAAGATTTCAAGACATCTCCCTGTTTGTTCATCTCTATCAATATGACTTCTCTCCCTCTCATTTTTCCCTTCATCTAACATAAACTCATCGCCGACCTAATTACTCGCTTGAATAGGATCCCTCACTTCTCCTCCTTCAGTGGTGGTCTGCTCATCCCCATCTTCATCCCCACCATCCTCATCCTCATCCTCATTCTCATCCTCACTATAATACTCAACATATACCTTAGCTTTTTCACCGTAAAAATAATAGTAAATGATATCCTTAATGCTATTATCGTCATTAAAAAATCTCAACCCATCCTTCAATGCCTTCCTAGGAACACAGTAATGTAGTTTTTGCACTTTGCATCGTAAAAAATACATCAAATTCCTCAAAAAAATCAATATATGGTGGCTTCTGAACATTGACATAGATAGTACATTCATTTCCACCACTATATTCATAATCTTCAGTGCCAGTAACAAACTCTCCACCATAGCAAACAAGGACGCCTACCTGATTCGCGTCCATGTCGATGCTGCACCCAATGAAAAAAAAAAAAAAAGAGAGTCATTGTCGTTTTGTTGGGACCACATGACAGAATCAGCAACTTCACATGCAGGTCCTTGTCGTTTTGTTGTCAAGAAACAAATGTGACTAAAATCTCCCCAATTCGGTGCATTTACAAAAACAAAAGGAAACCGAATTAAATAAACAAAGTGAGGTTCCCACCACTCATTTTTCAATTCAATCACATTCAGTCCCCCATAAAAGCATTCCAATGAATTAAACAAACAAATTCGGTCCTACGACTGTTTCCCTCTGAGTCAAGCCCCTCTGCGTCCTATTTTTCTATTCAGTCCCCATAACAGAAAGTGAACGAATGATGGAACCCTTAATTTTTCTATTCCGTCCCCAGAAAAGTGACATCCCCACCACTTTCCCCACTACTTTCCCCCTGAGCCGAGCCCTCAAGTTGCCCTCCGTGCCCTAACTTGCCCATCGAAACCCAAAATTTTTCACTAAATTGACCCACGTAGAGAACATGACAAACCTGAGTGAGTGAGAGTTGGGGACACAACCAGCGAACGACTGTGAATGACAGTGCAACTACAGTGGTGGCCGAGCGATGGCGAGCAAATGACGGCGGGCTAGCGATCGACGGTGGGTGAGCGAGCTACGACTGGCGTCAATAACCGTATACGAACCCTATTTTACTCCCTCTTCAGCGATATCATTTTTTGCTATAGAGCAATGTGGCGTCGTTTCTTATGTGAATCCACGGTGGATGACAAGAAACGACGTTGTTTCTAACGAAGAAAGGAAAATGGCATCGTTTTATGCCATCCACCGTGGACAATCTTAAGCCACGTCGATTATTTTTTTTAAATATAAAAGCCACGTAATCATTTTGGCTGGAATTTCTCACCGGTGGCACCAAAGTGATCGTTTTTCCTCCGATTTGGCACTTAATGATCCAACAGAAACTTTTGGCACCAAAATGAGCGTTGTACACAACTTATAGCACCAATAGTGTACTTCTCCCTAAAAAATTCACTTGATTTCCTCATATAAGACTTAGTAAAAATATCTGCAAGTTGATCCTTCGTTCTTATATGTTAAAGAATAATATCTCCTTTATGAACTTTTTCTTGTATAAAGTAACAATTAATCTCAATGTGCTTGGTTCACTCATAGAAAACGGAATTGTTTGCAATATGAATAGTTGATTGATTGTCACAATATAATATCGATGGTTCTGATGTTGACATCTCAATTTCTGACAATAACACCTCAACTAGAGCAATTCACCGGTCACATTGCCATTGCTCTATATTATGCTTTTGTACTTGACCGAGAAACCACATGTTGTTTCTTTCTCTTCTAGGCAACTAAATTACCTCCAAGAAATACACAATAATCTAATGTAGATCTTCTACTAGTAGAACATCCAGCCCAATCCACATAAGAAAAACCTGTGGTATTCAGATGGCCATAATTCTTGAAAGTTAGTCCTTTTACTTGGTGCTCCTTTCAAGTATTTGATAATTCAAAGCACAACATCCCAATGAGTAGTCCGAGGAGAACCCATGAATTGGCTTACAACACTAACAGCAAAAGACATACCAGGTCTCGTGACGATAATATAATTCAACTTACCAACTACTCTCTTATATTTCACTAGGTCATGTAATAATTCTCCATCTTCTACATCAAGTTTCACATTGGGTTCCATAGGAGTATCAACTGATTTTGCTCCAACAAGTCCAACCTCATTAAGAACGTCGAGAACATATTTCTCTAGGTTAAATTTACACTTGTATAGGAGTGAGCAACCTCAATACCTAGAAAATACCGCAAACATCTCATATCCTTAGCATTAAACTATGTACGCGAAAATAGTTTGAGTCGTTGAATATCATCTGAATCACTGCCAGTAATGATAATATCATCCACATATACCACCAAAAGAATACAACCAACTGAGGAGACAGAACTGAAGACTGAATGGTTTACTTGACAATGCTTTAATCAAACTTGATAACAGCATCACTAAACTTACCAAACCATGCACAAGGAGATTGCTTAAGTCCATACAATGCCTTATGTAAATGACATACCAAATTCTCCCCCTAAGCAACAAATCCAAGTGGCTGCTCCATATACAACTCTTCAGCCAAATCACCATGTAGGAGCACATTTTTTATATCTAATTGATGAAGAAACCATCCAAAACACGCTATTAGAAATAAAGACACGAACAAATGGAATTTTGGCTATATGAGAAAAATTGTTATCATAATCAACACCATATGTTTGAGTATATCCTTTGGCAACCAACCGTGCCTTCAATCGATCTATGGTGCCATCAAGGTGGACCTTAACCATGAAAACCCAATGACAACTAACAGGTTGCTTTCCCACAAGAAGGGTAGTAAGCTCCTAATTGCGACTCTCAATGAGTGATTTCCTTTCATCCTCCATGGCTCATCTCCAACCAGGATGAGCAAGAGCTTCAGCAACATTGCTAGGCACAAAAACAGAGGACAAGGCCAAGACACAAGTAAAAAAGGTAGGAGATAAATGATCATAAGACATAAAGTTGCAAATAAGATGACGAGTACGAAGACAATTAGACAAACCAGAATAAAGTGTATAATGATCCATAGGACGCCCAACACAAGATCATGTACCTTTTCGAGTAGCATTGGGTTGATCAAGATCAGGATCAGAGGATGGCATAGCAACTGATGAGGGATCAAATGAATCAAGTGATGACCGTACTACTGTAATGGGAGTTGTTCGTCATTTATGGTAAGTTTGATCAACAAACTGAAATCATGTTGACGATACTGGAGGAAGTGAGATTGGTGGAGGAATCGGTAAGACACACTCGTCATTGTCAGGAGGCACTGTAGAGACTGTTTGAGTACTATAGTATGGCTAGTCTTAAAAAAAGTCACATATGCTTATACAAACACACGACGACTAGTAAGATTGTAACATTTATAGCCCTTTTGAGTTCAAGAGTACCCAACAAAGACATATTTTTCAGCACGAGGAGCCAACTTATCAAGACTTGGAGTCAGAGAATGGATGAAATAAACACATCCAAAGACACATAAGGGTAATGCAAAAGGGAGGACGATTTGGATGTAAAATAGAGAAAGGTGTCTCCCCTTGAAGAACGGAAGTTGGAAGTCAATTAATTAAGAAGCATGTTGTAAGAACGGCATGGCCCCCAAAATGTTTTTGGTAGATGCACGTGAAACATAAGACAACGAGCAACATCAAGAAGATGACGATTTTTATGTTCAGCTACACCATTTTGTTTCGGTGTATATGAACAAGAAGTTTGATGAATAATGCCATGGGAATCAAGAAAAAGTTGAAAACCAAAGGCAACGACAAGATACTCCTTGGCATTATCGGACCGTAGAGTTTTCATAAAAGTATTATATTGATTCAACACCTCAAAATAGAATTGACGAAAGTAACGAAAAATATCAGTACGATCTTTTATTAAGAACAACGAAGTCATTCGAGAAAAATCATCTACAAATGCAACAGTATCGGAAACCATATGTATTATAAACACGACACGGACCCCATACATATGAATGAACGAACTCAAAAGGACTAGACACATGACTCTGAAAGCAAGAAGTAAAGGAGATTCTATGGTGCTGATAAGCTTCACACACAAAGTACTCACAAACTCAAACTCTGGAAACAATCATTGAAGAATGTTTGGTAGTGGATGACCAGCATGACAATGCATCTGATATACATCAATAGTTGTATGCTTCATAGCTACTGCAGTTATCACCTTCTTGTCTAGATAGTATAGATCATTTGATTCATGTCCCCCACCAATCATCTGTCTAGTCCTCAGATCCTGAAAAACACAATGAGAAGCAGAAAATGTTACAGAACAATTTAGCTCTTTAGTTAATGAACTAACAAAAATCAAATTATATAAATATTTGAGATGAATGACAGATGATAAAGAAAGGGAGGAACTCAAATGGGCATCTCCAGTAGCAGTAACTTGGGAAATTGAACCATCAGCTAATGTAACAGAGTTGGACACTCCAAGAGGTGTGGAATGTAATGAAGACAATAATTTAGAATTACCGGCTATATGATGAATAGAACCAGAATCTATAACCTAGGAGTCTAACACTATAGAAAGTAAATAGGATGAACTACCTTTTGAGCTATGTGCTAGAATTGCAGTGGGAGATGAAGTTCCTGTCGCCTGTTGGGAGCAAATCCAAGCCTCATATTTTGCATGTGTCAATGTAACTGAATCTTTTGTATTCTGCACATTAGTAGGATCTTTATTCCCCCCCCCCCCCATCTCCGTAAGTCCTAAGGAATATCCATATAGATTTCTTTGTCTAAATCACCATGAAGAAAAGCATTATGCACGTCCATTTGATGTAGAGGCCAGTCATTAATAGCAACAACTATCAAGAATGAATGGACTGTGACATCTTTGGCTATAGGAGAGAATGTCTCGTGATAGTCAAAACCTTCTCGCTAGGTGAAGCCCTTGGCCACCAATTGTGCCTTGTATCATTCAATGGAGCCATTAGCACAATATTTAATTTTGTAAACCCATTTGCAGCCAATCAGTTTACAATTAGGTGGCAGTGAGACAAGATCCCACGTTTGATTATCAATCAGTGCTTGTAATTATGCTTCCATGGCCTTTTGCCATCGTGGATCAATAGACGCCTCATCATAGCTAGATGGTTCCTTGTCTTCTGATAGGCGACTAATGCAACATCTATGTTCCGGTGATAGTTTATGAAAGGAAACATAGGATAAGATTGGTATTGAATACCTGGTGAATTGAGAGTGGCACAAACGTAATCCTTTGTCCAGGTTGGAGATCATGTAGCTCGACCAGAACGTCTTGGAGGATTGACTTTCAGAGGGGAAGACATTGTCTCACTGGAAGGTGTTAGTGAGATATCCTAAATTTCCTCATCTGTAGTAGGATCTTCTAATGAGTTCCCCAATATACCTTTTGAATCAAATTCTCATCCGAAGAAGGTGTTGTTGCTGGAACAAGTGTAGGGACAAAAGGAACATTTGCCGATGATGCTAGTGGTATGTAACCAGAATCTTGAGATAATGCTTCGTCAGATAAGAAGCTACAAGGGGTGGTGATTATCCCTGAATTTTCATTTGAAGATGTCTTCTCACTGAATGGAAAGATGTTCTTGTGAAAGACAACATCTCTACTTACCAAGAATTCCTTTGTAGACAACTCAAGAACCCGATACCCTTTTTGTAGGTTGGGATATCCCATGAATATGCAACGCCAAGCGTGGGGACTCAACTTGTCCCAAGGACCCACTGTTGCAACGTAACATAAACATCCAAAAACCTTGAGATGGTTCAACTCTGGTTTCTTCCCAAATAGTAGTTCAAAAAGCGTTCGCCCATTGAGTATCCGAGTGGGCATGTGGTTGATTAAATAAGCTGCTGTGATAATACAATCTCCCCAATAATCTTCTGAAACTGATGCTTGGAATTTCAAGGCACATGCAACTTCCAAAATGTAGCGATGTTTGCGCTCAACTACTCCATTCTGTTAAGGCATATAAACGCATGAGCTTTCATGTTGGATGCCATGAGATGAAAAGAGCAAGGAGCAATCATGGTTGAAGAATTCTATCTCGTTATCAGTACGGATCCACTGAATGGATTTTCCAAACTGATTCTTGGATAGTGCAATGAATGTTTTTAAATGAGAGTAAACTTGACTTTTAAACTGCATCAAAAAAATTCATGTTGCACGAGAATAATCGTCTACTATTGTAAGGAAGTAACGAGACCCATCATGATTTACCGTATGATAAGGTCCCCAAACATCCACATAAATTAACGAAATGATTTCACTAGCACAAGTACTACTAGATGGAAAGTGGGTACAAGACTGTTTTGCAAGAGGAAATATGGGACATTGAAGACAAGGAAATGAGGCACTGTGACCCATTCTCAAATGCATAATGAAATTCTTATCGTTAGTAGTCAAGTTACATAATGATGGCTTATTTAAGGAAGTGCGGGATAAATCAAAATTACTTGGAGAACTTGTCCAGAAAAATAGTCCTTCAGAAAGACTACCCCATCCCATCAGTCTACCAATTGAAAGGGCTTGAAAGAAACAGGTGTCAGCATCGAAGAAGACCCAACATGAATTTTATTTGCATACTCTTGACAAAGAAATGAGATTAAATTGAAACTTTGGGACATAAAGGACGTTTTGAAGAGTAATCCGAGGACTGAGATTGCATGTTCCTATCACACTGACATGAGTGATATTTTCATTGGTTAATTGTACAGAAATAGGAAAATTCAATCCTTCATTTATACTCGAGAAAAATCATTTCTCACATATAATATGATCGATTGCCCTTAAATCAATAATCCATGCCTTTCTTGAAATGGAATTAATCAAGCAATGTGTGATACCTAAAAAACTCCCACATTTATTGGAAGTATCCAATTTTTGCAATGTTTGCATCAATTGTTGATATTTTCCATATGTAATAGGTTGGTTAGCATTCTGACCAATGGGTCCAGTGACTTGGTAAGCTACTGAAAATTTTTCTCCGGGTTTTCCATGTAATTTCCAACAGCTATCAATCATATGGTTAAAACGTTTGCAATATTCGCAAAACAATTTACCATTTCCTTTAAATTTTTCCCAAAATTTCTTGATGACGTGGTGAAGATCTAGCCATCCATCCCTTTAATCGCGGACTCTTATCAGCCGTCCGATCCACTTAAATTTCGGACCCCTGTGAGTCATCCAATCCTCACGCTCGATCTAGGCTATTCATCCCATCTCTTTTAAGGGTCCATGTGTCTCCTTCACCAAACCCTAACGTGCCTCTCTTCTCCCTTTCTCAATTTAGGGTTCTGGTGGCTCCGTATCGCCATTCACCGCGAGCTGCAAGAGCGATACTTTTGCTGCTCTTCGCATGTTCCGGTGACGCGAGCCGCTGGCTCTCCTCCTGTACAGCCAGCTGGAAAATCCGCCCAATTGATGGTACTGGGTCCATAGCGAGAATCTACAAATGGAAGGTAAGATAAGACTCATTCAAAATCAATAGGAAACATGTGACTTTCTCTGTTTCTTTGATAGATCTATAATGTTTAAGCATTGATTCTAGTCCCTCGAGTTTTTTTTCGGCCACTTCAAGGTCGTTCCATAGTGATGATAGCTTGTTTAAGCAAGCTATGACCATCATGTTCCCCTGTTAAAGCTCTCTAAGTTCCTGTATGAGGGAAAAAATCTTCACTCAATCCAATTTATCATACATCTCTTTGACGTTTTCCCACATATTTTAAGCGTCCTCTGTCGATGGAAGTCCAGCCACGACTTCTGGGGATATGCAATTTCCAATCTAGGTACGGACAAGTTGATTGCACTTCCTCCAATGTCGGGCTAGGCGTTCATCGAGAGGGATTTGAATGGTTCCATCGAGGAACCCGTCTTTATCTTTTGTTACCAGTGCGTGCGAGAACTCCTGCGACCACTTGGAGTAGTTTTCTAGCCCGGTCAGCTATTGGTTGATTAGCCGCAGTTCTGGTCCGTCGGCGGTGGAGACGAACAAAGGGTCACCGGGTTTTAGTCATCCGGTGAGAGTCGCCACTGGATACGGCAAAAATCCAGGTGAAAATCCCGGGTAGGGATTTGTTCCCATACCTGGATTATTCAACCGAGTTCCATAACCCGCTTTGAAAACGGCTAAATATGGATTCATTCCAATACCCGGTTCGTCCGATCCAATTGCCTGCCCCACATTTTCTAGATCCGACCCAATGGTAGTGCTTACCCCATTTACAATTGGTGAGCTACCGTCAAGTTGGAGGGAAACTCGTTGGCCCTAAATCCCTGGCAATGATGCACTTGGGCTTGGCCCAAACAACCACGAGTTGGGCTACATCTGAAATGGCAGCCACTAGTAAGGATGGTCCATCATGGGTTGGCCCGAAATGGGTTGGTTCGAGATAGGTTGCCCCAAATTTGTCTAAGCTAGAAAAGTGTGGATATCTTGGGCTCGAGTAATTTGTTCTTGGGGTCTGGTGACATTAACAGCAAGAGGCGCATCATGATTCTTTGGAGATTGTGCTGAGTTTGTTTCTTGTGGATGCTCGCTGGAGGCTAAAGGTAAATTCTAGGTCATGGTAAAAAAATGGAAATTGAATCCTTTGCTGAAGTGTTGACTCTTCTACGTAGGATTGAAGATTCTTGGTAGCAGTTGAGACGAGGAGAACAGAAGCAAAATCAGGAGCTTCACTACGCTGATACCATGAAAAAAACTAAATGAAGTAAAGGAATCATGACTGAAGACGAAGAATTTTGGAAGATTTTGGTATTCTCTCTTTAATGGTTTCTAATGTACAGTCCCCTGTAGATATAATACAAGATGTACATAATGAATGGAAGTAAATGATTCTATGAATCAAACTAAATCTAAATCTAATCTTTAATTGATTTGTGTACAATCATAATCGGATCGAATCTTCTGCCAAATATCACGAGCAATCGCCACATATCTTCCAACACGCTTGGGGGGAGAGAGAGAGGAAATGGTTCTTGAAGGTGGTGCAATGGAGGCGATGTGGCGGAGGTGTCAGATCTAAGCTTGGGATGCTATCGGCAGGGCTATTGGGAGCAACGAAGAGAAAGTGGCTCCTGAAGGTGACAGTGAAGGCAGAGGAGACGTGTTAGGGAGGGTAGGTCGAAGCTCAAGAAGTGACCGGTAGGGCTTTTGGGAGTGAGAGGGAGGGAGAGTATTTTGAGAAAAATGAGAGTGGGCTTCTTTTTCTAAGAAGATGCATAAGAGAGGAGAGAGAGTGTCCTTTAATTGAAGGATGTCGTAGCATTATGGGTAAAACTTCAATCACTCTATGTGAAGAAAAGTTTGAACAATCACTCGTACATATTGGATAAGATGTTTCAATGTAGATATACTAAAGGTATGTCTATCAGAACCCATCTAGATGAATTTAATAAACTCATGATGGATCTGAAGAACGTCGGTAAGATACTTGATGATGAAGAACAGGGCATGATGTTGTTAGCCTCTTTACCAGAGACATAAGAGCACTTTACTAATTCATTGTTACAGGGGCGTACTACAATTACCTCAGAAGAGGTAAAGTCCGCCTTATTCTCTAAGGAGTGGCAGAAAAAGTTGCGAGATGACGGTCTAGCGCAAAGAGTAGCGCAAGCACTGACAATTCGGGGTAGAGAACAACATCGAGGACCTAGTAGCAGCAGAGGTAAAAGCATATCAAAATCACGCCATAGAAAGTCCAAAAGACGCGTGAAGTGCTTTGAGTGTCATGAGGATGGGCACATCAGAAGAGATTGTCCAAAGCGGAGGAATAAAGCTGATAGGCAAAATGCCACAAGCAGTGTGGCAAACGTTGCTGAATGGAGTAATAGTGATGCAAAAGCCGTTTTATGTATGACTGCTACTTCGTCAGGAGACGAATGGATGCTAGATTTGGGGTGTTCTTATCATATGATGCCTCATAAGAATTGGTTTACTACTTACCAAACTGCAAATGGTGGTAAAGTTCTTTTGGGGAATAACGCAGTTTGTAAGGCTATAAGGATAGGAACAATTCGGATTTGAATGCACAATGTGGTGATGCGCACATTGACAGATGTGAGGCATGTACCAAAGCTCGAGAAGAATCTTATTTCTCTGGGGACACTCGATGACATCAGGTGTAGGTATACCGCTAAAGGTGGAGTACTGAAGATCTCTCGATGTGCCATGACAGTGATGAAAGGGAAGAAAGTGAATACTCTCTATCATCTACTGAGAGAGACCGTGATCGGAACTACTGCAGTTTCATAAGATGAGTCAGACTCTAACTTGATTCAATTACGGCATATGCGTTTGGCGCACATGAGTGAGGCAGGTATGACGATGTTAAGTGAAATTGGGTTGTTGAAGGGTCAGAAAACAGAAAAGCTAGACTTATGTGAGCACTGCATCTTTGGGAAGCAGCATCAATTTAAGTTTACTACAGCTATTCATTCAACCAAACGACCAGTTGAATATATTCATTCAGACATCTAGGGCCCGTCTTGTGACATCCCAAATTTCATCGACCGTCATTAGCAAAATTAGATCATTAGGAACTTAGATTAATTAGATTGGGCCAGAAAGTGAACCCGATAGATCGTGAGAATGTGTGGGCTTGAGAAGTAAGTGGGCCACACGAATTGGACTTAAGAAATCGAATGAGTGATTATGGGCTTGGACTTGACTTGAAGCGGGCCAAGGTTTGGAATTATTAGATTTGTAGATTTAGCTTAGTGGGCCGGGATTGTTATAGATTAAGCCTATTGGACCGAAGATGAATATTTAGGCCCGAATGATTTTATTTCATTTTATAGATTATAGTTAAGGTGATTTGATTAGTGAATTACTTATAACTTTAGCATTCTTTTTGTGATGAATTCCTTATAAACCAACATTGACTAGTCGATATGTTATGTCATTCGATATGTTATATATTATGACTTTGTATAATTGGGATTAAGTAGAAACAAAAGGCAATTAGATGAAAATATTAGAAACTAACGAACTAACTAATGATATCGATTCACTATTAATTAGTGACGATTGATAGATGGCGAAAATCTTCATGCATGAAAGCCACGACACTTTTCTCTCTCTCGATTCTCTCATCAACACCCACGGTTTTTCTCAATCCATAGAACCAAAGATGGCAACTCCAAGGAAGCATAATCATTAGAAAATCTAATCATTACTCTAGCCTAGGGATTAGCTTGTAGCCTATTTTCCCCCTTAAGCTTCGTACCATCTCTCTCTCTCCATATAAAACCCAGCAACCCATCTTCATCTTCTTCTTTCTTTTCCCTCGGTTGAGCGGTAGAACCAGAAATAGACCAGAAGCAAACCAGTGATTTCTTCTTCTTGCATGCTGATTTTGAGTGTTGATCTTGACGCATCTCTGTGTTGTTTAGTAGCTAAAGCAAGGTAAGGAAAGATCTAACTCTAAATTGAAAGTTATCCATTGTTTCATCGAGGGAGCTTGAGGATCTAACCAAACAGTGATGGATATAGTTTGTAGTTGGTGTTTTGTGATTGATCTAAGCTAAGTAAGTGTTAGATTAGAGTTAGAAGCCATT
The DNA here is from genome assembly GCA_028830015.1 of Eucalyptus grandis x Eucalyptus urophylla. Taxonomy (NCBI): domain Eukaryota; kingdom Viridiplantae; phylum Streptophyta; class Magnoliopsida; order Myrtales; family Myrtaceae; genus Eucalyptus; species Eucalyptus grandis x Eucalyptus urophylla. The sequence goes on along the minus strand of CM054200.1, from coordinate 22,889,985 downwards.
GCATGTTGTTCTTGAGGACTGCATGTTTTGAAATCCTTGTGTGAGTATGCTGTTTTGTTGAGCGAAGTGATGAAATGGATGTCGAGTGGATGGATATGGTGTATGCTGTGATGAGTGAACTCACGGATGCATTTATACTTCGAGCCGAGCCGTGGAATCGATCACTTGTTAAAGATATGTTGAAGTTGCTTTGAGTTGCTATGAGTAAGCATTGGAGTATTTTAGAAGAGATTTGTGGATAGACAAGTTGTTTCGTTGAGTTAGAAGTAAGAAAAATTGTGTATCTATTATGTTCTAAGTGAAAACAGTTATTGAGTCTTTTGTTTGTGTTTAGTTTTCTTTATGTATGTTAATAGAAAAGGTTGGGACACTTGGAGTGCCATAACTTGGCACGGAGGGACACTTAAGTGCCATAACTTTAAAATGGTACACTTAAGTGCCAATATCGGAGTAAAATGGGACACTTAAGTGCCACTCCGGCAAAAATCCAGCCAAATGGCTGACGTGACAATTTTCCGACGAGTTTGGTCCAAAACGGCGTCGTTTTGCACGCTGACGTGGCGGAGAAAATGCAAAAACGACGATGTTTCGTGTCTACATGTAAATAATAATATATAAATTAATTAAATTAGATTTAAAATATTCAAAAAAATTTAAAAAATAAGAAAAATTTTAAAATTTTAAAAAATTAAGAAAAATTTTAAAATTTTTAAAAATTAAGAAAAATTAAAAATTAAAAAGGGGGGAGGTCGAACGAGGCGGCTCCCTCGCCGCTGCCGGCGACGGAGGGGGGAGGGTCAGCCGGGGTTGCCAACCCCCGGCCGACCGACGGCGAGGGCTGCGAGCCCTCGTCGACCACTGGCTAGGGCCCAGCGACCCCGGCCGACCCTCCCCACTCCGTCGCCGGCCCTTCCCGGCGGCGGCGAGGAGGCGGCGAGGGCCCGCGAGCCCTCGCCGGACCTCTCCCAAATCTAGCGAGGGGCCACGGGCCCTCGCCGCCTCCTCGCCGCCGCCAGGAAGGGCCGGCGACGGAGTGGGGAGGGTCGGCCGGGGTCGCCGGGCCCGGCCGACCGGCGGTGAGGGCCCGCAAGCCCTCGCCCAGATCTGGGGCGAGAGTCGCGGCCCTCACCGCGATCCAGCGAGGGCTCGCAGCCCTCGCCGTCGATCGGCCGGGGGCCGGCGACCCCGACCGACCCTCCCCATCGCCGGCCCTTCCCAGTGACGGCGGCGAGGGAGCCGCCCCGTTCGACCTCCCCCCCCCCCCCCCTTAATTTAATTTTTAATTTTTCTTAATTTTTAAAATTTTCTTAATTTTCTTAATTTTTAAAATTTTTAAAATTTTCTTATTTTTTTAAATTTTTTTGAATATTTTAAATTTAATTTAATTTAATTTTTATATTATTATTTACACATAGACACGAAACAGCGTCGTTTTTGCATTTTTTTCCACCACGTTAGCGTGCAAAACGACGCCGTTTTGGACCAAGCTCGTCGGAAAGTCGCCACGTAAGCCATTTGGCCGGATCTTCGCCGGAGTGACACGTCCCATTTAACTTCAAAACTGGCACTCAAGTGTACCATTTTAAAGTTATGGCACTTAAGTGTCCCTCGGTGCCAAGTTATGGCACTTGCGTTGTACTTTTGCCGTTAATAGAAATAAGAAAGAAACTATTCTACATGATAGAACATCTATAAGATCAAGTTATACACGTAGCTAAAACCATATGACTATAAAAACATAGAGACAGAAGTGTACTTAGTAAAACCAGTAAACTGTTCTTGTGAGAAACGGTTTGACCTTTACTGATTATGCGAATTTTCTGTATTTACCTAGTTAGATTTGGACTTCAAATCCTTAATGAAAATTGTAGGACACATCTTAAGGAATAACTTGTAAAAATTTGAGATTAAATTGATAATATTTGGTTAGTGAAACAATTTTCTTTGTAAATATGAAATCTGGACGTCGGTACAGGGTACTAGTAAAGATTATGGCAATTGTTTCTCTTAGTGCAGTGAGAATTAGACTTAAATTTCTTCACGAGAATTGTTAGTCTATGTCTCAAATATAACATACTAAAATTTGGTAATATTTCGACAAGAATTAATATATCTTCTATGTTCGAAACCGAAACTGTACATTTAGTTAGTAAACTGTCTGGACCCGAGAACATATATTAGAGGTTGTGTCTTTTATATTAGGCTTTTGTGATGCACATAGAGTCTAATAAACCTCATAATAGAAGTTAGTCATATAAGAGTAAGTCTCATATATCATTTGAGATATAAGTGCATATAGTATCATGTGTGTGCAATGAGTGCGGTGCATAGTGCTTGATTATGGGATAAATATAAGTTCGCCATGGAATGGGACAATGACGTAATGGATTTTATCCTATAATTTGGACACGCACGTGTGCTAGGTTCATGAGAGTTAGATAGATACTTTAGAGTCTTTTCTTTTGCATACGATAAATGCATTAATCAAATGTGTGGTGGTGTGAAACGTGTGCTTAAGATGAATGAACCCATCAGTACCGAGATACCGGTGATGCCCCCGGAAGTTTAGGATGCCCTTGCTGCATGGTCTTGGATGCCTCGGTAGAGAGATACTAAGATGCCTCGAAGTGAGATGCCCTTGTGTGTGATCAAGGATGCCTCGGTTGTGTGATACTGAGATGCCTCGGAGTGAGATGCCCCTTGTTGTGTGGTCTTGGGAGGACCTCGGTTGTGTGATGCCGAGATGCCTCGGAGTGAGATGCCCACAATTAGAGTGTGGAAGTCCAGATAACGTACTTTCCGAAAGTGACTCGATCAGGCCGGTAGAGTCCTGGTTGTGACTGATTCGAGGGTGGATTTTATGCACACTAAATATAATTATTTGGTGAGTGAGTTCATCTATTATTGTTGCATTATATTTTGATGTGAGATTGAGTTTGTGAATGGTAAGTATAGAAATGGATGCATATAAGGTGATTTCTTACATGAATTAATAGTATTGTTTATGCTTGTGATCTATTCTCTTAGTATCCTTTTGATGATTCACTTGTAACTTTGATGGCTATGGATTGTTTAAGTTAGAGTTTTATCATTCTTTACTGGGCAAGGTTGTTTGCTCATACCTTACATTTTCATATTGATAGCATGGATGTACCGCCAGTAGCTCGATACAGGGCGGTAGTGCGTCTTGATGTTTCTCTTCATGACGTGTATGATCCCAACATTGACATGGTTTTCTCCAAATATGAGGCGACTTTATGGCTGGATGACGGTAGAGCTGAGTTATTGCCGATGACGTTCGTTGCATGGTTTATCAACCATGAAGGGGAGATGTTCGAACCTTTACCCTTTGGAGCAGGAGGACCTGGAGCAGGGATGGACGGCGCCTAGATGCCTTGGATCGTGTAGAGGCTTACTAACTTTTGTTTTTTGTTAGATGTAGGCTAGTGTGGGAACTCGTGGAGTAGATAACCTCACCCATATCCTTGGCTTTTGTTGCGCCTTACTTTTGTTTTGTATATGATGTAAATATATAGGCGAAAAACATGGAATGAGTCCAGGTCGATAATTTTGTATGCCCCGATGATGATAAAATGAAAGGAAGCCTTTTATTATCTTGTATATGTGCATTGCAAGATAACCTCGTGATATAAACTTGAGATTTTAAATAATCCATGTTATACATGCTAACCTTCAATGGTAAACGCTATGGGTTATCATAAAAGGAGATTACAAGTTAGGTAAGATGTTACTAATAATTATAATTCTGCTTGCGCTTAGTACGTGATGCTCTGGGACGTCACAGCTTGTTACACGTCTTCGGTTCCTTTAAAAGGGGGTGCCCGATATATACTGACACTTATTGACAATTATTCGAGAAATGTATGGGTATACTTTCTGAAGCACAAATATGATGTCTTTGATCGGTTCAAGAAATTTAAGGTATTGATTGAGAAGCAGTCAGATAAACAAATCAATTGCCTGAGAACCGATAATGACATGGAGTTCTGTGGTAAAAATTTTACCAAATTTTGCGAAAAATAATGTATTGTGAGACACCGCACAGTACCTAGGGCACCACAGCAGAATGGCGTGGTAAAATGAAAGCTCAAAACTTTGCTTGAGTGAGCTCGATGCATGCTTTCACATGCAGGACTTGGTAAGGAATTTTGAGCCGAAGTAGTGAACATGGCATATTTCCTGGTTAATCGATCTCCATCATCTGCTATCGAGTGGAAGACTCCTAAGGAAGTATGGTCGCGGAAACCTGTTAATTATTATGGATTATGTATATTCGAATGTCCTGTGTATGCTCATGCGAGTAATGGTAAACTTGAGCCAAGGACGAAGAAGTGCATATTTCTGGATTATGCACATAGACTGAAAGGCTACCGGCTGTGGTGCACTGATCCTAGATCACTTAATTTTCTAATCAGTAGAGATGTGATCTTTGACGAGACTGCAATGCTTCAATAGAGGAGTTTTGAGACATAACCAGCAAAGAAGAAAGATCACGATGTCATTAGTGAGGTGGAGCTTCAGGTGGAGACTCCGAAGACCTCAAAGGTAACAGAAGTTGAAACTGCAGATGGAGTCGCAATGCACTATAGCCACAAATAGACAGAGAAGACAAATTAAATCATCGGTACGTTATGGTTATATAGATATTGCTTAGGCACTGACTGTAAGTGATAAGATGGAGACGAATGAGCCTTCGTCTTACTCTGAGGCGATGGCGAGTTCGGAGTCGTCGTAGTGGCTAAGGCCTATGAGTGAAGAGATGGAATCACTCCATCAAAATCAGACATGGGAGCTGGTCAAAGTACCCAAGAGCCAAAAGATTGTCAGAAGTAAATGGGTCTTCAAACAAAAAGAGGGCATTCTCGATGTCAAGGCAGCGAGGTATAAGGCAAAACTTGTGGTGAAGGGATATACTTAGCATAAGGGCATTGACTACAATGAGGTGTTCTCTCATGTGGTTAGACATACTTCTATTCGTATTTTACTTGCCTTAGTTGCTTTACAAGATCTCAAGTTAGAACAATTAGATGTGAAAACTGCGTTCCTTCATAGTGAGTTGGAGCGGATTTACATAAGACAACCAGAGGAATTTGCTATTCCGAGTAAGGAAGATCATGTTTATTTGTTAAAGAAATATTTATATGTGCTAAAACAGTCTCATAGGCAGTGGTATAAACGTTTTGATGCTTTCATGGCTAGTCAAGACTATTCAAAAAGTTAGATAGATAGCTGCATTTACTTTAGAAGATTGGATAATGGTTTTTTAATTTATATACTTTTATATGTTGTTAATATGCTGATAGCAGCTAAGAATATGTCTGATATTGATGTGCTGAAGAGGCAATTAAATGCTGAATTTAAGATGAAAGATTTAGGTGCTGCAAAGAAAATATTGGATATGGAGATTTTGCATGATAGGACTGCGGGAGTTTTATGTCTATCTCAAAAGAAATATATTGAGAAGATTGTAGCACGTTTTAATATGCAATCAGCAAAATCTATAAGTACACCTTTAGTGAAGCACTTTAAACTTTCAGATAAATTATCACCACAAATTGAAGAGGAGGAGGAGGAGTATATGTCTTTTGTTCCTTATTCTAGTGACGTAAGTAATATTATGTATGTTATAGTGTGCACTAAGCCTGATATTTCACAAGTTGTGAACGTGATTAGTCATTATATGAAGTCTCCTGATGAAGCTCATTAGAAAACTGTGAAGTAGATCCTCAAATATTTGAAAGGAACAACAGACATAGGTATAGAATACCGGAGGGACAGCAATGGCAGTGAGACCACTGGTTTTGTGGATTCAGATCACGCTAGTGACTTGAATGATTGTAGGTCTTTAGCAGGGTACGTGTTTACGCTAGCGGGTGTTGTAGTTAGTTGGAAATTGTTCTTACAGGATCACATTGCTTTGTTTTCGACTGAGCAAAGTACATAGCACTAACTTTTGTAGCAAAAGAGACGATATGGTTACAAAATTTGCTCTCGGACTTTGAATTAGAACATAAAAGTGTGGATATACACTGTGATAACCAAAGTGTGATATATTTGCATATAATCTAGTTTATCATAAGCGAACGAAGCATATCAATATCGGGTATTACTTCATCCAAGATGTCTTAGTTAAAGGTAATGTTATTGTTAAAAAGATTGTTATAGCAGATAACCCAACAAACATGATGAATAAGTTTGTTCCTTTGGCGAAGCTCAAGCTTTGCCTGAACTCTATTGGCGTCTATAGAGAGTGAGCGTTTGTTGGGGAGTTGGAAGAGCAGCATGGATGATGAGCACTATAAGTTGGTTTCAAACATCGAGCCAAGGTAGAAAATCGTTAAATTAATGTCTTGAGTTTGAATTCGAATAACGATTTGTTAAACCAAATTTTGTTTGTCAGACTCCATGAAGGATTATAAAAAAAGGGGCAAAAAAAAGGAAAGTTTTTCTTCTTCGCCTGCAATTATGAATTCCCATTGAAAAAAAGGGAATCATATCGTGGGGCCCAATGGGCACACATACAAGAAGATACAAATTTCTTCTTCGCGAGAAGCCTGCCGAAAGAGGTTTATCTTTGTGAAGCCCAAAAGTCAAGATCTTGACTTTTGGGCGCACATAATATAAAAGCTACAAAGGAAAGGAAGCAAAACCTCTCTGCACATCCACAATCTGTGAGTTTTTTCTTGAGCCACAAGCCGCACACATCAAGCTGAAGAGAGCCGCACATGTTTTTGTTTCGAGCTTGAACGCGTGATAATTTTATATCGTAAGTTTATGTCCAAGTGAGTTATTTATTTACAAATATTTTGGGTTTGGGATTAAATCTAAGTGTAGGAAACGCTTGAACGTATAAGTAATTGTAAACTCTGATTCTTTTATTATAGTGGATTATTTCCTATTGGCTGATGTAAATACCAATACTCGGATCAAATCACATAAATTTCTAATATTTTTATTATTTCTCATTTATTTTTATGGTGATTTCACATTGACGTAAATTGTAAGATATTATCGTTTTCGCGTATTATATTCTAATAATTATTATCATAGACGGAGACATTGGAAGGTGGTGAGAAACGATGAAAAGCAACCGCATGAGAAAATTCAGTGACCCCTCTCTTTCTCTCTCTCCCCCAATCTGTTCAAAACCTTTCACACTCCTTTTCTGACTCGCTCGCATTCTGCCCTTCTATATTTCCATATGTAGAGTCCCCCTTCTCTGCCCTCATCGTCCTTTAACCGGAAAAGCAATGGAGATTCTCCATCTTCATCGTCTGTTTCTTGTTCTTGTTTTTGTTCTCGGTCTGGGCCTGCCCTGTTTCCGTGTCAATGGGAATGGAAATGGCCCGCAGCAGCAGAGGAGGACCTACATCGTCCACGTGGCCAAATCCCAAATGCCGGCGGCCTTCCAGCACCACGCCCACTGGTACGACTCCATCCTCAAGTCCGTCTCCGGCTTGGCCCATATGGTCTACTCCTACGACACCGCCGCCCACGGCTTTGCCGCCCGGCTGACGGCAGAGGAGGCCATTCTGCTCGATGCCCTGCCCTGGGTCGTCGCGGTGCTGAAGGAGCTCCGGTACAAGCTCAGCACCACCCGGACCCCCGAGTTCCTGGGGCTCGACAAGATCAGCGCCCTGCTCCCGGAGTCGGACTCGGTGAACGAGGTCGTCGTCGGGGTGCTCGATACCGGGGTTTGGCCCGAGAGCAAGAGCTTCGACGACACGGGGCTGGGGCCGGTGCCGAGCGGGTGGCGCGGCGCGTGCGAGTCCGGCACCAACTTCACGGCGGCCAACTGCAACCGCAAGCTCATCGGGGCGCGGTTCTTCTCCAAGGGGTACGAGGCGACGATGGGCCCCATCGATGTCTCGAAGGAGTCGAAGTCGCCGAGGGACGACGACGGGCACGGCACCCACACGGCGTCGACTGCGGCCGGGTCCGCCGTGGAAGGCGCCAGCCTCTTCGGGTACGCCCCCGGGACGGCGCGCGGGATGGCCACGCGCGCCCGGGTCGCCGCCTACAAGGTGTGCTGGTCCGGCGGCTGCTTCAGCTCTGACATACTGGCGGCGATGGAGAAGGCCGTCGACGACGGCGTGAACGTCCTCTCGGTCTCCCTCGACGGCGAGATGGAAACGCACTTCTACGGGGACAGCGTCGCGATCGGCGCGTTCGCGGCGGCGGAGAAGGGCATCTTCGTCTCCTGCTCCGCCGGGAACGACGGCCCGAGCTCCTACAGCCTCTCCAACGTGGCGCCGTGGATCGCCACTGTGGGCGCGGGCACACTGGATCGGGACTTTCCCGCTTACGTCACCCTCGGTAACGGGAAGAACTTCCCGGGGGTGTCGCTGTACGGCGGGAATTCCAAGGGGACGCTTTTGCCCTTCGTCTACGCCGGTAATGTCAGCAACACCACCAACGGCAACCTTTGCAGGAAGGGCACCCTGGACCCGGCGAAGGTCAAGGGCAAAATCGTCCTCTGTGACCGCGGGAAGAACGCGCGGGTCCAGAAGGGTTCGGTCGTGAAGCTCGCCGGCGGCGCCGGGATGGTCCTTGCCAACACCGCCGCGGACGGCGAGGAGCTGGTGCCGGAAGCCCACCTCCTCCCCGCCACCGCCGTGGGAAAGAAGTCCGGCGACGCCATCAAGAGCTACCTGTTCTCGGACCCGAACCCGACGGCCACCATTCTCTTCGAGGGGACCAAGGTGGGGATCCAGCCGTCGCCGGTGGTAGCAGCGTTCAGCTCGAGGGGGCCGAACTCCATCACGCCGGAGATCCTGAAGCCCGACATCATCGCACCGGGCGTCAACATCCTCGCCGGCTGGACGGGCGCCGTCGGCCCGACGGGGCTCCCGGTGGACGACCGCCGCGTCGCGTTCAACATCATCTCCGGGACGTCGATGTCGTGCCCGCACGTCAGCGGCCTCGCCGCCCTCCTCAAGGCAGCCCACCCCGACTGGAGCCCCGCCGCCATCAGGTCGGCGCTCATGACCACCGCGTACGTGGCCTACAAGAACGGCGGGAAGCTGCAGGACGTGGCGACGGGGAAGGACTCGACGCCGTTCGACCGCGGGGCGGGACACGTGGACCCCGTGTCCGCCCTCAATCCGGGGCTTGTCTACGATCTGACGGTGGAGGATTACCTGGGCTTCCTCTGCGGGCTCAACTACACGTCGTCCCAGATCAACACCCTCGCTCGGAGGAACTACACCTGCGACCCCAGCAAGAGCTACAGCCTGTACGACCTGAACTACCCGTCATTCGCGGCGAGCTTCGACTCGACGAGCGGTAGACCCACCACGATCAAGTACACGAGGACGCTCACCAATGTGGGCGCCGCCACGGGGACGTACAAGGCGTCGGCGTCGTCGGACTCGGCCGCGCTGAAAATTGCGGTAGTGCCGGACACCCTGAGCTTCAGCAAGGCGGGGGAGAAGAAGTCCTTCACGGTGACGGTGACGGGGAGCGCGATGCCGGCGAGCACTAACGCCTTCGGGCAGCTGGAGTGGTCGGACGGGAAGCAGACCGTCCGGAGCCCGATGGCATTCAGCTGGTTTTAGAAGAAGAAAGAGATTTAGGATTGAATTGGGTCACTCGCTCGAAGAGGAGTGCTTGAAATTCTAGGGAAAGAAAAGATTGGATTGACAAGGAGGCGTGTTCTTTTCTCCAGCAAAATAATATGCGAACCTGGAGCGCTAAGTGTTTCGATGTTTGACTGTCCTGTCCGAGGAACCAGAAAGGCATGAAATGTTAGCAAACAGGGGATGTTTTTTCTTTAGCATTTTTCTTTACGTTAATTTACAGTGTATAGCGTCGTTGACAGCATTATGTATTGGATTGTGCAAGTTCTTTAGCCTTTCGGCACCGAAAGCACTGAAGTTATATGGATGGAGATGATGGCAATTTGGCATTTGGGCAGCAGCTACAGCCTGCAAAAACAGAAACAGTCGGTCAGATGGAATGCTTGAATGACTGAGTGTCGGGTCGATGACCATCATCGTCATCATCATCGGCGCGGGCAGTAAATAGGGCTAGGCAGAGGGCCCATCCGATAATGCGAGAGCGATAGTGGTGGGCCTGAATGAGTTCAATCGATTTTGGGGGGTGTCCATAAACTAGTAAAGGGAAGGGACAAAGTAGGCGCTTTCAAGAACTCGGTGAGGTGTCTGTGCACCTTGAACAGGACGTCGATTCGGATGGTTGTCCTAGAGAAAACCACGCTCTCTATAACTTTTACGACATAATTCCTTAAAATAACCTATCAAAGTTTAGGTTCAGTCTCAACTCTTGGCACGAAATCCCAATTTTAACACTTTTCAAAGCTACCCTGAAATTTTTTTGTCGGAAAGAAAATATAATCTAAAACCGACCCGAACTTTTTTAGTTGGAACATGAAAAATACTAGTCATAGTTAAAGACCGGTTATGATAAGATAGTGGGACTTTTTCTCTTTTCAAGAGATAAGTATGATGGTGTTCTCTGCTCAAAATCTAGATTTGAATTATCATATTTGCACATCTTCTGAAGACATTGGAACTGCCACATGCCCGAAGAGTTCCCGGTAGCCATTATTACTCATAAGGAAACTGAGAAAGTGGGACTTACTAGGTCGAAAAGTGTTACTTCTTAGAACAGAACAAAATCAAAAGAAAACAGTACAAGCAATAGGAAGATCAAATCCTGGGATGACACGTGGATCGTGGGTGTCCCATCCGACTCACACGTGTCCCAGACGTGGCAAGCCATCCGGCGAGAGAAACGGACAAGGAATGGGACTTCATCCACAGAAAGAAACCTCCATTACAAATGCCATCATTTGCTTCCTATTCCTAGTCCATTGCAGGGAGAAAGAGAGAAAGAGGACGAATCGAAACTCAAAGCAAGAAGAAAAGGGACCTAGATGGAGAAGCAAGAGGCGCATCATCAGGAGGGAAAGAGAGGCCAGGCCGAAGAGGGGAGGAAGCAGCCGAGCCTGGAGGGGCTCCCGATCAAGGACAGCCCTTACATGCAGTCAAAGGACCTGGAGGACTACAAGCTCCAGGGCTACGGCGCTCAGGGCCACCTAGAGCCGAAGCCTGGCCGTGGCGCCGGCACCACCGACGCCCCCACCATGCCGGGCAGCGCCGTTTCTTCCGAGGCCGAGCTCGCCCCGGCCGAGGCCGCCCATCGTCAGGGAGTCCTCAATTAGTAGGAACGTCTGTGATCTTTACGTGTTTGTGGAACACAGAGAATGCTAGTGGTTTTCTTTCTTTTGCGACGCTTATGATGATGAATAAACATTCGACATTAGCCATTTCCTTATTAGATAAGCGTTTGGATTTGTCAAATCTTTTGCATGTAGATAAGTGTGACACCCACAGATGAAACGTGCAACACCCTCCTCTCCCTCCTTCCCTCTTAGTCTGACCTAGACTTTGACGACGCGCCGCATCGCCGGAGCCATCGCTTTATCGTCTTTGAAAGGCTTCACCTTCGCCATTGTTGCTCGAAGTCGGTATCCGGTTTGTCCTATCTCTCTCTCTCTCTCTCTCTCTCTGCTTTACCTCAAAAAAAGCGCGGATGGCCCAAGTCGAGGTTAGGGGTGATCCGTTCCCAGTTCGGTTCAGTTCCAAGGTGGAACCGAGAACCGGACCGGGAGAATTGGTTCCCAATTTTGGGAACCGTGGACCGAACCATTGGTCTTAGGACCGAGAACCGGACCGGAACCTGGTTCCGGTCCGGTCCAAAAGAATTGGCACTTTCTTTTTTCACTAAAGAATGATCATTCATTAAAGAATAATCATGCTCCGGACTGATCAATCAAATTCGGTTTCTGAGCAATCTAATAAAACTACCCACACATGTTTCCACATGCAAAATATTCAAATTTCATTTTTATGAATATCAATCATAGTTTATGTGTTTCATGCTTAATTTTAAGCATAAAACCCATGAACAACATGATTAAAGGTTGTGCTTGGCTTAGGTTTTATAGACAATCTCTCTTATATACTTTAAATGTTTAGTCGATATAAGACTTTTTAAGGCTTGAAGTGCCTTATCGTTTGCAAGTAAGGGAAGTAAGAGAGAGAGTATGAGCATGAGGAGAGTTTTTTCTATAAATAAAGAGTAACAACAAGAGTTTTGGTGGTCTCTTGACCACATAAGAGTTTGTTACCTAAATTGCAATTCCGATTGCAATAAGTTTCATATATAATATTAATATATTATATGTGTTTATATATTATATTTAATATAAATTATATATAATAATAAAAAATTGGTCCGGTCGGTCCGGTCGGTCCGGTTCCCACCTTGGAACCAGAAATTGGACCAATCGGCCGCCGGTTCCAAGATTAGGAACCGGGAACCGGACTGCCGATCGTGGGAACCGCCCAAAACCGGCTGGTCCGGTCCGGTTCGGTCCAATCCCGATTCGGGCGGTTTCTATTGCACACCCCTAGTCGAGGTCACAGTTGGGGTTGTGGAGGCCGACGAGCTCAGATCTATTAGGTCTGTTGGGCAGACAGACGGAGCGCAAAGAGGATTAGTGCAACGAGCGTTCCGCACTCGACAAGAATGTGTACGAACCAATCGTTAGAAGTCTAATTTGAGTGTCCTTGATGGAGGGAAACGTAACCATGTTCAATCGACCCTTCGAACTACTGACATTTTCATAATGATTGCTTCCACGACTAGCATCTCCTCCTCTAGCCACCGCTGGATTCGACACCGACTCAGCTTCATAACCACCACCACCATCTCTCTCTCTCTCTCTCTCTCTCTCTCTCTCTCTCTCTCTCTCTCTCTCTCTCTCTCTCTCTCTCTGCAGTCTATTTCGGAACCTAATATTGGAGGCTGCTTGAGGTCGATGATAAGAAGAGCAGAAAGAGATCCCCTTATCCGGTCAATTTTCTTCTTCTTAAGTTTAGGCAAGGAACCTCAAAAGTTATGATCCACGAATTCGACATGTGTTTTATCATTGAAATACATTTATTTCCACTACAATATTAAGGTGATTTAGAGGTGATTTAAGGTGTTCATGGTAAAATTTCTGACCATAAATTAATTTTTCGAAAGTTAAAAAATTTTAATTTTCGATTTCTTCTTCAAATTCATTTCTGAAATAGAAATCTGTTCCGAAAATAGAAAAATCAAATTACATTATCAAACGGATTTCTGTTCCAAATATGTTCCGGGAAGAAATAGAGAAATAGAGAAATAGAAATTTTATCATGCGCGTTCCTAGTACGTGTGCGTTAATATTCTTGTCTCATTGGGGTTTGAGTATTTTAAAGACTCATCAAGTGGGTAAATTCGAAACGTTCTTACCAAATTACGGTATCCTAACTCTATGGGATTTCAAATCAGAGCCATACAAGCATGAATTATCCAAAAAATCAGCTATTTTCAGCTTTGCCCTAAAGGATTTTTTTTTTTTTTTGGAAAATTATAAAAGTGTTAGATTTAAATTGAGCAAATTAATAAATTTAGCACTAATATTAGTCATACGACAGGTTTAAGATTCTTTGACACTTTTCCCAATGAATTTGAATTGTGTTCGTAAAACTGTTGTGGGCTATTTACTTATTTAGTTTTGATAATTCAAGGTATGGGAGCAAATATCCGATTACTAAGTTAGGTCTATTATGAATTTAGTGCAATATATCTACGTGGGCATTCGACTACTTCAATGATGTGGCTTTAGCATTTGATGTCGAAATCCTAATAGGTTCAAGATAGGAGTTAGCATGGTTTCAAGATAGTTAAAATCGGAGAATTAAACTAGTGAGAATTTGTCTGGTGCTAAGCTCCAAAGTATGCAAGATCAATTCTAGATTCCAAAAATTCTAAGTCTAGGTCCATTCTTGGTATCAGAGCCATGGTTTCGTTTTTAATGTTATCCATTTCATGCGCTTGACAGGTGAATCCAGAGCTAAGAAGATCTCTTCTCATCATGTCTACAGAACCTGAAATCCTCGAAGCACCAGTTTCTCTTGCACCTTCATCTTCATCTTCAATACCTCCTGAATTTCATGTTTCAAATGCTTCAAAGATAGATTATCTTTATGAAGTCTCTCTTAGCAATGAAACCAAGATTTCTGAAACCCAACTCCCCCTCATGAACCCTTATTCTGCTTTTGCAAAGCCAAACTCATCATTTTCACCCATCCGCTCTATCCGCCAGCTTATTCACCAGACCCCAAAGCAAGTAAAGGAGTACGTCTAGTCCTCCAAATTCGACCAGCATCCTATTCCTGCTACTGAAAAGGAATACTTTGTTACTCTCCAGATCCCTCCAGAATTTCCCAGACAATGGGCTCAATAGTGATACACTCATGTCCATTATGGAGCTGTTCGTCTTGCTTTAACTTTCCACGGTCGAAAAGGTTTGCCAGTTGTGGCAAGAATAGCATTGCTAGATACCAGGTTTTTACAATACCAACATGCTTGTATTGGTACTGTTCAAACTACTTTGAATGCAAGAACAGTCTTTGTCACTCTATACCCCAACTTCAACATCGCCCTTTCAGATCCCCAGTTACTTTCTTTTATGAAAGTCCAAGTTCAACTTACTGGAGCCCCTCAAACTGCTGACTCTGTAGCTGCAACACTCCATTATCAGATGGTTTATCGAGTGCAGAACCATGCACTTGATCTCAACTTCAACAATGGTAATGAAGATGCCTTGTTCATCTCCATGCAGAATGATCAGGCATCCTGTATCCATGTTCCTAGACAGATCCCAAAGGATACATTGGCCAAGCTCCTTCTAGAGACTTGGATTACCAACTACGAAAAGCTGCATCAGCACAACAAGCCTTTCCAGTCTACGGACTCAGAGTTCGTAAGGAAAAAAGATGGAACTGTTTCTATCAAATTTGGCAAGGAAAAGGAAGAAAGTCCTTCTATCTTCCAAACCCTCTTCATGATTGAACCATGTGTTCCTCAATCTATTTCCGAGCCAGATCCAAAAAAGCATGTTCGACACTTCGATGGTGATGGACATCCTGTTCATTACTATAAAGACAACTATGGTCATTGCTTTTGGGATCCTTTCTGCCAATGTTCCTCTTGTATAAATTCTCCTGACGAGGTAGACCCTTTTGCAAAATCTCCACCGCGACGAAAAAGGCCAAAGGATAAGATGTTCCAAAGGTACTTAGACGGAGATTCCTCCGTTGATACTCTTGGTGAATGCGACAAATATCAATTCATGGTTTCTTATGCACTACCTCCACCACCAGAGTCCAGTACTACATCCCAAGCCTCACCAGATCCACCACCACCATCTCCTCCCCAGAAAAAGCAAGTCATTTCTCCATTTTATAAGCCAATCCTTAAGTGGGCTAAGAAGCACTCTTACCCCCTCGAAGTTCCGGAAGAAGCACCACCCACTTCTTCTATTGCTATGTTTCAAGATACTGACTTTCCTCCTCTTGTTAAGGAAAGTTCTAAACTCTCGTTCCCTGCTGCAGAAGAGTTTATTGATTCCCATGGCAGATACCGCCATGTTCCTAAAGTCCTTACTCCCACTGATATAGACGAACATGGGAGGCAGAAAAAAACCTCTGCTGCTGAAGCTGTTCTAAATTGGCAATCAGAGACTCTGTTAACACAAAACAATGCCTTCAAGGCAATTGACTCCAAAATTGGAAATGTGCAACAAGATCTCCGAAGATATAATGAGAGTACCAAAAAGATACTTTCTGAATTCCAGAAAAGGCTTCATGCCTTGGAATCAGGACAACATCTTGGGTACCATTATCTTGAGAATCCAAAGCCAGAAATAGAGAAGCAGAAATAGAGAAGCTCAAAAATCAAATCCAGCTTCTTGAAGAAGGAAGGTTCAGACCGTTTGACCCATTGGCACCTCCTGTTAAAACTGGGTATTTACCCCCACCGCCACAAACATCCGTTTTTGCCACTATTCCAACAGATCCCTACAGAAGAGAGCCGGATATGGTAGACATACGGAATCGTCTCAAAGCCCTGCAGAAGGAAAAGGGGAAAGAAAAAACACCACCTACAGAATCAAGTTCCATTGTTATAAGAGAAAAGCCAGAACAGATGATGCTATCAAATCCATTAGAATCTTTTCTAAAGGATTTAGGCACCCAGGAACCTGACCCTGTTATCCAACAGCCTGAACAACCTGATCCGTCTAAGACGCTACTCCCAGTAGAGCAAACTCCTCATGATACTGAAACAGAATCTTCAGTATCCCTTTCCTCCTCCTCATCTTTCTCAATTCCTACAGATGATACCCTCCCCATTGCACCAGTCACTTCATCAATATTCATGGCTGACCCCCCAGATGATGATATGGAATCAAATTATTCTGACCTAGAAATGGGTCAGACAAGCAATCCTACTCAGCATGTGTCCATCACATCAAAACAATTCTTCACCATTGATGATATTCCTTATCAGAAATGGCCGATAAGGCTTGAAGAATTTCATACTTGGCTGAATACCCAGTCTATCACCAATCATGATATGAATGACGTCTTGTACAATTTCGTTACAAGATTCACAGGAAGCTTGAAGCTCTGGTGGCAATCACTTTCAGAACAGGACCAGATTCACTTTCTGATGTCACCTAATTTCAGCCATGCCATCACTCTCTTATATCATGTCTTTGTGGGAAAACTCGGTGATCTCATAGAGATAAAAAGAATAGAGTTTTTTGAAAGAAGATGCTGCTCCCTGCAGAAGAAACATCTTGATAAGCATTTTAAATTAATGCTTCAAACCTTTTATCAAGTTGGAGCAGACCCAAATTTGAAGCATGTTTTCCTTACTTCCATCCCAAAAGAACTATCCCAGATGGTTGAAAGATCATTCTTTGGAAAACAAAGGCGGGTACAAGATATTCCCTTGGGAGAAATACAGCAAGAAATCCATTTATGCCTAGAAGAATTATGCTTAAAACGCAGGATGGTGCAAACATACATCACGGATGACAAACGCCTCGAATCAGCTTGCTCCCGTCAAGAGCTGAAAATTAAATGCTCCAAGAAAGACTATGATGGAACATGTGGCAAGTATTCCCGGAAGAAGAAACACTACAAGAAGTTTTGGATAAAGAAATCCAAACATGGCTCCAAGCATTTCTGGAAAAAGAAGAAATGGCGATACCTACGCAAAAGAAAGGATAGCACAAGCCACAAAAAAATCAAATCGTTGCTACATTTGCAATCAGAAAGGACATTTTGCCAAAAATTGTCCCCAAGCGAGAAAAGGTCAGAATCATCTAATCCATCACATTGAGAATGAAATAGGTATTTCTCTCGAAAATGATGATATTGAATCCTTATTCTCTGCTGATGAAGAGCCATCTGAACAAACTCTTTGTGCTATTCCCTCTTATCAAACTTCCAGTAAGACTGAGTCAGACTCAGAATCTGAAGATATTTTCCATATATCACCATCATCCCCAGAACCAGACCTTGACATATTTTCAAGCCAAACTCACTGTCCACACTTTCCCGTAAAAATCCTCACATCAAAGTTTGCCAAACCTATCACTGTTATTGCTCTCATTGATACAGGAGCAAGTTGTTCAATTCTAGACACCAAGATTCTTCCTGAAGAATTCTGGACTCCTTACACCCGATACTTCAATTCTGCGTCAGGAGATACTTTCTCAACAAATGTTAGAACCACTCCTGTAACTGTCCAGTTCTTCCCACAGTGTTCTATAACTGCAAAAATCTTTGGATCAGACCTTCCCAATAAAGATCTGATAATTGGATGGGACATCATGACTCAAATCTCTCAGCTTCGCATCATTCCCGGAAAAGGTCTTAGATATAAAGATCAATTCTCTGAGTTTGTCAATATCCAGAGACTCTTTTCCATTCAAATGAGTCTACTAGATCCGATTATGCAAAAGTTGTTAGAATCTTGTTCAGAATCCCATGCAAAATTTGCTCAAAAATGTTCCCATCCTTTATGGAAAAACCCAGAGTTCTTTGTTCGTCTTCCTTTCAAGAAAAATGAAGACATAAACCCAACCAGGGCGAGCCACATGGGAATGAAGCCAGAACATTTAGTTCTACAATGCTCATGACGAACGAGACCGTTGAGTCCGTACAATTTCACTGTAGCACTAGGCTAGGGAAAGTACTGTTCACAGTACAGTTACTGTTCATGTTGTGCGAATAATTCCCTTTCGGTGCCCCTGTTTGTTTCCGGACCCGTGAGCTAGGTCCCTGTGTGTGTTCTTGTGACCTCTTATTGCCTATATAAGGCAAGGAGGGTGTAATGTTTTGGGCAGAGTCCCCTGAAGTAAAGTGTGTGCTCTTTGTAAAAATCTCTCCATGGCTTTCTAAATTCCTCTTTTTCTCCAGCCTGGTAGGATCCTTCAAGAAATGCAGCTTGGATAGGTTAGAAACGTTTCCATCCTGGCATCTCTGAGTGTCTCTAAGCTCTGAACTAAAGGGTTGAGTGGTTTTCTGCTAAAAGGCTGTCCCTGAAGGGCTTGAACGGGGTTGTTCGCCCACTGTGGGATGCATACCTGCAAGAAATTTACTCTCCTTCCCTGGTTCTAAGTCTAGGTCCATTCTTGGTAGATGGAACCTAAAACCTTAAACTTGGAACTTCAAAAGAGTTTTTTGTCCATGTCTTCTCACGATCCTTAATATTCCATAACTTCCAATGATAAAGGGTCCGTTCGTTTCGCGGAAAATAGGCTATCTCCGGAAAACATTTTCCCAAAAGTCATTTTCCAAGAAAATGACTATATTTTCCGGTATTCGGCTGAAACTTAAATTTTGAGTGGAAAACATTTTCCACCGTTCGTTAACTAATTTAATTGTTTATGAAAAATTATCAAAAAATTGAATTTTAATATTTTTAATTGACCAAAAATATTTATATTTTTAAAAAATACAATTTTTATTATTTTCCACCGTTCATTAGTTTTATTTTTTTTTTATTTTTTCAAAATAAAATTTAAATTATTTATATTTTAAAAATCAAAATTTTTATTATTTTTTCTTTCTTTTTCTTTTTCTTTTTTCCTTTTCTTTTCCTCCTCCTTCCTCCTTCCTCCTTCCTCCTCCTTCTTCCTTCCTCCGCCGCCGCACGCCTAACGATGGCTGACTGCCCGGCAACCGACCAAGATCCGATCACCAGATCCGATGAGCTCGAGCTGGCTCGCGGCCGCGAATGGTTGCCAGTCACCGGCCGCCATCGGGCCCGACCACCAGCCAAGCTAAGGAAGAAAGATGAATAGGAAAGAAAGAAAAGAAAAAGCATAAAAATAAAACAAAAATGTGTTAGTAAAAAGATATAAGGTGGATGAAGTTATGGAAAATGTTTTCCACTTTTCAAAAGTTGAAAACATTTTCCTAATCTTTGAAGGTAGTTTTTTCCATTGATGGAAAACATTTTCCTTGAGTAGTTGGTTTTCCGTGAAACGAACACTGGAAAATCCGGAAAACATTTTCCTGGAAGTTATTTTCCGTGAAACGAACGGAGTAAGTATATAATCTGAAACTATTAGTTTGAGTTTTCATTTTATGACTAAGATTTTTACTTTGTGAATATTTCATATTCTTTATGTGTTTAAATATAATTTATAGTAAGTGGATTATAATAGCAAATGGTAATTATTAAAAGTAATAATTAATTACAATCACTTACTTAATATTACAGGTGGAACCTAGCCAAACCTTGAAATTGACCTTAAAACCCATGATAAGGTAGATTTTAAGTTCCAAGAGAAACATGTATGGAATATGGAATCACTCACTCCTAGTTCGAGACAGACTTGAAAAATAGCAAAAAGTTAACAAGAGGACTTAGAAAGAGGTAAGCCGCTCCCAACTCATCCCGCTTCCATCGTTATTAAAGTCCGAAGGTACTTAAATAAAGTCAAAGTATTTGGAGGTACGGTTCCTATCTCATTAGTGATGAATCGATTGTTTAGAAGGATCAACAGTTAAAATATAAAATTTCCTAAGGATGACAATGAAAAAAAAAATCATTTATTTTATTTTTCTTATAGATTGCATCGAAAGTATAATCGATAAGAAACCTGTTGAATCATACCATGTTACTTTTCGGGCCTTCAAGACAAAACTCGACATGGCCTTTCTCTTCATCTTCTGCATCTGGGCTTAGCTTCGGCCTCTTAAATTACTTAACAGGGGCCTTTTCTTTCGCCATTTTATACTTGGGGCCCTGATTAATGCGGGGTTAGAAATAAAAAGACGTTATGCTTTAACACTGCAATCACTTAATTAGGTGAAACTATTTCTTACTTTTCTCTATTCATTAAATGTTGGTGTGAAATCCGTAGAACCACACATCCTTGTCCTTCTTCTTTTCTCTTTTTTTGGTCAATCCTACTTTACACCTAATCTACTCTCATTTTCAAACTTTTATCTTACCTCCTTACAGGATAATATTGTTATGAGAGTGCTTTTTATTATTTTTTTGTTGAGAATAATAAAATATCAGGAGTTCGATAATTCAACCCAAGAAATCTCTCCGGGTGCTTGCAAGTATCTCTGTTCACTCAAATTGATTGAATATAACGATGTTTCTATTCGAATACTAAGTTTTATGCTGTGTCTAAATTAAGTCCTTGAAAGACTCGATCGATTCAAGTAGGGTTAAATAATGCTCTTCTAGATTGAGGTCCACGATGGTTTCTGTTCAAGTATAGAACCTTTCGCGTTCCAAATTAAGCCCTTAATACACTCAACCGATTCCATTGGGGTTTAAATGGTTCTCTCTCCTTTTGCTCCGCTGATAAAGTCAAGGATTGTTATTATCATGGACGCAGACATTGGAAGGTGGTGAGAAACGATGAAAAGCTACCGCATGAGAAAAGTCAGCGCTGCTGCACATCATGAACATTGACAGATACCATCGTCCATCAGACGGAGCCGCTCCTTAACCTAATATTTCAAGCTAGGCTCCCCATGATGAATTAGCAGTCAAGTCAGAATCCTTTGAACATTCCATCATATCCGACCCTGGTCAGCAATACCCCGTCACCCCCCCCCCCCCCCCCTCTCTCTCTCTCACTCTCATTGCTCTTGCGTCGTGGTGAGGTTTTGCTGACAATCACTTGTGATAATTATCTAATTAGTTATAAGCTAATTGTATGAATACTAATTCGAGTCAGTGATTTCCGGCGAAAGTTTATTGGAAGCATTATATTAGAATTTCTGACAAAAAACTTATGACTAAATTGAAAAAAAATAAAAAAAAATTATGATTAAATTAGCATCCGTGTTTATAATTGATTAGATTATTTCCCCATGACCACAATGGTGACTGTGATTTAGCGATAGGTGTAGCAGAGGTGATAGATGGGGTATTTTAAAAGAAAGGAGTGAAACTAGGGCTTTTGAGTTGGTAAGAGGCATTTGGGGGGAATCGAGTGCAATTTTGTGGGTGAAGTTTCAATAAGGAGTAATTTGGGGTTTTAGAAGAAAAATCATTATAGTTTTTCTAATTTTTAAAATGGAGGATGTAAAGTGATTAGGTATGTAACAAAGTTGATTATGATTTTAAACTTTCCATTTTTTTTCTTCTTTTTCATTTTTGTGTAAGCAAGTCTCCATCCCAAACTTCAAACCTTAAACAATTTAAGGCTTCTAATGAAGGTAATTGCAAATTTTTCGAGCAAGGGAGAGGTATTTTATGCATATATTAAATAATTTACATCGGTTACATAGTTAATCAAGCTGAGCATCGACACTGTGCCTGACATTGACCTTAGAACCCATGATAAGGTAGATTTTAAGTTCGAAGAGAAACATGAATGGAATATGGAACCGCTCACTCCTAGTTTGAGACAGACTTGAAAAATAACAAAAAGTTAACAAGAGGACTTAGAAAGAGGTAAGCCGTTCCCAACTCATCCCGCTTCCATCGTTATTAAAGTCTGAAGGTACTTAAATAAAGTCAAAGTATTTGGAGGTACGATTCCTATCTCATTAGTGATGTATCGATTGTTTAGAAGGAACAACAGTTAAAATATAAATTTTTTTAAGGATGACAATGAAAAAAAAAACAATTAGTTTATTTTTCTTATAGATTGCATCGAAAGTATAATCGATAAGAAACCTATTGAATCATACCATGTTACTTTTCGGGCCTTCAAGACAAAACTCGACATGGCCTTTCTCTTCATCTTCTGCATCTGGGCTTAGCTTCGGCCTCTTAAATTACTTAGCAGGGGCCTTTTCTTTCGCCATTTTATACTTGGGCCCTGATTAATATTGGGTTAGAAATAAGAAGACGTTATGCTTTAACACTTTAATTACTTAATTGGGTGAAATTATTTCTTACTTTTCTCTATTCATTAAATGTTGGTGTAAAATCCTTAGAACCACACATCCTTGTCCTTCTTCTTTTCTCTTTTTTTGGTCAATCCTACTCTACACCTAATCTACTCTCATTTTTAAACTTTTAGCCTACCTCCTTACAGGACGATATTGTTATGAGAGTGCTTTTTATTATTTTTTTTGTTGAGAATAATAAAATATCAGGAGTCCGATAATTCAACCCAAGAAATCTCTCTGGGTACTTGCAAGTATCTCCGTTCACTCAAATTGATTGAATATAACGATGTTTCTATTCGAATACTAAGTTTTATGTTGTGTCTAAATTAAGTCCTTGAAAGACTCGATCAATTCTAGTAGGGTTAAATAATGCTCTTCTAGATTGAGGTCCACGATGGTTTCTGTTCAAGTATAGAACCTTTCACGTTCCAAATTAAGCCCTTAATACACTCAACCGATTCCATTGGGGTTTAAATGGTTCTCTCCTTTTGCTCCGCTGATAAAGTCAAGGATTGTTACTATCATAGACGGAGACATTGGAAGGTGGTGAGACACGATGAAAAGCTACCGCATGAAAAAAGTCAGCGCTGCTGCACATCATGAACATTGACAGATACCATCGTCCATCAGACGGAGCCGCTCCTTAACCTAATATTTCAAGCTAGGCTCCCCATGATGAATTAGCAGTCAAGTCAGAATCCTTTGAACATTCCATCATATCCGACCCTGGTCAGCAATACCCCGTCACCACCCCCCCCCCCCTCTCTCTCTCTCTCTCTCTCACTCTCATTGCTCTTGCGTCGTGGTGAGGTTTTGCCGACAATCACTTGTGATAATTATCTAATTAGTTATAAGCTAATTGTATGAATACTAATTCGAGTCAGTGATTTCCGGCGAAAGTTTATTGGAAGCATTATATTAGAATTTCTGACAAAAACTTATGACTAAAATGAAAAAAAATAAATAATAAATTTATGATTAAATTAGCATCCGTGTTTATAACTGATTAGATTATTTCCCCATGACCACAATGGTGACTGTGATTTAGCAATAGGTGTAGCAGAGGTGATAGATGGGGTATTTTAAAAGAAAGGAGTGAAACTAGGGCTTTTGAGTTGGTAAGAGGCATTTGGGGGGAATCGAGTGCAATTTTGTGGGTGAAGTTTCAATAAGGAGTAATTTGGGGTTTTAGAAGAAAAATCATTATAGTTTTTCTAATTTTTAAAATGGAGGATGTAAAGTGATTAGGTATGTAACAAAGTTGATTATGATTTTAAACTTTCCATTTTTTTTCTTCTTTTTCATTTTTGTGTAAGCAAGTCTCCATCCCAAATTTCAAACCTTAAACAATTTAAGGCTTCTAATGAAGGTAATTGCAAATTTTTCGAGCAAGGGAGAGGTATTTTATGCATATATTAAATAATTTACATCGGTTACATAGCTAATCAAGCTGAGCATTGACACTGTGCCTGACATTATAGCATGATGGGCTAGCATCGCCTGTCGTTTTCGCTTGGGCCATATCGTGCTCGAGTGTCTTGAAAGGCCCTCTAGGCCCAAAAGATCTAAGGAGACAGCCATTGGCTAAATAATTCGAATGGGAAAAGGCCTGACATGTAACAGCCAGGTTGGCTAGTCATGTCAAATAAGCCAACTCAGCCTTTACGCAACTCATATGATGTGGTGTAACCGATCCATCATATTACTCCTAATATGTGTCCCAGTCAAAATTTGCATTTTAATATTGAGTTGCTTGTTGTAAATGGCCAATCTCTCCATTTGCCACCATCTTGAGGCACAATTGTCATGAAAAATGGGAAAAGTACCAAAAAAATCCTAAACATAAGATATTGGTACTGATTCAATCATAAACTTTGCAATTGGATTAATTTAATCTTAAACCTACATTGGTACAAATTCAATTCATCGGGCCAATTTTAGTCGGCTGGCTAGCGAATGTCGAAGTGGCCGCAAAGGTCCCCATGGCCTCACCAGCCATGGGCAAGGTCACCTTCACCCGTGGCTAGGCCATGACGAGACTAGCCTCACCCAAATATGAGCGAAGCCGCCTCCCCTGTGACCTTGGGCGAGGTTGGGCAAGGGCTGCAAAGCCCTCGCTTGACAGTTCACCGGCCACTACGAGAGAAGAAGGGTAAGAGGAAGAAGATGAAAAAGAAAAGGAAAATGAAAAATTAATAAATTTGAAAAAAAGTAAAATTTATTTAAAAATTACCACGTTAGCGTTCACTAGCTAGCCAGCACTAGCCGATGTCCATATCAGCGTCGTTTGGTCAAAATTGATTAGATGAGCTGGTACTAATATGAAAATGTTTATGATTAAATTTGTTCAATTGAAAGGTTTATGATATTTTTGGTATTTTTCCCCATGAAAAGCTATACTTACTTAGAGTGTGTTTCACGAAAAATGATTGATTTGAAAAATATTTTTCTAGAATGAATTACCCGTCTTGCTTACAAAATGAACAAGCAAAGCAAAATTACATCATGTTTAGATGTAAATTATTGTCAATATTGAAACATTATTTATTAGTAAGCAATACAAGTCATTTTCAAGAAAATTATTTTCTACACCATTCATTTCTGGGAAACAAATGGAACTTTAAATGAACTTGTTCATTCTCTGAAAAGAAAGAAAATACTAATGTGAAATGGTAGAATGTCTTTGGCATCGAGTCGGACGAAAAACAGAAGAGGGCATCGAACACAGATTAACTTAGTAAACACCGATGTGTGAAAGCAACTTTGGCTAAGGGCGCTTGACTTGGCCTTCTAAGACTCCAATTTTGACTTACTTTTTAAGTTGAAACGTAACTTTCAAGATGAGCGATGGGTCCATGATTTCATTGGAAAATTCAAAATTACGTTCGAACTTGAACTAAATTTGTTGTGAGTGATCGAAAATGAACACGTTCAAATTAGTAATATTCGGGATGACAAAATTGAGCAACGACCTATTTGCTCGTTTTTTTTCCTTGACTAGAAAGCTTGACTTAATTTCATGATGCAGTCGAAACTAAACTCCGACCGACGTGCAACTGTTTGTATTTCCAGTAACTGAGGGATTGCATGCTCATACATATGTAATTTTCAGTTACAAACTTAACTAACAATTCTTTGTTTTTTACTTCGAAGATACTTCTTTAAAGTCTTGTTTGTTTCGCGAAAAATAGGGTATTTTTGAAAAATGTTTTGCGAAAAATATTTTCTTGAAAAACAACAATATTTTTTAATGTTTAGTTGAGATCTAAAAACAAACTAGAAAATATTTTTCATCGTTTGACAAGAAAAATCTTTGACAAAAAAAAAAGACACGAAAAATCTAAATAGATGCATATTAGACGAGTGCTAGTGATTGACGTATGATAGTAGGGAACCTGGCATCGGCATTGGGGTCTCAAGCTCGGATCCCTCGTTCCTGAGCATAAGCATGAGCACTGATCTTGGGTCTATTGAAGTCGATCCTGAGAACTTGGTGCCCATCTCAACTCCTTAGCACCCTAGCTTAGGTTTACAAAGGTCGAGTTTGAGGCGTTAGCCCCAGGGCTTGGGTCCATCGAGGTCAAGGTTAGGTCTATAGTGCTTGCGCCCAAGATCATTGAGGCTGAGCCTTGGTCCCCGATACTTGTGCTTGAGTCCATTGAGGTCAACCCTAGGACCATGGTGCTTGGGATTGAGTCCTTGACGCCTGAACCTATGTCCATTGAGTCTAGGCCTAGGGGCATCAGTGCTAGGGTCTTGGGTGCCCATTTTTTAAACTATCAAAACACTGAAAAATAAAATTAATGTTTCTTAAAAAAAAATTCCTCAAAACAAACGAAGCTTTCATGGAGACGGACACATGTTTGTGACCTTCATAGCAAACGAGTTCTTTTTATCTTAGACACTATATCCACTGCTGGCATGATTTTTTCTCCTATTCTTTGAAAGGAGATATTATTGCTATTGCATTATTCTTGTTTCCTATTTCAAGTGTTTCCTTCCTAGTTGTCTATTGCCTTGCTATGAGCAACTGTATATACGATGAATGATGATAGACCTACTTCCTAAAAAAAAAAAAAGAGAGAGGGAGTTTCTTATCTATGGATGTAGGCATACTACTAAACCATGTTATTTCTTTTTGTTATTATTTGTGTGTCTGATCTTGCTAAACTTCAACATCCACGAACTCGAGACTCGACTCAAGCATAATCCAACTTGATTTCTCAAGTTTTGAGCTCCACCCAATCAAGTTTTTAATCAACTCTTTAGCTCAACCTAAGTTAATCGGTCAAGTATACGTTTGTCTAAAGCTCAATCTAATCGTGAAATTGAATTGGAGCCGGCTTTCAAGTACGATGTTAACAAAACAAGCTATTGATTAAACTTTTATATGCACGAGTGCAATCAAAATTATATGAAAAAGACAATCGCTTGATTAGGCTCTGGGATGCTTCGAGGAAAGTATGTCTAAGCACGTTTGGGAAAAAAATGCCAGAAAAAGGAATAAAAATAAAGAGGAGAGGGCACAGATTTTCCACTGTGGAGCCACGTCAGAAGAGGCCGGAACCAGTTGAGAAATCGATAGTTCCCTTGTTTGACCCAGGGATCACTTTCTCGGTCTTCGTCAACGCTTGATTTTGACCGTTCACTCCACATGGAAGAAAAATCAAACATCGCCCCACTAACACAATCAATATACTCCATAAAAATACCCCCAATTTAAGAACAAGAAAAAAAAATTAAAAAAGCCAATTTTTCTCTCGCAAACCTTGCCCCTGATCGGTACAAAATCATCTCCCGTCGTCATAGCCAATTTCCCCTGGACCAAATCCAACTAGAAAGAACTTAAAATTTTCCCATCACTCGTTCTTCTTATTCTCACTTGCCAGCTCATCGCCTTTGCCACTCTCGGTGCAAAAAGTATTCAATCGAGTGGTCTAATTGTAACACAAAGAAAAAAGCGAGAAAGGGTGTGAACGAAAAAGAAAAAATCGTACCCGGAAAAAAGACCCTTTTTGAAAGATTACCAAAAAAAAAAGGATCTTTTGTAGGAACGACTAATTTCAAGTTTCATACAGTGCGAGACCCATTCGATTGGGCGTCTCCTGGTAATTCATCGGAATCTTCCTCGTCCCCCCCACAAAACGAGTCCACAAAATCTCGTCAATCACGCCTTCGACGATTCCGCTGTTGCGCTCTCCCTTCCTTTGACGCGCATTTCCCACGGCAAGTCCCGATTTTTCTAATACCCAGAACCCAAGTCCACAGCGCCTTCTTCTTCTTCTTCTTCTTCCGGTGCTGCTTCTTCTTCTTCTTCTTCTTCTTCTCTCTCTCTCTCTCTCCTCGTCTCTTTTCCATTCGCTGCTTCACTTTCCTGACCGGCCCGAGCGTTCCCGCACCGGCGTCGACAGACCCACCGAGAAAGATCGCTGCCCGGGTGGTCAAAACCGGAGCTTGGAAGCTTGGAGATGTCCCGATCGTGCTACAGGCGCCTGGAGAGGTGCTTCGGCGGGGGCGGCGGGGACAAGCTGTCGTGGCACGTCGATCTGAAGCCGCACGCCTCCGGGGAGTACTCGATCGCGGCCGTGCAGGCGAATTCCTCGCTGGAGGACCAGGCGCAGGTCCTGACCACCTCGTCGGCCACGTACGTCGGGGTCTACGACGGCCACGGCGGGCCCGAGGCGTCCCGCTTCATCGCCCGCTCCCTGTTTCCGTTCCTTCACAGTAAGTCCCCTGCCGTTCTCTGGTTCCGATCTTTCTGGGATTGTGTTTGGAGTGAGAGGAGGCAAGGTTTTGGTTGTGCCGTGTTCTTGGGTCTGCTGGGATAGTCTTTTCTAGAATTTAAAGAAGATTGAATTATGGGTAATTTTCCATCGATCAGCTTGATGTATTTTTGGAACTCTTGGGAACTTACCGGTGATCGTAGTGTTAGTCCTTGATCGAAGTTACTTGTGCTAAGATACCCTTCTCATTAGATTTGCTTCCTTATGTATTCCGTTGGTCAGAGTTCGCGTCGGAGCATGGTGGAGTATCCTCTGAAGTCATTAAAAAGTCATTCGATACTATGGAAGAAGAGTTCTTGCGCTTTGTGAGGCAATCCTGGCCTATGCGGCCGGAGATTGCGTCCATGGGTTCGTGTTGTCTTGTTGGAGTGATTTCGAGCAATGTTCTCTATGTGGCGAATCTTGGTGACTCGAGGGCGGTGCTCGGCCGGAGAAATTCAGAAAAAAATGGAAATGGTGCAGTGGTGGCGGAGAGATTGTCCACTGATCATAATGTTTCCGCTGAGGAGATTAGGAAGGAGGTGGAGGCCCTTCATCCCGATGATTCTGGTATTGTTGTGAATACTCGTGGTGTCTGGAGAATCAAGGGAATAATTCAGGTACTGATTAAACTTTCCTTTAATATTAGTTCTGCTTTTGAGATGACCTTCCTTTGCTGGGCAGTCCAACAATCCAAAGATAATACAGCTCAGTGTATGATTGATCTGTAAAGAGAATTTGCAGCACGTGTCTTTAAATCTTGCATAATTCTTCAGTCTTTTTTAATGATTGAAAACTATTAATCAGTTATTACAACTCGGTTGTACGATTGATCTATAAAGAGAATTTGCATCACGTGTCTTTAAATTTTGAGTAATTCTTAAGTCTCTACTGATTGAAAACTATAAATCAGTTATTCTTTGGATGTAAAGCAAGACGAGTGTTGACATTATTTGGAAGATAAGGTCTGTCTGTCTGTCTCTCTCTCTCTCTCACATATGACAGGCATGACCAAAGCAAGTCACAAAATGTTCTGTGTTAAGGAAAGTCAGGGGGGTAGGCTATTGGATCCTTATTCTGTAGTGAAACCCATTACAAATGTAAAGCCTTCTTAACTTGAATCATGCAACAATGATCAATATAACGATGTGATAGCCAGGGTGAACTAATTTCTTGTGCTGCTTTTGATAAGTTAGTTAACTCTTGAAGGAGATGTATGAACTATAATTATCACTCGTGATGTTGAATAATGACTGTTCAGTCTTCACAAATGTTAAAGTAGGCGATTTTGAAATTGTCCTTGGTATGGAAGCTAGATGGAGAAGAGCCACTGTGGTACTGCTGAAAAGCTCGAAAAAATAAGCAGAAAGTTTCCCTTTCATGATGCCCATGTGATATCTGCTGGTTACCTTGCTGCTTTTGCTCTCTTTGTGAGAGATTGCTCTTTCAGTGTTCAAAGAATTCACTATTTGATACATGTAAATTAAATGATCTTCATATTCAGACGGAGTTCGTTCATCTGATTGAGCTGTGATCGTGATAATTGTAGTTTATCCATTTCTCTCAGCAACTAAGCTGTCAGTCCATTCTTTGACATATGCAGTGAATGTAATTTGCAATATGAAGCTTTTATGAGGGTGATGTCGCTGTAAGGACTTTTTTGAGTTCTGTTGCATCTGGTTTTCTAGACTTGCATTTATGCACTATATACATATACATGAACTTTGGTTTTAGCTGTCTCTTTTTTGTTGTGGCAGTTTTGTATCGCCAAATGCCTTTGCAATTTCCAGTTGTCTAATGTTTTAATCCTTTCTAGGTGTCAAGATCAATTGGAGATTTCTACTTGAAGAGACCTGAGTTTAATCAATGGGGACCAGCAATTCCATTAAGAAGACCTTTAATGACAGCTGACCCCTCTATAGTTAGTCGAGAATTAAAGAAAAATGACTTATTCTTGATATTCGCTTCAGATGGTCTCTGGGAGCATTTGACTGATGAAGAAGCTGTTGAAGTTGTCTCGAAATATCCACAAGCTGTGAGTATATTTTCCTTTTTCTCATTAGATTTTCATTATTGCTTCTCTGCGTCTTCGTGTGAGCAATATGGTTATAGTTTGATGCATATACTAGAAGTAGAATCATGTACAAGTAGATACTTCCAGTGGGCAAATTTCACGGCAGAAAACTTTTTGGATATAAGTTTCTTTCTTGGCAATGGAGCATGCAAACACAATCCAAAGACCTACTTGTTTCTACGTGCTTATATTGGCAGATCAGCTCTGTGATTTTCTCCCTTAATCTCTGGCTTCCCAAACTTGAAGGAAAATATTTTACATCTGCCTGCGAACCATTGAGTACTCATGAACTAATTATGACCATCAAATTCATCCGCTTGACATCTCTCTATTCATGATGCAAATGATCTTGTTGTCTGACATGAGAAACAAAATTTTCAGGGGATAGCCAAGCGACTGGTGAAAGCTGCCCTTCGGGAGGCTGCGAAGAAAAGAGAGATCCGATTCGATGACATAAAGAAAATCAAGAAGGGCATAAGACGGCATTTCCATGATGATATATCGGTGGTTGTGGTTTTCCTCGACCACTCGCATGATTCTCGCCATTCTAGAGTCATGCGTCGAGACACCTACGAAATCACGACTGTGCCTGTCGACATTTTTTCACATAACGCAGATGAAGCTGATTGCTGATGCACAGGGCAGATAAAGCTGTTGTACAGTATCGGTGAAGGGAGAATCCAAGATGGTGCATCCCATACACAATCACTATAGATTAGGCAGTTGTACATAAGTTATAACGCGGGGGATCTGCTAGCCATGGGCAGTAGATGCTTGTGACTTTTAAGGGATCTGTTGTGAGGTTTTCTGCTCATCCATTTTTGGCTTCCAAGCCAATCTCTGTTACAGATCAATAGAAGAATCAATGGGGGTCCTTCTTCAGATCTGGTTTGACATGGGTTTATGTTTTGGCTGAGGCTCGCAGTTTCCTACCCCTTCTTTGCGGTCCTTTGACATTATCAATGACATACGGTTACAAGATCACACGGTGACCATGGTTTGCTTGAATTCTCTAAGAAATTGATATTGAGAGGCAAATAACATGCATCAATCAACTTATAAAATTAGGATTGGGGATGGTCCAGATGGACGGTTTCTACTCTAGACCTAGGAATCACCTACTAAGGACTAGTTTTGAAAATTTGAAACTAGAGCCGCCTGTTGGTTCTTGCTCGGTTTGGAAACACGGTTTGGAAACAGGAACCATCACTAAGGATTAGTTTTGAAAAATTGAAGTTGGGGATCACCTGTTGATTCCCATTTGGTCCAATTCCTAGATGAGTCTATGGAATCGGTCCTATTACTTAGAGCAGCGGTTTCCAACAAGTTAAATAAAGCAGAAAATAAAGAATTTTCACATACTTAATTGTAAGACTAGTGAAAATGTTGTGGGGTCATTGAAAGTTGAGAGTCGAAAATGTGAGTCGATGGGTGTTAAGCTTGAGAGTTGAAATCATGAGCGAGAGATAAAGAGAAGAGTCAGATGAGGTGTGAGTGAGACTAGACGAGCACTCGGTCAATGGATGTTGAGCTTCAAATTAGGAATTTTAGGATTCTCATTTTTTTCTTTTGGTCAAAAAATTTTCTTAAAAATTTAAATATATATTATTGGTTTGGTACGAGTGAGCGAATGAGCGATTTCACACTTGGAATTGGGAATCCGATTGGTTCTCTTAGGAATTACCAGTTCCGAATGAACCGACGGTTTTCGGATATTTTTGCACACCCCTCCTTGAAATGACAACCTTTGAACAACTTTGCAATCATGGCGCTTACCAATATGATGATGCTTGTCAAGAAAGGAGTAACAACTCGGCTTCTGGGTGCGATGAATTTACGATCATAACTAGTTCGAATGTCAAACAAAATGAATTTAAAGAGTACAGAGAGGGAAAATGCGGCGGCCGGGATGGGCCAACCTGCAAATGCCACGTGGCTATCGCAGGGGCGGCCACATGGTGCCTGGCCCGACCTTGCACTGGGCCTTCAATCCACATTTTTTGAAAGTGAATCTGATCTTCTAGGCGCCATGAGCAGGGCCGAGCCCGCATCGGGGGCTTGGCCAACGCTGGCCCATCACTGGCGTAGGGTTCGATTCCTACGCCTGCCACGTGGTAACCACCGGTTGACCCAATTTTGACCGTACGTTTCTTTTCAACGTCCCTGTCCATGGAAAGCTGGCAAACCAAACTTTGAATAAGTATGGTACGATTCCCAAAAAGTGTTGTATTTACGGATTTCAACAAATAGGTCCAATTGTATGAGTCGTGGTGTCTCCATTTGTAAACTCTGATTAAGGCAGTTCTTGACATTAGAAAATATAAGACTAGATATATGCAATCTATTCACTTAATATGTGAGAAATCGCAATTCTCTCGATTTCATTGAAATTGAACAGCTATAGTTAAAAGTCGTGATATCTAGTGATTTGATCATTTGATTTGGGAGTATTGGTTATTGCCGCAAAGGTTTTGTAGAACACAATTCGATTGCATCCTTCAATTGAAATTTTATAGAGGTTTTTTGCCGGTTAAATCTCAATAAAAATTAAGTATCTACAGGTTGTATTTATCTAATTCTTAAATCGATCTACCACCTAGGGATTGCATGTGCCACGGGGAGCCTTCTAACCACCTAAACAAATGCAATATTTTTTTCTTTATTTTGATTAGAACTTGCAGTTGTCACCGTGCATTTGGTTGGTCAAGTAGTCCAAGACTTGGTTTACAAGTCGGAGGTCATTGTTTCAATTCTTTAGTCAATCCATGATATGAAAAAATCTTGGTTAGCCTACCTAAACTAGACCTGGGCTCAGTGTATTGCTGATTTTAGGTTTTGCATTCATACCGTTGTAGGCCTTTGGTGACCAGCTCGGTTAATGGAATATTGGTGTTTTGTTGGCACTTAAACCGAATATTTCTGTAGTGGGTACGGTACTCTCTAAACTTTGTAGAAATCCTTTTCTTGATGAAAATAAAAATATGTGACTTGTGCTTATCAGGCGAGAGTTGTTGTTCCTTGTTAGGATGTAAAGTCTTATAACTAGCTTTAAGATATTGTATTATATGCGTATGCTGCTGTTTCAATCATAACTACCAATGAAACAAGCGAGAATCATTCGTCAATCATTTATATAATCACGAAACTACAACTTTCATTTTCTGAATCCGACTATTGGAAGACTACATGAAATTCAACACGCTTGATTAGACATTTTCACTCATTAGCTTAGTGAAAAACTAAGGTCAACTTGAGAGATTTTGGAGAATCTTTCACAGATGCTAAAGGGCTTCTTCCACTTTCGTTTTCATCTTTGACTGTTAGAGCCAACTTGTGCTCATTTCACATGCTCTTTATTCTTTATTCTCAAATCCCTTTGTTTGGGAGCCACGGAGAGCATCCCTCCATTTGATGCTCTTTTCTTTCTCTACCTCCTCTTCGTATTTATGCATAGAGAGAGAGAGAGAGCAATTGCCATAATATATATCTCATTGAAAAGACAGCCAAATATATATATGTTAATTTGGTCCACGTTTGGTGGCTTGATAAAGAGTATGATTTGACAAATATTTAGTTAAATAATTGGTTAATAAAAAATATTTTATCTTTGAAAATAATTTATATATAATTGTTTTCATGAAAGATGAATATATTTTTTGTTTGTTTAATGAGTGATAGGTATAGTTATTTTTAGGAAATTATTTTTCAAATCATTCATTTTTCGTAAAATAAATGTGGCCTAAATAGATCAACCGCTTGTTTTAATTTTTCGTGATGTTAGAGATATTAATGAGATTGTTATATCATATCGACATATAAAATAGTGTTTAAGTTAGTCTATTCATTTAAATTACTTGATCGAAATTTAACACGTCGTTCTATAGACTAATCTGATATCTCTAGCATTGTTCCCATTTATTATTTCCCTAATTGGAGATCACATTTGTTTTTTTCTTTCTTGTTTCGACGGATGCGGTCGATGCAAAGACCATCTTTTTAAGTTTTCTTACCACAATGTCCACGTCCTTTTAAGCCTGTTATTGCCTAAAACCGTTATCTTTTTGGAATCGAGTGTAATTAGAGTCAAGAAAAATTGAGAATATTTGAATGACTCACGTATTAAGGGTAAGTGGTTCTAAGTTCTATATAGGTTCCACCGCAAAACTGAAACCCACTCATTGAATAGATTTATCATTTTATAAAAACTAAAACTTACCATGCATACCTTAAAACCTGAAACTTACCTTATCACATATTCTAGGATCAGTTCCAAGATTTACTCAAATTCTACTTATATTATTAATTGAACAATTATGATGAATCATCATCTTTAATGATCACTTTTGCTACTAATTCAATGACTGTAATTTATATATAGATTCACGAAAAATATGAAATATTAACAAAGCAAAAGTCTCAACTTAAAATGAAAATTCAGACTAGTGATTCCATATTATATATTCATCATCAAATGTCATAAAATATCGCGAGATTGCGCAAAGACATAAATCAAGAAAAATATGAAAATATGAAAAATTATTTCAAATTTTGAGTTACATGTTCCAAATTTCAGGTTTTAGGTTCTACTAAATTAGAGCTTGAAATCTACCTATTGAAGCAAATTCCCTAATTTTTTAAATTTCGAACATAGCTTGCATACTTGTAAACTTGGAAACAGATAGCTTCCCACTGATCCGATTCTTAGGTTTTAGATTCTACTATGAAATCGTGCTTACTCCTATTGCGTGTAGTTTGTGCATTTTATAATAGTGCTTCTTCTTGGTGACATCATTCTATTGCTCTACCTAGAAACATTGGCTATATAAACTAAACCACTTAAAACCGTTCAATGATTTTTTCCCATTTTTTGGTTTCATTGTGTTTGATCAGCTTGATTTGACAACAGATGCGCGATCCTTGATGAGATTCCCTCTCACAGGCCTGCAACTAAAGTTTTTACTAGCTTCACTTTTTCTTAAAATGGTCGTTTTGAGATATAGTTGGAAACCCATGTTAGAATATTTTCCACTTAAAAGGAGACATAAAAATATACCGATGCTATCTTTAGTTAAAATGACGATCAGCGTACAGCTAGATCGAGGGTCGGAGCCGTTCCAGACCTTGAATTCAGGTCAACATGGCTAGCTCGGTAATTGTTTATTCGCGTAAAAACAAAAAATACCCAGCCAAAAAAAGAAAAAAAAAAGAAAAAATAGTTGAAAGGGACAACAGATGACGCTGTTGATTGTGCAGCACACCATTAAAAATCCATTCTGACGGCAGGGGCAACCAATCGGCGAAAACCCAAGTGGCCAACTTGCCTCCTGGAGAAACGCAGGAATCGGTCAACTTGCGAATGACGACGG
Source organism: Eucalyptus grandis x Eucalyptus urophylla (assembly GCA_028830015.1). Classification (NCBI taxonomy): domain Eukaryota; kingdom Viridiplantae; phylum Streptophyta; class Magnoliopsida; order Myrtales; family Myrtaceae; genus Eucalyptus; species Eucalyptus grandis x Eucalyptus urophylla. The sequence continues at coordinate 22,854,476 of CM054200.1, read as the reverse complement.
ACGATAAACGTCTCTAGCATAAAGAGCGGGACGGCGACGCATTGAGCCCGATCCCATCGCACGATGGAGGAAATGGAAGACGACGAACGCCCACCAAACTTCACTTCAATTGCATCACGAGCCACGACGAGCAAACAGTTAATGCCATTAGGTCGAAATCTCCAATCACTGAAATCGGGGAGACATCGAGGCCGTCGTGCCGTTGTCCCGGGTCGGTTGCATTCATTGGCCGATCGTGCTTTCACCTTCTCGACAACTCATTTGCTCATGTCTGTCGACGCCATGACGCATCGTTTTGGAGCAGCGACGACGCTTATTAGAATTGACGATTCCATCGTGGGTATGATGTAAGCATTGCGGAAGAATTCGAGTATGGGAGATCGAGGTCGATAATTAGCTGTAAGTTGGATGGAGAACAGGTAGGGTTGCCCGTAATGACAATCGACGCTCGTTGGGTTGATTGTGAACTAGACATCAGCCCGCGCTCTGTGCCGATGGTTATACATGGTTAGACCGAGCGTCGTTTCATTTTTTTTTTTTTTTTTTGCTGTGTATTGCCGCTTCGATGGCAGTTGGGCAAATATCATGACTTCAATCGTCATGTCATCCGTTTTTTTCCTGAGATAATTGCCAAATTATTTGTAAACCTATTAAGTAAAGACCAATCAAGTCCTAAACATTTTGATTGAATTAATACAGTCCTAAATTTTTTAGGAAAGATACAACCGAGTTCTCTTAATCAAATCTCACCGGATTTATCTAATCTGGTAGTTCAATAATCACTGATCATCCTACCTATTATAATGGTACCAACGCGATGTGAAGGAAACAACCTTTTTTTTCCGGTGTTAAGATGTTTTCTTAATTTTTTTTTTCCTTTTTTTTTTTCTTTCTCTTTTGTGCATGAACTACTGCTTATACTCTTTAAACTTGCGATTGCTCCGCCAAAGCTCTTCCGGTGCTCATTTGTTGCCGCCCACTGCCACCTAGACCTCCGGCCATTCTGTGGCCATGGTGGACGACCTTGAACTCCCTGGTTGCATGCGAGGGAAAGAAGTTTCTCCTAATTAAGCAAAAACCGAAAAAAGAAAGAAGAAGAAAAGAACAGTGACTCTCTACGATAGTTCCACTGGCTATGCTTTCATTATATGTGTAGAGGCATTAGATGGCACCACCGCAAGATAGGGAAAAAAAGAAGTTAAGTGATCTTTAATATTTTCTTTCATAAGTTTAAATTCGAGATATATTCTGACACTTGTCGCCGTACTACTACTTGTCCAACCACGCCAGCAAAAGGGAAAGGGCAAAAAGTGCCATTTTCGTGGTTGAAGAAGGAATCTATACTACACTTTTCAGCGAGTGTTGGTACCCTTTTGACGAGAGGCAAGGAAATGATTCTAGGAAAGGCAATGACATTTTCTTCCACAAACAAGACCAATCGGTGATTCCATTTTGATATATACCTGAACGTGAAGCCGAGGTGCATCGCATCTACTTTGGCCCTAGTAGGTGCTGCTGAGCCCTCGGTATCTCCAGCTCACCACCACGTGGAGCAAAAAGTTACGCGACACATGAACGGTGTGGTCATTACTCAATAACATCTGAAAACCTCATTTCGAGTTGAGTCGAATCGAATCGAATCGAACTAAAAGCTTTATACCGAAAAGGATAGTGATTTATTAGCATGATCTTCATTTCAATAAATATTTATCTTTTATCATTTAGATTTAAACCTATAACGTAAGTAAATTGATACATTAAACGAAATCAAGAACCTTCAGCAATATATTAGTTTTAGACTTTGCTTTAAGATTTAGCTTATAAATCACTTCTTCTTAACTTATGGGTGGCAGCTATCGAGAATCTTTCAAATTTAATGATAGGATGCACGGGTGAGTTGTGTTAAAAAAATCCCAAGTCGAAGAATTGGTATAGTGAAGAGCAATTAAAATTTTGAATGACGATGGATTTAACTAAATATGTCAATAGACTCAGACTTTGAGCTCCCTCTTGGTGATATCCTATGATGAAAGTTACTAAACTTCTGTTGCGCGCTCTGAATAGAATGGTATTAGAGCCGATGGCCGATTTATGGGGCTGGGCATAATTTCGGGACGGTTAGCGTTATATGTGAGAGGAAGATTGTTAAGATGCACGTGTGAGTTATGTTGAAGAAATCCCAGATCAGAAAATTAGTGTGATGTAGATCAATTAACATATAACAGTTAGTTCATAACGCATTGGCTTAAGTTTTTTTAATAAATATGGATCTAATTGGATATATTAACAACCTTAGACTATAGACACTCTCTTGATTATCTTCCGAGGTGAAAGGTATTGGGTTTAGAAAAAAATTCTATCTCCTTTTCTAATTTCTTCTCCTTGTTTTTAATGTTCTCGGTCCCAATCCATGGCTTTTACCCGAACTAGTTTTCGGAACTCACCACCACAAGTGTAGGGCCAAAAAGTTCCATTTTCGTGGTTGAAGAAGGAACCTATCCTCTACACTTTTCGGAACGACTGCAGCGTCACTTTTGACGAGAGGCAAGGAAATGATTCTCGGAAAGGCAATGAGATTTCTTCCACAAACTGACCAATCGTCGAGTCCACTTTGATTTTTACCTGGGCGTGGGGCTAAAGGGCATTGCATCTTGCTTTGGCCTTGTGGATGCTGCTGACCCCTTCGTATATAGTTTCTACCAGCTCACCACCATGTGGACCAAAAAGTTAAATGGCACGTGGATGGTGCATTGAAAATTGATCTTTTTCGAATCAATTCAAATCGAATTGTGCATAATTCTATAACGAAAAGTATGATCTATTTGCATGAGGCTCGGCTGATTTTTTTTTTTTTTTACCTATTTATCGTTTGGACTCTTATGTATGATACAAGAAAACTTATGCATTGAATTAAACTATAAATTCTTGTTTATAGATTAGCTTTAAGATTAACATTCTGAAAAATCTCAAAACTGATACACATATGACAAATTTACCCTAAATTAAAACTATAAACTAATATACCTTTGATAAATTTACTCCAAACTAGTACACTTGTAAAAAAATTTACCCTATGTTAGTATTTGTTAAATTTTATTGTCAAATTTACTAAGTTAGATAACACCTGACAATTAATTAGTGTACCAATTTGAAATTTTACTTTCAATTTGTCACAATTATACAATTTTTGTGGTTTTTTGCAGTATCAATTCAATTTAACAAAGGTATATTTATCATAAATATATTAGTTTGAGGTTTTGGTAATTGAACAAATTAGTTTAGGGTAAATTTACTAGTTTGAGATTTTTTATGGTCATTTTGGATAAATTTGTCACAGGTATATCAGTTTAAAATTTTTCGTGATCAAAAAGTTAGTTTAAGGTAAATTTGTCACACGTATACTAGTTTGGGGTTTTTAAGGATATTAACCATTATTTTTAATTTCCATTTTAGCTTGAAAATCACTACTTTTTAGTTTATAGGTTGCGGCAAACAGGGGAGTCTTTTGAAGTCGATCATTATCGACATGCATTTTTTTTTTCTTTATCGACATGCATGTTTACTCTTGCTGAAAGTTTATCATGGAATTTACCGTGTTTCTTTTGTATCTTTGCAGTGTTCAAAGTCAACATATCTTGCTAACCTTAGCAGTCAAGCAGTATGCGGGCCAAAAGTCAAATGATTGATTATAACTAGGATACAGTTCTCCTCTTCGTTCTTGATTGACATTAGGGTTGCATGATCTTTGATTAATGTGGAAAAATCAGTTATTAGGATTTCTAGGGTGAAGAGTCCAAAATCAAAGCTCTTAAAATCGATTTTAATGTTCATTCGTATATTTATAGGTGTCCTTTCTACAAAGGCGGATGTCAATTCTCATGGATTCTCTCCTTTACCTATAACTTGCTAATTTGACAACTTGTGATTTTCAAAATCTCTACTATAATAAGTTCAAGTAGAGCTAATGCTTCATTTTTTTTTTTTTCCATTTTAAACTCACTCTGCAAACTTCACTGAATGGAATGCTTCATGTGTATGGACAAGGGGCACTACCTAAGTAAGCCTAATGTAATCATCCACAATCACCAAAATATTTCTTACCGCCAAGGCTCTTACTCCTTCTTGGTCCAAGTAGATTCATGTGTAGAAGTCGCGGAGCTCTTTTAACATAAACAATGACTTTAAATAACTTTTGATTTGCTTACCCAAAGTACACACCTCACATAACTCCGTCTTCAAAAATCTGATTTTCATCTATGCCAATGCATTTTAATCTATGCCTAACATCCCTTCTACTTTCACAAAAGTGGCAAGAGCAAGTCTGATTCACTCTAAGTTGCTTTTCGCGGATTCTAACACTTGAAGACAGCTGCTGGACACTAACTTGAGTTCAATTTAAATTGATATAAAGATCCGTGTCTCCACCAGAACTGTAGAGGCTCAAATATAGAACCATTTACTTCATATGTAACGTGAGCTACTTTTGCAGAGCAGTCCTTCTAGATCATTCACGAACTTTCACCTTATGGTTGCTTCACCATCCACAAAAAGGTTCGTCCATGCAAATGGACGTCCTCGTGTTCTATAAATTGTTAACTTCCTATTGATCCATCCAAATTTTAAGAAACCCTTGTTCTATAGCTTCTTGTCCTTTCATAAAGGTCTTTCTAGACTTAGACACATTTCCCATCCATTAGAGGGGGCAGTTGGTACGGTACGGCGTTGGCTATTCTTGGGACAATGCCTATACCATTGTCAGAATCATGCCAAAACCAAATGACAGCAATGAAGTCCTAGTGACTAATAAAACTCTAGATAAAATTACCCAATTAGTCTTAAAATTATTATATTAATACTAATTTAATTTTTTAAAAATTTTTTTTTGTCACTTTAGTCCTACATTTTTATGCAAAATTCAAATGTAATACTTCCGATCAAATTTATTGAAATTCACTACTGTGACTATTTAGTCATCCTGGCTGTTTTATGTAGAACATTGCCACATCAACGATTTTAGACGAAAATTAATCAAAAGAACTGTATTGAAATTCAAGCAAAGATTTAGGACTTCAATAGTAAAATTGGAAAGTTTGAGACTCTACTGACATCCATAAAATAAATCTAAGATTGATTAGATAATTTCTCCAAAATTTTGGGAGCAGGTAACTGGTTTCACCACCACGAATGAAATGATTCTCCCTTAGGCAATGAGATATCTTCGGTAAAGTTGATGCCTCAATAAGAGGGCAAGAAATGATATTCCGAAAAGGCAACTAGATTTTCTTCCACAAATTGGCCAATCGTCAATTCCATCTTGATATTTCCCCTTACATGGAGCTAAAGCGCATTGCATCTCCTTTGGGCCTAGCAGATGCTGACCCCTCCGTATCTTGTGTCTACCAACCTGCCACCATGTGGACCAAAAAGTCACGAGGCACATGGGTCGCCACGGGAGAAATTGATATTTCAAGGTGAATCAAATCGAACCACACAAAATCGTATATGAAAATGTACGATGATTTATCAGCATAATTTATAGTTGAGATATCTTTATCAAGCTATTGGCCAAAAAAAAAAAAAAAAATTGACGCATTGGAATGAAACCAAACACCTAGATTCATATATTCCATCGTTATCGACATGTATGTTTAGTCTTAGTGAAAGACCATGATGGAGTTTACCATGTTTGTTTTGTGGAGTGGTAGAGTTGAAAGTCAAACCTATCTTTCTAATCTTTCTACCAGGTCTTAGCCAAAATCCAAACGATTGATGGGAATGTGAAATGGGATAGGGTCAATCCTTCTTGCTTGCTTGATATCGGAGAAACCTAGTCATTAAATTAATGTGAAGCTCATTTTAATATAATTTTTAGGGTGAAACATTCTTGGATTAGAGCTCATGATTTCAATGTTCAGATTCTTTCGTACATTTATAGGTTTACTTTCTTCGCACACCATGAAAATTCTCATGAGGTTCTTTCATTCAATCGTCTCCAATTCACGCACTCCAAAATTTTCAAATTTTAAATAGATAAGTATAATAGAAATCCTAAAATTGATCATAAAAGTGTAATTAAGTTTTAGAACTTTAAAAATAAAATCAAGTCATTGCATTAACTCCGTCTAACTTGATAAACAGAAATTACAAACTTAAGTGCACAAACTTGACAAATTTTAGTATTAATTACACAAATTTGACAAGTTTTAGAACTTGATTACACATTTTGAAATTTTTATAACAATTGTTGTAGAACTTGATCGTATTTTTTTTAAAAAATTTAGAGCTCAATTGTATTTTTGTTTTAAGACTTCTTGCACGTTTATCTCAATTTTAAAATATTAGTTCGGTTTAGTTGTTGATGTCAATTCGGTTTGGGTTAGAACACTATTACTCTAATATACACTTATACAGGTACTTTATCTCTCTTCATTGATTGTACTTTTAATTACTTTTTCATAACAAATTTTAAACCTTTCAGTACACTTACCACAATTTCAATTTATCAATTCGGTTTTGGACTACAATACCTTCACTCTAGTTTGCATTTTGTGCAGATATTTCTTCTCTCTTCATTGATTACACGGGTGGCCACAGAATCCCGAAACGTGTCAAGATAATGTCCTCAGTGCATCCTTTGACCTCCGCGAGATACTGTCCTCAGGACTTAAAGTGCACTTACAACAGTCTCAAACCATCAATTCGGTTCTGGATTATGAGACCGTTACTTTAGTTCGCATTTCCGTAGATATTTTCCCTTCCCTTCATTGATTACGTGGACGGCCACAGGGGCCCGAGACGTGGCGGGATGATGTCCTCAGTGCAACCCCGACCCTTCGACCTCGTGGCCAGCCTCGCACGCGACGCCCATATGGCGACGGTACGCCATGTCGGCCCCGTGCCGGGCCGGGCACGCGCGCCGGCCAAACCTCTCTTCGTACGCCGCTCGCCCCGTCCTGTGGAAACCACTTCCGCCACGCGGGCCGTGGGGTCCCTCTCGCATCAGATGCCTTTACTCTCCCTCCATTGATGATGGAGAGGCAGGAACGCCAACCACCGGATCGGAATCCAACGGCCCCTGCCGCGACAGCTCATCCTTCCCCCCCACCATGGACCGCACCCCCACCCGAACCCCGCCTCCCACCAATAAATCTTATCCCGAAATTGCCACATGTGGTGCTTACTATATCTTATATCCACACGCACCAACAGTTTCCGCCCGACATCACCCAATTACACCATTCACGCTCCCCGTTCACATAGCCATAAACCCAGAGAATTACCGATCCGGAACGTCGCCGGCGACGGTCGATCCGAATCCGGAATCGGGCAGGGGCAGGAGGGGGGGCCATGGGGATCGTGGAGGACGCGCACAACGTGAAGGTGCTGGGGGCGGGGGAGCGGACGATCGTGCTGGCGCACGGGTTCGGGACGGACCAGTCGGTGTGGAAGCACCTGGTGCCGCACCTGGTGGACACGCACCGGGTGGTGATCTACGACAACATGGGGGCCGGCACCACCAACCCGGAATACTTCGACTTCGAGCGGTACACCACCCTGGAGGGCTACGCCTACGACCTCCTGGCCATCCTGGAGGAGCTCCACATCGAGTCCTGCATATTCGTCGGCCACTCCGTCTCCGCCATGGTCGGCTCCATCGCCTCCATCAGCCGCCCCGACCTCTTCGCCAAGATCGTCATGCTTTCCGGCTCCCCCAGGTGACTATTTCGAAATCTAACCATTTAGAGGTGGACTTTCCCGTCGTTCGAATCGAAGAATAAACGGTAGATCTGAGTTTTCAGGGTATCGAAATAAAGAATTTTTATTTTATTTTTTTGCGCTGAGGTTAGTGAATTAGTTCTCTATGGTTGAACATGAAATTTGACGGGAATTGATAATGCAGGGAAATGTTTTCGTCATACTTTCCTAAAATAGAAGCTGGTAAAATATGGTCTGCAGCTTTTTTTATTTTATTCATTATTTTGTCGAAGTTCTTAGCGTAAAATCGATTCGATTATGGTTGGCGAGTAGTGACGGTAAAATTTTCTTGCATATTGATTCTGGAAAATGTCGAAAAAATGCAACGCAAAATCAACTCTGAAATAAGTGAAACAGGTTATATAACTTCAGTTCGACCAACGAAAGAAAAATTCTGCTTTGAAACCGTGGTGATATTTCCATGTATTTTATTTAATGTTTTTGGGTGATATATTTTTTTACTTTTTTACCCTTTCAAGTTAAAAAAATTTACGGCTTACTTGCTTGGACTTTTTTAGGGTCGAATTTCCAATAATTCTTGTAATATCTTTCGAAATATAAATGGTATTTTGAAAATTAGTAAGAAAGAAAGGAAGAAGAGAAATTCGCTTCCGTCGAGAGGCAAACAAACATGCCTTTAGAGATTTAAGGGCCGTGGGGAAAGAGACGTTGACCTTTCATGCTTTGATTTTTGCTGGACCATTTTAAATGTCTAGGTACCAAACATTCAATGATTCATCATGGCTAATTTATTGCGCACAGCTAAGACTCTGCTAAGACTCACAGCTAAGACTCTGCTAAGACTCTGTTTTAGCCACGATGGCGCTCTCTCTTCCACAGGAATAAAAAAAAAAAAAAATTCCTTATTCAAACTAATTTTACAAAAAAATTATCAACAGAATTTGGTTGAAATTAACATTAAAGAAATCTTGATTTACCATACAATGTTATTAATTGAAATCAACATGAAAGGAATTTTTATGTACCATACAATATTGATTTCTCGATTTTGACAAGTATGATTTGATGATTAAGTTATGTTTTTTTTTTATTTTTTAGGTACGTGAATGACCCGGACTACTTTGGAGGGTTTGAACAGGAGGACCTGGACCAGCTCTTCGAGGCGATGCGCGAGAACTACAAGGCGTGGTGCTCCGGCTTCGCGCCCTTGGCCGTCGGCGGCGACATGGACTCGGTGGCCGTCCAGGAGTTCAGCCGCACGCTCTTCAACATGCGGCCTGACATTGCCCTTAGTGTCGCCCAGACCATCTTCAACAGCGACATGCGCTCCATCCTCCGCCTCGTCACTGTCCCCTGCCACATCATCCAGAGCATGAAGGACCTCGCCGTCCCCGTCGTCGTCTCCGAGTACCTGCACCAGAACCTCGGCGGCGACTCCATAGTGGAGGTCATGCAATCCGACGGCCACCTCCCCCAGCTCAGCTCACCCGACACCGTCATCCCCGTCCTCCTTCGCCACATCCGCTACGACATCGCCACCTAGAAGCGCGCTAGGAGCCCCTCCATACCTCAAACCCAGTGTCTAGTCCTATGTAACATGCACGGGATGGGAGAATGTCGCATGTCCCCATTCGATAGAAGTGTGTCCAAACGTTACGTTATAGAGAGAGATAAGTGTCTAGATCCTATATGCACGACACAAGTCGGTAACACGTTAATGATTCGGAAGATCTGCCTTCCTCGGTCGTTGGGGGTGTTTCGAAAATCTAAGATGCTTTCTTAGCAGGTTATTATCTAAATTTCCATTAGCTTTTGGCCTTTGTCGTGTTGCAAATTGAAGTACCGTTGCCCCCCGTGATTAATGAAATTACGCGTGCGCGACTCCGTATGTTTCTCTCGCGATCTTCGGTGCTTTTTTTTTTTTTCTCTCTTTTTCTAGACCGTCAGTGAAAGAGAGAAGAGAAGAGGGTCGGTTGTCGTAGGACGTCCGATGGGATCGGACGGGCGGGGTTCGTTGGGCGGTGGAGGAACGGACGGTGTGGATTCGTGGGTGATGGGGATGTGACTGGAGATCGTGACGTGTCAGCCGTTGTCTCGTCTTCCCACCTTCCATTTGATTTTTCTGCCGACTTCTGTTCACTTCTGTTCTCTCGTTTACACTTATCTCTTGGCTTTTTCGTGGGGCACTTGATGTTCAGTTTCAAGTGTTCAGATCACTTTTTTGGAGAAAAAAAAAAAAGGTTTTCTTTTTTCGTACATGGGTCCTCATGACAAAGAATAATGGGAGAACCCCATATTTTAAAATATAAACTTTGCACTTGAAAAACTCAGAGTGATATAATCTTACAATTATTTCGTTGTCACATATAATAATTCAATTATTGCTTCGTATTAATTAAAAAAATCGTTTTCTTAGCGACCCTTTGACAAAGGTTTGACAACAACTCACATATTAATCTTTCTTTAAAAGTATAATTAGCACAGGTGGTGGAACCTTAATTAGGCTGGACGTGCACGACACAAGTTGATTGGAGTTACCGACCAAAAAAAAAAAAGTTTATTGGAGCTAAACGGAAATAATTGCACCCAGAAATTTCATCGAAACACATGATCCCCGTTGGAGGCCCAGAGGTCAAAGAATGTGGGCAACCAATGTGAAAAAGATGCGGAATTTGCTTTAGCAATTTTATGCGCAAGGTCAAAAAAGGAGTTTTACCAAAGCTGGCAATGCTTTGACTTAAGACTGTGCATCTAAGCCCAAATGGTTTTCATTGAAAGTAACTAGTATATTGTAACCACGCAAGTCAAATATTTATAAAGAAAAAGGCTTAGAATGAGAATAAATAAATAAATAAATAATGGAAGTGTAGACCATCCGCAACACGGTTTGGAGATCTACCTTCAAAAACCCTGCAACTTGGCCGCAACATGATGCTGAGGTTGCGCAACCCCAGCAAGAGGTTAGGGCCGCACGACATCTATGCAACACGAGCGAGTCGAGGTGTAGCTGGTGTCGGGATCGTCGTAGAGAGATCTTGCTCGTCGGGGTCACGGAGCTTGGAAAGAATTTTTGGAAATCGAGCTTTTCGGCTCATTTGACTAAGAGAAATAGTTTTTATGACATTTGGAGTTCCCGCACTTGGTAGATTTGGGCAACTCCCGAGGACCAAGTCTGCGAATCCCAAGAATCGGAGGGGCGATTTTAGAAACCTCGAGCTCGTCGATGGAGTTATGCAATAAAATGACCCATCGGTAGAATAAAGATTGCATCGAAGTGAGATTGCATCGAAGTGTCCATCTAAACGTCTTTTGCTTAAAACCAACGCAAGTGAAAAAAGAAAAATGGAAAACAAGTACCACGGACCTGACCGCCCTGGGGATAATACGGAGAACACGTGAAGTCCAGAGACATGGGACACTTCTTTTGTCCCTTGGACAGTCTCGAGAGCCAAGTCTCATGGGCCAAGCCTACATTGGAGAACTGACGTTTTTGACCCTTCTTTTGTCCTGGTAAAGGGAGAGGTGTTCGCCGACAGAACCGCAATTTCCGTAGATAGACGAGGGGACAAATGACGCTCGGCGTTTTGACTTTTCCTCCTGCTGATGAATCTGCACGGCAGTTAGCCTTCCCGAATACTAATTACATTTATTAAGAGCCCTAATTTGCATTCATCAGATTCTTAAGGCTATGGAAAGCAGTCGAGAGCTGAAAAAGTTGTATTGCTTTCTCATTTAAAGACTGTGCAACTACATTCCTATTTACCATATACGAGACCTCACTAAATAGAAAAAGAAATATTCGGCGGTATCAAAAAAATATACATCCCATTAATGAACTGATTTGAGTCAATCTATATCGATTAGGGCAATGGAGATCAATCAAGGCAATGGTATCTTCAAAATTCTCTCTCAAACTGGTAATCTATACACATCAAAGACACCAAGCTTGCTTATGCTTGGTGAATATGTCCGCAAGTTGCTCAATTGTGTTTATTCCTCTTGTCTTGATCATTTCATCTCAAATCTTATTTATAATAAGATGACAATCAACTTTATGTGCTTCGTTCTTTTATGGAAAATCATATTTGTTACAAGTTTGAGTGCAGCATCGTTATCGCAAAATAAGACGGTTAGTTCTTTCATCCATACTCGGAGATCTTAGATTACCTTTTTATCCGAACTATTTCATAGCTAGTCTTTGTCATTACTTGATATTTGCTTTAGCGGATAAAATGAAACTATCAATTGTTTCTTTGTTCTCCATGAGAGTAATGAATCTCCTAATTTTATACAAAAGCTTGTAACTAATTTTCTACTCATAGGACAAGTAGCATAATTCGTGTCGTAATATGTTGTCATTTCCATTTTGCTATCTTGAGACAATAGTATACCTAACCTTGGACAGCCTTTCAAGTGTTTCACACTCTTTAATGCAACATTCATGTGAGACTATTTTGGGTTGTGCGTGAGCTGATTGAGAATTTGTTATGCATAGTATATGTCTAGCCTAGTCATAATAAGATAGATAAGGTCCCTCGACAAATCTCTGATAAGCAAAAGAGTCTTTGAGCAAAGGATCCTCATTCAAAGGTGACAATCCCTTATCATAATCAACTATCGTTAGCTTGGTAATTTGCTTGATTGGGATGATAGCTGGTTTGGTGCCCCCATAATCCTACTTTTGATATGATCTCTAAGATAAATTTGCATTGACTGAGTTAAACTCCTTTACATGATCATGTGATTCCTATCCTGAGAAAAATTTAGAAGGTCTCAAATCCTTAATGTGAAATGTAGAGTGTAGGTATTTTTTAAATCTCTCAATGGAAAATTCATCATTTTCCATAATGAGTATATCATAACATAAATAAGCAACTAAATTGATGATGTACCCTAACTTTATGTGAATAAGGCATAGTCATATTTGGAATGCTAGAACTTTGCAGCTATAAGTGCAATAGTGAACTTAGCATACCATTGACGAGAAACCTGTTTGAGTTTATATAGGCATTTACGTAGAAGACATACTCGAATCTCCCCTTATCTATGTAAGCCTGATAGAAGATCTATGTAAATTTCCTCTTCCAGATCTCCATGAAGCAAAACATTAAGAACCTCCATCTATTGAAGAGGCCAATAACAGGGTGCAATAGTTGAAAGAAAAGAACGAGTATTGACTTACTTTACTACTGGAGAAAATGTTTCTGCATATCAAAACTTTCTTGTTGTATAAATCCTTTGGCTACTAGTTTAGCCTTGTAGCATTCAGTGTAGCCTTCTACCTTGTACTTGACCTTGTATACCCATATGTACCCAATAGATTTTCAATAAGGAGCTATAGATATAATATCCCAAGTTTTATTTTCCATTAGCTCTCATAACTCATCCTCCATGACTTGTTGCCAATGAGGATTGTTGATAGCCTCATCATATGAAGATGGTTCCTATCCTTTAGAGATTCTACTAATGCAACATACATGTTCGGGTGAAAGACTAGTGAAGGTAACATAAAGGAGACAAAGATAGTGTATACCAAAGGATCCAAGGTGGGACAAGTGTAATCTATTGTCCATGTGGGTAATCATGTTGCACGACCTAAACATTGAGAATGAGCTAGTGCAACAGATGGGACATTATCAAGTGGTGCATAAGAAATATTATTAGGAGTCATATGATTCTTCGATGTGACTCCTTATTGATCTCTTGGGGTTGTATTGTCCTTATTTGATGAGAAGGGTGCATCATTGTTAGGTGCAGCAGATGACATGGGAGTGATGACATGGGGAATTGCAACCGGCTATGGAGATGAGAAATCTTCCTCACTTAAAAACATATAGTGATTAGTAGCTGCCTCTAATATCTGGTGTGAAGATATTTCATTCTAGAAGGGAAAATATTTACATGGAAAATGACATCTTTGCTAACAAGAAAACGTTAGTTGATGAATCATAAAACTAATACCCTTTTTAAGGAGCTGGATTTCCAGTGAATATACATTGAAGAGAACGGGGACCCAATTTGTCTGGAGGGCCCACAATAGAAACATAGCACAAGCATTCAAAAACACAGGGGTGGCGAATGTCTAGACACTTCCCAAAGAGCAATTCGGAGGGAGTCTTCCCATTGAGAATCCGAGATGATATTAGATTGATCAAGTAGGCTACGATGACCACATAGTCTCTCCATAACATTTTTGGAATTGAAGCTTGATAGTTTAGGGCATGGGCAACTTCTAAAAGATGGCGAGTTTTCGTTCAATGACCCCATTTTGTCAAGGTGTATAAGTGCAAGAACTTTTCATGAAGGATGTTTTAATATAACACACGGAAACAATAGGATCTTGCAATTTACGTCAACGCGAAATTGCCAGAGAAATAAACGAGAAATAATAAGGACACCAAAAATTTACGTGATTTGGTTCAAGTATCAATACCTACGTCCACGGGGAGAACCAATAACAAATTATCCACTATAATCGGAGAATCAAAGTTTACAATCGCTCACACGCTTGAGTGTTTCCCACACTTAGATTTAACCACAAACCCAAAGTGTTTATAAATAAAGGGATAAGTGTTCCAGAAGTCCTAAAACTTGTCACGAAAATGCATTTCAGTCCTAAAACTTGCAAAAAGTGCATTTAAGTCCTAAAACTTGTCAAATTGTTTCAAACGAGTCCTAAAATTAACACCGTTAGCCTTTTTCCGTTAAAAATGCTGACGTGGCATTTTAAATAATTTTTTTTTATTTTCCACGTGGATTTTTTAATTATTTTTTAATTAATTTTTTAAAAAATTAGATTTAAAAATTAAAAAGATTAGATTTATTCATTTTATCTTATTTTCACTAAAAACTAAAAAAAAAATTAAAAATTTATTTTTTAAAAAAATGAATAAAAAATAATTAAAAAATACACGTGGAAAATAAAAAATTATTTAAAATGCCATGTCAGCATTTTTAACGGAAAAAGGCTAACGGCATCGATTTTAGGACTCATTTGAAACAATTTGAAAAGTTTTAGGACTTAAATGCACTTTTTGCAAGTTTTAGGACTGAAATGTATTTTTGTAACAAGTTTTGGGACTTCTGGAACACTTATCCCATAAATAAATAACTCACTTGGACGTAAATTCACGGCACAAAAATTACCACGCATTCAAACTCAAAACAAAATGCTCTACTTACAGCTTCGCGTTCTTGTTCAAGGCTTCGTGTGGCTTCAAAAAAAACTTGTGGCTCTTCTCAAGCAGAGTGGACGTGCGGATCCTTTCTTTCTTTCATAGGGTTTTGGCTGCTCACCTCTTGGACACATTGCTTTATATTTATATGTGTGCTCAAAGGTCAAAAGTTTGACCTTGGGCCCACCTCCTTTTGGCTTCACGTGGGAGAGAGACGATGCAGAGGCTTATTTCATAGAGTTTATATTGTGAGTCTTGAATTTTGGGCCCCACGAGGAAATCATCCTTCAGCTTTTGCAGGCTTCCATAAATAAAAGAAGAAACTTTGCTTCGCTTTTTTCTCTTTTATTATATTATTTCCTCTTTTGTAAATTTTCAAGAGTCCAGCGAAGCTTTTCTTTTACTTGGGAAATCTTTATCAACAAATTTGGTTTAACAAATTAGCATCGACGTGCGGACCCCTCAAGTGCCATAACTTTGGCCAAAGGGACACTTAAGTGCAATAACTTGCGAAAGGTACACTTAAATGCTAAAACAGGAGTAAAATGGATCACTTGAGTGCCAATTCGGCCAACGTCCGGCCAAAATGCCGACGTGGCATTTTTCCGGCGAACCGTGCCCAAAACGACGCCGTTTTGCACGCTGACGTGGCCAAAAAAATGCAAAAACGGAGTCGTTTTGGGCTGACGTGGTTAAAAAATAATAAAATTTAATTTAGTTAAAATATTAAAATAATAATAATTTTTTTAAAAAAAATTAAAAATTAAAAACAAAAAAAAAAGGGAACGGGGGGAGGCGGCTGAGGGATCAGCCCTCAGCCACCGCCGCCGCCGCCAGGAAGGGCCGGTGATGGCGGGGGAGGGTCGGCCGGGGTCGCCGGGCCCTGGCCAGGGGCCGGCGACCCCAGCCGATCGGCGGCGAGGGTCGCAGCCCTCGCCCAGATCTAGCGAGGGTCAGCGGCCCTCGCCCGGCCAGGCCAAGCGCCGCCGCCCGCCGGGGCCCGACCCTCGCCGGATCTGGGCGAGGGCCGTGAGCTCTCACCGCTAGATCTGGGTGAGGGCCGCGAGCCCTTGCCGTTGGATCTGGGGGGGCTCTCGGCCCTCGCCCAGATCCGGCGAGGGTCGGCGGCCCTCGCTTGGCCGGGCCAAGGGCCGCCGCCCGCTGGGGCGACCCTCCCCCCAGATCGGGGCGAGGGCTCACGAGCCCTCGCCGCCGGCCCTTGGCCAGGGCCCGACAACCCCGGCCAACCCTCCCCCTGCTGTCACCGGCCCTTTCCAGCGGCGGCAGTAGCTAAGGGCTGATCCCTCAGCCGCCTCCCCCCATTCCCATTTTTTTTAATTTTAAAATTATTATTATTTTAATATTTTAACTAAATTTAATTTTAAAATTATTTTTTTAATATTTTAACTAAATTTAATTTAATTAATTTTATTATTATTTTTTAACCACATCAGCCCAAAACGACGCTGTTTTTGCAATTTTTCGCCACGTCAACGTGCAAAACAACGTCGTTTTGGGCGCGCTTCGCCGGAAAAATGTCACGTCGGCATTTTGGCCGGATTTTGGCCGGAGTGGCACTCAAGTGATCCGTTTTTCTTCGAATGTGGCACTTAAGTGTACCTTTTGTAAGTTATGACACTTAAGTGTCCCTTTGGCCAAAGTTATGGCACTTAAAGCGTTCTTTTGCCACAAATCATTATTCAAATCCAAACTTGAGACATTAATTTAACAATTCTCAACATTGGCTCGATATTTGAAGCTAAGTTATAGTGCTCATCATCTATGCTGCTCTCTCAACGTCCCGATAGGCGCTCACTCTCCACAAACGCTAATAAAGCTCAAGCAGAGCTTGAGCTTCACCAAAGGAATAGATTTAGTCATTATGTTTGTTGGATTATCTATTGTAGCAATTTTTTTAACAATAACATTACCCTTAGCTAAGACATCTCGGATGAAGTGGTACTTGATGTTAATATGCTTCGTTTGCTCGTGATAAATTGGATTATACACCAAATATATCGCACGTTGGTTATCATAGTGTATATCTACACTTTTCCGTTCTAACCCAAAGTCCAAGAGCAAATTTTGTAACCATATCGCCTCTTTCGTTACAAAAGTTAGTGTCATGTACTCTGCCTCAGTTGAAGACAAGGCAATATGATCCTGTAAGGATGCTTTCCAACTAACTGCACCACCCGTTAGTGTAAATATATATCTTGCTAAAAACCTACAATCATCCAAGTCATCGGCGTGATTTGAATCCACAAAATCAGTGGTTTCACTGCCATTACTATCCCTTTGATATACTATACCCATGTCTGTTGTTCCCTTCAAATATCTGAGGATCCACTTCACAGCTTCCCAATGAGCTTTACCAGGACGCTTCATATAGCGACTAATCACGCTCACAGCTAGTGAAATATCAAGCTTAGTGCACACCATATGATACATAATACTATCCATGACACTAGAATAAGGAACACGGGACATATGCTCCTCATCCTCCTCAATTTGTAGTGATAATTTATCTAAAAGTTTAAAATGCTTTACTAAAGCTGTACTTACAGATTTTGCAGACTACATATTAAAACGCGCCATGATCTTCTCAATATATTTCTTCTGAGATAAACGTAAAGCTCCTGTAGTCATATCACACAAAATCTCTATACCCAATATTTACTTTGCAGCACCTAAATTTTTCGTCTTAAATTCAGCATTTAACTGCCTCTTCAACATATCAATATTAGACATATTCTTAGCTACTATCAACATATAATCAACATATAAGAGTAGATAAATCAAAAAATCATTATCCAATCTCCTAAAGTAGACACAACTATCCATATGACTTTTTGTGTAGTCTTGACTAACTATGAAAGTATCAAAATGTTTATAACACTGCTTATGAGACTGTTTCAGCCCATATAAAAATTTCTTCAACAAGCAAACATGATCTTTCTTACCTGGAATAGCAAATTCCTCCGGTTGCCCCATGTAAATTTGCTCCTCCAACTCACCGCGAAAAAATGCAGTTTTCACATCTAGTTGCTCTAATTTAAGATCTTGCGAAACAACTAAAGCAAGTAAAACACAAATAGAAGTATGTCTTACCACAGGAGAGAACACTTCATTGTAGTCAATGCCCTTACACTGTGTATACCCATTCGCCATAGGTCTCGCCTTATACCCTGTTGCCTCAACACCGGGAATGCCCTCTTTCCGTTTGAAGACCCATTTACTTCCAATAATCTTTTGGCTCTTGGGTACTTTGACTAGCTCTGATGTCTGATTTCGATGAGGTGATTCCATCTCTTCACTCATAGATCATAGTCACTACGATGACTCCAAACTAGCCATGGCCTCAGAGTAAGACGAAGGCTCATCTGTCTCTACCTCATCACTTACAGTTAATGCATAAGCAATATCTGTATAACCATAACGTACCGATGATTTAATTTGCATTCTCTATCTATCTATGGCTATAGTGTGTTGCGACTTTGCTGATTGTTCATTATCACCGACTTCAGGAACTACAGCTTCATATGCAATCTCAACTTCTATTACCTTCGAGGTCTTCGGAGTCTCCATCTGAAGCTCCACCTCACTAATGACACCATGATCTGTTTTCTCTACTGGTTGTGTCTCAGAACTCCTATGTTGAAGCATTGCAATCTTGTCGAAGATTACGCTATGCTGATTAGAAAACTGGGTGATCTAGGATCAATGCAACACGGCTGGTAGCCTTTCATCCCATGTGCATAACCCGGAAATATGCACTTCTTCGCCCTTGGCTCAAGCTTACCATCACTAGCATGAGCATATGTAGGACATCCGAATATACGTAATCCGAAGTAATCAACAGGTTTCCTCGACCATACTTCCTTAGGAGTCTTCCACTCGATAGCAAATGATAGAGATCGATTAACCAAGTAACATGCTATGTTTACTGCTTCAATCCAATATTCATTGCCAAGTCCTACATGCGAAATAATGCATCGAGCTCACTCAAGCAAAGTTATGTTTTTCTGTTCTGCCACGCCATTCTACTGTGATGTCCTAGATACTGTACAATATCTCACAATACCTTCTTTCTCACGAAACTCGGTAAATCTTTACCACAAAACTCCATGCCATTATTGGTTCTTAGGCACTTGATTTGTTTATCTGACCACTTCTCAATCAATACCTTAAATTTCTTGAACCGATCAAACACATCATACTTATGTTTCAGAAAGTATATCCATATCTTCCTTGAATAATCGTCGATAAATATCAGCATATATCGGACATCTCCTTTCGAAGCAACTGAAGACAGGTCCCAGACGTCTAAATAAATATATTCAACTAGTCATTTGGTCAAATGAACAACTGAAGTAAACTTAACTAGGTACTACTTCCCAAAGATGCAATGCTCACAAAAATCTAGCTTCCCTGTCTTTTAATCCTTTAACAACCCCATTTCACTAAGCATCGTCATATCTGCCTCACTCATGTGCCCTAAACACATATGTTATAATTGAGTCAAGTTAGAGTCTAACTCACCTGATGAAATTGCAGTGGTTCCGGTCACAGTCTCTCCCAGTAAATGATAGAGAGTATTCACTTTCTTTCCCTTCATCACTATCATGGCACATCGAGAGATCTTTAGTACTCCACCTTCAGCGGTGTACCTACATTCAATGTCATCGAGTGTCCCCAGAAAAATAAGGTTATTCTTGAGCTCTGATACATGCCTCACATCTGTCAATATGCGCACCACCCCATCGTGCATCCGAATTTGAATTATCCCTATCCCCATAGCCTTATAGACTGCACTATTCTTCAAAAGAACTCTACCACCATTTGCAATTTGGTAAGTAGTAAACCAGTTCTTATAAATTGTCATATAATAAGTATACCCCGAATCTAGCACCCATTCATCTCTTGATGAAGTAGCAGTCACACATAAAATAGTTTCTGCATCACTATTGCTCCCCTCGGCAATGTTTGCCATACTACTTGTGGCATTCTACCTATTAGCTTTATTCATCTTCTTTGGACAATCTCTTCTTATGTGCCCCTCCTTGACACTCAAAGCACTTCACGCGTCCCTTGGACTTTTTATGACATGATTTCGATATGCTTTTACCTTTGTTGCTACTAGGCCCTTAATGTTGTTCTCTACCCTGAATTGTCAGTGCTTGCGCTACTCCTTGTGTCATACCGTCATCTCGTAACTTTCTCTGCCATTCCTTAGAGAATAAGGTGGACTTTACCTCTTCTGAGGTAATTATTGTACGCCCCTGAAACAGTGAATCAGTAAAGTGCTTCAATGACTCTAGTAAAGAGGCTAACAATATTATCATATGTTCTTCATCATCAAGTATCTTACCGACGTTCTTCAGATCCATCATGAGTTAATTAAATTCATCTAGGTGGGTTTTGATAGATGTACCTTCAATGTATCTAAATTAAAACATCTTCTTCAACATGTACAAGTGATTGTTCAAACCTTTCTTCACATAGAGTGCTTGAAATTTTACCCATAATGCTGCGTCATCATTCTCCTCAGCAACCTCTATTAAAACCTCATCCAACAAATTTAACAGGATTGTGCTATTTGCTCTTTCTATTAGCTCTACAAGCTCAGAGGTTTTCATTATAATAGGCAACTCATCTTCACCATTTAGTACCTTGGCCAAACCTTGGGTTGTTAATAATGCTCGCACCTTGATGCTCCATAGCACAAAGTTGTTGCTCCCGTTAAACTTCTCAATTTCAAATTTCCTCTTAGACATAATTGCAATAACAAAATTTCTAGATAATAATCAAATAAGCAAAAGCTCCAAATCACATTCAAGAAATCTGATCCCAAGCTTTGATACCAATTGTTGTAATATAATACGCGGAAATGACAAGATCTTGCAATTTACGTCAACGCAAAATCGCCAGAGAAATAAACGAGAAATAATAAGGACACTAAAAATTTACGTGGTTCAGTCCGAGTATTGGTACATACGTCAATAGAGAGAGCTAGTAGCAAATTATCCACTATAATCAGAGAATCAATGTTTACAATCGCTCACATACTCGAATGTTTCCCACACCTAGATTTAAACCCAAATCCAAAGTGTTTATAAATAAATAACTTACTCGGAGATAAACTCACGGCACAAAAATTACTGCACATTCAAGCTCAAAGCAAAACACTCTATGTACGGCTTCACGTTCTTGTTCAAGGGTTCGTGTGGCTTTAAAAAAAACTTGCGGCTCTTCTCAAGCAACGTGGATGTGCAGCTCCTTTCTTTCTTTCGTAGGGTTTCGACTGCTCACCTCCTGGACACGTTGCTTTATATTTATATGTGTGCCCAAAGGTCAAAAGTTTGACCTTGGGCCCACCTCCTTTTGGCTTCACGTGGGAGAGAGACGCTGCAGAGGCTTATTTCGTAGAGATTATATTGTG
Organism: Eucalyptus grandis x Eucalyptus urophylla; assembly: GCA_028830015.1. Classification (NCBI taxonomy): domain Eukaryota; kingdom Viridiplantae; phylum Streptophyta; class Magnoliopsida; order Myrtales; family Myrtaceae; genus Eucalyptus; species Eucalyptus grandis x Eucalyptus urophylla. The sequence continues at coordinate 22,833,143 of CM054200.1, read as the reverse complement.
AGTCTTGACTTTTGGGCCCACAAGGAAATCATCTTTCGACTTCTATAGGCTTCCGTAAATAAAAGAAGAAACTTTGCTCCGCTTTTTTTTTTCTCTTTTATTCTATTTTTCATCTTTTGTAAATCTTCAAGAGTCCAGCGAAGCTTTTCTATTACTTGGGAAATATTTATCAACAAATTTGGTTTAACAAATCGTTATCCGAATTTAAATTTGAGACATTAATTTAACAAAGGATATCATTTGAAATAAATAGAGTAGAACACTTATGATTGAAGAATTCATGGACGTTATCAGTTCAAATCTATTGTACAAATTTATGAAACTGATTTTTACTTAAGGCAAGAAAATTCTTAACATGGGAAAGGGCTTGATTCTTGGATTGTATCGGGAAAACCCAAGTCATATGTGTGTGATCATCCACAATTGTGAGAAAGAATCTACACCCATCATGGTGTGGGTGTGATATGGTCCTTAAATGTCCATATTTGTAAGGGAAAAAAGTTGTATTGACACGTGAAGTTCTTTGTAGAAAAGGAAATTGTGATTGTATAGCTAGTGGATAAATAGGACATTTGGGATGAGGAAAAGAAGCACCATGGACTCGACGTTGATGAGATAGAAAAACATTATTATTAATATTGGCACAAAAAGCCCTTATTCAAAGGGAAAGATTATAAATTCTACCCTAGTCTATCGGTTTCCCAGTTGAAAAGGCCCAAAAGAAGCATATGTTAGGATCGAAAAAGACCCAACATGAATTGTCTTCACAAAGTTTGGAGACAAAAATGAGGTTAAATTTTGGAATAACCAGAACATTTCTCATTGTGATGGATGGATTGAGTTGAATATTTCCAAATTTAGTAATTGAGGTGTTCTTCCCATTAGGAAGTCATGAATATTAGAAATGAAACACTCATTTCAAACTATGTGGTCACTAGCACCTGAATTAATAATCCATGCCTTAGTTGAAATGGAGCTTCAGCAATGAGAAGTACCTAAATAACTAGCCATCTTATCCTAAATATCAATTGGCTTAGAGCTTTCATAATTTGTTGGAGTTGATCATTATTGATAGACTGATGAAATTTGGCATGTGTTGCGATGGATATATCTCATTCCTTTCTTTCTTTATATATTGGATTTTCATGCAATTTCCAACAATTCTTCCTAGTATGATATAGATGCTTGCAATAATCACAAAATTTACCTTTTCCTTAATTAGTTTTGGAGGGAGAAGTACACTATCAGTGCCATAAGTTGTGTACGACGCTCACTTTGATGCCAAAAAATTTCTGTCAGATCACTTAAGTGCCAAAAAGTTTGAAAAACGATCATTTTAGTGCCAACTCCGATCAGATTGACCGGAAATCCAACATAGCACTTTTTTTTATTAATTTTTGACGCTGATGTGGCTTGCTGGAGAGTACAGTCAGCATGTAAACCACAAAACGACCTCGTTTGGTGTCTCTCCCCCAATTGAAAACCCTAAACCCTAAATCTGCTGGATAATCTCAGCCACCACCCCCCTGTTCGTCCTCTTCTCCTCCCTTGCCGTCCTCTCCATTGCCACCGCCGCCCATGGCGCCGCCAAGCACCACCACCTCCTCCACTACCTTGACGAGTTCGGCGACCACGGTGAGCAAGTGGCCGTCGACCCCTCCGCCTCCTTCGAGAACCCGCACCTCTGCAACACCTAGTCGCCCTTCAGGCCCTAAAGCAGGCCATCCTCTTCGACCCCAACAACTTCACTACCAACTAGGTCGGCCTTGACATTTGAAGCTACTCCAACGTCTTCTACTCCCCCGTCGCCGACGACCCTGGCGTCTTCACCATTGCTGGCGTCAACCTCAACCACGACGACATCGCCGAGTACCTCCCCAAGGAGCTCAGCTTGCTCGCCGACCTCACGCTCTTCCACCTCAACTCCAACCGCTTCTACGGCAGCCTGCCACAGAAGTTCCGAAACCTGAAGCTGCTCTTCGAGCTGGATTTGAGCAACAATCGGTTCGCTGGGAAGTTCATGAGGGTCGTGTTGGAGCTCCTGGTACTCAAGTTCTTGGACCTCTAGTTCAAAAAGTTTGACGGGTCGATCCCGTGGGAGCTCTTGGTCCCATGGGAGCTCTTTGACAAGGATTTGGATGCCATTTTCATCAACGACAACCGGTTTTGGTTCAACTTGCTGGATAATCTCGGCCACTCCCTAGTGTTGTTTTAAAAATTATGATGGTTTTCCCTCCTCCTCCCCCTTCAATTGCTCACATCCCTCGCCTCTGCCTCCGCCTCCGCCAGTGATGGGCCAATCGCCGTCCTTGATGGCCCTCGCGCTCGGCGATCGTGGCTTCGACCCCAACCCCAACTTGGCCACTCAGCGGCCAAGTCGAAGGTTGTTATCTCGCTCAAGTGTGAACCTCACGTCACCAAGAGATGGCGACTGAGCGAGCTACGTCGACGACCCAGCAACAGCGGCCAAGCAAACTAGGTTGGCGGCCGATGAGGATCAGAACCCTAATTTCAATCTCCAAATATAAAAAGATATAAATCCCAAAATGAGTTGTGCAGCGTCGTTTTTGTGAGGCCATCCACTTAGGACGGCAAAACGACATCGTTTTCTTAAGGAGGACAGAAAACGTCGCCATTTCTCAAGCCATGTCGATTTTTTTTTAAAATATAAAAGCCACGTAATCATTTTAGCCGGAATCTCTCGCCGGTGGCACCAAAGTAATCGTTTTTCCGTCAATATTTGGCACTTAAGTGATCCGATTGAAATTTTTGGCACCAAAGTGAGCAATGTACACAACATATGGCACTGATAGTGTACTTCTCTCAAATTTTGGGTGTGTGATTTACTTGAGGATGTAACTGAATTATGTTGTTGGATCCTTTCCACACAAGTGCTAATGTGGCATAATGGGCACCATCTAATATGGGCATTGGAAGGATGAAGCGTGGGCTATCTAGTTGTGTGAAATAGTTGGAGATGTCTAGTTTTGTGATTAAATCACGATCGTTCGCTGGAATAAAGGGCTACTTGTGTCCTAGATCATTTGATCATGCCAACAAATCAGGGACATTTGCTCGAGATGACATTAGGTTACTTCTTCGCCCAAAATACCTAACGCCACCAGCGAGTTTCTAGATCCAGGCTGGATCTTGCAGCAAGCAGTCGTAGGTCCAGTGTCACTCTGGCCGCAAGAACGATGTGATTTCCTATATTTAGACACTCTAAGGAAGCGAAACATTATGATTCTTCCTATACCACAAATTGATATATTCAACCAAGCGAGGAGACAAGGTCCATGGCAAAGATTTGGCTTCGAAAAGGTAAAGAACTCTCATTCAAGATAAGTAAAGTAAATAAGTCTCATTCAAGTAAGTAAAAATCTAGTTACATTTTCACTCTCCTTTATCACACGATACCAAGCTAGAGTTTCTTTATGTCCCTGCAACTTTTCTTCAGCGATGAACTCCACATTGTTAATAGTTTGATGAAAAATGGTGGAAACCAAAATATTTCCTTATTTTATCTCCAATAGGGCTTGAGTTATGGAGAAAATCTTGGTCCTATCAAGCTTTCCATATATTTATTATATGCTGTCCCATATTCCTTTCATGTCTTCAATCTAAGGACATTCGATGATGACCTCCGAAGTGAGACAATTCCCGATCCACATCCAAACAAGCTAATTACTCTTCCTCCAGTGTCGTGTGAGTCACCTGTTGGTTGGAACCAAGACAATGTTGTTGATGAATCCTTTCTTGTCATATGTAATTAGAGCTCGCTGGAACTCTTAAAACCAGACAAAATAGTTTTATAGCCTTAAGAGCTATTACACAATGAGGCGAAGCTTGGGCCTATTAGTGGTGGACATGTGAAGGGGATTTATTGGCTCAGCCTGCTAGCGGTGCCTGCAAGGGGGAAAAAAACCAAGTCTATAGGTGGGTATGGGTTTGCCCCAAAACCAAATGGACCTGAACCACTTTGGTTCGAAGCGGACTCACCCGGTCCAAATCCCAGGTTGGGCTCAACATTTAGGAGGGGGCTTCCTCCCGGTCCACTATTCTCAATTTGGGTTGGAGGTTTGATTCGAATTGGAAACCATTGAACATATAGGCTAGGAAAAAATTGCCCTAGCTTGGCTGAACTGGGCCTTGTCATCTTTCATTGGGCCATGTTTGGCTTTGTTCCTTTTGTTTTGTCTTCCCCAACAAGGTCTTGATAATGATTTGAAGGTAAGTCATCTACTATTTGGATGTTGGAAGTTTTTTTTTTTTGAATTTTTGGAACCTCCAAATTTCGAGGCTTGATTTCTTGGCATGGTTACTCCCTTTTTAGGCTATCATGATTGAAATATTTTCTTCACAAGTTTGATTGTGAAGAAGATGAAGAGTAATGAAAGAAAGAAATTTTGCTTTTAGGCTGGGAAGAGGGGTAGTAGAGCAGAAGTATAGTAAAAGCTAGGTTGAGAAGGAAGGCTCTAACACCATGTTAGAATATTAAAACGATGAAAAATAACCATGAGTTTGAAAAATTGTATTGCTTTCTCATGTAAAGATTGACAATTATTTCCCTATTTATAATATACATGACTTCACTAACTAGAGAGAAATATTCAGTAATATAAAAAAATATACACAATATTTACTTTCCCATTAATGAGTTGATTTTGATCAATCAATATCAATTAGGGTACCGGGGATTAATCAAGATCAATCAAGGCATGTATCTTCAACAACATTAACAATGTATCATTCTATATGCAAGTTCACAATGTCAACGAGTTCAATATCCAAAATTATGGTATTTTTACTTCTTGTTATGTAAAGGGTTATCATCTTTGATCCTCTACATAAACATATTATCACATAATCTTCTTTAAATATTATCCGTAAGGGCTCTACATAAGATGGTATATAAGTAGAATAGCCCTCTCCTTGTTACAAGTAAATATCTTACTACTTTCTCCTTAAAAATAACCACCATCGAGATGTCACCTTAGCAAAAAGTAATAATTTACTTAATTTATAAGTTAATATTGACTTTATGTTTCTTTCTTCTGCTAAATCCACAATTTAAATTGTCAAGTCAAGATTTATTGGCATTAGAAGAATTTCTTGCCTTTTATGATGCATCATTGCTTCAAATTTTCAAAAATACACATATGTGTATTAAAGAGATGCATCTAGTCATCTATCAATAATTTGAAAAAAGAATGTTAGAAGTTCTCTAAAATTGCCATGCAAGATTTTGTTAAGTAAATATTTATGTCATTGAAACTTTTAAGTATTGGAAATTTCCTCTAATATGGGCTTACATTAATTAATTAATTTTTTATTTTAAATAATAAGGTTAATGGATATTCTAATATTTATTAAACCCTTAAGTGATCTTATTGAACTGAGTTTTGGCATCTATTAATAATGAGCCTAGTTTTGCCATAGGGGTGTTAGATCCAAATTTTTTGAAGCTTGAATGTGGAAAATTTTCTTGTTTTTTTTCTTTATTGAATTCACTCTAATCAATTTATAGTGATGTTAGAAGTAAGACCCATGAATAAATTTCATCAAAAATCAACGATAATATGTGTTTTTTGAGGTTCAGGTTGAAATCGAGTCTTGGTTTGCAGGTTTCGTGACCCGGCTGGAGGTTGAAGAAGACCTCCAGTCGGGCTGGGCCAATGGATGGGTGTAAGCCCATCCTTCCTTTTTTATTTTTTTGGTTCATGGGCGTGAACCCATGAACTTTTCTTTTTATTCTTGGTTTCATGGGCTCACACACATGAACCTTTCTTTGTGGCAATTTTTTGGCCCGTCAGTTTCAAGCCCAGAATATTATATTAATGAGTGGGCCATTTTTAATTAAAAGAAGTATGGGCTTCGTGACCCACCCGTTTCAAGTGGCTCGCGTGGGCTCTTGCGAGTCTGTGAGCCAGGCGAAGGCTTGGGCCCCGCGGGAGGGTCTAAAAATAATGATAATAATAATAATAATAATAATAATAATAATAATAATAATAATAGAATTAAAAAAATTAATGGTGGCAAAAATTGTTGGTTAATAAATACAATATGATCTTGGGAAGCACATGTTGTAAAGTTTTTTATATTATTAGATGAATTTTGGGCATAAATTTTTGGAGTTTCGTATTGATAAAAAAAAAAATTAGTATATACAATAACTCACCCAAATGGGGTTATTGTGTATGTTAATTTGAAAAATTGCATGAAGATTAATTCCCAAATTTAAAAGATGGGGATGTATAATTGAAAAATATTTATCTACCCAAAGGGAATAAATATTTTGAAAATAATATGTAATTCCCCTCTATATTGATATTATGGATATGTATAATTTAAATAGTTTATATTGCCAAAGGGGATGAATCATTGACAATTATATGTAATTCCCCTTGCTGTTGCTTTATAAACTTTATTATATGGAAAATAATGATGCATTGTTCACTCTGCCCAAAGAGGAGTTTATAATATACTAATTATTTTTGTTGAATTTCTTATTGTCCATAATTGATTTTATTGCATTATGTGTGACAAACAGTTACCTTTGCTATAACCACCCGCTTGGGTGGCGCTGCTGGCGGCGAGCTTCTCCCCCTAACGCAAGGGGAGGAATTTAATTCCCGGGCGTCGCAATGGTGACTTACCCGAGGCATGAGGGGTGGTGGTGACTCACGTGCCTCCCTAGGGTTTACTCTGCCACGCTGTCAGTGTATGGGGCTTCCTTAAGTTATAAAAAAAAAAAATAGTTACCTTTGCTGTAAATAACAATAATGCTACGGTTGAAATATTAAGTGAATCAAACTTCAAGAGATAGAAGCAAGATATAGAGTTTACTCTGGGCATCGTTGATATGGACTTGACTCTACGTGAGGATGAACCTTCCAAGCCCTATGACCAAAAAACTGCTGATCAAAAAGCCCATTATGTTAGATGGGAAAAATCTAACTAACTAAGCCTAATTGCTATGAAGAGGTCAATTACTGAGTATCTCATTAGTAGTTTGTCAAAAGATACGAATGTCATACAATTCCTTGAAGCAGTGGGAGAAAGATATAGAGCTAAGGTTGAAATTAGGAACTTGCTGAGTGAGTTAACGAACATGAGGTATGATGCCGCTATGGGTGTTAGAGAATTTATACTGAAGATGGTCCACATTCAGTCTAAACTTAAGGCTCACGAAATTGTCCTTACTGAAATTATATTGTGCATCACGCCTTAAATGTTTTACCAACTGAATTTAGCCAGATTAAGACTGCTTATAGCACTCAGAATTAGACATAGAGCATCAATGCTTTGATTACCAAATGTGTGACTGAGGAAGAGAAGTTAAAGAAAGAGAAGTATGAGTCCACCCACTTAATTGTTAATGCCAAGTTAAATTCATCTAAAGGAAAATGGAAGCTTAAAGGGTCAAATACTCATGGTCCAAAGAAAGGCCAAGACTTCAAGAAAAATGGGAATCATGGGAGAAATGTAGACAAGGATTTCAAGTGTTTTCATTGCAAGAAGCAGAGTCTTAAGAGAGCCAAATGCTATAAGTTTCAAGATTGGCTAAAAGCAAGAAAAGAAAGTCACCAAGGTGAGTTGTTGGTTTGTTTTAAATCAAATTTGGTTGATGTTTCTTTAGATTCTTTGTGGCTCAATTCTAATGCTATTGTTCATGTAACTACTACCTTACAGGGTCTCACAAATCTAATGAATTCAAGTCTAAGGAGTCAAAGTTTAAAGTTGGAAATGATATTGAAGTTGATGTGAAGCGCATAGGGACAATTGTTTTGAATTTAGATTCTGGTTTTCAGCTTATTTTGAGCAATGTCTTTTATCTTCCTGGTTTTAGGAGAAACTTAATATCTCTTTTTTCGCTTGACAAAACTGGATATTGTCTTTATTTTGTGAATAAAAGAGTGGATTTGAGTTATGATTTCAAAATTATTGGGAATTATGTTCTGTCTGATGAATTATATCGATTATCTTTATCTCCCGATAGACCATATTATTCTTTCAATATCGAGAATAATGTTGCTAAGAGATCTTTAATAAAAGAAATATATTCATTGCTATGGCATAAGTAATTAGGGCATATTTCCAAAGAAATGGTAAAGTGACTCATCAAGATTGATATTATTTCTCATATTGACTCAGGTGATACTGAAACTTGTATTGATTATGTGAGAGGAAAATTGACTAAAATCAATAAGAAAGGCGCTACTCTCAGTCAAAATCTATTGGGGATAATTCATACGAATATTAGTGGGCCATACTCAACCACCTTTTGTTGAAATAAGTACTTCATCACATTCATTGATGATTTCTCCCGTTATTGTTATGTTTATCTAATTAAGGAGAAGACTAATGCTCTTGAAATGTTCAAAGTGTTTCGCACTGAAGTTGAGAAACAATTGGAAAAAATTATCAAGATTGTTAGATCTGATCGCAATGATGAGTATTATGGGTGATATATCAAGACTAGACAACAAATGAGACCGTTTGCTAAATATTTGCAGGACTATGGTATTGTCACTCAGTATACAGTGCTGGGGAGTCCTAAGTAGAATGTTGTAGCTGAACGACGCAATCGCACACTTATGAAGATGAAACAAAGTATGATGAGCAGTTCTAATTTACCTGAATACTTATGGGGGTGATGCAATTAAAACAACAACTTATGTATTGAACAATGTACCTAGTAAATCAATGCTGAAAACACTTTTTAAATTGTAGATGGAGAGGAAACCAAGCTTAAATCACTTTTGAGTTTAGGGGTGTCCTATAGAGGTGAAAATTTATTGGATACTCTGACCATTACAAAGGGTATAGGTTCTATTGTTCTACTCGTGGCACTAGAATTGTTGAAGCCCAAACTTCCAAATTCCTGGAGTTAGATGTTGCTAAAAAGAGTTATTCTCAATCTTTCAAAAGGGAAGAACCAAACAAGACGGTCTCTATTCCATTGCCCATTTTGAATGATGATTCTATACAAGAGCTCTGCAGAGTGGAAATTCAACAAGAAGTAGATATGGGAGATATGACGGTAGATCCTCCTATTACAAATAAAATTCCCTAGATGAATGATATAGCTCCAGAAATGCCTATGCGAAGATCACAACGGCAAAGAAGACAACACCTCTAAATGATTATGATATCTATTTTGGAGAAACTGATTTTGACATTAAAAATATAGTTGATCCAGTGACCTTCAAAGAAGATCTTAATAGTGATCAAGTAGATGAATGATTAGGAGCGATGAAGGACGAGATGATTTTCATGTCAACTAATCAATTATGGGAACTTGTTGATTTACTTTATGGCATAAACCAATCGATTGCAAATGGGTATTCAAAATCAAGAAAGACAATAAAGGCAACATAGAGAGATTCAAGCAATGTTAGTCGCAAATGGGTACTCATAGAGAAAATGCATTGATTATACTGAAGTCTTTTCTCCAGTGTCCCTTAAAGACTCTTTTCGGATAATCATGGCATTGGTGGCTTATTTAACTTAGAGCTTTACCAAATAGATGTCAAGACAACCTTTCTAAATGAAGATCTAGATGAAGAAGTATATATGCAGTAACCTAAAGGGTTTAAAGAACCTAGAAAGGAGCATATGGTGTGCAAACTTTATAGGTCAATCTATGGTCTCAAATAAGCATTACATCAGTGGCACTTAAAATTTCACAAGGTTGTGAAATCATTTGGCTTTGTAGAAAACAAGCTTGATCAATGCATCTACATGAAAGAAGTGGAAGTAAATATATTTTATTAGTACTTTATGTAGATGACATTTTGCTTGCTAGTAGAGATGTTGATCTATTGAATGACACAAAAGGTTTTATATCTACAAAGTTTGATAGAAAGATTTTGAGGAAGCCTCTTTTGTTTTAGGCATTGAGATTCATCGTGATAGATCTAAGAAGGTTCTGGAAATATCTCAAAAAAGTTACATATATATATATATATTGTGTTTTGAAAAAATTCAATATGCAAACCTGCAAGTTAGGTGAAGCTCCTGTTGTGAAATGAGATAAATTGAGTATAGAATAATGCCCCAAGAATGATGTTGAAAAAGAAGTCATGAAGAATGTTCCATATGCTAGTGCAGTTGGCAGTTTTATGTATGCACAAGTATGTACTAGACCTAATATTGTTTTTACCGTGAATGCTCTTGGAAGATATATGTTGAATCCAGGTCATGAACATTGGGTTGTAGCTAAAAAGGTGATGATATATCTATAATGAACAAAAGACTTCATGCTCGTGTATCGTAGAGTTGAGGACCTAAAGGTGATTAGATATTCAAATGTTGATTTTGCTAGTTATTCGGATGACAGAAAATCAACTTCTGGATATATTTTTATAATGGTTGGATGTGTTATTTCTTAGAAGAGCACAAAGCAAACCTTGATTACGAACTCTACAATGTATGCTAAGTTTGTAGCGTGTTATGGCGCGTTAATTCAAGCTATTTGACTAAGGGATTTGATCTCAAAATTGCGAGTTGTAAACTCTATTGCTAGACCTATAGTGATCTACTGTGACAACACTGTAGCTATGTTTTATTCCAAGAATGTCAAGATCAGCAATGTGTCCAAACACATGGAAATCAAATATTATACTGTTAAAGACTTTGTCAAAAAGGGAGACATTGTAATTGAGAATATTAGAACTGAGTTTATATTGGCTGATCCACTAAGAAAAGACTTACGATCCATTTTGTTTAAAGAACATATAAAGAATATAGGCATTTTAAATTCTTTTGATTTCTTTTGTTAATAGGAGCTATATAATTTGTATTTTTTTAGATATTATAGTTATATGCAAACCGATAATGCTTTCATGATGTTTATTGAAGCATTTATTTTTAATATTTATTACTGTTGATTCTATTGTTATTATTTTTCCTGTTAACAAAGAAATTGAAGTATAAAACAATATCATTAAGCAAATTTTAGTTTAAAAACGATTGGATGTCACTAATTATGAGATCTCATGTTGGATTATGAAATAGTTGTGTAATTTCATGTTGTTTAGAAATTGCGCTAATACAGTTTCATGTCATTGAGAAATTACATTGAGGATCAATAAGAAATAATGTATATTTTGATCACATGTTAGTACTATTTCTTACTACACTACTAGGCCCATGATCCATGAAACCATAATGCTTATTATATGTGATTATGGAAGGTCATGTGTTGTGGTATTTCTTAACACATTGATCTCAATAGCCCTATACTAAGGTTATATAAAATTATATTGGTTTTCAGATGCCATTATTGGAATATTATTTTTTTAATTTATGGTCACATAAAATAACATTTTCAGTTATTAACCCGATAGTGTTGTTTTCAATATAAATCCTTTTCAAAATAAAAATAAGTTAATTAATGTAGCCTAAGTGGGAGAATGTTAGAAATTTCCAATAATATAGGCTTACATTAATTAATTGATTTTCTATTTTAAATAATCGGGTTAATAGATATTTAAATATTTGTTAAACCCTTAAGTGATTTTATTGAACTGAGTTTTGGCATCTATTAATAACGGGCCTAATTGAACAGTAAAGTGTAGGTAATTGTGTTTAACTAAAGCCCGTAATAGGAAGGGCCTAATTGACACACTATTGATTAGGGTTTGTTAGGTCCCATCTCTAACCTATAAAATAGTGGGTTAATCTTGTCAGTTGTTGAATTACATTAAAGCTGCTATACTGAAAAAGGTTATAGAGAGGAATATTTGGCATTCCAATAGATCTTTGATTATCAAGTTAATCTATTTTTCTTCAAGTGAAGTAATGACTCAAACAGGTATGTTTTAATTCCGTTGTACTTATCGATTTTAGTGTTTTACAGTCATATATGGATTCAATTGTTCTTGATTAATTAGTTATTTATGTGAATAATTTTCTACATTAAGGAGTTATTTGATTTAATCTAATGATATTATCAAAATATTTTGCATTTAAAATGGAATATATCATTTATTTTTTCCTAATTCTGATTAAAATTTATGATATCCCAGATTTTCAATTATGTTTTCTATTGAATAAATCATGCATTTCATCGACGCCCCTATAGAGCTATTTTCAGAGCTGATCACTCTCGAGATAACTAGACTATACATGGAAGCCATTAAGGAATTTTAATACGATAGACATGAGAATTCAATCGGAAATCGACTATTCAATCGTGTTCATCTTTAGAGGCCATTACGGTACAGTTAAAAATCGATTTGAGAATAGAGATAGGTCGGTTTGACTGAGATGTGTGACTAATCATGGGTGACACCACTAAATTGGAAAATTCTTGTCGACCGGTACTAGACTGATTTTTCTATCGTTTTGGTACCCTGTGTCCGTATTTGAATTCTCGAGATTTTCACGATAACCAAGAGTCGCCAATGTGTCAAGTGGGTTCATCGTGGCTCAAAAAAATTCAACCACGGGTCATTAGCACTAAAAATTTCTAAAACCTACTTAATAACCTAAGTCACGCTAAAAACGCGCCAGATTGAAATTAACCGCGAATTTGAGTCCGATTTTAGAATTTGAAAGTTATGTCATGTGACAATTAATTCTAGGAGTGTCGATTCAATCTCAAAATTTTTTTCTGCAACCCGAGACTTTTTGGGAAAAAGTCGTCCTATGGCCATTTTTGTTCAAAAAAAGACAAGGATCGTTTTTTATCGCAAATTTAGGAAGCAGGTGAGATCCATTAGTGAGGAAAAATACCCATTTGATTGTTGAGGTGTCGGTTGATTTTATTGAGGCCGAATTGGATTAAATTGAGGGAGAATAAGTGTCCAATTGAATGAGAAACCCATGAAATTCGTGTGCCCCCCTTACCTAGGCTTTTTGGACCATTTCAAGGTTGCAAAGTAAAACATGGGTGGCTGAATGAGGGCCAAGGTTGATGCTGGTAGCTAAGGTTGATCAAGGGGGACGTTTGAAGAGAAAATTGACCAAGGTGGACCCCTTGTCCCCCTATTCCTTCCTCTCTCCCCCTCACCTGCCATCCACTGCCATCCTTCCCCTTATTCTTACCGTTTGAAGACCACCAGCTAGCAGAGAAGCCATTGGAGCAAGCCAGCAATCCACCGCTCGCCTGTTCCAGCTTGTTGCGCCTCAGCCGTGTCCAGCAGCGTTGCTACGCCCAGCTCGCCGTTCCTGGAGGTTGTCTTGCCATCTAGAAGGCTATCCAGCCGCCGTGAATGGCCATGGGAGCCACCGGAGCCGCCATTCAACTCGCCAAGTGCTCGTGCAATCTCCACCGGTCTCACCTCACCAAACTAACCTCGTTTCTTCTATTTTGCAGCAACAGACAGAGAGCAGGAAAAGTGGGTTTTCCAACAACCTTCGAGCCCATTTTGAGGTGGTTTCGGATCTCGATTGCTAGACCCGCTTTGAAAGAAGTTGTTCCCCGTTACATTCTCGCCGATTTGAACCAACCGGCTCGCCAAACAAGTGAGTTAAACTCACTAATTCTCGCTTAGTCAGTTAATCATGCTTAGGGGTTGATTAGATTAATTAAGCATGGTTTAGGTGGATAGATTAGATTAGATTAGATTAATTTAATTATCTGCCGATGCATATTAGATGGTTAGTTAGTGTATTTAGCGAGTAGACATGTTCTATTATTTATTTAACGAATCTTGGAATTTTTCTGAGTCCGTTTCGGCGTCCAATTAGGCATTACAGGCCTAAGTTGGATTTATTAGCATTTATTTAATAATTTCTGTAATTATTTATTTATTTATTTATTTTCTGGATATTAGGTTGAGATAGTCGATGACTGAAATTTTATGCTGGTTATTGTGGTGCAATCTATTTATTTATTTGAGCTCTATTTTGTACTGAACTAATTTAATTGTGATTTTAGGATTTTATTCCTAAATTAATTAATTTGGTAATTTTTTGGAAAATAACCAAGTGTCGGTTTAGAACGCCAAAAATATTTTGGTGGACTATATAAATTGTGGGATTCTCAAGGGTGAAAATACTGTATTTTGGCTAAGGCCGACCATGTACTTATACATGACTATTTTTATCGAATATGATAAAAATGATAAATTGGTTGTATGGTGAAAGTGGTATACTATATTGGCCTGAGGGCCCTAACCTATCAACTTTGGGCGAGCATATAAATAGTATACCATATTATCAGCTTTGGGTGAGCACATATTATCAGTTTTGGGCGAGCATATATAGTATACTATGATAGCCTGAGGGCTCTGATTTATCAACTCTGGGCGAGCATCTACAGTATACTATATTATCAGATTTGGGTGAGCTATACTATATATTTTCAACTTTGGGTGAGCAGTCTTGATTTAATAGGACTTTATAGAGAGTATTGAATGTACCGACTAGGGGAAGATCGTGGTGACATGTAATCGACTGAGTCAATTGATCAATAGTTCAATCTGTTTGGGTGAATTGACATGAATTGTGTATATTTGATATATATTAAATTGCAGGGTGGAACTGAGGTCAAGGTAAGTTCTCTGACTCGTGTTGTGCTTAGGCAGCCTTTAGGGCGTATTGGCTTCCTAATCGGGTCTTAAGAGATAAAACTTGCTGAGACGTAGTCTTACCCCGTTGTGGGACAACATTTCAAGTCCTTAGATGATGACACTCCCACCTCCTCCCGTGCATTTTGGTATACCCGAGGAAGTCACCAAGACGAGTTATCATATTTTGATTCACCATCACCCTGAAAGCTTGGAATATGTATTGGTGAAATCCATTGTCTGGGTTGATGTAAGTGAACCCCAGAAGGTGCCTCACAAATACTGGTCGTGGTATCGCTATTATGATGATGGACAAAGGGTGGGCCCTATACCGAAATTTGATGTACCTCTGTATGTTTTAGAGGTAACGTTCGGGAAGAGGATAGCAGATCCCAAGGGTGGTTCGGTAATTAATGTGAAGGATCCCAAACTGGGTGATGATCCTGGCTCTCCGAAGTGCTCAGCCGTAGACTCCAGCTAGAGTATGGAAGATGGAGAGATCGTTGAGGAGGAAAAGGACCCGGAGGAGGACCCAGAGGAGGATCTGGATGAGGATTGAAACCACACTCCCTGTCTGTAGACTTGTTTTGAGAACTTGTTGTTCAAGACCTGACTTAGTAGTTTGCCTTATATATATATATATGCATTATGGTTTGCATTGTATATAAGTTTGATTGTTTTTTTTTTGGTGAAGGTAATAATTATAAGTTTGATTGTTTATGAAGTTTTATTGTCTAAGGATTTTATATGCTTCCGCATACGTATTAAAATAAATAGGTCAGCGATGTGTCATGAGACGTCGCTATTTAATCGACTAGTGAGGAATAGGCATGCACTTAAGGATCGGGGCGTGACAAAATTCCTTATTCAAATTCTCTAAATATTTTTTATATTATATAAATTATATTAAATTATCAACAATTTTCTTTTTTTAAGTTTGATTTAATATTTTTAAAATGTCAAAATATTCACTTTGGTTGCTATTGCTCTTTCCTATTGTTTTTCAATATTCCTTTTCAACGTTTTTTTCCCAACCATCTTCAAGATCCAAAGCTACTAATAAGAAAGTTATTATTGAGATGTTCGTTCTATTCGAATATGCAACTTTCTTATGTAATGTTCCACATATTTTGCAGAAATTACTAATTTGTTTGAGAGGACAAAGAATGAAAATTACTAATTTTTACTATAATTTATACAACAATCGAGAATTTTCTAAAACGATGACTATGATTATTTCTCGAGCCTGTTGACCTCTAGTCCTCACCAAGTCTTTTGCGAATTACGGAGTCAGGTGGGACAGGATCTATCCTTATCTACTTCTTCGACGCCTACCCCTTCATGACCCCGTCTTGCTTCTGCGGTCTGGTGCAACTCCCAGTCGTCTTGAGTCTTTTTCGAAGAGTTAGGCCCCGTTTGTTTGTATTTCTTTTTTGTGTTTTTAAACACTTTTTCTGTTTTTTTGTTCCTGGGAACAAAAAAGGAACAGAAACGCGTTTGGGTGCGTTTCTGTTCCTTTTTTGTTCTTTTGTTCCCAGGAACAAAAAAGAAACAGAAACAAGAAACACAAATTTTGTGTTTCTTGTTTCTGGAACACAAGTCAGAAACACTTTTTTTTTTCTTTTTTCTCTTATTTTTTGTTCTTCTTTCTTTTGGCCGGTCGCCGGCCTCGGCCATGGCCGGCGACCGGCCGACGAGGGCTGGCGGCCTCGCCCAGCCACGGCGAGGCTCGCCGGCCCCCGGCGAGGCCGACGCTCGCCGTCCCCCGGCGAGGCAGAGGCTCGCCGTAGCTGGGCGAGGGTCGGCCTCGCCATGGCTGGGCGAGCTCGAGCTCGCCCAGATCCGGCGAGGCCGACCTCGCCCAGCGGCCGGCGAGCCTCGGCCTCGCCGAGCCACCGCCAGGCGACGCCGACCTGGCGGTGGCTCGGCGAGGCCGAGGCTCGTCGGCCGCTGGGCGAGCTCAATCTCGCCCAGATCCGGCCTCGAGCTCGCCCAGGCCGGCGAGGCCGAGCTCGCCCAGCGGCCGGCGAGCCTCGGCCTCGCCCGCCGCTGGGCGAGCTCGGCCCTCGCCGGCCGGTCGCCGGCCAAGGCCTTGGCCGGCGACCGGCCAAAAGAAGAAAAAAAAATGAAAAAGAAAAAAGAAAAAAAGGAAAAATAAGAAAAAAATAGAAAAAATAAAAGAAATAAAAAAATTATCCAAATTTACCAAACATGTTTCTGTTTATTTTTTATTCCCGGAACAAGTTTACCAAACGCGTATTTTTGTTCAAAAATTGTTCCCCGGAACAGAAATACTTTTTTCTATTTCTGTTCCCTGGAACAATTTTTAAACAGAAACACAACCAAACGCGCCCTTAATGTCGTCCCACGTGATCAGCTGTGCTGCTAAGGAACATGAAATCATAAAGGATCCATTTGAACCTTTTGTACTTTGTCCAGGTGTCGATGAATTTGTTTTCAGGACAGTTATCACATCAATCATGGACCAGTTACCATTCAAAGTTGCAGACGTTGACATGAACGATTTACTTGAAACTATGCCTATGTTGATTGTCATAAATTGTTTCTTCTTTTTTTTTTTTTTTTGGTCAGTATGAATTGTTTCTTCACATGAAGTGTAAATGGTCCTCAAATTGCGCAGTTTTTTGTTTCAGGAAAGAGAGCATGGTGCCGACTTGCATGATCGCATTTTAAAGCTAAAACAGATCAATTAGTTCAAAACAGAGATCTTATCAATTTAGGAAGCCTCATCTCTAACGCATTAGGATCTTTAATGCAACGGAGATTCTAACCCTCCTCGTAAATCTAGATTCGTGCATTATCAGAGGTTTACACTGCATGCATGCTAAGGTCATCCTATTATCTTTCTACACCAAGATTTTAGACACGGTTCTCACTGGTTTAGAGACGCAAGAGATCCATCCGCCCTCGACCCACGAGGTTTCCCTTAGCCCAAATTCAGCCTTTGCTCTCCTCCCTGTTGGTGGCCACGAACTAGATTATCTTCGAGCTTCCTGAACCTGGTCTAAACGCGATCTCCTCCTCTTTCGGAGCTGGACGGCTGTTTCCCCTACGTTGCTTAGCTTGTAGAGAGCTTGAAATGAGAGGGTAAGGGACTGGAATGAGGGTGGAGTGATCTCAACGTGCTTTCCTCTCCAAAGTGAGCTCAACGAAGTGAAAGGATTTGCAGGGATTTTTAGAGGTTTCGTCCAAGATTTGCAGAGATTAAGGCAGTAGATTTGCAGGTAATGTAGTAAAAACTCTTAGCTTCGCAAGTAAAAGGGTGTGGACAATGAATTTCTACGCAGTTGCGGGGGTTGAGTGTCTATATGTTTCGGGCAAAATCGAGGTGAGATGGGAGAGATTGCTAGCTAGCTCAGACCTTGCTTAGCTTGTCGAAGGTCCCAAGCACAATCCTGCACTAATTGCTTGGGCTAGTAGGCGCCCACCTCAAACCCTGCTTCTAAAATCTAATTAGGTCAATTTGGAAGTTTTACAAACATAAATTGATTTTATATGGGCATCAAGAATTGAGGAAATGGGCTTGAACTCATCAAGGTCACATTTGATACCCTCGAATTCGACTCTAACCTATATCACGAGACCGGGTTTACAGCGCCTCGAGTAATTTAGGGCGTTTACGGCCCCGGTGCCCATTTTTAATCTGAGTAGGGTCATTTTTCTTAAGAGATAACTGAAGTTAATTTGTCAGCTTAATGCTGCGAAGTATATATTGATGAAAGAAAGCCACTCTTTTCATTTTATAAAAGGTCACTCAATCAACTCAAGGATAAGCCTTTGCATGAAAACCACCGTCACGGTGCCTGATGAAGGATAAACGGCAAATCCATAGCAAAGTTTGTAATATTTCAAGAGCCGACCTCATTTCTTCCTCACCATCCGGGCGGCGTCCATCGACGTTCCCTAGAGTGATCTTGCTCCACGTCCTAAATAGAATCTGTCAACGTACCCACTAAAAGTCAAGATTCATGTGAATTCAAATCGGGCAATAAAGGACCTGGAAATGGATATCTGGTTCAACACTGAAACTGTGATCCTTTTGAGATTATGGAATATATTCACATATAATAAAATTACATAGAGAAAAAAATTGCTGAAGGGCCTATCGGCTGCCTCTCTTTCCTGTCCATCTCTCGACAGCTCCAAAGGCTACATACCCTTGAGAAGGAATCACTGCAAACACCGAGTGGATATGTCTTCAGTTTTAGGTACAACTGATGAATTTGTTTGCTCAGTGATTTCCAGGTAAAAAGCTCGGGACTTCGTAGCTCAAGAAGTGTGAAAATTTTCTTTTATAAAAAAGAAGAAGCAGGAGGTTTTAGGTCCGGTCATCATTCAATGTGATCGTTTTGAGATTAGGTCACAAAAATGTAATTCCTCACAAATCTCCCGAGCCGGGGCCAACGGCCTATCTTTGACAAGATTAAAGTGATCTGATACCTCGCCAACAGCGTAGGCCCAATCACAATCAAATTGGGCACTGGCCCATCGAGTCAAAAACAGAACAAGTGCTTGATGCCAGAGTGATTAGGCCAGGTCAATAGTGGAACAAAGCTTACAATATCAAACCCCGCACACAACGAGAATTCTACAAGGTAGTTGTTTATATGAAGTGCGTAGTAGGAGGTACTAGACTTATGTACGAAAAGTAAGTATTGGAAAATTTTATTCTTATTTTTCAACATTTGATTTGCTTACAAAAATGAGTCCATATAAACCTTTTTACATAATCAGCACAAAATCTCATTTTCATAATACAACTTGACCTCCACCACCAAAATGTCATCTCAAGTGCCCCGAACCTTGACTAATTGCGCAATTTGGGATCCCTACCCCCGAACCTAAGTTGTATTTGCTCGAACTTGATTCTTGGTCAAGATCCGAGCCTCACGGTCTAAAAACCCTAACTTTGACGGGCCGATCCAAGACTTAGGGCCTAGGTCCTCAATATAAACTCAAGGTTTTTTTTTTCTTTCCAAGTTTGTGCTTCAAAGTATATTTATAACAAATATCAACATGTGTTTGGATTGCTTAAGAAGATAAGAAACAAATAATCTTTCATATAGTCAATCAAAAATCAATGATTAAATTCTAGAATTTCCTGTTTTGAAAATTAGATATCATTTTTCATAATACAACTTGACCTTTATCACCGTAATAAAGTTTTCCCAAGTAGTCAAACCAATGTGCTTAGCTAACGGGCCCAAGATCTTGGCACCTAAACCGACGGCCTGGACCAAGGTCCTTTCTGCTTGAACCCAGGTCTTTGTAGCCCGGACTCAAGTTCCTCAGGGCCCCAGCTCGTTGGTAGCCATTATTTTTTTGTCAAATAATGACTTTTGTTTCATTGGGAAGGACAATCTTGTGCACAAATCATCCGTAAATGGCTAACGTTGCATTGTTTCTTGATATCCAATGTGGGCGGAAGTATTTACATGAAACCAAACCAGTAGATCGGGACTAGAAATCTTATTTTTGGAAAGCAAGGTGCTCGTGTATATGTTTATCCAGATATGTGTGTATCTTCCTTGTGTCTAACATGGATGGTCCAGCAAGTCAAGAGACAATCAACCTACTTTTGAACATGAGCACATGCCATTGACCCTCAATTAATTGTACGAACCCGCTTTATATTATCATATTTTAAGAATCAGCCCGTTGATTACACTGTTGCAATCATAAAGAAGATTTGGCTGCCTTCCCATCAAAGGGCAAATTTTGATTCTTCCTGTCCTCAATCTGTCGCGAAACTTCCTCACCTTTGCATCAAGTAGCACATGCAAACGGAAACATTTTGCAGATTGAAAAGGCATGAATATGGAAACAAAAGGAAAAAAATTGAAGAGCATAGTGAAAACCATGCAAATGGAGGGACCAAATTCAAACCCAAATCCATCCTTTGAACGTTCGCTCTGTCTAGAGAGAGAGAAAGAGAGCATCGTGGATCATCCCGTTGGTGTCTTTCGACCAGGGTCCATGCCGTGGGGGGGCCTCAGGTCCAACTCAAGCGAACTCACTTTGCTTGAACTTTAGTAACCACCTGCAATGATTTGGAAAACTGTCTTTGTCTCGATCAAGGTCACTGTGGCCGAAAATCATTGGCGCATCAGCCAGCAGAGCCCCACATGAAAAGATACAGCTGTGTATGAACTTAGGAGTACAGCCCCAACAGCAAATCATAATGCCGGTCAGCGCACGTCAAGATTGCTTTGTTAACATCCCTCTCTTTGAGAGAGAGAGAGAGAGAGACAAAACCAGCAGCACTTTACCATAGAATATCATGGTTCTCTGTTGAGAAATTATTACATTGTTCAAGTAACTGCAACTTGCCCAAGATAGAGAGAGAGGTGATGTTGGAAATCCTGACTAAAAAGGCGGGGTGAATCAAAACTGATGACTTTGAATCATGTGGTCACTTTTTTTAAAGTGTTGTTTGCACCATTTTATTTTGAAACTAAGACAGATATCACTAATTATAAGAAAAGCCATGCACTCGCGATTTCCTTTGAACCTCTCTTGAATTTGGTGGCAAATTTAGAAAGTAAGAAACCTTTGAAAAGGTGGATGGTAATTACATGCGATGTTAAAATGTGTCGTCAAATCACTCTTTCTTTTCCTTTATAATCATCATATTTCATGCAAGAGACATCTCTTAATGAAAGAACATGTTTTTTGTTTACCTAAACTTATACCCCTACAAATGGAATTCTTCGAATTATAGCTTTTTGAATCAAACTTAGAATGTCTAAAAATTTCGCTTGGATGGATATTTGAAAAATTCAAAGACCATCGATCATTATACTTGAGCAACTTGTTCTTGAAATATAACTCTTAAAATACTCGCCCAACTTGCTCTGATACCCATTGAAATAACTAAACATAAAAAACGAGACATTGGGTGAATGAGTAGTTATGAGAAGGTTAAAATTTATGGAAAGGATGTGAAAGAGTAAAAGGAACACAATTATGTAGATGCAGTAGCTTCTATCAAATTGATAATATATAAGTTAAATGGATAAAAAAAAATATGACGAGACATATTTTAAGTGATTTTGCCATTCATCTGCTTCTATCAAATTGATCATACCCTCTAGCTACGAACAAGGCTAAAATCCTCTAAGTAACCATACAGTCTGTGCTTGTATAGCTTCTACATGAAGCTTGATAGGTGATTCTACAAACACAAGCACCTCTTACCCCCGTTCTTTTCAAATTACAAGAACTTAGCTTTCATAGAAAATTACAATCAGTAAACAAACGGTTTTGCACAAGTGAAAGATAGAGGGTATGATCAATAGAGAGAGAATAGAAGTTTGAATTTCTGCCAACTTCCACGGCCACCTTTGATCTTCTTAAATAGGTTTCCAATCTTCCAAAAATCCATGAAACCTGTTCCAAAGTCAAAGAAGGGACTACCTTCTTTGGCCACCAGACTACTTTCTGTAAGATTAGTGTGCAATATGCAGGCAAAGCAAAAGTTCTCCGAGAATGGAGCCTTTTACTTCCGCAGCTTGTCTGCCTCCCTATTCTGCTTTCACAAAAATGGAAAAACTGCTCCCATATTCTCCAAGCTTCTTATGCAAATTCCATAGCTAGTAAGACCCCGTTTGTTTGCATTTCTTTTTTGTGTTTTTAAACATTTTTTTCTATTTTTTTGTTCCTGGGAACAAAAAAGGAACAGAAACGCGTTTGGGTGCGTTTCTGTTCCTTTTTTGTTCTTTTGTTCCCAGGAACAAAAAAGAAACAGAAACAAGAAACACAAATTTTGTGTTTCTTGTTTCTGGAACACAAATCAGAAACACTTTTTTTTTTCTTTTTTCTCTTATTTTTTGTTCTTCTTTCTTTTGGCCGGTCGCCGGCCTCGGCCATGGCCGGCGACCGGCCGACGAGGGCCGGCGGCCTCGCCCAGCCACGGCGAGGCCGACGCTCGCCGTCCCCCGGCGAGGCCGAGACTCGCCGTAGCTGGGCAAGGGTCGGCCTCGCGCCGGCCTGGGCGAGCTCGATCTCGCCCAGATCCGGCGAGGCCGAGCTCGCCCAGCGGCCGGCGAGCCTCGGCCTCGCCTGGCGGTGGCCCGGCGAGGCCGCGCCTCGCCCGCCGCTGGGCGAGCTCGGCCTCGCCGGATCAAGGCGAGGCCGACCTCGCGCCGGCCTGGGCGAGCTCGATCTCGCCCAGATCCGGCCTCGAGCTCGCCCAGGCCGGCGAGGCCGAGCTCGCCCAGCGGCGGGCGAGGCGCGGCCTCGCCTGGCCCAGCGAGGCCGCGCCTCGCCCGCCGCTGGGCGAGCTCGGCCCTCGCCGGCGACCGGCCAAAAGAAGAAAAAAAAATGAAAAAGAAAAAAGAAAAAAAGGAAAAATAAGAAAAAAATAGAAAAAATAAAAGAAATAAAAAAAATTATCCAAATTTACCAAACATGTTTCTGTTTATTTTTTATTCCCGGAACAAGTTTACCAAACGCGTATTTTTGTTCAAAAATTGTTCCCCGGAACAGAAATACTTTTTTCTATTTCTGTTCCCTGGAACAATTTTTAAACAGAAACACAACCAAACGCGCCCTAAATAGCTTTAGACATCAATCTGATTTCAATTAAATTGGAAAAAGGTATGGGTCATATCATGCCACCTACTTCGTCTGTAGTCGTAGCGACATCTGCAAAGGGTCTCCCCCAGCCTTTTCACTCCTTTCGTTGACTGACTGTTCACCTTTTACTCACTAATTCTTCTAAAATTATTGATGTCCTCATGTTCTACAATTGCTACTAGTCCATCCGACTTTCAACAAAACCCTCATTTCATCACTGTTCACCTTCTATAAACATCCTTTAAGCCTTAGACACATTTCATGTCCAATATTTTGATTGTTCATATTGCCATGTACATCTACAAATTGGTGCACACATTAGTAATCTTTAAGTATTTTGTCATCTTTCACAAAAAAAGAAGAAGAAATATTATAGGAAATTTTTGCAATAAAGTTTAATATTTTGTCTGTCATATAATAGTATCGTTTGCCTGGCTTTTGCCAATCTCCTCACATGCACCGACTGGTGCCGCGTGGGGCCCGGCGCCAGACTGTTGCCTGAACGCCACGCTGGCCGATCCCTCCTTCTCCCCCTCCCCCTTTGTCCTCCTCCTCCTCCTCCCTCCGTCTGCCCCAAACGTTGCCGATCCAACGGCTACTTCCCCGGGGACCACACTCCCCCTCGGTGGTCCCCACACCTCACCGTGCACTCGCCCTTATATAATCACTCCCCCAACCTCCTGCAAACTGCACTCTCACTCTCGCTGCTGCTGCTTCCTGTCTTCTTCTCTTTTCTCTCTCGCCAAGCTCCTTCTCCTTCTTCATGGATCGCAAGAACGTGCTCTCCCTCGCGCTGCTCTGCCTCGTCGTCGCCGGCGTCGGAGGCCAGTCCCCCACCGCCGCCCCCACCAAGTCCCCCGCCACCCCTGCCCCCGCCACCTCCCCCGTCGCCGCCGCCGCCGCGCCCCCCGCCAAGGCCCCGGCGGCCTCTCCCCCCGCCGCCACCCCCCCTGTCGCCGCCGCCTCGCCCCCCGCCTCCACGCCCGCCCCGGCCGCGGCCCCTCCCTCCAAGGCGGCCGCGCCCGCTCCCGCCGTCGCCCCCGCGACCCCGCCTCCGGCGAGCTCCCCCCCGGCCACGGCGCCGGTGAGCTCCCCCCCGGTTCCCGTCCCCGCGAAGTCGCCCCCCTCCCCCGCGCCGACCGCCGCTCCGGAGAGCTCCCCCCCGACTCCCGTGGAGGTCCCGGCGCCGGCGCCCAGCAAGAAGAAGTCGAAGAAGAGCGCGCCAGCCCCCTCGCCGTCGTTGCTCAGCCC
Organism: Eucalyptus grandis x Eucalyptus urophylla; assembly: GCA_028830015.1. NCBI lineage: Eukaryota > Viridiplantae > Streptophyta > Magnoliopsida > Myrtales > Myrtaceae > Eucalyptus > Eucalyptus grandis x Eucalyptus urophylla. Next base: position 22,808,775 of record CM054200.1, on the reverse strand, counting down.
ACCTGCGCCGCCTGCCGAGGCACCCGGGCCCAGCCAGAGCGAGGCAGCGTCTCCTGGACCGGCATTGAACGATCAGGTAAGTTATCACCCACCACTTTCTCTTCTCCCGTCTATCTGATTAATCGCGTCCCGATAGATAAAAATTGGTCCTTTCTCGTCGAATCACGGCAGTAAATCAACCTACATTGCATTTCTATAGCGCTTGTAGAGATAAATATACAGTTTTTAGTTAGATTCCTCGTGAAAAATCAATTATTTCGGTGAGAATGGGCATTGCGAGTTCAGATCCGACTGGTTCCTGCAGAGATCCGACGATAGTGATGCATATTGTAGTTCCTCACCAGTGGCTTTTTCAAGTGAACTGTAAGGCTTTGCTCTTAGAGAAAATAACAAGTATCGTCATGCACTTTACTTCCACCCAATCCTTACTTTGAGAACTGAACTTTGCCGCAAACTCGTTCATCACAGTAAGATTTCAACCCAGTAAAACAAATCGTTCGATTTTAACAATCTGCATAGTAGTTCTGTTTTCTTGGCGGGCTTCGTAAGCTATTCAAGAGTTAGTATTTTTCACTGTCCAAGAAAGTCGTCCCCCCTCGTGAAAATTCAAGAACCTGAGGCGGCATCGAGACACACAAAAACAATTGATGTCTGTTCTTTGGGCACGCGCTTCGCCGGTTCACCATAATTGCTCCCATGACTGTATATTGCAGAAAAGATATAGAACTAGATTTAATAACTTCTGGAGTTTGATTTGTGTGATGTGTTATGGGGTTCTGAGCTTTTTTTTCGAATCTTTTGGGGCAATTTTTGCCTTTGCAGAGCGGAGCAGAAGCCATGAGAAGCGTGCAGAAGATAGCCTCAGGCCTAGCATTGGGATGGGCTGTCCTCGGATTGATCCTCTAGAGAGAAACACGTCAGAGAGAGAGGAGAGAGAGAGAGAGAGAGAGAGAGAGAGACATTGATGTCTGTTCACTGGATTTCATTTAATCTTTTTTTATTTTTTTTAATGCTGTCGTCCTTCAGGCCATGTTATCTTTATCATATGACGGGCTGACACACTCGCACTTGTGGTGGTTTCCATTGATATTTAATTGTGTGCTTCCCTAGAGAGAAACCAAGATCTGTTCTTGACTGGTGACGGTGGGATCTGGTTTGGTTTCGGGGCAATTTTCGTTTGTAATTCTTTCGGGGGGAGCTGCTGGCTCTGTCTGTGCCTCATTTCTTAATATGCCTTTTAAAATGGACCCCTCTCGGTAGTAATAAATTGGCTTTTTTAGCTGTCTTTCGTTATTTATTTGCTCTGGGAAACACAATTTGGAACTTTTTCTTAGCTTTTATCATTACATATATGTTTTCTTGAATTTGATATGCCATGCTCTCTCTCTCTCTCTGCGCGGATTTTATCATTACATAGAGCCACATTTTCTTTCAATCATGTCATGGATCTTTTTAGGATAGTTGTTTGGGTGAAAGAATTTTCGGTGAATTGATTTTCATGACTTTATTGGGTTTGATTTGTGGAATCACTTAATGGATTGTTTATAATTAAAGAGAACAGGCATGGATTGTTTACAGTCGAAGATAAAAAATCCTGTAAAAAACTTTTTTTCGAAACAAATGCTTCCTCGAACTTAGTTAAGTTTTTAATGTGAATGGTATCTATAACTCTCAATCTATTAATCGGCCTTGTAATTTATCAATCAGATATATGGTTGAAGGATGTTTGAATCGGCCTCATAACTTTAAATCGATTGATGGAGGAGCCCTTGAAAAATTGCAATCTTCAGTGTTTGTGATATACTCATTGAGTAATTAATTGAGTAGAAGATTACATTTTGCGGTACTTTGATAATTTTCAATCCTTTGAGTATCCCAACTGTTATATACACTCAAATTGGTACGGAACAACATTTAATGGACATGCTAAAATGGTCAAAGGTGGCACTGCAGTCTTCCTTAAAGCACGGCAGAGTTTACTTTTTAATCAATTTTTCACGCCCACCCTCATTGTTCTTCCTTCTTTTTTTAAATAAAACGTAAATCTCCAACTTGTTACAAGAATAACACTATATTTTCAAACTTCTTTCATTATTTTGCTGAAATAAATAGCTCTATAAACGATGCGTCGAATAAAAAACCATTTTTTTTTAATTATAAGAACATGTTAAATTCAAAAGCCATTCTTCGAAAACAATTTCAGGGGGATTGTCGGCGCCGGTTGCCTTTTTCCATCATTTTTAAATACCACTTGCTTGATTTTAATCTAAGTTTTGATTAGTCTAAAAGATGAAAATAACTCCTTTTCCATTGCAACTTAAAACGCGAATGACAAAAATTCTAGAACAGAAATCAATTTCTAGTCTACGAACGAGTTTTAAGCAAAAAAAAATGTATTTGATAATGATTCAAAATTTCTATTTTTGAAATAAAAATTCGTTTGATAATAAAATAAAATTTTTATTTTTAGGAGCGGCAATGGCTGGCGTCTGATAGTCGGAGGTCAACTTTCGGTGACTGACTATGGGCAGTCGAAGCGACAACCGACACATTTGGCATCCGGCAACTAGCAACAGGTGACCAGAGTTCAGAATCCAATGTCCGGCAACTGGCAACCGACGTCCAGTGTCTAACGTCCAAAGCCCGGCGTCCAACGATTGGTGACTAGTGTTCAGCATTGGATGAATGGCGACCGATGTCCAGCATCCGAAGTTCGACGACTGACAGCCGACGGCGAGTGGCTAGCAATAGGAGTTTGACGGCAAGTGGGGGCCTCTAGCATCCAGTAGTTGGCGATGAGTGGCCAATGACCATCGGGCATTTGGCGATCAGGGTCGATGGTTGGCAACAAGCATTCGGCATCCTATAGGCAGCAGGTGGGCAACGAGTGGTGACGAGAGTGAATAATGAGGAAAGTTTTGATTTCTCATATCTATTACAAAAATAGAAAAACTAAAAATTTTAGTTTCTGATTTCTACTCCAAATTTATTTCTAAAATATAGATTTATTCTAGAAATAGAAAAATAAAATTGCGTTATCAAACAAATTTCTATTCCAAACCTATTCTGAAGAATAGAAAAATAAAAAAGTAGAGAAATAGAAATATTGTCATGCGTCCTTAGTGACTTCTAACTATTTATGATTTCTCACTTTCGATTTCTACCTGGATAACTCTATTCATGGTTACTTAAATTTATTCTCAAGTAGATCCATTCTTTTAACAACGAAGCAGCGTGCTCAGATAACTAAACGCTTCCTAGACTCTTGGAATGCCCCACCCCCACAAGCCTTATGAATCTTGTAAGACACAATAAAACCCAATGACCATTGCGAGGCGGCTATAATTATAAGGAGCTTAATGAAATCTTTGTTTTCACAATCATTAAAGCATCTTAATTACGCTTAATTTAAGTTATTTACAGAAAATATTAGCACTACATTAGTATCTTCCAAAATTTCTTTAAAACAAGAGGTATTGAATAATGGGTTGATTCTCTAAACAAACTAATAAATGTGCACTATAAATTTAGTAATTGGGGAACAGTTTATTCTATTTGATCTACAAAATCGTATGACCAGTGTGAACTTTTGTCAATCTATCATGTTTTTCACTCATTCTGATGGATTTCATGGTAAATCCATCAACATAAGTAAAATAGTGAATATTTACCGTCAACATACATCGACGGCAATAGAATTATTTGTGTAAAACTTTTTACTCATTAAGGGTATTTATAAGAATAATCCATTTTAACATGTAGAAAGAAAATTTGAAAAAATATGGACGTACCAAAGCACTCCTTAAAAAGGAATGACTTATAATAATCATACTAAGGAGCTTTTCTAAGTGGCTTTAGGCCAAATGTTAGTCTCAAGCTCCAGGCAAGTTTACATCTGTCTTGAGCATTCAGTATTTTTGGAATGCTCAAAGCCTCAATATATGAAATTTGGTTGTTGTCTTTCTTGCCCGAAAAAGCTTAATGAAAGTCCAAATTTGACCCTTTTAAAAAACCAAAATTCAAAATCTAGCTCTCTTTGCTCAATTCACACAAGAGCCCTTTTTAGCTTGCTCGGCCGCCTGTTTGCCTAGTTTGCTCGAGCGAAGGCCAGTTGCTCATGCTCCTATAAACCTAGTCGCTCGACTCTCTCTTGCTTGCCACTTTCTTTGCTTAGGGAAGGAGGTACTATTTTTATACTGTCAGTTAGGGCATAAAATGATTTTGGAATGATTTTTCTTGGAGATTTTGTTGTGAGTGATAGCAATAGTGATTTGCGTTGGTGGAATTGTTATCAATTATATTTTTCTTGGAGCTAAAACAAATATGATTTTGCCTATTTAGTACGATGTGGATGTTGGACTAGGATGCTCCACTTGTTCCGTGTTGGAACTTGGTCACCACAAAAGACTTTTTAAATGTATTTCTAACAAGCGACATTTTTTTTTCAAAATCGCTTCTCAAAACACAGTTACTAAATAGTCTTTGTATTGTTTTGAAGTTCCTTAGAAAAGTTGAACCAAATGCAGCTTGATATCACTTTGTGTCACAAGAGTAACCTTTTTTTTTTTTTTCAGTTTATGTTTTTCATAAGTGAAACTACTTAATGGTTACACTAAACAATATTGCAATTGTTAAGCGACTTAAAAAAGAAAAAAAGTACTGCAATTTTTGATATGATGTCTGTCCTCCTAATATCAACAATCAATAACTTGGAAATTAGATATTTTCCTAGTTAGGCATGTGTTAACGAGTGCATCGAGTTGAACGCGTTAATAAGGCCCCTATATAAATTTGGTTACAAATATACTGTATGTTCTATGCACATCTATATATTTGGTTGTGGGCCTTGTGACCCATTTACAGTTGAGCTTTTGGGCTGTACTTCATGTACCTAGAAGAGGGATGGGCCCCACTTCCTTGGCCACCCTAGCCCAAAAAAATCCTTATTAACATGAGCTACTTAAACTAGATGTGGAGAAGAAGATACAAATTTCACATGATTTATGAAATGCGATCAGCTAGATATATTGCAATATCCTTAAATCAGAGTCCGTCCAGAGGAAAAATAAAGAATTAATACCATATAATCATGTAGCCCTTTTACCGACCAAAAAATAAATAAATTATGTTGCTTGTTCCATTGAGTTACCAAGATTAAAAGGCCAAATAGTTACATACAGTGCAGTATAAATATCACTATTTCCAAGCAATCTACCATAATTAGTTGACTTACTAACCGTGTGTCATGGTTATAAACGGTAGTGTTTCCGAAAACCAAATTTAAGATTAAATGTGGAGGCCTTACATGAATTGCGGCAAGATAGCTTAGGTATATGCGCTCTTAATCTTTAAAATATTTCTTCTTATTACACACCAAGTGGGCAAATAAAGGAAAAACTTATGTAACACCCCCTAGAGCCTGTTTTGTATAGTCATAGCTACGCTCCAGCTATGATGTGTAGTATTTGTGCTGTGAAGTACTGTAAATTTTATGTTTGGTAATACATATTTTAGACTTACAACACCTCAAAATTGAGTGAGACAATTTCTTAAAATTGTTATAAACAGTTGTAAATTTAAAATAGACGCACTGGTGAAGTAGTAGCCAACACTTTATGAAAGAGAACACCTTATTTTGCAGCCAAAATCTCTGTTTGTCTTAGTTTTCTATTGGATAACATCTCTTAGAGTACTGTAAGAGTAATAGTCTATTACGAGTCACAAATTTTTAAATAAATGGATCTTATAATAATTTATAATAATTTATAATTTGATTTTTTATTATTCAAAATATACCGTTATTCTTACATTACATTAAATAGAAGCACATAATCATTTCTCCTTTTTATTTAGTCATTTGCAATTCAAGTGTTATAATCCTAAGTTTACATGGTCTGTCATCTCGTGCCCTCAAGAGCATGTTTGGATCTTTTTCAATATTTTTCTTTTTGTAATTTTCGTACTCCTCTCCGCATAAGAGTAGGTCAAAGATTAAACGTACCTGCGACTGAACAATTATTGGGTAGTGACACCCTGGCGACACCTGTCGATTCCGCATTGCAAAATGTCTTTTTCCATGTGTTTCTTCCTGGTCTTATCGCAATGTTTTTCTCGTGGCCATCTCTCTCGTGATAAAGACAACTTCGCCTCTTTGAATAGGTCAAGCATGACGTGCGATATCTAATCCGAGTTATCGTGTGCATCATATCCAACGATCGTTGCTTCCTCTAAGAAATCTGACCTGACAAAGCTGAATCTCCCTCGAGAAGGCGTCTGAATTCGCAGGCCCTATTTTGATTCAGGACCTTACTCAATACCTTCGTGGAACAAGAAGTTGGACCCCCCAATAAATAAATAAATAAATAAATAAATCTCCATGTTTATCACCTACAGCACATCGATTAGTTGAGGAATAAATAAATAATTTATTAAGTGTTTGGTTGGACAGCGACTCTCGAGCAGCCACTTGATTCGGAAGTAGGCAAGGACTTCGCATCGATAAAGCACGTCTCCTTCGCTTTTCCAGTCGAAACAAGGTGTAAATGCAGGTCCTCCTCAATCCTCTTAGCAACCATCAATTCTTATCACGCCAGATTTTTAAGCGTCTTCCTGTTTGTCACTATCACACATTATGCCCATATCGAGTACCTAAGAGTTACCGATATTAAAAAATTCCATTAATCGATTCAAGACTCTAGCCAAAAAAATTGAACGTATGAGAATTAAAGAAGAATTTGAATGGGGTTCTAGAGGCAATGACATTCTGAATTTAGAAGATATATCTTTCATGAATTATTATATAAATACAACAAGAACATCATCTTAACATGAGTGCATGTGGGTCCATCATCGATTGCTTAGATGTCTTATAAATGAGGCTTCTCCTCTCTATTTTTCTTGTTGACGGCGATTTTAATTCTAATTGGGAGTCATTACCGTACGATGTGGACATTGATCTCCAATAAATGATAATGTAATCCGTCGATTATTGCCCCAGTACCAACCTGCCCTAGTGCCCACCAAACATAAATTTGATATAGATGGGTTGCACCTCCGTTAAAATTGTCGTGCCAATAATTAACATGTGCATGTAGATAGTTGTAAGATGCGAACAAAAATAAATAAATGAACCGATTGGTTAGTTCTCCATCTTCTTGCTTACCCGCCGGTACAAATTCTTCGTTAGAAAAAGGCTTATTAGCACACACGTACGCAGGTGCAATAACAAAAGAAAATTTCAAAGGAACAAAGAAACTTAATTTACTTTATTTTTGAAAACGAATTTATGTTGATAAAGGATAAAGAAGGCTATTTAAATTTAGAGCCGATCAGATATATACTAAATCACATGATGGTTTAGACATCAATGCCTTCGAGAAATTGGGGGCAAGATAGTTTAGGTATATGCAATCTAAATCTTTTGACATATTTCAACTTTCAAAACACCAAGTGGCCAAAAAAAGAAAAGGAAAAAAAAAAAAAAAAAAAGCTTATGAAACACCACCTGGAACCTGTTCAGTATAGTTGCGGCTAAATTTTAGCTATGCCAAGCTGCAGATGTCCTATAAAGTGTTATAACTTATATATATATATATATTAATGCAGGGTGAGATAGTACTGTAAAAGCTACTGTAACTTTGAAATTATTAATCAGTGGGGCATTTGCCGAAGCCCCTATAAAACACCCGTTTTCGCTGCTGAATATACCGATCGACATCTTAGTTTTGTTGTTTAGCCATTTGCATGTTGGATGCTACGATCATGAGCTACATAGTCTTTCATCTCCTCATGACACCGGTTGATTTTGCATTCCAAAGTGTCCTTGTCCAAATGCACGTTTTTCTCTCAATCATAAACTTTGTGACTCGTGGCTGTCTCTTTTACCGTTGAGGTAACCTTGCCTTTCTAAGAAGGTCAACAAAACGTGAGATATCTTATCTGACTATTCTATATAATACCAAACGTCGTTGCTTTCAGGAATCTGACCCAACGAGTTGAATCTCCTCAGGAAGGCGTCCAGATTTCGGAGGCTATTTTGATTGGGGGGAAGACCCAAAAAAAAATTGAATATCAATGTTTATTAACTACTCCAAATGGAATGATTGAAGAGGAAACAATAATTTATATGTGCTTGGTTGGACCGGTGACTCATGAGTAGCCATCCAGCTTGGAAGAATGTCAAAACTTGCATGATCGAATCATACGCGTCTCTTGCTTTGTGATAATTATTCAAAAGGTTCTAAACCTATTTATGATTATGCTAATTTTATTTTAACCTTTTAATTATTTATCGATTTAGTTCTAAATTTTTTAATTGTGTCAACCTAGTCCTAAAACTTTTTAAAAAGTTTAGGATTAAATTGACAAATCGTAAAAAAGTTGAGGACTAAATCGACACAATTAAAAGGTTTAGAATTTGGGGAGAAAAAGCTCTCTGTAATTGCGATTTGGCCATCGTATAATAAGTTTAAAACTTTTTAAATAATTTTTCTCAAATTGCTATTCTCGGCAACTGCCAGTTGCTTATCATGCCAAATTTAAGCATGTTCCACTTTCCTACAATCTCTCTAAATAATCGTTCCAATTGTAGTTATCACACACCTTAAACATGTCCATATTATTTTATTTTTAAATATGCCCTAGCTGGCATAATCATCAGAATTTTTTCGGAATCGTCGAGTTGTAGATCCACACGTTGATTGGCGTCAGACTTTAGCAAAAGATATTGTACGCCGGATAATTAGGGAAGACTTTGAATGGGTTCAAGAGACAATGTAATTCTGCATTTAGAAGATATATCTTTGACCAATTGTTATATAAATACAATAAGAACATTATCTTACTTCGAGTGCATGTGGGTCTACCTTCAATTGGTCAGGTCAGGCGTCCCTGTCTATCTTTCTTCATTTTGACGTTCTTTAGGAGTCATTATTGTGCGGTACGGGCATTGATCTCGAATAAATGATAAACTTGAATAATCTAATGACTACTAAACACAAATTGCAATTACCAACCCGCCCTTTTTCCAACCAAGCACAAATTGCTGGTTGCAACATAGAACTGGACAGGGGAGCGGAGAGAACATAATATAGTAAGAGAATCCAGATGGGTCGAACCTCCGCTAAAATCCTCGTTCCTTTAAATTTGTACCACAGACTTATGTGTAAAGAGTTCATCTCTCTCAATTACTTATCCTTCAATTACAAGGCTCAAAATCTTAGAGCCCTCCTGGCTCAAGAAAGCCCTTAATATTCTTTCTAATGGAGACTAAAAATCCAGAACTTGTGTCGGATGGTCTATTTTTACTTTGCCAAATGGGTAAAGTGATCAGAAGTTTTTGATGTGTACATACTAAGGGTTGGGACCTACAATTGAAGTTGTAAACATATATACAGATGGGTCGCAAATCAGCCCACTAGTCAAGAAAATGAGTTTAATCTATAATTAATGGAACCGACCCGTGTAATGTGACATATTCGATTCCTCGTATTAAAAAAAGGTGAATAATCAATTTTTGAGATATTTATTGAGTTTCAGCTCAAGTCTTATCATGTCTTGGACTTATGGGATTAGTGAGATATTTCATGAATTGGAGAGTTAAATTGTTTGAGATGAAAAGTCAATATTATTTGAGGTAGTCTCGGTGATAATGCATCATCTCTTACTTTTGGCACAAGTAACTTAACCCCACATCTGGGTATGTTTTGGGAAAATTTTACTAGATTAACCCCAAAATAAATACTTAGTAAAAGCATTTTGGACAAGCTACGTCTCCATCCCTTTCCCCCCTAGTAACCTCAATCATTTATCACAGATCGTCCCAATTGAAATGACAAATCATGTGGCGACCTTAAATTCCATATAGACGGAAGATGCAGCCATCTCCTGCCAGTCCTTTTCATGTAAGATCTCTTATTCTACTTCGTAGATTTGGTGCAGAACATAATCTAAAATCTTTTGTCTCCCTGTCTCTATCATGGTGAATGTCTCTGCGCTTCTCGCATGATCCCCGGTCCTCAAGCGCATCATGCCTCAGGGACCACTGGGTCGGGACCATGCGTGGATGGGGATGAATCCCTAATAGGCACGACTCCTACTTTAACCTTACAGATTACAATGCCTTCCTTACCCTCCATGGCTTTTGTACGTCGAAATTTTTTCTCTTTTTCGATTAAAAACTACAAAATATGGCATTTTTAGCACGCGCTTATGTAGGTGCAATAAAAAAAAGTAAAACTAAAGGAAGAAAGAAATGGAATTTACCTTATTTTATATAGTGAATTTAAATTAACATAGGATAGAAGAAGGTTATTTTAAATTTGAAATCCATGATATATATATAATCACATGCTAGTTTTATTGACTTGTTAAATTACCATTATGTCCGTAAATGGGTACCGTTTATCTAGTACAAATAGCTGAATTGGAGCTTTGAGAAAATTCTTGTTTATGCTTCTCACATGACACTTCATTTTGCATTTATGACAGTATGATCGCCATGTGTTATATAAATAGTTGAAGTAAGAATGGAGAGAATGTTTGTGTTTATGCTCGTCACGTGACACTTCATTTTGCACTTGTGAATCACCACACATCGAACAAGAAGCATTGTTTTGCCACTTGGTCATATTTAACCAATAAGTTTCACTTTATTATTTTCCTCTCATACAATTATATTTAATTTGTAAACTTTTGAAAATGAATAAATAGAAAGCACATTCAAATATTTAGTCGTAGATGAAATCCTTAATTTGTAAAGAACTAATGGCAAGAAAAATCAAACTAAAAATGAAGAGTATTAAAACTGACGGCATATCTTGTTTTAAGTACATGATTTTGAATTAGGGGTAGACCTTATTGGATTAAATGAATAAATTTCACTGAAGTTGAAATACTATACTCTAATTAAAATAGAAAAAATAAACACATAATTCGTAATAATAAGCAAAAACATAAATCCTTCTATCTAAAAATGAATCTTTTGTAAAATTTATGAAAAAAAGGGTATCTTGTTGCCTAAAGTTTATTTATGAATTGAAGTGTAGCTTATTTCAGTGAGTGAATACATATTAATAAAGATATTCACTTAATGTAATGACACAGTAAAATTAAAGCAGAAATATTGAATTAAAGTAAAATATAAATTTAAAACAAACAAAAAATAGATTATGTAAATTTTATTTGGATTTAGTTTCTCGCTTTTGTGTCTCAAATGGGATTTCATTGGGTCGCAAGCTCGTGGAGTTCGAGCCCGACAATATGTTGGAGTATTTCGAGCTTGAATGCTCAAAATTAGGCAAGTTTGGAGCAATCATCTGGCCGAGTTCAAATTACTCAAGTGTAAGTTCACTCGATTTCACTCGTTTTCAATTTTGTTTGGAAAAGTGAGAATTTCGAGTCAATGTCGTTTTAAAATGATAATAAGTCAGGGAGGGTCAACCGACACGATGATAGCTATCATAAGGATCTTATATATGCTACAAACTATTCGGTTTGTGGATAACTACCTAACACACCAGAGGTGTATGAACTTATTATAGTAGTTCTCTTGGCGTGATGGAAGCCATGAAATCTCTCAACATGAGATGACAAATGTCAAAGACAAAAGTTAGTTAAATATTTGCTCACGACCAGTTTGAGTTTGTAATTTTATAATAGATAGTGTGACCATTTTATATTGGACAAATTTCACTTATTAAAGTGGGCTCCCAAAAACTTTTCAATGTAGGCGTATCAAGTTCCATATTGAACTAGCCAAATCACTCCTCATTCTTTCTAGCAAAAGTCAATTTCGACTACAACTTGATTCAATAGGACCAAGGTTAAAGTTGTCGATTATGTGGTTACTGATCAACTACCTAATTGTCGATTTACAAGACTAATTGAAGATTACGAGGCTCACAACTGAAGGCCATTATGACCGATTTACATCATTGTCGGTTGATCTTCCAAAGTGGCTATTTAGTACCAAGGTTGGTGGACTAATTTGGAGGGTCTAATTAGTTCCCATGTATTTGATCTTAGTTAAATGCATCGCATCCTAATTATTAATGGTCTTAATCGCATTGATATTTTCAAGTCTTAAGCTTAATAGTGTTGTCGTTTGCAATTTGTAGTCTTTATGAGTCTTAATTGCATTGTTGTTTTCAAGTCTTATTCCGGTCCAAAAGTTCTTTATCCTGAGCTAGTGGTATTCCTTTAAATGGTGAACTTTATCTATCCCCTAGAGTTCTTCTTGTGGGCTGTAATTTATGCCTTGATAGTCTATGTAACATCAATATAGACACGCGACACGATACGACACAAAACGCTGACACATTATTACACATTTCGACACGTTATATATTAAATACATATTTTATATATAAATGCAAAAAAATAAAATAAAAAAAGAGCATAGAATTGATTTATACTAAAAATATTAATCCAACATTTGTTAATATCATTCATTGTTTTAATTTGACAGAGATTGAACGAGAAATTCAAAATTGCAAACATGAAAGAGTAAACTTGAAAGAACACATCCTATTTTCTTATACTTGTCGGAGATTAGTGAGATTTCTTATAGTCCTAGACAAAGTTCGAAGTTTATGATATAGACTAGCTTGGAGCTCCTCTGCAAAACAATGTTCGAAAAAAAATGAAAATCCAGGACAAAAACTCCCGAAGTATAACCAAAAGAAAAGGAAATCACTAAATTCGCCATGGAAGACGTGAGAGATAACTCATAAGCCAATAACATAGATCAAAAAAGATAACTCGCAAGTGATGCTTGTGAGAGGTGGAAAGAAGCAAAAATAACTATAACTTTAAGTACATGGGGGCAACGGAACAACACCGACGAAAAAAGGAGCGTTCTATCATCACTCATGGGAAGATAAGAACTTATAAGTGAGAAACTTGAGAGTAATAATTTTTTTATTTTCCCTTTATTTTTGTTATTTTCATTATTTTTTTCATATATTTACATTTTGACCCCTCAAGTATTAAAATTTTTTAAAATTGGTCCCGTGCGTGTCAAAATCGCGTGTCGAAATTTCGAACTCTAGTGTTGAAGCGTATCGGGAAGAGTTGACCACGTGTCTGATTTTCCGACACTCGTTGACCGCGTGTCAAAATGTGTTAGAGCATGTTGGAGCGTGTCAGACACGTGTCAAAGTGTCGAACACGATACGAAAGCTTCCGAAGAATGTCGGTGCTTCTTAGTTGAGAGTGACCCTTATCATTTTCCACTTATATACATCCATTATAAACCATTTCATCAACCGTTTCCATTAAGCATTCTTCCATACACATCCTAGAAATCTAAGTTCTTAATCTCTCAATTGGATTAGGCATCATTTTTCACTGGTGGCAATATTTTCAATTCCTCTATAATTAAATTCACCCCATTTACACTAAAAAGACAAAATTATCACAAATCATTCAAGTGCAAAGTAATGGCCTCATTCTTTATTATCTTTATTTTTCTATTTCTATTTAAAATCTAGTTGCTATAATTAAGTATTTCACATTTTTTTTATTTTTTAGTTTATTAATTTTTTTTAGTACATTTATATATCTCGCGAATTGTAAGAAAAAAAGACAAATTCTTTGATATAGTGAAAAACTTAAAAGTCTCTTATTGCTCTTATAATAACTTATCTATTCTTTAACTCTCTCTTTTATTATCAACTTCGTTTCCCTTATCCAAAAAGTGCACTTTCTTGGTGAATTTTTAATTTTCCATTTCATTTGTCTTCTAGCAATTTTTTTTTTCATTAGTCTAAAATATCTCTTTACTGACTATACTAAAAAATTTATCTATTTTTACTTACTATTGGCAAGATATTGTTACACAAAGCATGTAAGAAGTTATAGAAATATTTTATAAATACACCAAACTATTATGCATAATGAGGCATCTTGATATCTTTTCGTAAATGCTTATAAATGATATTTTTTTTTTGGTAGGGTATAAATGATATTATTTTTTTATCAATACAAAATAATGAAATTTCACTGGCATTTTAAATAGAATTCTGATTATATGCAATGTTTTGGTTTAATGCATTTCATCTTTGAAGTTTCATGTTGGAGAATGTAACTATGATTTTATAATGGATATCTTAAAGGAGGGCCTTTTTGCTTCAATTGATCACCCCACTATATGTATTGATAAGAAGGGATTTGATGGTGATCTGTACAACAAAACTAAAAATTTATAAACAAATATGATTATTTTAAAAGATTGTCTACATTAAATTAGCATTAATATCACAAAACACCCCAAATTAAATTTCGTGATTCTTTTCTTTTTTATACTAAAAACACTAAATTTGTCTATTGTGACATATACACTCCAAACTTTTTTCCGTGTCATAAAAAATCATGAATTTATATTAGTGTGACAAATGTACTTTGGATATAACTGAAATAGAAGCTATATAAAATAATTTTGGGGGATTTGTATTATAGTAGGTAAGTTTAAGGTTTTTTGTGACATAAAAAAAATTGGGATATTTATGTCACAATGGGCATAGTTAAAATTTTTTTTTTGTGATATATGCCCTAAATCTTTTCTAGATTCTACTTAACAATTTATTCATAAATTTGCTCAATAACGTTAAAAAGAACTAAGTTTCCTAAAAATTTCTCTTTTCGACAAAACTAATTTTAATGGAAGTAAATTCTAACAATAAAAAAACACAACACCTTTAATATACATGGAAATTTTGTCGTTTTGATAACTTTTTTGAATGGGCTTTTTGGTAACTAGATCGTACATAAAAATAGAAAAACTTAAAAAAAGGAAAAGTCGATAAATTTGAAGCTATTACTTTAAAATGCAATTGAATGATTGAAGGTAATTTTATCTTTATAATAAAAATCGGGTCGATTTTGTCATATAACAAGTGAAAATAGCCCCACCAAAAAATCATATAATTTTGCTTGAAACTAAAGTAGATTCATCTGTTGATGAAACAAAACAACAAAATCGGAAAAGGCAAGGAAACCTCCCTGACCCAACACTCCCAAAACTTACCTGTCCTTCTCCTCCTCACGCCTCTGTCTCTCTCTGTCTCTCTCTTAACCAAAACGTGACGCACGTCGCGTCATGTCCCCCACAAACGTTCTTGCACATATTCAGCGGGTACCACCACCACCTGTGGTTATCCCTTCCTCAGTTCCGTCCGTGTGTTGACGTCGAGACGCTCGTGTTGCTTATATGATGCTGCTGCCGCCCGTACCTCCTAACTTTCCCCACTTGCACAGGAGTTGAATGACCATTGAGCAGGAGTTGGAGCCCGCGGTTTTCGTGGAGTCACCGACCATGGAAACTCGGTATTCCTCTGTCGTGGTCTCGATCTTCTTTGGCCTTTCTGTGGTTCTTTCCCCTTCCCGTGAAATGGGTTTTGTTCTCTTGTCGCTGTCGCGGCGGCTGTAGAGCTTCGTGTTGTGATGAAAGCCAGGGGAAGGCTTGTTGCGAGCGTGTTGTGTAGTGAGTGAAATTTGGTCGGAATGGTTGAAGGAAGCGAGTTTGATGGAGTGAATCAGTGGGGTTGAGGTCATTCTTTACGTGTTCAGTTGTCATCATGCCAGAGACTGGATTCTTTAGCCTTCTTCTTTTTTGCTGATATATGCATAGAGAAGGAATTTTGGGGCGAGCGCTATTCGGAAAACAGAGCGACATTAGCAAGATCTGTCTCTTGGAGTCGGGTTCATTGGCAGCTAATATGGACTTAGAAATGAGGTCATACATGCATGCTAGTGTATAATATATCTCCTGTTTCTGTTGGATGTTTAATTGAATAACTTGAAATGATTCTAGCCGTGCTTTTTCTTTGCTCCCTGCCATTCACATTCATTGGCTGTTTCCAGTTCACGAACCGGCTGCTGTTACAAGGACGCTAATTGGGTAAAGTGCTTGGCCATTGGATAATAATTACTTTCTGATTTTGGTTAGTCCTTGTTTTATACTGTCAGGTATCTGGATTCTTGCAAGGGGCATCAGATACAACCCAATGCTGAAGTTGTATCGTGGTTTTCAAAGGTCCTGATTTTGACTTCTGATGTAATGGGATTTCTTTACTCAGTGATTTGTCAAGGTGCTTAATGCTGCATATCATGAAAGAATCGCCTATCATAACTGTCTTGTTGCTCGAGTTTATCAGAGACATATCGGACTTGGATGAACTGTCTACCATGGCTTTGCGCAAATGCCCTTATTTTGTTATTCCACAATTGCTATTGAGGAAAGCCTTATAACCGTAGGACAGTCAAGGTTTCCGTTACGCGAGTGCTAGAGTTACTTACATACAAAGGCATAGTTTTCTCTGTTGAAAGATTAACCTAGAAAATGGCTGCATTGCTTGTATATTGTATGATGCACCTAATGCTGATGTGCTGTAGGCTTTTAATGCCTGATTATAATAAAAGTAGGAGGATACTGAAATTATTAGTCTCAGAGCAGAATCTGTGTTGTGATATGATTGGTATTGACTCTTGAAAGCACATAAATTGTGTTTCCACAACTTGTATATGTGTTTTGATTAAGGACATATCTCTGTAAAGACATCCATCTATATAGAAAAAAATCTTCTGTTTAATTTGGAGAAATTGGCCCTCAATTAAACCTTGTGTCCTTGATAAGAAGGTTCAACATAACGGTCCAAACGGAAGAACGAAGAACTGTATCAAAAATACACTTTGGAAACTTGACATGGAAAATGGAATAGCAAGTTTTCAGTTAGAATGAAAGGATTGGAGGTCATGGCAGTTGCCGTATTCCGCTGATATCTCATGTTCACTGAGCCTAGAAAAGCCACATTGCTTAAGTGCAAAATTTGTATTGCCCGTGTCCTTGTTCTTTTCTTCTCTTACAATGTGACTCATGGATGGTGTATTACATTGTAATGGCTTGCACTTTGCTTTGATCTTATGCTTTGCTTTTGCTTTACATGCAAAGACCCCTACCCTGCTATATTGTTTTGATTTGAAATGGGGGCTTGCATTCATTTAGCATATTGCTCAATCACAAGGTCTAGGTTGGCTATATATGAATTAGCACTCAGCTGCACCTACTACTAAAGCTTTTTGGTTGGGTTTCTCTTAAAATAGACATTGAGCATTATGGTGCAAAAAAGCCAAAGCTTGATACTAAAGCTTATGAAGGTTGCGCTCACTTTTTGCTGTTTTTGGTATATTAATTATAATTAGTTTAGCAATATTTGGCAGCTAAAGGACTTTTTAGGTTCTTCTTAAAACGAGGTCAACTTGAATTATATACATCTTCTTGTAGCTCGAATTTCCAGAATTTGGAGTTAATATTGCACTGTTCTTTTTCATATTTTCCCTTGGATGTCTGAAAGAATTATTGTCATGGTTCTGTTCTATCTTTGTTATGCAGGCTAAGACTGAGATGACTTCCTGTGGAGGATGTCACATTGTCATCTCACTGGATCATCTACAGGACACTGATCTCCTACCACTAATTGATGTTTTCATGGAAATCCATTCTTTTGATGTTGACACAATTGATGTTGTTCATAACTCACCTCATCTCTTGAACTTGGAAAATCTTATTGATTTGATGCATGCAATTGGTGATAAGCTACATGCTGTTAATCTCCAGGATTCATCCCTTGGGGAGGAATTTCTAAGGTCGGTAATAATATCACTTTGAGCTTATTTCGTGCTTTGCCAGGAAATTCAGTTTATCACACCCTCCCTCTAACAAAAGAAGATAAAATGTTTCAACACTTTCTGTTTTTTTGGGTCTGTTGAAACTTGACCTTTCAATAGGTTCTATTAACAAAAGGTCCACTATAGTGCTTAAAATGACAATTAACCTCCCTCTACCACATTTGTGAGGGTTTTGTGCATTTTAGGTTAGGTTACTTTACCAAGTTTCCTAAGTGCCAGTTTTGCTGTGGACTTTTCAATGACAATTAACATTTTAGCTTGTCTTTCATTCATTTCGTTCATTTTATTCTATTGCTCTCTTTGCAGCAATCTGAGCAAGAGGGAAGTTTGCTGTAAAGTCTTCAGTTTCTGGTCCCTCCAAATTCAGAAGCTCAACATTTTTGGTAGATTTACACAGTTGCATACCCTTAACCTGGATTTCTGTACGTCAGTCACTGGCTTCCACAAGGACTGTTTTTCTGGCATGCCAAATCTGATGCGTTTATCAATGTGTGAGACAAGAGTGGCTAATCTCTGGACGACAACTGCTGTGTTGTCTAAGCTTCCTTCTTTAGTGGAACTACGATTCCAGAAATGCTTATGTTGCCATGACACTGGACCGTGTGCTTCCCTCTACAGTGAAAAGGCAAATCTTCTTGTTGGTGAGGAAACTGGTTCAGTTCTACCGAACTATTCTTCCTGCAAAGCTGTACAATCTGTTTCTCATGGAAGCGCCATGCACAAAGTTCTTGATGAAGTTGAGGAAGTAAGCAGCTTACTTCCTCTCATGCATTTGTCTATAGCCAATGAATCCTGTGGCAGAAATAATGGTTCGTTTAATGGTACTGATGATAAATGTCGATCACTTTAGAAGAATGAATCTATTCGAACTATCATCTAGTACATGTTTGCGTACAAATTGAGAATAAAGCTGCACAATGGGGTAAGATGGGGGTATGCTTTACATCAATATACCTATAGGATTTTGGGAAGTGATTTATTGTTTCTGTTGTTTGTAGATGATGAAAGTGTTAGATTGTTAACAGGGTTCTTTTGGCGGATTGTAGATCAATGAGAAAGAATCGGTTTTTATGTGCGCTCAAAAGCAGAAGTCATGGAATGGTAGTGCCACATTCAAAAAGTGTGTCTCGCATCATTGCTCACCTATATGCTATGAGAAATACTACAGAGAATATATGATTGTTTGTCTGCCTCATTTGGAAGTATTGGACAACCTTCCTGTCCAGGAGGCCGACAAAGAAGTGGCAAAAAATGTCTTCTCAAGTCACTATGAGAACTTACCCTATGGGCGACAGCACAAAGAAAGTGTCATTGCAGTCCTGCATCAACGTGAAATGGGAAAAGTCAGCTTTTACCACCCAAAATCAATTAAATTAAAGCATTCAGTTTCTTCTAGGACGGGCCAACATTTTTTCTCAAGATCTCTTAGTGCAGCCAAACTTGGATCATCCGCATGGCCTCTCATACAACCAGTTTCAAAAATTGGCCGTCTTTGCAAAGAAGAAGGTATACAACTTCGACCGAGGCAGTTTGAGTACAATCCATCAGACCCTTCTCTTATGGCTTTCGGAACTTTGGGTGGCGAAATAATTATTACCAACCATGAAGGTGGAAAAATTGTTGGTTATGTCCCATCAACAGGAGTGGAAAATAGTATATTGGGTCTCTGTTGGCTCAAGAAATATCCATCCAAGGTATCTATATTACTCGATCTTAAGGAGGAGTGCATGATATAGCCTATGTATGAAATTATAAGCATTCGTTCCAACATTTGTGCAAATTAAAAACATCAATCTGTATAAAGAAGAAAAGCAAACATATCTTGGGATGCTAGTTAACTGCTCTCTTTAAGGCTAGCATAGCACAATTCATCTGGGACATTTTCTTGAGGTAAAACATTTGAACTTGAAAATGGACTTTTTCTTTACCGTTTTCATGTGTGGTCACAGCCCACTCCTCTAAGCTCCATTTGCTTAGCACTTGGCTTGCATGAACGTGTAGATATAAAACAACCTTTTGTATTGACAAGGTTGGATATTTCATCTAGCAAGAGGTTTAATATTACTTCACAGCTTCGTAGTTTCATAGTTCTCTTTTTCTTTCATCATTTGATGAAGTGTGATGACTGATGGTCTTTTGTGTTTTGGACAAGTAGCTTATTGCAGGTTCTGACAATGGGTCGTTGAAGTTGTTTGACATCAATTGTATACCACCAAAAGTTCCAGACTTCTCATTCAGTTATGATGCTGTCACTTTTGCCGATTTTGAGCAGTTGACCTCCGTACATGTCAATTCGATGGACGATAGACTTCTTGTTAGTGGCTACACAAGAAACATTGCTCTTTACGACATTGGCACTGGTCAACGCATGGAGTTGTTCAGGGATTTGCACCGTGAACCTATAAATGTTGCTAAATTTGCAAATCACTCTCCGTTCTTGTTTGCTACTTCATCATTCGACCGAGATGTCAAGATGTGGGATCTGAGAGAGACTCCGGTGCGACCTTGCTATACAGTTTCAAGCTCCAGAGAAAATGTAATGGTTTGCTTCTCCCCTGATGACCACTATCTGCTGGTCTCTGCTGTTGATAATGAGGTATTTCACATAGACATTTGTTCCATCTTTTTTGCGGTTTTTCATGTCTCAGCTGTTGACACCAATAGACATGTGGAATGGACAGAGGAATTTGGTAATGAACAGACCAGAGCCTTCTTCTCTTATCTAATATTTCATGTAGCACACTAGACACTGAAATTCTTAAGGTTAATCATGTAAAGTCATTATTGCATACACTTTGTCGATATTACCCTTTTGGTTAGGATTGGTCCTAATCCTCAATAGCACATTGAAGTTTTGATATGTTACACATTTGTTTGCATCAATTTGCCTCATGGAGGTGTATGATTTTTGTTGAACTTAAAAATGGCACCAGATAAGACTGTTGATTATTTAAGAAATTGCCGGCTAGCTTAAGTGATAATATATTACTCCCCTTCACATGAGCTATGCAAACTCACTTTCTTTGTAAATTTTATGCTTCCTTTTGTTTTGATCTTTGGCATGTTCAGGAGAATGTAGTGAACATCATGATGTTGGGTAAATTGCTGTCTTTAAAACCTCTTGAAACCCCCCACGAACCCCACTTTTCCAGCCAAGAAAAAAAAAATGAAATGATTGAGTAGTTATCCCTGAAGATCATGAAGTTCTGGTGTCCTTTAAATCTTTAGGAAAACAGTGGAGGCTAATTGTTGACTGGTACAGGTCAAGCAGCTTTTAGCTGGTGATGGAAGGATCCAAATGAAATTTGAGATAGCTTCAACTGGAAGTGCTCATAATTACACACGTTCATATTATATGAATGGAAGGGACTATGTCATCAGTGGAAGTTGTGATGAGCATGTAGTCCGCATCTGCTGTGCCCAAACTGGAAGGCGACTGAGGGATGTCTTCTTGGAGGTATACATCAATAATTGTTATATGACTCCCTTGTATGAAAGGTATGCAAGGTATTGGTGTTTGTGTGTGCTAATTTATTCTTTGCAGGATGGGAACACTGGAAATTCTATGTATGTGCAGTCTTTAAGAGGCGATCCCTTTAGGGTAAGTATTCTTGTTGCATAAGCTTTGTAAGAAATCCATTAACTTGCGCATTGTTAACCTGTAGACTGTATAACCAAAAAATAAAATTGTAGACCGAAAATGTTTCCCCATTCCTTTAAATAATAGCAATCAGTTCACCTGTATATGAGTTCTGCCACTAGTTTATGACATCCATCAATCATGGGAACATGGTTTAGCAAAGATTGAGAAACATTGTAAAAACAGTTTTGCTGACCCTGTGTCCTTCCTCTAATATTTGCCGTAAAACTTATTTGAGAAAGTTTCGTGAAATGTCTTTCACTTTCAACAATTTTTACTGAACAAAGTCCTAAGAGAAAAAGGGGAGGGGATGTTCTAGCCCCTTTTCAAGATGGTTGGACTTCTTTCTGTGTCAATAACTCCAAGAGTAACACAAAGAGCTAACCCATGCTGATTCCTCTTGTCGAGAGTGTTGTTGATCCACTAGTCAAGATGATTTCTCTATCCAACGAGGAATCAAGTATTTGGATGACAATACTGTTGCCAATGCGGATAGGAGGCGTTTCAACGATTTTCAACAATTACAAGTCCGAATTACTACTTCTAGAAATATTCCTATATTGCTTCCATCGCCTAGTCGGTTATCTATACTAGTTGGATTGCCAAAGGAATTTGTAGGGGTTCGACTTGGAGTACATTTGGTCATTAATTTAACTACAGTGATTTTAGACTTGAAGTTGATTTTCAAGTGCCAAAATTTAGTTTGAAACTACTTGTTTCATTATTTTTATTGATTGGGGATATGGATGTTTTGTCCACTCGTATTGAGTAAATTGTACGTAGGATCATGTGCATTTGTCAGTCCCGTACAAAGACAGATCATGGGGTTGACCTCTTTTGTTGAATGGGTTGATCTCCTGAGATCCAAGTCCTAGATTGGCTTCTCAAAACAGAAGGGTATCCTTGTACATGAGGCACAGGAAAATTCTGTATTTCTTAGGGGTTTGATTCCCTTGGGGGACCCGAATTTCTACCTTCAATGAGGTGCAAAGGAGATTCAATCAAATGCAGGGATGCGTGTCAGATTTCTGTGAATACAGGTGTCGTCCATGAAATATACCTATTTTTGTTTAGGTTTTGGAATGCAGATTCAGTTTGACAGTGAAAAGATAGTTGCTAATTCTTATAGCTTGCTAACTTTATTGAATATGCATTCAAAAAACCAAAGTTGAAATGACTATCACTTGACAGGGTTTATCGCAGGCTATGGCCTTTGCTAGACAGAGATTTTCTTCTTGTTTTATTATTCAACCGCAGTGAAATTGGTTGCAAAGTAATATTTCCATCTTTACAACATGCACTTTGCACGTGGAGGAAACCAGATGGATCATCTTCTGGACCTGAATTACTATTTAATTTGCTTATATGCTAATCACGTGCTTATTCCATTGCAGGACTTCCACCTCAGTGTTTTGGCAGCTCTGACGCGGTCCAGCTCAAAGTGTGAGATCATGAAGGTAATCAGAGTGCTTGCTCACAGGGCAGCCTTAGGGCTTGCTTTTCTTTAAACCACATCACTGTTGGGAAGAGAAAAAAGTACATTTTCTTTTGTAGTTAAAGTTCAGTCATCTCTTATGCAGGTCAATTTGCTTGCATCCATTGATCAAGTCAAAGATCATCCCTATAACCAAAGTGTTCGTCCTTCGTACAGTCTTGGAGGCTGACATTTAATCGCGCTTATCTGGAACCGATAAAAAGCAACAGGAGTTCCAGATAAGCATGTACAGTGAAGAATGCTTGTTGTATAGTCCTTGCTGTTGCTATGTCATTTTCAGGTGCTATTTTGTCCTGTTGTTTTTTCTCTTAACAGGGTCGACATGCTTTTAAGGTGAACTCGACATATAGTGTACATAAAATTCAGAAAGCAAGGTCCTTTTTATATGATGTGAGATGCCAACGTTACTAGCTTGGGTTGAATTATAGTGTTCCTACAACATTAATTAAGCATGAAACTCTTATATGACTCGTTATCACTATTGCCCCTTCTTTGAACCTTTAGCTAGAGCATGCCTTTGAAACCACCGGAATTATTCTTAGCTTTTATGATATGTTTAAGGGGATCAGTGCAGAAAATTCAGTGTCAAGTTATCAAACTCTCATTCGATTCGTTTACAAGCTCGCCCAAGACGATCATTTGAGCGACTTACTAACATCTTCTTCAAGTGAAGTTACCAATTCGTGTGTAGTCACCAAATCTAGTTCGAATTGTTTGCCAACTTTTTTTCTTTCGATACCCACCACCTTCTACAATTGAAGGATAAAGTTTTTCTAAAATTAGCGAGCAATCGCACGCACATTTCCCATTACCTTAGAAGGACTAATGTACATCCTTAATCTAGATGGATTCACTCAAAAAAGTCCAGACCCCAACTCCTTTCTCTCCCTCGGTATCTGTACTGCTACGTCAGTGCACCGCCTTCCACGGCTCGCCTTCTTCATCAAGTTGCGCCTCTCTCTCTCTCTCTCTCTCTCACCAATCCACGTTGCCTTGCTCAGCCACCTTTGTTGCTTGCTCAGTTGTCAACACTGAAAATTTTATGATAAAGAAAAACGTTTTCCAAGAAAAATCATTTTCAATTAACATGCTTAGTTTTTATTTATTAGTAGTTTAGAGAAAGTAATTTCCTTTTAACCATAAGAAAAATTGTTTTCTCGCAATTTTGGCTTGCTGTTTTCCATCCATGAAAAATGTTTTCTAGAGATCGATTAGCTTTCCATTATCTAAACATCAAAAACTCAAAAAACAATTTCTCAAAAATAGTTTTCCTTTAAGCAAACGGACCTTTAAGTTGCCGACTCCTATGAATCAACTCTCTCTTATTTCAATAGCTTAGGAATTGGATGCACCTATTCAAATCTCATTAGCTGTATCCAAAATGTTATTGTTTAAGGCTACCTACACAGGGCAAAGGCTGAACTTAATTGATTTATGAAACTTGCAAAAGTGTTTCATGAGCTTTTAAGTAATCAGGCTTTTATGGTTGTGCCTATGGGTTGTAAAATGGAAATGTATTGCAAATTTTTTTATTTAATAAAGTTGCTACGTCATTCAAATTAAGGCTGGTCTTGATCGAAGAAACAACCGGTAGTAACCAACTCAAATAAAGATTGATAATTTGATGTAATAGTTGGTAATTCAAGTTAGTTACTCAATATAAGAGTTGCTAATTTTAAATCACTGCTGAGTTTTTGAGATAACAACTAACAAGTTATTATAGGAGTTGGTACTTACAAGAAAGCAAATAAATATCGATGAGTAACTGAATGAGAGTTGGTACTTGGAACATTTTTCCAAAGAAAAGCAATGCTGCAGTGCTTTAGCATCGAAAGTTCATTCAACCATTTTCTCATTCTTTCGCACTATCCTTCACACTCATGAATAAAGAACTACAAATTCATTAATCTAATTGAAATTGGTAAGTTCTTTCAGAGCAAACCAAAGAACTCAAAACTTGCAAATGTGAGCATGCCCGCACGCACATTTCCAACATTAAACTCATGTTATTAGCAAAAGAAAAGAGCTGTGGTTGATTTGAAACATCACACGAGCTTAAATGAAAGCTAAAGAATGAGGGTTGTCATTCACATTGTGACATATAACCAGTTATGTACACCTAATAAAGCATATAATCAAAATTCCCTATTTCCAGCATTTGAACACACTTTCTTCTGTATGTCAAAAGTAAAGGTGGTACAATTGCATCTCTGAGTACAAACCTCTCTGTGTAAAAACAGAAATCTTGAGCCACGATGATGGTATGGTGAACTGATTGACATCTGACATGATTTTTAGGCGAAAGTCATCCATATACAATGTAAAGACCTCATAGAGGCTGGAGTTCTTGCTCAGGAACAATTGAGTCAACAGGCTTGTAAGCAGTAATAGACTGCTGTCGACGTTTCCAAACAAACCATCCTCCAGAAGCTAAAGATGCAATTACTAAAGCAATGATAGCTGCCGAAATTACAACCACATGATGCTCTTGCCACCACGTCCTGCATTGTTTTACAACAACAAAACCCTATCAGATCGTTATATGCGAGAATTCTGTTAAATAGGGCGGGAGTCAAGTGACAGAAGATATAGAATACATTTTGCTTAGGCTACTATAAGAGAACTTCTCACCACATGTACATTCACAACTATATTCTGAAGCTTTTATGTAATTATTTGCTTCGCTTGTAATCATGCTTTAGAACAAAATTTTCAAAGACATGCCGCCGTCTTCCATAATGTTAGAGCAGAATAGTGCAGGATCAAGTTCAGGTTTTATATGCATATCAAGATGACCAAAATGGTGGACCTCAAAACTAAAGCTACTAGGCCTGTGGTCATATTTCTCTCATCCAGACTACTATAGGCTAATATTAGAGGTAGACAGATTGTGTGAAAAAGACATGGGAAAATTTTGCATTTTCTAAGTTACTCATGTAACAGTGGAGGACTGTCCTAAGTACAAAAAAAGGAAAAGACTTAAACTCATACAAATTGTGAACATAGTAGCAAAACGCCAACAGGTGTGCATGCACTAAATTTCTCCCTAGCTCGCTGATATTTTATGAATGCTCCTTGGTCCCATTTGTCAGCAATAGGTAGGGCACAAAAGCCACAAGAGTAAAACTACCAACTTATGCTTTTTGATTTGCAAAAACATCATAAATTCTATTGAATCTATATCAATATGTTTTAGTGAGTTTTCAACTTCAATATTTTTTATGAGTCTCCCTTATCCTCTGTTTTGTTTGCATATACTTTGATACTTAATATAAAAACCAGGGCCATATCCAAAAGTATTTTATTATTCTGTTGAAGTTAAAGTAGCATACCTTGCCACAGGAGGTTCAACATGCCATTCAATGAACTGATAACTTCCGAAGTTGTGAGGAAGCTGCACTCGATGTTCAGAAAGCCTGGCAATAATTTCCTACAGGCATTATCAAATCACTTAGTCAGAACTCAATCATTGGACAAAAAACTAGTTAACTTTTGAAATTTTTGCAATCACCATGGCAGTTGTATTGGATATATATGCCCCCTTTCCACCAGGAAGGATGGACCACCTAACAATGGAATCATTTCCTCTGGCCGTAAGACTCACTAAATGGACCTGAAACCATCCAGGCAAAATAAAGTCAACATGAGCATCCGATTACTGAGCCAACCGAAACATAGAATTTGTTGGTCTCTGCACAGTACTTTGCACTTTCACATACGAATTAAAGGTTCTATGGATTTCAGCTGATTATCCCCTCATTTGTATACTGTATTTGTCTAACCTGCGAAACATTTACATCTAACTCATGAGCTATGAATTCAGTGAGCTCTGTGACGTGAGGCTCGAGATCTGAGTAGTTGACGCTCAAGGACATGTCAAATGTAATCTGTCCAATTTGAATTTCTGCAATATGTCAGATCGAGAGAGATCATCAGAAAACATATTGCCTACATATATCCTAAAGCAGAACTCACACATTATTTGAAAGTATCATCTGCAGAGGTGCATAGGCAACAAATATCGATATATCTAGACTTGACATTTGGAGAAATGATGTTCTGAAAACTTGATGGGATGGATTTGGTTTAACTGAGAACCTCTGCCCAGTTCAGATCAACATACACATATTGGACCTGGTCAAAATAAAGAAAGCAGGCCAAAAGGAGAGACAAGTTCAACTGGATAAAAACACTGCACCAGTTTTCTTACTCCTTGTTATGTTCAAGCAAAATGGAAATACAAGCCTAAAAAAACTAAATGAAAATAAGAGACGACAAAAAGTAACAAAGCAATAATTCTGATTAATTTCATTTTATCAGCATAGTCCACATAAACGAGTTCACATCTTTGGTATATGTCATCATTAAGTTAATGAAATTGATACTTAGACTTAGGGTGAGTTTGATAACATTTTTGTTCTCAAAAACAATTCCCATTAGGAAATATTTTTTTCCACTTATGTTCCAAGGAATAAAAAAGTAGTTTTTTTTTTTTACTTCTTGTTTTTGTTCCAAATTTATTCCCTAGCCACTTTTCTATTTTGGGGAATAAAAAATTAGCTAACGTTATTAAATGGATTTTTGTTCCTTTTCTGTTCCAGAAAACAAAAGAACAGAAAAATAGAAAAACAGGATAGTTACCAAACAAAGCCATTGGCACACTTTCTAGGTCTCTTAACTATTTCCCATCTCGTAAGACCTTTAAGTTGGCAACATCATGTAAAACAGACCAATTGAACCCGTTGAAACATCAAACCTCAAAAAAGTCACAAATTTAATCCTTCCGCCAATGCAGTATCGAGACTATTTCAAGAAATAGTGCAATTAATATTACTAACTTCTAGATAAAATAAATACAATTGTTCAACTTGAACATCATAGCACTTTAAGCATAGCAGGAGGTCAAAGATAAAGTTATCATAAGCAAGCATCATTAGAAAGAGAAAAGAAAGAAAGAAAGAAAAAGATAAATCACTTCTCTGTAAATCAATAGAGACAAAACTCAAAAAGCTTAGTGCTTGCATGAGTGGAGTTTTATTAATCTATTGGGCTATTTCCTCAGATTTCTACATTCGACTTCAATAAAGTTTGTGATTATGTTGTTC
This sequence comes from Eucalyptus grandis x Eucalyptus urophylla, assembly GCA_028830015.1. Taxonomy (NCBI): domain Eukaryota; kingdom Viridiplantae; phylum Streptophyta; class Magnoliopsida; order Myrtales; family Myrtaceae; genus Eucalyptus; species Eucalyptus grandis x Eucalyptus urophylla. The sequence continues at coordinate 22,780,850 of CM054200.1, read as the reverse complement.
CTATTGAAAAGACATGTGACTGAAGTTCATTGACTATCAGCAAAACTTGGTTTCTGAATTGCATGACAACACAATTCACAAATATAAAGCCTAACGCCCCCCGAAGTTTGACATGCAGGATTTTTACGTTTGATGCCTACTAGAATTTAGGCTTCGCGAGTGAGTTGTCCACTGAACTTTTCCTTTGTAAATTACAGTACAAGTTGCTCACTTGCCATCCTAAATCAGTTTTAATAACATCGTAAGGGATCCCAGAAAGCATTCAATTATTTTTCTTCATACGTGTTGAGAAATGTTCCTCAAGAAAGCATGATCCTAATGAGTAGAAAAGAGGTGACCTGGCATATCAATATTGAAGAAGGTGTATAGAGAATAGAACAAGAAAGAAGCACATAGAGGTGTTGGCCAAAGCTTTTGCCTTCTTTTGAAACAAAGTGGGTAATCTGGTGTTTTAACAAAGGTGTACGTTGCAGAGGACAAGAAAGAAGCAAACAAAGGTGGTGGTGAAAAATACATAAAGTCCAAGAGATTAAATTTTTGATACTACGACAATCCCAACCGACTAATGCAACAATAGCTACCTACTCTTAATCAGAATAAGGAAAAGGTTTTGGCAACAAGCAAATGGGACATAGCGCGGGTTTTACTATCATACATATAATTACTTTTTCAACTGCCAAAATCAGTATCCAAAGAGAAGCTCAAACTAGAAATGCAAGCTAGAATACCATCAAGCATGCTGCACACAATACCTGGAATATTCAAATCTGCTGGTGCCCTGGGAGCTAGGTTGGGTGGCATATGCTCAGATGGGCCCTTTTCATCTGGAGCTGAAGGCACTGGTGGAGGAGCATTAGACTGTTGAAGTCTTTCCCACAGCTCAGAACAATTTGTTTTCCAAAAACCAATCTTTGAATGCTCACGATCATACATCACAAGAGTATTACGCACAATGATACCTAACAAACAACAGAACATTGGGGACAAAAGTTATGGCTCATTTGCAAATAAAATTTTAAAATTACACATGATGAGAGATTTTTAGTCCACTTGAACTGGTGAATGGGTCATACGTTTAGTCAACAAATATTTCAAACAACCCAGTCCACATAACATCATACTTAACCCAAAATCTCTGGATGTGGAACTCAACGCACAAATATCCTTGTTAAGCATGTCTGCATCCTGAACTGAAAAAAAATTGCTAAATAGAAAGCAGACAAAGATATATCCTGATGTATAGATATATCTCATGTTTTTAGGTTTCGGAGGTTAGGCTCAGATTATGGAGTGAGTGGAGAATGCAAAAGCTCCAGACGAAAGAATGTTATACCAAAGCAATCCTGCTTCTAGAGTCGCCTCTCAGTGGGAAAGGAAGTTTCGATTTAAGTTTTCAAAGAAACAAGCACAAAACACAATATCAAGGATGCTTTTTACTCCCAGATCTACAACGTGAGTTCAGCAAGTGATGACGACATTTCACAATGCTATATACAATGACAATTTTTACTGAAATATCAAGGTTCCAAACCACACTTGGGCTAGTGATATAGTAACATGTATAAACAAAGAAGCTCAGCATTTCACCCACCTCCTAAAAGAGTGGTTGGGTCCTTTCCATTCTGAAAAATGCCCAGGCAGTATGCGCCGCGCACCTTTGAATGCTTTAAAAAAAACAGGAAGAACCATCACTCATTGTTTAATAACAAGTGGAGATGAAAACAGCAACTTAGCATGCCAAAAGAGCTTGTACTACATGCACTCTTCTGCTTCCAATCATAAATTTGATTTCTTTCCATATCACACATTCCAGGAGAAGAAATACAGCTACTCACCCTGAATAAGTAATTTTCAGGCGATAGTGACAGCTTTTGCCCATTCCCAAAAACCATGTCCACCACTGGAAAAGTCTTCGTGAGTTGAGAGATATCGCTATATGGAAAAAAAACAACAGCAGCCCTTAATTCTCTGATAGAAGAAGCAGAAGTTTTTCAGAATGAAGCAAGTTTGTCAACTAAGACACAGAAAATACCTTCCTGCACCAGAAAAGCAAATGTCATTGTAATTAGGATCAGGACCATGGATCTGCTTAAGAGACCGGATTTCCTTCATAATCTGCACACAATTTTTCAAAACAAAAATATGAAAAAAGGTTGCATGCAAAAGGTCAAAACGAAGAGAAAGGCTTTAAAACGGGAAAACACATTTCATCAATCTAAAAGAAAAAAGAAAAATAACAGCAACTAAAGGAAGGAATAATATAGGTGGTGCTAAAAATGTAGACGGTATGCTAAATCTTTCGATCTTCTTAGAAAATAAAAGCAAGTATAGTCAGTTAACATCACCATCCAAGAATGAATGGGATGTGAACGAGAATGTCAGAGATGCTCGAATAGCCTTCCCAGAGTTACCGATCTCCCTGATAAATGGTTGTAACTATTACGTGAGTAATTTCCCACACTATGACTATGGTCTTATAAGCTGCAACAACATCATGTAACACTACATGTACCATCCACAAGTAGCCAAATTATAACCCGATACATTAGGTAAATATAATTATGTCAAAGAGGAAAAGTCTTGATACTCGTGTAAGATGAAGCTGAATTATACTTGATCACATTCTCCCTTCTTTTTTTTCCGTTTAATTTTTCCTTATTCTTTTTTGGTTCAGCTGCTATTCAATACACCAATATTTGACCGGATTCATTAGAATCATAACTCAATCAGTATACCATTATAACCATGGTAGTGGTAAATCCTCAATAAAATAAACCAAAATATAATACAGGCAGCTACTTGTAAACAAAATAGTTACATCTTTCCAACATGACACTGAAGTCTAAAACCACAGCATCCATCACACTTTGATCTTACAAGCAATGACATTGCGATAAAAATTCTAAATATCTTGCTTGTAAAAGTTGAATGACACATCGACTTATTGTCCGCATGTTTAAGCTCTTGGTCACAATAAATAACTACAAAGAGAACAGTCACATGAACTGAATCCATACATATTGAAATGAACGGTGTAGGAATAATAAGAGGTTGATGTGGCCCCTCACATGATTTTCTTATGATCTTTAATTTTTATTTTACTCATACTTCATTCTATTACTATTTCTACTTTTTACCTAACCAAATACCACCATTAGAAAATAAAAATTAAAACTAAGTGGATGTATTTTACACAAAATGAATTTTATTAACTAAGAGGTTATCTGTCTTCTCGAATACTTCTTAATGCTTATGGTTCAAGTTCAATTCTTTTCTTAACTGATTTGTGTGTTACTTTTTATCAAATTAAAATTACTATCTGAAGTTATATCGTTAAAAAAATCGTATTACAATGAAAAGTAAAGCATTGATTTTTGTATGATGCGGTGTTTTTAGCATTGTGGACTGTGCTCTTTCCTTTTCTTTTCCGTTTTTTTTTTTTTTTTCAATTTGAAACTTTGACGATAGTTATTATCCAAATATCATGAAAGTGAGGCAGTAGTTATCATACGGACAAAAAAAAAAATTACAAAGTAGACACCAAATTTCAAATTTTCTGATAGTAATAAAAAAATGATGATGACAGATAGACAGACAGATAAATAGAATAGGATAGTATAGATGAAAGTGATAATTTTGGTGATTTGCCATCTTTTTTCAACTTATAATATACTTTTACGATTCCTCTTTTTAATTCTACAGAGACAATAAGATCGTTATACTCTTTTATGTGTTCGATCAATCCGTGCATTGCATGGGATGATCCTAGTGTAGTCATAATAAGTAAATGTTTTGTTTTCCTATTTCCTGACTAGCCAAGCAGACAGGTCACCTATAGGAAGAGGGAAAATTTCCACAACTTTCTGGAGATAAAAAAGAGAGGGAAGCGAATCTCACAGCTTCTTTAAAAGCTAAAAAAGCTGCTTCTGGCAAGTATGCATATGTTGTACCGCTGTCCAGGACAGTTCCATGTTTTCCATCAAAAATACTGGGTTTCAAAGCCAATTGCTTCCCCGCGACATGTATCTCCTTCAGATCAATATTGTAATAGGGACTGTTAACATCCCGAAACTGGAGTAAATGTGTGAGATGTATCAAAAATAGCTGTCTGGAAATTGAATTACGTACTACAACCATGAGATATTGAGCTTGCAAACGTACCTACGTCCGGCATCTGAATATGCATATACCATGTCTGGTGGTGGAAATATTCCACCAAGAACCATCGCACCGCCACCAATTTCCATTCCACCATAACATAAGGAGAATGAATCACTAATTACGCCTTTCTCAACAAGTTGATCAACAATACTGAGATCACCACGGCCAAGCCCCATTATGCCATCAGCATGCTGGCTATAAAGGTCGCCTGTTTCAACATTTTCACAACCAAAGACAGCATGTTGTGGTGCAAGTTCACTAAGATTGCCAAAGGATAGTATGTCGTTGCCAAGCACACCACTGCTAGTACTCATTTCAGCATACTGCCTCTCGTAAGTACATTGCGCTCTGTTGTCATCACATGTGCAATCAATATTGCATTTGACAGGTTGGTATGTGCTTGACAATTCAGGTTGGAACTTTGGATCCTAGAGAAAATGTCAACATCAGTGCACAAATTCATAGCTAAAGGCGTGTGACAAGTCAATTATCCATCATGTGAGCATTTTTCAGCTATAGAGATCTCTAAAGGTTTACGTGCAAAGTTGTCAGCAGAAATAGTCTGTTTGAAAAGGTAAACAGCTAGTGCATAAATTCAGTTTTTAAAAAAGGTATGCATTCAAGCTCCTAACCAGTCGGTCAAAAGAAGATGGCATGCATTCAAGCTCCTAACCAGTAGGTCAAAAGAAGATGATCTCTAAAGAGCATGCTCTAAATAGTCAAGACTGCAAATGGTTTCACAGCAGCAAGTTTCAGCCCTACCACCTTTTCATCATAAGGTCAAAAACAGGCAGAAGAGAAAGTGAATTTGCAGAACATTACATTTTTTCTCATTCAAATACATTGATTGACTTGACCAAGGATAATCATGTGTCATTCTTGATATGTAAATATCTTTTTCCCCACTTCTTGACACATTAGAATTCTCAATAAGGATTATCACCAACAAATTGACCATGCTATCAATGGATACTAGGTGTCTTTACAAATAGTAATTAAAAAGAATACGGCAACCGATGGATTTTTCTACCCATCTAATGTCTTTTCAATCTGTCTCCTGTCTAGTATGATCCTTGCTTCTTTTACTTCTAGGAAATTATGTAATGCACCCAAAGGGTAGCAAAGCTAGGATATCCTGCATCAATTGGTATAAGAGCACAATTCTTCTGGCATCACAAATTTTTTACATTCCTATTGTTGCTTCCATCACTTGCAACCTCACTATAAAAAGTCTCATGTCACACCAGCTTATTGAAATATATCAGAAGCTCCATATTTGCTGGTCTAAGAAAATTGCTACCCACGAAATTTGATCTATTCTTTTCCAACTTCAATTCCCGCATTTAGAAAAAACAACCCCAAAAAACAGAACTCAGCAAACAAGAACCGATGAAGAACCAAAGACTACCTGATGACGGCCACATTGGTCGCAGGTGGAGCACGGCACGTAAGTGACAGTACTTCCAGTGTCGACGATCAGCGCGAATTTCTGAGGCGGCGTCCCAATCCAAAGCCTCGTAGTATAGTACCTATCCAAGCACAAGACATTCGGCCACAACGGAGGACATCAAACACCAGAGCTCCACCAAGAAAATGAGATCAGCACCCAAAACCCCACCGGAGAACCGAAACGGAATCCGGCAACGTACCCGTTGAGGAGGAGATCGTCGTGCAGCGACATGCGAGCATTGGGGCGCTCCGATCGCTGGAGGTGTCGGCGCGAGGAGGGGAGGGCCCGGGAAGCGTCGGGAGGGGAGAGGACCAGGGGGAGGACCATGGCAGTGGGGTGGGCGGCGACGTCGGGCGCGGCCGAGACGCCGAACCGGGCGACGGCGACGGCGACGGCGACGGAGAGGAGCAGCCACAGAGAGGCGGGGACGGCGGCGGCGGCGGCGGCGGGGGGCGGGCGGATCGGCGGCGGCGCCATTGGATGAAAAATGGAGGAGAGATCTGGCAATTGGGGGAATTGCAGATCTCGGCGAGGGGGAAGAGTAGAGAAGTAGGAAAGAGAAAATCTCTCTCTCTCTCTCTCTAGCTCGCGAGCGCTCGCGTCGGGGAGAGATGTCAACGGATTTGTGAGGTCCCACCTGGTTTGGTCAGAAGTTTTCTTCTGTTTTTTAAGTTCTTTTTTTTTTTTTTTTTTTTGGGACTGGTTGTTGGCTGGTCAGATTGTTTCTTCGATTCGGATGTCACTTACCTTAAGTTGTCATCATCATCAACCTGCCTTAAAAAGGCGGGGGATTTGCCTAGTTAGATTTCCTAGGGGACGACCTCATAGGTGCCGTTGATTAAGGGTGCACATTATAAAATTTTTGAAATAAAAATCAATTTCTGGCAAAAAATTAATTTCTCAATTTTTGGTAATAAATTAATTTCTCAATTTCTATTCCATGGACGAAATTCTGAACAAAGAAAGGCATTTGATAACGATTTAAAATTTTTATTTTTGAAATAAAAATTCGTTTGATAACAGAATAAAATTTTTATTTTTAGGAGTGACAACGACTAGCGTTTGGTGACCGGCATTTGGCATCCAATGGCCAGAGTCCTACATCCGGCGACCAGCATTCGGTGCCTAGTGATTGGCGGCGGGTGGCCGAAGTCCGGAGTCCTATGTTTGGCGTTTGGTGCCAAAGTCCGTTGATCGGTGACCTACAACTGAAGTCTGGAGTTTGACGACCGATAACCGCCGTCCAACGTTTAAAGTTCGGCGTCCAACGTTCGATATCAGAAGTTTGACGACCTGAGGCCGGCGGCGGGTGGCCAGTGGCCGGAGTCCAGTGGCAAGCGGTAGACATTCGACGGTCAGTGGCGAGCGATGGACGGTTGGCGGCGGACATCTGGTGGTTGGTGGTGAGCCTCCGGCATCCAACGATTGGCGATGAGCGGCCAATGACCCATGGGCATCCAACATCTGATGACTAGCAATTGGTGACGGGCGGCCGGAGTTCAGTGGCCGGTGGTTGGCGGTTGGTGGTTAGCACTGGTGACTGGCAATTAGTAGCTGGTGGTCGAGGCCAGTGGCTGACGGTGGGCGTCCGGCATCCTATGAGCTGCAAGTGGGCAATGAGTGGTGACGAGAGTGAATGATGAGAAAAATTTTGACTTCTCATTTCTGTTCCAGAAATAGAAAAACTAAAAAATTTAACTTATGATTTTTGCTCCAAATTTATTTCTAGAATAGAAATCTGTTCCAAAAATAGAAAAATGAAATTGCATTACCAAACAGATTTATGTTCCAAACTTATTCCGGGAATAGAAAAATAAAGAAATAAAGAAACAGAAATATTGTCATGCGCACCCTAAGTGCTTGTCATCTGTATAAATGTTTTTCATAAAATTGATTTTTCAACAAAGATAATATTTTTCGGTGTTCAATTGAAATTTAAAAAAAGAATCCAAAGATATTTTTGTCTTTTTTTTTTGCAAAGAAATCAGTTACTACATTCATATACGTTATTCGAGTACTAATAACTTATATATGGGCGGCCAGGAAACCAGATATGGGCAGTAAAATCCTAGGCAGCTTCGATGGACCTTGACTTGGGCAAGGTTGCTTAGGTTGAGAGCAAGAGCATGACCACCAACGCCATGTCCATAGAAGTTGAAATTGATAACCTAATGCTTGTGCATGACTTCTTAGTGTTTTGGGCCTCAGCCTTGATGGTCTCGGGCACTAGCAATGGAGCCTCGATCCTCAACCTTGATGGACTTGGGCTTAGGTGAGTGGAATATGAGCACATGCATAGGGATCTTGGCTAAGACTGACCCCTTTGAACCTAGGCCCGGGCATCGAGGATCTAGCTACGAGCATCAAATTCTCAAGCTTGGTCTTTGATGGACTCAAGTCCGTGTGAAGGGGATTTGGACCTGTGGGTGGGGACTCAAGCATGTACACTAGGTCGTAGGTCTAGCCTTAATGGACTCAGGCTCGAGTGTCAAGGACCCGGTTGTGGATGTTGAGACTCTAAGAATGATACTAGGGTTCTTATGTCCCAAACATAGAGTTTTGGATCCAAACGTCGAATCTACTTATATTTTGGTTTTGGATAATGGTTTCCCATTTTCTAAAGAGGAAATCATTTTCCTGAATTTAAGTATAAGTTTTTCGTTAATTTTTTTCCCTAAATGATCTAAACGTCTGGAGATAAGGAAAATGTTTTCTCAAAAAATATTTTTCACGAAAAAAACGGAGTCCAAAACAATCTAATTTTTGAAAAACATTGAGTATACATGACATGAAAGTAGTCAGACCGTTGAACCTTTAGTGAGTTTCCAAGCTTATATTTAGGCTAGTTAATTCGCCGATGATTTGCACCGGTTTAGTCAAAAGCTTAATTCATTATAATTTTTCGGGTCATATTGTGTGGTTATATTGACATGGAACATTCTTATACTTATAAAAGATTCACCATACCAACGTTATGTTATTTCAATGCATTGATTATGTGTCAATGGATATATATATATATAAATGTTTTTTGTGGCAAGTGGATCCTTATAAATCTAGGAATAAAGCACCGGAAATTGTAGATGTTATAAATGGAAATGAAAGTCACATTACTAGCTGGTTGAATGTTATTTGTGACTAGGGGTGATCAAGTTTCAGGATGGGTCCCTATAACTCCCCATTGGTTCTAGCCTAGTTCCCGGTTCTACTTGAGAATTAATCCAATTTTTGTTTTGTTTGAACAAATCAAATTTCCTCAATGAGATAGAAGCACTGCACTATTTCTCTATAAAAATAAACGTTGGTCAAGTGGTTATATCGTTGTTTCTTCAAGTTGAAGATCATGATTTGATTACTTATGTAACAGCTTGGTCGTGTGAGGGAGGGGAATGCCACTTCGCCTTGAGGATAGTGAAGGGTGTAGCAATGAATCAAATCCCACATTAACTAAAGACAATGAAGTAATGTCATATATAAGGAGTAGCATTAGTCTTAATTACCAACAAGCCCTTTTCTAGGTGAAGCCTAGAAAAACAAAAACCGTGAGGGCATAGGATAGTTGACTCTTGCAGCCCAAAGCGAATAATAGAGTTAGCAAGTGAGGTTAGAGGTCGGCCCTCACAACTGATGTGTGCAAAGGTGTTTTTCATAAAAACCGTTCCAAATTGGTTTAATTCCGGAATTGATAGGTTTAGTCCTAGGTTTTTGGATTGAACTGGACCCGATGCTCACCCTTGTGACTAGACTTGTCAAAATTGTTTGATTATATTATTATCTTTGATTCAATCCTTCCATTTAATTTATAAGTGATAACTTATCATATTTTGTCGCGACCTAAATTTTTCGGGTGCACCATTTAAAACTAGGTTAATGGACTGCTAAGTTTTTACACTTAACTCGGGCTCTCCCAAGCCCATACCAATTCGCGACTTAAGGTTTAAGTTTTTTAACATGCAAAAGATTATTAACTAGGAGTCGCCACTAATCAGTTCACGGTAGGTCGATTAGACACCTAAGTAAAATAAAGGGAGATTTATTTTACTCATACGAACCAGAGACTATGGGTACGGGGACTTGGTTACATTAGACTTCTCTAATGCCCTTTCGGTACCATTTCTTCTTAATTTTTCAAAATTGTTTTTGCAAGCAGCTGATTTATTTTAACCTAAATTACTATCATGCAAATGCGGTGACCACACGGGTACTCATCCATTATTTAAAACATTCAAATAAATAAATTGCATCACACAAAAGCAAGCAATCATTTTTTTTGGATTTTCTTAAAAATTGGAGTTCTTTTATAAAAATGCATTTCTAAACTAAATGACTTAATCCTATTAATATGCAAATTCTAATTAAATGGGTCTATTATGCAAATTAATTAACATGCACCTCATGACCTAATTTTACTAATGAACAAATTCTGATTAAATGCCTCTATTATGCGAACTAGTTAACATGCACCTAGTATTTTTGGATTTTTTATATTGAAATTCAGAATTTATAAAGGTCCTAATTAATCTATCTAAAAAGGATGATTTTCTAATTTATCCTAGGGATTAATTTGACTTAAACCCTATCCTATCTTAGAAAACTATTTTTTTTAAAAATGAGATTTGAGATGTGCGAACATTATCTAAAACCTTATTTTGTAAAAAATGTTATTTAGGTTCACCCCTAACTTATTTTTACCAATGCAATCCTAAAAAAGTAATCCTAAGGAAATTCTAATTTATTAAACCTACATGTCTGATTTACTAAACCTATATGCTCATGCAGAATTTTTGATTTTTGATTTTTTTGATTTTTTTTAGCTTTTTATAAAAGATAATTAATTATTAAATAAACTATCAACAAAATAAAGGATTAGAATAATCGAAAAAATAACCTATTGTCTCACATGTCAAATTAACGATTATCCTAACCCTAATTATCACGACAAAGAGATCAAAATAATTAAAAATCTAACCCGAAGTCTTACGGATCAAATTAATAATTATGATGATTTAACAATTAAAATTCTACCAAAACACCCAAAAATTAATATAATTAAAAAATAATCCGATGTCTCTCGGATTAAATTAATAATTACAATAATTCCGGACGAAATCCCTATGGATGATGTCTAAACAATACAAATAATTAACATTAATATAGCATGTTCTAACTTAAATAATAATAACAAAACTTAAAATATAAACAAATAAATAAAAAAAATAAACCACCTAAGGCTCAAGAGAGGACAGTGGGGGAAAACGGATCGCAAGCGGAGGCGGTGCGGTGGCGCGGAGCTGGCGGGCTTCGGAGTTCCGGCGAGGGCTAGGCAGCAACAAGTCGCGGCGGCGTCGGGTTTGGGTGCTCGCAGCGTCGGTGTTGCTGGGTGGAGGTGTAGGCGCGCGACTGACGGGCGGTGCAGAGATGGTGGCGCGGCGAGGTGAGGAGCAGCGGGCTTTGGAGCTCCGGCGTCGCGCTGGGCAGCAGCAGGTCGCGATGACCGGCGCGAGTTCTCGGGCTGCTGCAGCGTCGCAGGGGGTCGTTGGGTGGTGTGCGCGAGTTGATGCGGGTCGCAAGTTGCTGCGCGGCGAGGCTTGCGGGTGCTGGTGCGCGGTGGAGGCGGATCGTGGGCGAGCAGTGGAGGCGAGTTGCAGGTCGCTCAGGCTCGGGAGCAACGCGGTGGTGAACGGTGAGAGCTCGGCAGCCGCGGAGCTGCGGTGGAGCGGAGCAGGCCTCGGGCTTCGGAGGCGCGGCGTCGGGTGCGCAGGCACGGCGTCCGGTGAGCGGAGACAGGCGGCGAAGGCACCGGGTGCTGGGCTGAGGCGAGCAGCGCGGTGGTGCAGCGAGGTCAGGAGCGGCAGGCTTCGGAGCTCCGGCGTCGGACTGGGCAGCAACAGGTCGCGGGTGTAGAGGCGCGGCAGTGGGCGTCGATCCGGGTAGCAGGGATCAGCAAAGCAGCAAAAAGAACCCCTGGAGAAGATGAACAGTAGGGGTCTTGTCACTTGTTTTTTTTTTCTCTTTTTCCCTCTTCACTCTCACGTCCCCTCACGTCCACTCCTTGTAGCACTCTTTTGACTTTTTCTTTCACAGACAAACGAATTCTTTCTTTTCCTCTTGAATTTTCAACTCCAATCAATCGAAGGAGCAAGCCCCAAAAATTCCACGCATACTTTGCTCTCCAAAATTTCGAATTCCCCCAATTTTTCGCACACCCCGTTACGAAAAATGAAGCTCTCTTTTATACTAATTCCGAACGGCTGCTTTGTATGGCATTTTTCGAGTTTCCATCTTCCGTCGCATTAAATCAAGGCTGCAAATCAAAGCGAGATTTCGCAATCAACTCAATTTTGCTCCGATTTATTCCGTTTTATAAAAATTCTTGCCATTTGTTCACCTGATTTTTAATTGTTTCTGCATTTATCGAAATCTGAATGCTCATCAGAATTTCAAATTTCCTTGCATACTTCAATCAAATCAATTTCCTCCAATTTCATTTTTTTCTTTTTATTTGTCTAAAAATGCAATTTTTATTTTCCTTATTTTCCTAGATTTGCTAAAAATAGGTGTCAACATATTTCTTTATTTATTTTTTCCTTTAACAAAAAAAAAAAAAAGGCAAACCTTACACATTTTCACTTGTTGAAAAGAAAATCTCGTCTTCCCGTGAATATAGTACCTATTTCTAAGGGAACATACATATTTCATTCTAGATTCATGTCCTGACTTGGAGGAAAATGATTAGTTCTCTAACAAAAGTACCTTTGTGGGAAGTCTAAAAGCTTACCGATCAATCTCAAGATATATATATATATATAATCAAGTTAATCTAGATTTACTACATTAGGTCATTCATTTTACAAACACCACCATAGTATTTTAAAACAACAAAAGTCCTAATCTATATAACGTATAACAGGTTATTTTATCTAAAAATAAATGAAAATTTACTAATTAGACACGAGGACTGGCTAAAACTCACTTATACTTGTCTACAATGTTTATGTCGTGCGTGCGTGTAAGATCGGATTGTAGATTTAAGCTTTAGTTGGGTACATTAGTCTAAATATTTTGGTTGGATTTTGTAAGAGTGTTAATAGTTCGGTTCGGTTGCATGCAAAAAAACTCATGTTTAGGGTGGGTCACAGTGTGCCCCTTGCTCGTCATTATTAGAAGCGTTGGGGCTAACAACACAACTTAAAATGGATCGAAAAAGTTGTATGATGATAGTGAAAATTTTTCAAGGAATAACAACAATTGACAATGCAAATTGTGAAAGATATGAACTAGGGTGTGTGAAGATAGTGCACCAAGGATGTAGATAATAAACACTGAAGATAAAATTGCTTAGCGTGTTCATAGTGGTGTCTTTATATCTAAACCTAGGTCCAAACTCTAGCTAACAGTCCAATGAGCAATTGAATTCAGCAATGTAAGTTGCAAGTGGCAAATGTCGTTACTTTCATAAGATAGATCATATTATCAAGACATAATCAATGCCCTTACACTAGTACACTTGATTATTTGCTACCATAAAACCTACCGTTCACAGAGAGACCGATAGAGATTATTTCTAGTGTGAAGCACAACTACAACAAGTTCTCTATCCAACCTCTTATAAGTTGCGCTGATCCATTTTTATAGAAGTCTTCCATTTAATCGCTGAAGACCTTCAAGGATACCCAGCTAGCTATTTGAGAGTTATTGGAGACCTATGCTAGAATTAGGATTGCTTGTACGGTCGCTTCTCTTGATTTTTGCAAGTTTCCTAAAATGGACTTTGCTGAACATATCCTATCGCTTGAGAGTAAAAACCTACAAGCTTTTAAGATATCTTTCCCAGTTTTTCAGTTTTAGAATTCAATGCTTGTAATGGCTATTTTTTGCACCATCAATGATCATCTTCAAACGTGTATCTCACCATCATCAGTGTTAACTCCTCAACAATACATTTGAAGCTCATCATTGGTAGGTACAGATCGTGAGGAAATTGATTGACATTCTTGAGTGACGATACCAATAAAATGATGCATGATGACATGATCAATGATCTTTCCACTTTCATAAGTAATCAAAAACCTCCAAAAACCCTACCTTGACATAGGTACCTTCAAGTCACCGTGAGATCCCACTTATGTTGGTGCTTGTTCACCTTAGTTATCATAGCCTAGTTTCTTGTCTTTGCTAATACAAATGGTTCATTGACATCTACAAAGCTATGGCAAAATGGGTCAATGACTCATATTTTTTTTTTTTTTGGTAATCCAGGGAACCTCCGCACGCCGCTTCGCGGTGGAGAGTAAACCCTGGAGGGCTGCTAGCTGGAGGACCCACCACCCCGGCAACCCACTTAAGACGCGGCTTGCACTTAAGACTCGACGACGCCGTGGATCGAACTCGGGTCTTTTTGCGAGAAGTCCCTTGCTCAACCACCTACGCCACCCCCGCCGGTGGTTCAATGACTCATATTTTAAATCACATTTAATGGACTAAATAGAAAATGGGTTAGTTGAAGCTCTAAGATGGGGTTAAAATGGGTTTATTACAACAGAGCCCAATTGGAAAATGGGATATAAATGGGTTTGGCCTATTAATAACTCAATTTAGACCCATAAGCTTACATAATGTTAAAAAAAGAAAAAAAAGAAAAAAAAAGAAAGAGAGAGAGATTTCTACTTTCCTAAACACTGTAGCTACAAATTTCCATCACTACTACTTTGTCTCTCGGTCGATGATATTGCCTCTAGTCTCCTAGTCTCCTCTTGCCTGGCTGTGGCTCGTCTCGCCATTGTTGAGCTTGAGCTTAGTTGATCAAGCTTGAGAGCCCTAAATCCGTCATCCGTAACACGAAATCATAACAATCCTCATCATCATCATCATCATCTTGTGTCTCGTGAAGCAATAGGGACTCCTCGTAGATGGAAAGAGTTTTATGGAAGGGAAAGAGAGAGCCTATCTATAGTGTTCTTGCCTTTTTTTTTTTTTATTTCCCACATTTCTTTGCTTCTTGGCACAAGATCCAATCTCTCTCTCTCGTCATTGGCTATTTCGCAACCTCTCACATTGCTCGAAAGCATCACCAGGCAATAGGATCTATTGATAGCAAAGCAAAGCGACTTGCGTTTCTTCGAGCTCAAGGTTGCGTCGACAATTTCGAGTGTTGGTATGGTGGCAGGGGAACAGACCGGCATTGATGCGTTTGTGATGCCTTTCGCAGACTCAATGAGTTGTGAGATGAGCAAGCCTGATTATAATGAGCTCGATGTTGGCTCGCCTGACTATAGAATTAGTGAAAGGAAGATAAATCAGAAAATATAAATTAAATAAATCATAAGAATTATATTATATGAAAGTGGGTTAATGTGGGTTAAATGGATCAAAATAGGTTGGATTGTTGATTTGATCCACCTATTTGATGGCTAGTGCCATAGACAATCTTGAAATCATCAAAATTTCATAGTAACATTTTTCGAAAAGCAAGCATCTGTCGATAGGGTTATCAAGGGTTCTAAGAGGGTGACAAGACTTCAGTGTGATGGAATGACCCATCATGCGACAAATAATCGGAGGAGATGGGGTGGGAAGTAAATGGCGTTCTAGCTGACAGGTATATGACGTATCGAAGCCAGTTGGAAATCAATGGGGTCCCATCAAATCATGGCAACACAATGGACCACATCTTTCATCATTTTGGAGTTATGGATAAAATAGTTAATTTGTGGAAAGCGGGCCCCTATGCCGCAAATATCTCTCCCCTTAAGAATTCCGTAAGTGAACACACCACCTTCCAAGTTGCAGACCCTTATCTTAAGCATCATCAAATGCTAGATGTATCTTAAGCATCATCAAATGCTAGATGTATTAAGAAGTCCTACCAAAACTCAGTACATGATGTGACATGTTTCAATTGTGCATCAAAATAAGTGGGACCATGAGCTGAATCAAAGAAAAAAAGTGGCGTACTTCTGATAATTGTTGACACCCTAATTTACTTCTTTTATTTTTCATCTCAAATACTTGAAACATCCACGGTATAGAAAACTAATTACATATTCTTTCATAATTTTGAAATTAGATAATATTCTAATTTTTGGCTGATAAAAAATTCTATATATTGGTCACTGCTGCAATGTTTGTTTGTATTCAAACAAAAGCGAAAATATCCTGCCAAATTTTATTTAAGATTTCAGAAAATTATGGTATGTTGTATGTCAATTTCGAATTTTAGAAAAAGCCAAAGCACGCGAGCTGCAGTATCTAGATTTAGTGAAAAATAAAAGGAATAAATCAATCTAAACCGGTGGAAAAAATACGTTATGTTTCTTGTTAGATACTAGAAATACAAAAATTCTCAGGCATTGATGATAAGATTTTAGCAATCACCGAAATAGATTTTATTTAGGGAGAAAGCTGAGCTATTACTGGGATGCTTTGAGGCACTTCATACATCGGAAGCATGTACGCTATTCATCGAGAGCTTGTTTCTCCCGACAATAAACATGCTCTGTTGTGTCGGTTCGGATAGCTGATCCTAAAAGTATAGCCATCAAAACTACCATGAAAATCAGTGATATGCTACGTCCATGGCCACTCGAAGATAAGTGATTATATATCCTATTGTGAAAATCCCAAATTTGTGCTTGTGTGACATATATACCATTCATCAAGATTTCATCAATGAACACCATTAAAAATCTACATACATCAAAGCCATAAAGCATATGATATGTTTAAGTGAAATGAAAACGACAATATTTTAGCTAAAAAATCAGCTTATAAAATATTGATGAAGGGTAAATGTGTCACATAAGTATAAATTTGGGGTTTTTTATTGCACAAAAAAGTTTAGATTAAATGTGTAAGAGTTGACATATTATGAGCTTTTTGATGTCGCAAAAAAAGTTTAGGATAAGTATGTTACAATGAGTCTAATTTGAGGTTTTTAGTGACTTTTTCTCTTTCAGAATTGACATAGACAATTCTAATGGGATTGTAACAATAACAATAGTAAGTTGTATTAGGTTTTCAGTAAAAATTATAAAACATAAACATGTACAAGAAAAAAATAGTTAATACCACGAAAAATCTTAAATCTATATATCTATGACAAATTTATTATAAACTAACTTTTTTACTATCAATAACCTTAAACTGGTACATCCATAACAAATTTATTTCAAGTTAATTTTTTTTACCACTAAAAACTTTAAATTGGTATATTTATGGCAAAATTACTATCTTTTAATTTTCGTTAAATTTGATTGATACGACGAAAAACTACAAATTGAGGATAAAATCTTAAATTGATACACTCGTCAATTATCACGTGTTATCTAATCTAGTAATTTAACAATAAAATCTAACGAAAATTAATGAACAATAATTTATCATAAATATATTAGTGTCGAATTTTTCATAATATTAACCAAAGAAAACATAAATTTATATGAGAAACGAAAAATACATACCCATCGGGCGATTGGCTCGGCCCGCCCCCACCTAACCAAACCAAAACCCCATCTCCTTTCCCGTCCTTTGCCCCATTTTCGGCTCTCTTTCAAGGAAAATTTCTCCCGTTTGCCCGTCATTATCAGTAAGCATATGTCAATACGGCTATTGAGAGTACCGAGAGAGCGAGAAAAGATTTCATTGGGATGGAATCCGAGGGGGATAGCTTGGGGAGTACATGACATAATTGAAATGGGTTGGAAGTCAATGGGGTCCCATCAGATCGTATGACAACAGACACATCTTTCATCATTTTGATGTTACGGATGGAATGGTTCCTTTGCAGAAAATATGCCCACAACCTTGTATTAAGCATCGCCAGATGCTAGATGGGTAACCAAATCCTACCGAAACTCAATAGTAAATCAGGTGATAAGTTCCAATCGTGCATCAAAATAAGTGGGACCGAAAAACTGAATCAAAGAATTAAACAAGTTAAGTATTGACGGCTACTGTTGTCTATTGAGGCCTTAACTTACTTCTTCTTTTCTCATCTTAAATACTTGAAACTTTATACGTAGATCCACACATGATTGTTTCATAATTTTGAAATTAGACAATATTCTAATTTTTGGAGGGAAAGATTATTTTTCTTCATGGTCATTGCTATGATGTTTGTTTGTATTCAAACAAAAGCAAAAATGTCCAGCCAAAAATTTTAAATACTATCTAAGATTTCTGAAAATTACGGGATATTGTATGCGACTCCAATGTCAACACTCGAGTGCCGTGAAAGTTTGACGAATTTCGGAGCCGAAGTGTGCGAGCCGCAATGATTAGATTAAGTGAAAAATGAAAGGGAAAAGCCAATCTAGGCTGGCAAAAAAAAAATGTTATGTTTCTTGTTAAATACTAAAAGTACTAAAACTTGCGGACGACAAGGTTTTAGTAATCATGGAAAAGAGCTTTTATTTAGGCAGAAAGCTGGGGTAATCCTAGGATTGGACCGTTGCAGTTAGCCCAGATCAATGACGTATGCTGTTCATCGAGGCACTTGATACATCTAAAGCACGAATGCTGTTCATCAAATGCCTATTTCTACTGAAAATAAGAACGCTCCGTCGCGTCGATTTGGATAGCTGATCTAGAAAGCATAGCCGCCGAAACGATCGTGAAAATCAGAGATATGCTATGTACATAAATGGCCACCCGAAGATATGCAATTATAGGTCCTCCATGTTAGCGACGGCTCTTTTCGGCCGTAAAAAATCGCGCAGAGCGGGAAGGTTGATTCCCCTCAGAACAAGGTAAATTATGAACGAAACGTATGCGACCGCAAGAGCACACACCACGGTGCCAAGGATGGCACCTAGTTGGGCGTCGCTGGAGAAGAAGTCCACCATAAGATAGCCGTTGATCACCATCACCAGTGCAGCCACCAGCCAAGAAATCACCTAGCAGCAGGATGCAATTTGCTTATGAGGGGCGATGTGAAATCCGTAAAGTGAAGCTATTGGGTTCATCTGGGTCCGAACTAAAACGTCGGAGATTCAAAGCGAAATCTCGGCGAATATACCTGGAGGACAGGGCCGATCCGGAAACTCCCCATCAGCTCTTCCTTGGAGACAAGGCAGAGAAGCGGAATGAGAGCGAAGGGGATCTGCACGGACTGAAGCACGTTCAGCCACTCGTTCATAACATCCAAGCTGTCCTCCGAAGTGTCGAACGCAAGGGCGACGACCATCGCCGGCACGATCGCGCAGCTGCGCGTGATCAGCGCCCTCACCCATTTCCTCAGCCTTATATTGAGAAATCCCCCCATTATGAACTGCCCTGCATAAGTCCCGGTTATGGTGCTGCTCTGCCCTGCAGCTAATAGGCCAATCCCCCATATGTACATGATCGGAATGACGCCCCCGCCAAACTTCTCCTGGAGGTACTTCCCGGCGTTAATGAGGCCGATGCTGTCAGCGACAGCGGTCCCGTAGAAACCCTCTGCGAACACGGCCGTGACGAAGAGATTGATGATGAAGGAGACAGCGAGGCAGGCAGAGGACTCTATGTTGTTGTAGTTGAGGGCTTCTTGGACCAGGCCTTTCTTGGTGCGGTCGAAGTCGCGCGACTGCACGAGGGCCGAGTGCAGGAACACGTTGTGGGGCATTATGATGCCGCCCAGAACTGCCACCGCTTGCGTGATCGTCTTGGAGCTGAGTTTCGGAATCAAAACGCCTGCGAAGAAGAGAGAGCAATTGATCATGTCCTAAACTGGCGCAGAACTCGGGGAAACTCTGCTGATGAAGCATTTGATTGCTACCGTTTGTCGGTAAAATATTTTACCGAGAAGTAGCTCGACAGCGCTCGGCTTTGCTTCGCCAAACATCCATGCGAACGAGAGCGCCATCAACGCTATGAGAAAAGCGAAGACCGCTTCCAGTTTCCTTACGCCGTAGTTTTCGAGGAACAGAAAGATAAAGCTATACAGCAAGAGAATGAAGGAAACTTCAGTTAGAAGGCTGGATCTACCAATAAATGAAACAACAATGAACAACAATTACAGCTGACAGCAGGATCAATTGGATTATTTTCCTTACAGACAGTTCATATTCAATGAGAAAAACCTTCATTACTCACCAATTCCATATATCTGCAGGCAAAATGCAACAGTGCTAAGACATGTTTTTTGCCGTGAAACAACGTAATCAGGATAGGAATTAGCAAGATTTATCCCCATTCATGTGTTTTTCTGGACCAACCAAACGAAAGTAAGATTATGAACTTTCATAAGGCAACTATGTAGCTCCAGAATTCTGGCAAAAAAAAAAATGTAGCTCCAGAGTGGCCAATCCACTAAATTCCTCAAACTTCCTCTCCTAATATTTAAATACTTAAAGTCAACTTTGCCCTGGATTAAAAATAAGTTCATAATATTCTTTAAACTTTCTGAGAATTCCCATGCTCATCCGATCCAGTTCCAAGATAACTGGGTCCAGATGTAACAGCATGTCAAGAGCAAGCGAAAATACGATGTGAATGGATGAAGAAGAATAGATTGCTCAAGAAAGTGAAAGCAAGAGAAGGCACAAATCTGGAGAAAAGTTCCAGAAATTACCAGTCAGCAGCAGTGATGATGACGCCAGACCAGAGCGGCAAGACCCCATTGCTCAGAATGTTGATGGCGATGGCGCTCCCGATGACCTCCTGTATGTCGGCCCCGACCAGCGCCACCTCGGCCATGAACCACAGCGCCAGCCGCGCCCAGGCGGGGTACTCCTCCCGGCACAGCTCCGCCAGGTGCTTCCCCGTGGCCACGCCCAGCCGCGCCGCCAGCAGCTGCACCAGCAGCCCCATCGCCGTGGCCCACAGCAGCAGCCACAGCAGCGAGTACCCGGCCACCGCCCCGGCCTGGAGGTCCCCCTCCAGGTTCCCCGGGTCGAGGAACGCGATGCTCATCAGGAGCCCCGGGCCGGAGAAGAGCCACAGCTTCCTCCACGAGAAGGGCGGCGTGGTGCCGGGGTCGGCCCCGCCGGCCTCATCACCAATGCCGACAACATGGATCTTCTGGGCAGGGTCGTACGCCGCCGCCTCGTCGTCCGCATCGGTGGAGCCAGGGAGGAGCGGCTGCTGCTCGTCGGGTTGCTTAGGTGGCATTGCAGGGAGAGATATAGAGAAAGAGGTTTTGCTTTTGGCAATGGAGATCAGGCCGTGAAGTTGACCTTATATCTCTTCCTCAGATTTTAGTTGTGGCGGTTCGTGATTGATCTTGACGATTTTTCTTCGCTTTTTCCTGTCGTTTTGCTCCCGGCCGAAGTTTGATTTTCTTGAGGAGTTGCTTCTTGTATCTTCCGTCTTCTCCAACTACCAAGCGCCGGTCGAAAGAGAGAGTCAGTGCATGGTTTGGCTATGGACGGAGGGATGGAGTGCAGGGACTCCTTTGCGCGCATTTGAGCCGTTAGATCAGGTGGATCCGTCGGCGTGGATGGATTTTTAGAGAATAAATCAACCGATTCATGCATTTGAGCTTGGTAGATAGGGCGGGGGGCTTGCAACTACCGTTCTCCTGGCTCATAATGATTGGTGGTTTTCCTGTCTTTTGCTTTGGCCATCCATTCATGATAATTTGTGTAGCTTGGCCCCTCTTTTCCTTTGTTTCTATTATGCATTCATTCATTTTTTTAAGCTACTGGGGATTCCAGCACCATAAATTGTATAATGGGAAAATTAAAATCAATTACATAATGCAGTATTAAATCGTGAATTTTATTGAAAAGTAGTTCATTTCGATCGGTCTACTGGCGTCGGCCGTTAATTCCGTTAGCTTTTTTTTTGATAGAAAAAAAGAAAAAAGAAAAAGATCTGATCATTACGGGTCATTTACCAAGTTTGATTACAATACTGGTTATCATCCATCATAATGGTTAACCAAACAATTATTATATTTCGATAGGAAAATTATTCACTTGGTTCGAAAATCTATTAATGGATACTAATCTAGTCATGAAATCTTTTCAATTTTGTCAATTTGATCTTAAATATTTGCTCAAAATTCTAGTGTAATCCTTTTTGACCCATTCTTTCTTGAAATAGCTTTGTGTCATGTAGGATGACCGACAACAATTGGACCGCAACATTAATGATTTTCAATGAAAATTGATTGGAAAGAATATATTAGAATTTCGTGCAAAGGATTATAGCTAATTTGACAGAATTAAAATGTTAAGAATTGAATTGGCATTCGTAAAATAAGTTTTGAATTGATTGGATAATTATTCTATATTTCATTTGACAGATATATGGGTGGCACTTAATTTGCGTGAAGTTGTATGCATTATCAAGTTTGCGTTTCTTATTACTAAAAAAAAATGTTCTGATCTAGCGTTGACATAAGTAAGGTCCATGAATTTTGTAGTGTGATTGCAGAACAGACTAAAAAAATAGGAACATCACCATCATAATGATTTAATTGATGCATTGCGAATGAGAAAAGCACAACAAGGAAGGAGGCATGAAATGAAATAGGAAAATTATCCAAAAGATCCTAAACTTATTATAGTTTTACTAATTCAATCCTAAACATTTCCATTTTTACCAATTGAGTTTTAAACTTTTATATGTTTTGCCAATTGAATTCATCTGATTAATTTTGATTGTAAATTACTGAAGTGGATGCCAATCGTCTTATATGGCACGGTCAGCGATGGCTTTGATAATTTTTAATAATATTTAATTTTTTTTTGAAACAAATGGGGAAATACCAGATATTTTATGAAAGAGGCATGAAGCAAGCAACGCATGCGATCTCGTCACTGCCCACTTGCTCCAAATAACAAAATAAAAAGACAAAAGGCACTCGCGCATCTTGTACAATTTTGTGTTTACATAGGAGAAGAATCCTTGGCCGATTGGCGAACTTTAAGGTCATCCCTTTTGGATGATTGATGTCGTCCTGATCTATTCCCTTAACCTTTTGTGATTCCCAATCCCGTCCCAAATACATCATGTGTTTGGCATAAACTTCCAAACTCATCTCACTAAAATTATCACTTACTCGTGACCTGCCATAGTGCCTTTTTAGCACACAAGCTCCTCATGGTAGACCAAGGAATAAATCATTTCAAATTACAAACATAACACTTTATGGGAAATTCACGTATTAGAACTCCAAAAGCTTAACTGTTATAGAATTCTAAAATTAATAATAAGAGAGTCAAGCGAGAAAAGGTGGCCGTTATTAGTAAATTATCATGACTTTTGTTTTGATCTTACGATAAATGTTTATATTTCCTTAATAACATAAGGATCGTAAATGAAATAAGGAATTATAGCGATTTACACATATAGAGTTCAGATATCGGTTTCCTAGTTATAAAATACCAAACTCATTTCAAGTTTTATAAGGTGTCGAGCAATTATTGATCCTAGACCGTTGTTGTTAGCTGACATTCGAAATCCATTTACGTCTCATCAGGATTTAGATGGGCGGGGAATTCGACTGTATCTTTGCCACCTCCGTTTCCAGTCAGTGGGAGATGTCGGATCGGTCTCCCATCAAATCCATTTCGTTAGATGACAGGCCCCTGAGGTGGCGTCCCGGACTTGCATTCCTTCCCACAAATCTGTCAAAATCGATCGCCAATAATTGCACCAGTCACAGATAAGCACGGGACAGAGGAGGGTGCTGTTCCTTTGCCGGCCAGGGGACTAGTCACGGGACACTCTTCATCTTGTCTGCAAGATTTCGCTTTTCTTTGAGCTGAAGTTTAAGAGACGAGGTAGTTTTTGAATCACATAAGTGAAGTTTGAATATCTTGCATGTAAAAAGATATGTGATTAGATTTGTTGAATCGCTCGAGAATCGAATTGGATTAATTTGGCCAATCGGGATTCAAAGCGCGGTCACACTTTTTAGTGTAAAAAAGTAGAGCTGATTTTGTTGGATCAGACTGGACCAGATTGGAATCGATGGTCCAGTCCAATTCTCAGTCCTAAGACCAAATGGTCCGGTCCACGGTTTCCAATTTTGGGAACCGGTGGTTTCGGTCCGGTTCCCGGTTCAAAGGTGGAACCGGATCAAATCGAGAACCAATCACCCCTATTCGAGATCATCCGTCAAAATCGCCAAACATGAAGGTCAGGTGGAGGCGAGCGAAGAAAATCGACAAATCAAAGTCGAAAGACTATGCTATGGAAACCATCCTGGAGAAGCTATAGAGGAGCTGATGCGAGGGAGTTCAGGTCAGTGGACCTATTGGAGAAGGCGGGGGCGATGGTGGTGGAGTTGCTAAGGGAAGGAGGGGAATTGCTTAGTGTTTAGGTTTCCTTTCCTATTGTGTTTCATGTCTGTTCAGGTCTGCAAGAATTCCTTTCTTTTAGCCTATTATTTGAATTGTGTTTGGGTTGGGTCAAGTCTTTTAAACACCTCTAGTTTTATAAAAATCGTTAAATAATAATTTATTTTTTATTGTGTGCTCATAATTTTGTATACTCGAAAATTACAAAAGGATTGGAAATGAAGTAAGAAATCTTAGTAATCAATTTGTGTCGGGCTCTTATACCGTTTCAAAAACTACAAACTCCTAACTTCATTTTGAATACCATAAAGTTTTGAGCAACTAATTTTAAACCTGTATTGTTAGCCAAAATTCAAAATCTGTTTACATTTTATGAGAGTTTGGGTAGGTAGATACCTGATTATGCATATCATGTTCTCATCTTTATTCATAGGGTATCTTATGTTTTTTTGCACCAAATCTCTTTCTTTATGAAAGGTCGGTTGATGACATGCCTGATCGGAGACAAAGATTGAGTGAAGGAGTATAACTCAAATTTGAGTATAAAAAGGAGACTTTCCTAGTTCAAGTATGTTTCCTATTTTAATGGTTTCTTAGTTACAATAGGTTTCCTATTTTGGATCCCGCTCTCATCTATATAAATAAGAAGTGTCTTTGTTGTAAAGAGTATTTGAGAGGCAACTTCTTTGTTAATTAGAGCTTTTAGTGTTGAAGTCAATTAAATTTTGTGAGTAAGATTAATAAATTCTTTTGAGATATTGAGAGATTATTTCATGAGAAATTATAATGCTAAACACTATATAAGTTAGCAAGTGTAATTGGAGTCTTAAATATATAGAGTGTTTCAATGACTCAAGTGTGGTTGTAATTTTTATTGTATTGTTTGATCTATAGTGTAATTTTTTATTGCTTTTCTCATAGACATAAGTCATCTCGACTAAACAATGTAAATCTGGTGTTCGATTTATTTTTTTGTTATGTATAATTTCTTATTTGATCTATTGCTTCTGCAATGGATAAAGATTAATAATTGCATAGATGCACACATGGGATAGAGGAGGATGCTATTGTTAGTGTCAGCCAAGGGACTCTTCTTATTTGTCTCCTCCTCTAGGGTTTGCCATTAAGAGTTTGTAAATACACTATGTAAATATTTCTCTACTTTAAGGACACTCCAATAGGACCAAAGATTTCTGTGACATTTCCATTTGATTGTCTTTGTATTCCTAATAAATCGTAAAATTGAAAAATGACACTTTGGGTTCAAACAATTATGCAGAAATGGATTATCAAATGCTAGTATTTGCATGTTTTGAATAGTCCTGTTTATGTTTCAAAGCGCCTACTGCCATTCGGTTCAAGTCCCCTCCATAGCTAGTATGGTGGAGGTGTTATTAAAGTCGGGTCGGGTTAGGGTTGAGGTCAGAAGTTTTTGTTGATTTGGTAGATAAAGAATTCCATTCAACTAAGTCAAGTTACATAAATATTGGATATAGTCTTTCCATTGGAATTTGATAGGATAATTTGAAGGTAAATTTTTTATTCAGGAAAGACAATTGTCAATCCAGAATTTATTATTTCACCTTACTCGAAATGATCATAAGACTTGCCTTTAAATAGATTTGTTACATGACTCTTACTCTTAATAACTTATAAATATATCTAGCATTCCAAAGAGATAGATTCCTAGGAATTTACAAAACATTAAACTGGATGTTGAGATACAAACAGATCCTCGAAAATGACACTACAATAAAGACACTTAAATTTGTGCACTAGTCTTGAGAGCTGAACTGGCATAGACATTAAATCAACAACCAATTAGTCTATCATTAAAATTATTAACTTGTCCATTACACTGATAACCTCTCCGCATCATCGGCCACGTCAACCTATTAAATTATAGCCCAAATTTGATTTATTTACTAATCGAGTCTCCATACATTATATATGCCTAATAAGATCTAGAGTGGAAGCACATGAAAAACCGTCGATCTCGCTCTATCCTGGTTTTTCCAACGCATCCGCACTCCCATTAGCTTCCTTGAGAATGTGCTCAATGCTACAATGCTGCAGCTCCATGAGCAATCTCCTGCATTCATGCGGCAAAGGTTAAAGTTGGTCACAGTAGCTCCCCCATCTGAGCACTTTTCTATTGCCACAGTCCGTGACTTAGGCAATTCGTTCAACTCCGAGCAACTATCCCTTTTATGGCCAACAATTCCATAGTGGAAGCTGTTGGGGGTATGGTTTATATTCCCAATCATCAAGAATGCACAGGTATTCCGCTCCCCAATGAGTGGGCAAGGGTTCGGGATTCCCCCGTTGGGATTGCGGGTAGCACCTTCGAGCAATCAGAGGGATTTTATAGTTTGAATTCATATTTTATCGATAATTTGAACTTGGGTCCATGAATAATTACTAAGTATATAGCTTTGTAACAGAGAGGTAGAAAATGTTAATTATAGTGGAATCATTTGTTGGATGTAACCATAATTGAAGGATGAACCAGGATAAACCTCGTTTCTTGATGTCTCTTTCTCGCCTTTGCTCTCTATTTCTTTAGGTTTGTGCGTTGAATTCCAAAAGAAGCAAAGAATCTCAAGACCTTCATGTAGGAGCTTGAGCCGTCTTCCATCTAATCAGCCATATTTTTTCGAAGCGGTCTAGCAATTGAAATAGGAAGGCGAAATCGAGCATCCACTACTCCCTCGCTGCCTGCTCTTTTTAGATCAAATCCTCGACGGTGCTCCCATAGGATTTGCCACGTTTCTCAAACGCTGAAGGAGTTGATGGCTGAAACTTGGGAACCCATTTTCAAATTGATAGAATTCTACCGTCCACAAACCAAGGTCCAATCTTAAGCATGTCATTCAATTTTCCTGATCCGCGAACAGGACATAGAAAAATCCTTCGCATAGATCTCTGCATTTCGCTTAGAAAGGCAGACAAAAAAGCTCCAGGAATCCGATGCAGCAGCTCATCCCCGTTGCGGCGTCTCAGACGATCTTCTTCCTCTTTAGAGGCGATCGGGTCCCTCTTGTGATCGCGAAGGGAGTTCTCCATAGAGAGCGTTTCCTTTCAGAAAGTTTGCCAAGGTCAGAAGACGTTCCATCTCCAGGGATCAAAATCAGGCGGAGCCTCTGTGCTTTTAGTGTCCATCCATCATCATCACGGCCCAATTAGAACAAAACCCAATCATGTTGAAGAGAGTTCCAGCAGAGGCAGATTGGGTTGTGGGCTTGGGTCTTATGGGTGTCTTGGCTAAAGAGTTGACCCGAGTTTTCATCCTAAATCATGAAAATAGCGCCCTTTCTCACTGATGATTAGGGGTGAGTCTCTACTCGTTGGAACAATTTGAAACCTACTCCTGCATACCTTTTACTATGGAACGCTACAGGAAAATGTGCTATGTAGTTGATAATCTATATTACCGAGATGAGAAATTAAGAAAGAATGACTTAAATTTACCGTTTCTTATACAATGTTCAATTAAAGCTTATATATGAAATAATATATATAAATTAATTTTCAAATTTGGTGTCCACTTTTTGTATAACAAAAACACCCATGTGTCATCACGTTATAGAAAAATGTACGGAGGACAATACATATCATGATTAATAAAAATTTGATATCTCCGAGCAATTATCTAACAATTCTCTGATTTGAATGAGCACAGATCCTCACTTTCGAAATTTATTCATATTCTTTGCTAAAAATCGTTCACTTTTATATTGAATCGGGAACTTTGACCAAAAAAAATAAAATGAATCGGGAACAGAAATTAGTTTTTAGTTAAGAAAACTCACGTTCGAATAGAGAATCCTCATATTACGCTTCAGCAAATTTGATTTTTAGACATTTTAAAGAAAATATATTGTCTCAGCACGTGCAATGCCCGTTACAATTTACCAGTCATTTATAAATGTAAGATTGCAAGTTTCATAATTTTGACATATCTAATGATAAAGTATCCCCCGTTTTTGGGTATAAAGAAAGTATCCTATTTAATTATTTGATACGCAACACGTCACCAATTAAAGTTCAATTTTCCGAAATTCAGAACTAGTGCGTGTTTGGTTCATGAGAATTCTCAAAATCCTTTATCTCATTTCAAATGAAAATGGGATGTGCAAATAGGAATTTACCTTTTTGTGTCTTGGAAACGTTTCCTGACGGAGACACGGGTTCCAATTTTCTCGAGCTTGGCCAAGAAATTGAAAACAACTTGAAACTATTCCCCGACATCCTCAATCGACCAATTTTTTTTTTTTTTATCAAGCCATTTAAATTTTTTTCATATAGCCTCCATTTGTTTCACGAAAATTGTGACATTACTACAAAATGTTTTCCTAGAAAGTTATTTTCTAGAAAAATGAATATTTTTCGGTATTTAGCTAAAACCTGAAAATGAACTGAAAAATATTTTACATTGTTTGGTAAGGAAAATATAATTTGATTTTCCTATGTAGACAAATATTATTTGGGCGCTAAGCAACCGGGGAACCAAATATAGGTACTAAGGTCTCAAGTCTGATGTTGATGGACCTCACCTAGGCCTATTGAGCACTGGGAATCGGCATATAGGTCCAAGGTTCGGGTCTCAGCCTCCATGGAGCTGAATGTAGGTGTCATAGAACTGGGCTTGGCACCAAGGTCTTTGGAACCTTGATGGACATGGGCCCAACCTCAATGAACCAAGGTGCAAGCGTAGGGTCTCAAGCTTAGCCTTGATTGACTCAGGTGGGTGCTAGCATCCTAGACTTGACCTTAATGGACTAAGGACTTAGGCCAAGGCGTTGAGGGCCTAGGCATGGGTGCCTGGGTCTCAAGCTCAGGCACTGAGGATAGGACTTGGGTCGGGAACGTTGTTCTAGCATTGGGTGCCGGGGGCATGGGCATTGAGGCCTCGAGCCTAGCCTCAATGGACATGCGCCTGAGCACTGGTATCAAGGTCATGGTCACCTTGATGGACCTAGTCTTGAGTGCGTGAGTTGTGGACCTAAGTCTAGCCTTTGTAGACTTGAGCTGGGCCATTGAGGAGTTGGGCAACAGTACCAAAGTCTTAGGCCTAGCCATGAGCGCCGGTGTCTTGCGCCCAACCACTGTGGACTTGGGTTTGAGCGCTAGGGTTATGGGTCTAGACTCTTTGAACATAGTATTGGCCTTGATGGACCCCAGTGGACTTGGTATTGGCCCGTGGCCTCTATCAAGGGCTTGAGAACAGACATTGGGGTTCTCTTGTGCCCAAATGCAAAGTCGGTCAAAGGGTTAATATCTAATCATATTTTAGAAAATGATTTCAGATTTTTTAAAGAGAATAATCATTTTCCTGAAGTTAAAGATAGGTTTCCAACTTGTGGCTCGAGCACCTTGGTCCTACTTTCCTCTTGGACATGCCTAATTCCGATCTTCGTTGTTTCCAGGCTTCAATCCAAGTTGCTTCTTGGCTAGAATTCGAGACGTATTCAGCACTCCACTTACCAACCACCACCCTGAAACGGAAAGGATTGCCGCTATTACGGCTTCAACGGCGGTTTAAGGCCATGCAAAGCGTTGCTTTGGGCCGTTCGAAATCATGGTTGTGGAAACTTGAACCATGACCAATCTCCTACGCCTTTCCCTTTTATGATGCCGCGACATTAATGCACCATGATGAAGGAGACAACGAAATCGTCCTCGTGATCCAGTGAACTCATTCTTTCCCAAACATTCCATCCGGGATCTTTTTGAATTCTCCAAAGGAAATCGAGTGCTTTGAAGAATCTTCGCTGTTTCGTCCCTGAAGCAACCGGGCTGGTTAACCCTTGAGCGAAGTTCCCTTTTCGCTGGGCCACGTTCAAACCATTCCCCAAGCTGGACGGTCAAACCCATTGCTTTGTTTTCGCGTTTCGATGAATGGAGTCCTTTATCAGGACGTGACCCGATTCGTGGCTCGTTCAAAGATCGCTTTATCGTGAGCTTTGGTTTGCTCTGGGTTTCTCTAGAGGGCGATAAAAAGGTTTCCGTTAAAAGCCAGGAACCGCTTTCGGCTTTTTTCCGGCCTGCGCGGTCTTTTATTGGGATTAGATGCTTGTCATTTCGATTTTTGTTAACTCTTTGGCTGCCGACTATATCTGAGTATCCCCGCGACTAGATTTTGCCACATTGCTTTCCAAGATAAAGTACAAGGGTAAGAGTTTGTCGCTTTATATTATTCTTGCAGGTGCAACTTTGCAAGATTTTGCTGTTTCACCAAAGCCGTGTTATAGTAACTTTGGGTAAAAGCCAAAAATATTTAAGCCACGTGCGGGACTTTGCTTGTGGCTTGGGGGGGATGGGCAGGCATGGCAGATTTAAGCGATTTGGTAATTATTGTGGAGCAACAACCTCTTCCGCGCGAATTAGTCTTATGATTATGATGCGTTTGGTATATGGTCAGTTCATAGTTGTAGTGATAGTATCGTACTGGAAAAAGATCAAAATTGAATCGATTGCATTCGCAATCAAGCCTTGCAAGTGACGTAGATTGCTTATATATTTGCCCATAAGAAGGGTTTTACGCTTAATTTTTTTCTTGAAAATTCATGTTTATTCAATCTGCTTCTCTACCACATCGATCTTCTTATATGGAAATAGTGTCTTGAGACTTGTCGGAGTGACAATATCATGATATTTTTTTAATAAATATCATTAGAAATTTATATATCATACGGAAGATGATTGAATTTTATGGACTGATTTGCCATATATAAAAATTTGTATCACACTTTCCAAAATCTCCTATGTCATACTTTACAAGACTTAAGTTTATTAGGATTTATTTCTACTCGTTGGTCATTTCTTTTTCCGTTATTACTTTGGTTTAAATAACTTAAACTATACTACGACATTTTACTACATGTTTTCTTAGATGGAATTGAGGTAATTTTACTCTCTATAGTGCATTATGTCGCAAGCATGTTAGTCAATTTTACTACATATTGGGAAGAAAATTCTCTAAATTTTCACTTTTTCTTGGAAAACTCTTAAATTTCATTTGGAAAAGAAACGATTCCCCTAAAAAGGATCAATGTGTTTAATGTGCAAAAGTCACTTATAGCATGATATATTAGACCCATGTCTTGTGGGCAAGCCATGTCTAGTAGGACTTGTTCGTAAGATGTGGGATGCAAGAGAATATGTATGCACCAATTTCGTTAATTCATTTTTGTAAACTATACAAGCCATCATTTTCTAGAAAATAATGCGAAACAAATATAGACTCTTTAATTAGCGATCCATTATCATTAATTGTGCAATTCTTTTTGCGAAAATATGAATGACTAGTCTTTCAAAATTCCCTCGGCCCTTGAATTCAGAGGCGGAAAGCTGTATTTCAATATTTCAAGTACCGTGCATCTAGACTTGCTTTGGACTACAACAATGCTGTGTATCAACTACTGACATATAACACGTTTGTTAATTACATGTTTGAACAAGACTAAGTATAGAGTCGTTGACTTCTTGGTTCTAGACAACTAATGAAGGATCGAAGTTTGCATCTTTACATTAATTTATTTGGTTAGAAAAAACTTAACGGAACGCTAAAATATAACTATAATTTACTCTTATAAAAAACAATCGTACTTTGAATACGGCATAGAGGTCAAAGGACGAATCCTATACGAAATGGTTAGCAGCTTTGTTATCATTAATAGGAGCACATGATGACAAACCCTAGATAGGTAGAGACGATATAATTAGGGTTTTGGTCTTTTATGGGATGTGTCAGTACGATTAGACTTTTAATATTTGAAGAAGACTAAAGTTATGAAGCAAGAAAACAGGCGGAAAAAGATAAGAAGGTGAACGAACGTCACACGATTTTCTCCAAATGAATAATAGGCAATGATGCAGCTTAGAACAACATAATGTGGCCGACATTGGCTATATGCCTAATAACTTATAGAAAATGTCACCCTCTTTATAATGTCCGTTAGGCGAATATATGTAGTAGGGCATTTTCTTGCCCTAGAAATAGTAGGTCAACATATGCATGGATTCTACAAGTTTCAAAAGCAAACAGACTTTCTGTAGTTGAACTTCTCCATCGAGACTAGTCAATTAGAGGAGCAAGTTGAAGGAGTGATTTGGCTATTTTATCCCCTTGTTTGCCTTCACATAGAAAAGGGCATCTACTACGGTAGACATGATCATGTAAATATGAATATAATAAGGGTGCGTTTGGCACCAGCTTTGCCAAGTACTTTTGGGTACCCAAAGCCCATTTGCCCAAATATTGGGTGTTTGGGAAAAAATTTTAGACCTGCCTTGAAGAAATGCTGGCCTTCCAAAGGCTGAAAGCCCAAGGCAGGTCCTAGGCTGCCTTGGGTTTTCAGCATTTTCGGAAGGCCTGATGCACTGTTCATCTTCCCCTTTGTTGAATTCTCAGATGTCGGTAGGCGAGGTGGCGAATCGGCCGGCGAGGTGGCGATGGGTCGGTGACGGGTTAGAGAGAGGCCGGCAACCGCCGTCGCACCCCGGCGACCGTCACCGACCAGTCGCGTGACCCAGATTTGGGTCGCGGAGGTCGCCTGGGTCGCGGCGAGGTCTGTCGCCGTGACCTTCGGCGACCCATGACCTCGCCACGACACAAATTTGGGTCGCAGAGGTCACCGGAGGTCGCAGCGACCCAGGCGACCCAGATCTGAGTCGCGGAGGTCGCCGCGCCAGGCAACCCAAATTTGGGTCACGGAGGTCGCCGGAGGTTGCGGCGACACGAGCGACCCAGATCTGGGTCGCGGAGGTCGGTGAAGGTTGCCGGAGGTCGCGGCGACCCAGGCAACCCAAATTTGGGTCGCGGAGGTCGCCGGAGGTCGCAGCGACCCAGGACCTCACCGCGACCCAGATCCTCTGCGACCTCGTGGTGACCTTCGCGGCGCGGTGGGTTGCGCGACGGCGCGGTGAGGGTCGCCGCGACCCTCGCCGAATCGCCTACCCTTGGCCGGTGCGAAGCCTTGATCAGCAGTAACCGGCAAAGCCTTGGCCGGCGGTAACCAGCGAAGCCTTGGCCGGCCAACTTTCCTTTTTTTAAATAATAAAAGTATTTTGCAAATTTAATTTACCCAAACACTATTTTGCATAAGTATACTTCACAATGGACTTTCGCAAATAAATTTACCAAACATACTTTGCATTTTGGAAAACACCCTTGACTCAAAGACTTTTGCATTTTCTCAAGGACTTTCCCCAAAAACCTTCCCAAACGCACCCTTAAGACCTCTGTGTGTGAACCTTGGCTTCTCAATTATTATACCTAGTTTTGCTCATTAATAACATTTATCAATTCTTTTGAATGTTAAAAACTATATTGCATCTTAAAAGTAAACCACTTGTCTAGCTACAAACTACCTTTTCATTTGAAAGTGGAATAAATATTGTCCCCCACACTTAGAAATTGTGAAGCTAATGTACTCAACCCCATTTTTTAGCTTTAATTTGTTACAATATTTTTAATTTGATTATTTTTTGTATCCTTGATGCTAGTTCGTGAGTGTGGGGGCGATCTAGTTCATATTAACTTTTTGCTAACGACTATATTTAGCTCTTGCAGACAAACCCAATTAAAAAGAAGTTTAAATGGCTGCTTGCCGTTTCTTTTTAGCCTGAGTAATAATGGATGCTTGCACTAAACAAAGGATCACATTTCAATGTCTGCTGTCAACAAAAGTAATACTGGAGCCCAAAA
The DNA here is from genome assembly GCA_028830015.1 of Eucalyptus grandis x Eucalyptus urophylla. NCBI lineage: Eukaryota > Viridiplantae > Streptophyta > Magnoliopsida > Myrtales > Myrtaceae > Eucalyptus > Eucalyptus grandis x Eucalyptus urophylla. Next base: position 22,747,300 of record CM054200.1, on the reverse strand, counting down.
GTAATACTGAAGCATATGAAAAGTTAAAAAGGAGAAAGAAAAGGGCTTTAAGCCCGTCAAAAAGTCTGAGGTATATACCGAATTCACATGTCCATCCACCCACTAAAACCTCATCATAAGCTTCCAAAAGCATTAGCCGACTGAAGAAAACTATCTTTAGCCATCACGTTAACCCCACCAGCAACAACGAAACCCTACTTCGCAGAGGAATATCTAGCACGTGAACAAAATTCCATGCATAAGATGCCTACACGATCCTGACCGAAATCACAACATTGCCACTAGATGTTTCCACAAATTTAGAAAAAATTGCCATTACCATCACCTGCAAAACAAGCCCCATTTTTACAAGTCTCTGTCTTCAACTTTTGGGAAAGAAGAAAGCGAAGGCAGAGCGACACAAAAACGGAACAAACATTGAGGCCTACAACACATTGACAATTACATCATTCGCCCAGATTATCTGAACTTCTTATTCCGCATCAACACATGGAACGCGAGGAATTCAAAAGAAGAGCTAAAGAGACACTTTTGAAAAGTTAAGAAAATGTCCAGCAAGAGAGAGATATGATACGGCGGCAGAGACAGGACCAAAAGCTTGTTCCCTTTTTTCCAGTCGATCTGACTAGATCCGATCATGATCCGCACCCGGTCAGTGACGTCGTTCGGGGGTCCAGTGCGGCGCACTAGGGCTGAAATGCGCCGAGACCACCCTTGAATTGAGAAGCTCCAACATAGGCGTGTAAGTCACACATCTCGGTGCCTTGTATTGATTGATCGAAGCACCCCTAGAGATTGCATAGTCCATGAGCTCCTCAAATGTACCATTTTTCACCACCCTTATCTCTAGAGGCCCAATGGAGTTATCTGCCACCCGGCATTGCCGGTACACGGTGTTGAGACATTCTTCCATGGCGAGGCAACACCGGTTGAGTACCTCATTAGGAGGTGCTTTGTTTGGCTCCTTCGCAAGCAGTTCCCAATAGATGACGTAGTGCCCCGGGATGGTCTTCGTGTCGGCGTAGCTTGTGTACTCGACCACACTAGTGTTAAACTCGTGGAGGAGCGCCGACGCACTCTCCACAGCCTTCTGGAGCTCCGACTCATCCGTCTTGTCCGAGTCGATGCTCAAGAGCACATTCTTCCGCCGCACGAAGCGGAACTGCGGGGCAGCGTTGTGGAAGCCCGTGACTTGGAGGATATCACCGACCCGGTACCGGCAGAGGCCTGGATAGGTTGTGATGACAAGCTCGTACTCCTTCCCAACCTCGACATCTGCCAGGTCGATGAGTCGGGGAGGGGAGTCCCGTGACAGGGGAGGGGCCGACGGGTCATGGGGGAGGAACTCAAAGTATCCCATGTTCGGCATGATCGTGTACGAAACCTCTGAGGGCTTGCACATGGGTTTTAGGTTTAGCCCAAAGTAGCATTCGGATGATGCATACATAGTGCATGCCATGGGCAAGCCACCACTATAATATTCCAGGGTTGGTATGTATTGAGCCATAGCCCCAGTCACGATCACATCCAAGTACTTAGTGTTGGGCCAAATCCTAGTTATGATCCGATCCCAATTTTCGCCAGAACATTCCTTTCGAATGAACTCGGCAAGGTCCGGTTTAGGACTCACGATCTTGGACATACACTCCCGGATGGCGGGGTCAGTGACCTTAGGGTTTAGGGAGCCGGTGGCGATGTCGTGGGCTAGCTGCTCCCAGTTGAGCTGGAGGAACTTGATGGCACGGAGAAGGCCGGAGGCGAACACGGCACCAACGCGGAGGACCTCCTCACGCATGAGGAGGCCGTAGAGCATCTGGGTGTACATGCTCTGGAAGGAGTCTGGGCAAAGGATGGCCTCGTTCGGGCTTGTGTAGACATTGTACGGGTCGTAGGGACGGGTCTTGAAGTGCTCGCTCTTGTAGTAGCTCGTGAGCACCGGGCGCGCCACTAGGCCGCCCGGCGTCCTGGTCTCCGCCTTGATGAAGAGGAAGTAGAGGCCCTTGCCCTTGTCCAGTCCAGGCACATAACTACACATCAACAACAAAAAAAAAAAAAAAAATTCAGATGTCCCTTCCAAAATAGCTTGATTAGTTATAAGAGGAATGTTATTTTGATTTATTGTACAAGACAATATCATTTTATACTCGCAGATCATTATAATTCTTCTAACATTTCACTGTAGATGGTCTCAAGGTGAAAGGGATCCACTACAAAAAGAACCATAGGGATCTTCTTGGGGGAGATACTTGTAAAAAAGTGTAAACTTAAAAAGGTGCAGCACCCGCCATCATTTCTTTATTATTAAATTCTCGTTCTGGAAACACTCCGGCCATAGCCGCAATCATTTGTTTTTAGGCGATACTCACAGGTTCATGACCGGCATAAGGAGACTATAGAGTAGTTGGCGACGGTCCAGCTCCTCTTGAATGGTCGGCATCAGCTTTCTCTCTCCAGCCGAAGTACCCGAACTGCGAATATGCGCACTCATTATTATATGCTCAAATCTATGTTAAGGCCATCATCTTCTATAGATAGAAAGGACATAAAATATACAGATTCCGAGCTTCTTTTCCCCCTTTAAATTACTAGGATCAACGTACAGCGGACGCGATATCAAAGGAAAAAAGGGGAAAAAAATAAACTCAGCGGTTCAATGAAATTGCACCTGGTGAGGAACTCGGAGATGGGCTGAGAGCACAGGATGTTGGAACGGTCGCCACTAGCGATGCGCTGGATCTCGGGTTGGAGGTCCTCGTAGGTCACCACGGGGACCTTGGCCTTGAATGAGCCGCGGTCCATGGCCCCGCCGAGCCCGAACCGGCTCAGGTACTCGGTCCCCGAGTTCCGGGTCAGGATTTCCCTGAGCACCCTCTCCTGGACCAAGTCCACGTTCTGGGTCATCTCCTCGATGAACCCGAGCGCCTTGGCGTCCTTCTCGCATGCCGGCGCGCCCATCGGAGACGGCATCACCGAGTTGGCCATGATGGAAAAGAGAGAGAGAGAGAGAGAGAGCTTTGTGTGTATTTGTGAAGAGAAAGAGGAGAGAGGCTCTTGGTGATGGTGGGGGAGTGCGGTGAGGAAACCATGCAATGAGAAGGCTCCTATTTATAGCTGGCGAGGTGCGTGGAGATGGGCACGTCAGCGTCCACGTAAGAGCCGAGGGGAATAGCGGTTTTCCGGAAGGGAACGGCAGCGGAAGCGGGAACCCCCGGCGACATCAAATATTTGTGTCGGACAGTTGTCCCCGCCCGGGGGGAGCTGGGGCCCGCGACAGGTCATCTTGCGCCGGGTCGCCCCGACATGCGGGGCCCGGGTGTCGGCCACGTCAGCTGCGGGGTCCTTGTACGTACTCGTCAGCGTCCTCCCTCCCCCCCTCTCTCTCTCTCTCTCTAGCCACACGGGCCTTTCTTGCAGGGGAGCTTGTTGGTCTCGAGGCAACATACGTCAGCGAAAATTAGGGATTCCTTGAGATAATTACCTAGGTTAGAGCGTGATGTTTTGATAATTTTATTGATTCCTTGTATACATAATCGATTAAAGATATACACACAATCTCAAAATATATGAGGAAATCGATAGAATTATTACAATATTTCGATTGTAAGAAAAAGATTTGAACAATCAAGTGAAGATATATGCCTCATTTTTGAAGATATGAAAAAATCAATAGAGTTCTTCTCATGCAGGAAATTATCCTAGGGAATCTTTGATGATCACTAACAACAATGATGGCCGCCAGCTAACAAACGAGAGATCGAGAGAGGGAGACGGACACGGAAGCAGTGTAAAATCTTTTCTTTGGTCCTGTTGCGTATGAGAGAGAACACTAGGACCGTGCGGGCTTTTCTATGATTTTGTTCTTCAGTTGGTTACATGGGCTCTTTTGTTCTTTTGCAATTATTAAGCGGATGTCTAATCATATAGACAGGCACATCTTTGTCTTGTGCTGATGAGGATATCTATCTCCCATATCTATGAAATACATACATCTGCCACGTTTGGCCATCGCTTAGCTACTTGATGAATCCAAACGTGCCGCACGATATCTTGTTGGGGTTTTGACAAGTTAGATCGATCTCATTCGTTCAAGTAATTCACCGAAATTGATTAGTTTGCGAAGGATGGATTTGTGTCTTAAATATATCATCAATTGGTCGTGAATTCCCTTGTCAAACTGTGGTGAGGTATGATGAGGAGCTCACCCGATGGGTAGTTGGGTCTATCATTGGCATTGAAAACTTTATATTTGGGCAGTAGATAAGATAGATTCCAATCTAGTCCAAATACTTTTTGGCAATACAAAACATCAAAAGTTTTTCAATCTATTCAATGACGGTTGAGAGAATTATCATGTCGAATCAAAACTTTCGGTTCTTGCTCATATCAAAACTTGATTTGGAGCTTAGTATATTAAGTTTAACTATGAAGATTACTATGATTATGTACTCCCGGAGAACTACAACTTGGCGTTTTGACCAAGGATGATAATGAACAAATTCTTTAATAAGGTCATGTTTTCTTTGAAGAAACACAAGGAAATATTTAAAGATGATGGTACTGTGTAAGACGTGAAGATAGTGGTAAGTGGAGAGAGGGACGCAACCTTCAGATTAAGCTCTTTCAAATTTTATATGTGTTTCTCTCTCTCTCTCTCTCTCTCTCTCTCTCTCTCTCTCTCTCCCTCCTCTGATTTGATTTATCCTTAATGTGAAGCTGTTCTTTTTTTCTTCCACCCCTTCTCATCTACGCAGGTTTTTATTTATTTATTTATTTATTTATTTATTTATTATTACATTCAATTTCTCTACACCATTTGTTTACATAGTTTGACCAAGTTTTTCTTAAACGATGTCTTCGTTCATTTCTCCAGCGTATCAATTTCGCATGATGAGCCGACAGCCGCCTAAGAATTATCGACACAATGCAAAGCAACGCAATAACGACCATTTCTTTGCGTTGGTTCAATTAATGCACAAATTTTTATCTAATAAGAAAGAACCCTATTCTGTGAGAATAAAGAATGATAAACGGCTGGATTCGGTTTTTCTCCGGTACATGAGGGATGGAACTATTAGGGTTTTTCATGGGAAGGTCGTCCATGGTGGTGGCAGAGATCACGTGGACGTGACCTGACTTTTATATCTCGCAGGAAAAGAATCCGTCGAGGGGGATGATCGTTTCCGTTTTGTACTCCTTCTTCATGTCACGGTTCGCCATCCGATTCATATAAGACGGAGAAGAAGTGGGTGGTGGTTGAAGCTTTTGCATTTGCTCCTGCGTCATGTCTGACGGTTGCTTTCCAATCTCTTGCTCTGCTCCTTCACCATCTTTCTGGAAATGACTGGGACGACAATATCTGGTTGCAATATCTTAATGGGGGTTTTTTTCTTTTCATCGCTTGTTAAAGTTTATCTTCCCAAGAAAAATAATCGCCCTCGAAAGAAAAAAAAAAAAAAACAAAGATCATATAGATATCCAAGGAATCCCGAGGCACATGAGGTAACAACATCTAGGGTTAGCTATTATTTCTCGAGGAGCAAGTTAGAATGTCCTTGTCGATATTGAAAAGATGGGCAGAGGAGAGTAAAATAACCGGAATTTAATTAACATATATACATATTTATTAATATATGTCACTCTCGCTACATATGCTCCATGCAGAGTGGTCCAGCAGGAAGTTGGTTTTGCTCAACAGTAGGATGTGGTGAGAATAATTTGAAATTCACATGGAGGTTGCTATGTTTCTTATGCGTGTGTATATCTTTATATGATGGAATAATAAAAAATATTCAAAAAGTTTTAAATATATTACATATGTACTAATTCAATTCCAAACATTTTAATTATACTAATTTAGTTATAAACTTTATCACATTAATTTTAGTTCAGTTTATCTGGCTAATTTAAGCCAAAAATCACATATGTGAATATTAACAGTTTCAAGTGACACGGTTAGCGCAAATATACATATTTTTAATAATATTTTATAAAATTTTAAAAATTGATTAAATTAAAAGGATTTTTTTTATTTATCAATTTCCCCCCAAATGAGAATAGATACATTGAATGTACTGAGAAAGAGACATTGATTGACGCACACATAGAATGTGCATTCCTTTTTCCAATCTCCAATTCCTCGAGCTCTTGTCACATTGGTTCAACTTTTTCGGTATCACTGCTACAACAACTCTAACTCACTGTACGATAATGCAAACGCGAAGTACATGTAGATTGTCATATACATATCTACTTATGCTTAAGCATATGCGCCCGCCCGTGCATGTGATGTGACCACTTTCGTGTTCAAATTTGTCAATCACTGGGCAAAGTCTTTCGAGGCGTGAGGTTGAAAAGCTCCTGTCGGTGCCAAACCCTGAGTGCCCAACTTGGCGCGATGTGTCAATCGGTACATGCTCAGCGACATTCTCGCGCTAATAATGACTCGGAATCTCAAAGATGTTGCTCCATTTCTGGCATGAATGTCCCTCCATTTCACCGCCAACGTATTCACACGATAAAATCAGACGAAGGATCTTTTCTCTTTAGTTGTTTCCGTGACGAGAGGATTTGGCGTTTTCCAATCACGCACGGACGTCTGCTCAAATTTGGGATCGGAAAGCTGGTTCATCGGCAACGTGCACCGTGACAGCCACTAGAGAGAAGGCCCACACGAAAAGTTGCCGAGATGTGACAACTACCTGTCAATCTGGACCGAACGTGAACCAGATCGATTGCGACCGTCATCGCCGGCAGACGTGATCAATTGCCGTGACCAAATCGATCCCAGTTGGATAAATAGCAGTTAATGCGTGCTTCATTTTTAAGATAATGGTCTCCGCATTTGTGAGTAAGATCTAAAGTTAGTGTTACGTTTCTGTTTGGCATATGGTGGAACCTAAATCAGAGTTCTCATATAATTTCTACTCCCAAGAAAAGAAAAAGACAGGCTTGAAGGACTGAAACTCTTGTAGCTAGTAGAGTTTATTAAGTCCTTTTTTTTCCGAACATCCTCAGAAAAGACAATTTCAGTTGTAAATTATCATTTTTATCTCCCGATTTTGTAATCAAAACTATTAACGATGGGGAGCCAACTTCATGCAAAAGTTACTCTTTGTAATTAATATATTTCACGAACCGAGATCATAGTATCGGCTATATCACCTACAAATGTATGTGCATAATAATACTTCTCGTAAGGCTTAGACTGTTTCGATACCGCATGCCGTCCCTTAGTTAATCGTTCATGGTCTTTCTTTTGTGGAATTCAGAATCGTTGTATGACGAAATCTACACAAAACTAGAAATCGAGATCATGACCACATCAAATGTCTACAACGTCCCTTGTTGGGAACTTCTTTACGTTCACGCTTCGGCCCGTGTTATTGCTCACCCCTCGTGCACATTTAAAACATATGTTACGTAAAATAGGAGGTTTAACAAGAAGAAAGGACTCCGCATTGTCTGTCCATTTGTGACATAAGAAAAATTTATAGGCCAAGATCAATGAACAGACATAAATAGCGTACATTTATCCAATCGTTGTCCTTGGACGTTGACAAATTTAGCCATTTGCCGCTAGGAGATCTGATGCGCGCCAATAATTGTGCTCTTCTTGGTGATATCGCAATCTTATGCTTTGGCAAAGTAGATAGCGAGGTGTTGCTTGTAAAAAAAAAAAAAAAAATCAACTTAGAACTATAAACCAATAGCTAAAGAGAGGCCATATGAATATACCGAGAATATAGCACTTTTTGTCAAGCGATGTGGGACTATACTGTAACACTTCCTCTCACGAGCAGCTGAATTAGGAGTGAAAAGTGGAACTTGATTGATGGGGGGTGGACGCATATATTTGAAAGGAATATCAATGATTCTAATATCATGTTCGAAAGTTCAACTCAAAAGCTTGAGCTAAGAGAGACCATATGAATATAAATAGTATATTATAACCGTTGTTAAATGATTTGAGACACTTTTTTGACATCACCTAACTTTCTAAGTCTTGTGCTGTGATAGTACAGAAGGTTAGGCGAACACTAGTTTGCATTAATTGCGTTATGTGATGATCAAAAGTGCACAAGGCAGCAGCGAACAAGATATATCATGTTCAAAAGTTAAACTCAAAAGCTTAAGCTAAGAGAGACCATATGAATATAAATAGTATATTATAACCGTTGTTAAATGATGTGAGACACTTTTTTGACATCGCCTCACTTTCTAAGTCTTGTATTGTGATAATACAAAAGGTTAGGCGAACATTAGTTTGCATTAATTGCGTTATGTGATGATCGGAAGTGCACAAGACAGCAGCGAACAGGATATATCTATATAGAACATAATTCTTTTGTGAGTTTTAACCCAAGTGTTGAAGTTTAAAGTGACCCGAATTTACAAGGTACAAAGACCAATTAAATTGTTCGAGGTTCCAAATTAGGGTTTCTTGATGTATCTCTGATGGAGGGTGAGATTAGTGGATTGAAGAACTAAAATGCCGAGGGACGTGGATTTGCTATAAGTAAAAGGGCAGGAAATAAAATCACAAAAAGAAATATGAATATCTCTATGTCTTGATATATAAAAGTACAATTTTTAGGAAATCAACATCTCTTTATTCTAGGACCTCCTGAATCAGCAAGGTCGAGTAGATTATACAGTTGGCATTGTCAGTAACAAAAGAGGTTTTAAGTTTGAAAATTTTGGCACCAGTGAGGACACGGTAAGCTTTTCTCATGGAAAGATACATGGTACCCTGTAAATATAGTTTGAATAAAAATCTGTTTAACCATTCATGAAATTCTATTTTATGTTCTAAAATTCACGTCTAGATACGTTGAGCCCAAGGCATTGACCCAATTCCATCTCTCTCTCTCTCTCTCTCTCTCTCTCTCTCTCACTGTGGTTGCCGCAAACCTGATTCAGTGACCTCGGATATGTGGTCCTCCTCCTCCAGAGACAACCTCCGATCTTGTAAAGAGAGAGAGAGAGAGAGAGAGAGAGAGAGAGAGAGAGAGAGAGAGAGAGAGAGAGAGAGATGTAATGGGAAGGCAATGATCTACTATGTAGATTTGCTCCCTAAAATTAAAAAGATTCACTTCCAATCAATACAAGAGGTGCACAAAATGGTTACGATAAAGTCTTTGTTCTTTCAGATGACCGGCGGTCCAATACATTGTATTAGTCAAATTATCTACACAACGCAGGTGTTTCGAACTGTCAAAACCCTAGGATGGTCTTTGTCTCTCTGTCCCTTAGCAAGGATGGTTCCCATGCATTTTTTTTCTTCTGACGCCAATAGGCTAGGGTTTGGTGCCTTCTGCAGTTTTTTACGAATCCTCTCTCAAGATTCTTTCCAGCGATTCTAAGCTGGTCCCAATAATTGCCGCCGGCCGTTCCGTTTGCTGACATTATCGTCTAACGCTGGATTTATAATAGACATTAGGAGGTGATTTCCAGATCCCCCTCCGCATTAGGAGAGGTGTGTCGTATTTTGCGAATCATTACAATTATTTTGGAGAGTTTATGTCGATTGGGAAAAGGTTTTCAAACGATGAGATGAGGTTCTTGTTGTTTTTCTGTTATTCTAGTTATATATTCCGCAGCATCAATGACGTATAAGCAATCGGGCTCTCAACAGTCAAAGAAATGACAGACAAGATTGAATTGACCTTGTTTTTTTTTTGTTCGGCTCACGCGAAGGTGGCCATAAAATATATGCTACTCCAAGACCTGATTCCAAACGTTAACCCCTCAACCGGAGCTGATGAGCAACATCAAACTAATGAAGGATGGAATTTAAAAAAAAAAAAATCAAGTTAAACAAAAATAGGGATCAATTATGTTCATTTGAGTGATAGTCATCCACGAATATATATCTACTGGAGAAGGTATTACTCTAATATTATCTTTAATGATTTAACAGTACATCTCCTAAAGGATATTTGGAGTAATCATATAAGGAGATGATTATTTGAGAGTCTATATTCAATTATGAGTCACTCAACATAATTTTTCCCATTTGATATGGAATTCGAAACGTCATAGTTCAAGTTTTAATAATGCCAATATATTCATGGTTTTATCAAACAATTTAATGCATATGCCTGTATGGTATTATTGAAGGCCTTTACTTCAATTCGGTTAATGCGCTTCAACAAAATAGAATATTGAGAATGCTTGTTCAAAGATCTACAAACTACTCATCATATTTAAAAACATACTATGCATGGTTTTCTCATTTAGAATTTAAGTCCGATCTATATTTTCCTTTTAGAATATGTTTGTTTCGCACAAAATCAATCACCTGGAAAACATTTAAATAAAAATCGGGCTCTCTACAGTCAAAGAAATGACAGACAAGATTGAATTGACCTTGTTTTTTTTTTTTTTTCGGCTCACGCGAAGGTGGCCATAAAATATATGCTGCTCCAAGACCTGATTCCAAACGTTAACCCCTCAACCGGAAGTGATGAGCAACATCAAACTTATGAAAGGATGGAATTTTTTTATTTTTTTAAATTCAAGTTAAACAAAAATAGGGATCAATTATGTTCATTTGAGTAATAGTCATCCACGAATGTATATCTACTGGAGAAGGTATTACTCTAATAGTATCTTTAACGATTGAACAGTAAATCTCCTAAAAGATATTTGGAGTAATCATATGAGGTGATGATTATTTGAGAGTCTATATTCAATTATGAGTCACTCAACATAATCTTTCCCATTTGATATGGAATTCAAGACGTCATAGTTCAAGTTTTAATAATGTCAATATATTCATGGTTTTATCAAACAATTTAATTCATATGCTTGTATGGTATTATTGAAGGCCTTTACTTCAATTCGGTTAATGCGCTTCGACAAAATAGAATATTGAGAATGCTTGTTCAAAGATCTACAAACTACTCATCATATTTAAAAACATACTATGCATGGTTTCTCATTTAGAATTTGAGTCCGATCTATATTTTCCTTTTAGAATATGTTTGTTTGACGCAAAATCATTTACTCAGAAAACATTTAAATAGAAATTGATTGTTTGTATCACTTAAGAAATATTAATCAATGAAGAATGTTTTCATAAAATCTATGCCGAAACATTTTCGTGAATGATGTAAATAGTTTTTATTAGTTCATTTTAATAGTCAATACAATCGATCATTTTTTTAAAAATATTTTTTAAATGATTGATTTATCATAAAAACAGATGCATCCGGTGTTCTTAATTGACTTGTTAGCTGTTCAATCTAGATAAAAACTAGAAAAAGTCTACAATAAATGTAGGGCTTCATGGGAACAAGGATGCTCCACTTGTCATGTATTCTGGCAACATAAAGCTAACTTGTTTCTTTGGAAAAACATCACATGTAATTGACTTTTACAAGGGACTTGGTCAATACGTTTGGCTAGGATTAAATTTTTGGATAATTTATCTTTTCCCCGAAAATAATGTCACTTGAATCACCATCTAATTCTTGATAAAATGAAGTCTACTTTGGCCATTCCTTTCTTCCTCTCTTTCCGAATCAAAGGGTAGGTGCAAAGGTCAATACCTTCTCGAAAGAACATTGGGTTGCTAGAGACATCCTTGGTTCTTTGAATTTACTCGATTGCATGCCGTAGTAAGACTGAAACTTGGTTGGTCTTTCACCTAATTATCTTGACATTGGCCTTCTTTGAACCATGAAATGTCAAGGGTAGACATACATGGAAGTCATGTTGTTGGAATTTCCTAGTTTTGCTTTGATTTCAGGGAGCTGTTTTGACAATCTCCGTGCATTTGGCTAAAAAGGAATCGTGCAGTATCGACTTACTAGTTGTCATAAATCAACTGAACCGATGAGATCAATTCAATCCGGGAGAAACGTTGTGCACCCATCAATAGTAAATCACGGTGACCTAACTTGGAAAATGAGAAGAATGATAAGACCCTGAAATTGCTTTGCTTCGACATTGCAATTATGACCTCTTTATATGTTCTCAAACCAAATCAGAGAAAATACAGTCTAACATACCATACCATGAATCTAGACAAAAAAAGGACCACGTAAAACATACACATAATTTGCTGAGGACGTGAATTATTTGCAGAATATATGATTTGTCGATGATGTCTCCATAATAAATGGAAAATATCTTTAACGGCCCAATTGAAACAATTATATTTGCTTTTGCAAGTTATTCGTACATTTTAGATAGGGAAAAAGCCATCAAAAATCCCAAATTTTGTCCAAAGTGACAAATTTACCCCAATTTTTTTTTTATGATATGAAAAACCTCAAAATTTACTAACCGTAACACATTTATGCCAAACTTTTCTTGTTACAAAAAACCCTGAACTTGTATCGATGTGACACATTTACCATAAACTTTAGAATATTTTCGTCTTTTACTTTTTAAAATATTTTTCTTTTTCTTTTTTTTCTTCTTCTTCTCTCTCCCCTCCACCATGGCCGGTGGAGGGAAGAGAGAAAAAGAAAAAAGCAAAATAAAAAAGAAAAAGGAAAAGGAAAAACATTAAAAAAAATTAAAAAGACGAAAATGCCCTTGGTGGGATGAATGTGTCATTATTAGCAAAGTTTGGGGTTTTTATGTCACAAAAAAAGTTTGTGATAAATTTGTCACATTGAGTAAAGCATGGGGTTTTTGGTGGCTTTTTCCCTTTTAAATATCATTGTGAATATGATCAATTTGGAATTGTTGTTTTTAGGGAAAATTTCAATTAAGGGCCTAAAGTTGAACCGTTTTCTAAAAAAAAATGGCCTAAAATAGACATTGTATCAAATAAGGGCCTGAAGTAACTAATTAAGTCTTGAATAAGGGTTTCAACTTGAAAGCCAATCAAATCTTATTTGTAGCTAGGGGTATTTTCGTCTAAAGAATTTTGTTTTTCTTTTCTTTCTTTTTTTCATTTTACTCACCTCCTTCTTGACAAATGCATCAAACTCCTCACACATGAGCTTGCACATGTGCAAAACAATTTAAACAATTTAGGAAAAGGAAAAAATGAAAAGATATTCGAGAAGTTATATACTTTTGCAAAACTGCAAATTGCATACTTTAGTTCCGCAGCCTCCCCATCAGCAAACTTCAAAGCGCGTGCTCTACATTATGCAATTTTGCATCCTCACCCAAGAATTCATCGATTTTGCTATAAGTCAGTTTTTAAGTTATTTGCCACTGCTCACCTTCTCCGATGATGATAATGAACTTGAGAATCAAGAAATATCCATCAGTGAGTTTTGTTTTTATTCAATTTGCTCAGTAAAAACTTATTATGGCAATTAAAGTAACAATTTCATGCTCTCCCCGCCAATGAAATTGCCTATGCCACAATAACTTTCACTCATAGCTTCTTGGGAATGTTTTATTGGGTCCAGGTTGGATTATTCATAACATTCATAGACGCAGATTGCATTGAGGTGGAATATGTGGCTTCTTGAGAGGGTCCAATTGTGTCATGCATGCTCGTTATTTTCAAAGGCTGCTGAATCATTCTGATTCGTGATTGAAGATACTCGCATTTGGTGGCGATTTGAATTAGATAACACTCAATCTAAAAAAACGAATGACTCTAGTCTACACATGTTCAAACAAATTTGCCTCTCTAACTTCAAAATATTATCTACACAAATTTGAGAGAGAATAACAAGATGAAAAAAGTGCAAAATCGCTTAGAAAATCCCAAAACCACGTATTTCACTAAACAAATCAATGCACATGAGTATCATAGAGAATCCTCAAAAACCTCTAATAAATTTGGCTTAGGCACTTCAATCTGGCTTCTCCTCGCTAAGATCGATCATAGCTTGCATGAGCACCGATTTGAATTCAAGCATCGATGACAACGAGGGCAACAAGCTAATGGCTTACACCTCATCATGCTTCGTGCTTGACCACGACCACAAGATGTGGGGATCGACTTGAGCTAGGTGTCACATCTTGGTCCACTCGTGCTTAATCTAGGGCTTGGATTGACCTTCATCTTTCAACAAAGGTACTAGAATTGCTGTTGAGGGCAATGACAAATGAAGTTGAGGGTGTTGATAGCTAATTCGGCAAGGAAGATAAAGATGGACTTTGGAGAATGCGATCTAAAGAGTTAAAAATGCCAAGGCATGATGATGATGAATAAAAGAAAGAGAACGAGAAAATAAATTTAAAAAAAAAGAAGGAAATAAAGTATTTAGACAAAAAAAATACCCCTAGATGCAAATAAGATTTTGTTGACTTTTAAGTTAAGGCCCTTATCTAAAACTAAATTGGTCACTTTAGGTTCTTATTTAAGACAATGTCCATTTTGGGTCCTTTTTTTAGAAAACGATTTCACTTTAGGCCCTTAATTAAAATTTTCCCTTGTTTTTATGTAGGGAGAAGGGCATTACAGTATCAAAAGTTATTTACAGTGTTTACTTTAATGTCACAAGTTTTTTTTTTGTCACTTAAATGCCAAATTTTTTAAAAACGATATTTTCAATGTCAACACCTATATGTTTGTTGAAAATCTAACGTGACATTTTTTTTATTAATATCAAGTTGACGTGGCATGCCGGAGGTCTGAATCAACATAAAAAGCCTAAATCAACATCCTTTAATTAGTTTCATTTACCTAAACAACCCAAAACAACGTCGTCACCAGTTTTGATAGATCGTCCTTCTCGTCGCCTTCGTTCGCGTCGTTCGTTCTCGTCGAATTGGGTGGCATCAAGCTTCAAGTTCCGAAGTCTGGGTTCTTGGTCACGTGGCTGGTCCCTTGCAATTGGAACACATCGCTGCCTCCCGCGAATGGATCCGATGGGTAGAATCGGGACTTCCGGTTTGGTGGATTTTCTTCTTCTTTCCCTTTAGATTCTACCAGATCTTTGCGTGTGTGGGGGCAAAACCAAGGTCTTGTCTTCGACTGTTGTGATCTCAGTGAAACGGATGGTGGTGCTTGGCGTGGTGGGCGGTGGCTCGAATGGACTGTTGAATTTAAAGTTAAATTGTGAGCAAATCGTGACAGAATGAGATGGATTCGTGACAAATAGAGATGATTTAATACTCTGCATACTATGTTTAAGCTGAGAAATACATTGGAATCAAGTCCGAAGTTTACGTTTTAAAATGCCTAGCATGTGTTTGACTATTTGCTTGAAAGAGCTGATAAAGTTGTTTTCATGAAATCAATGTTCAAAATTAGGATTGATTCACGATTTCTTCCTTGATAGCTAAAACTATGTCTGACGTGATTCCCTATGGTCTTATGGCATGACCTTTGATTCCCGGCCTTGACCACAGATGAGCACCTACACTGGAGTCCTTGTCCATTTTCCAGCAATGCCCATGGTCCATGCTTGTTATAGTTAGATGCTAAGTAACATCGATATCGACACGCGACACGACACATCCACACATCTTTTTAAAAAAAATAGAGAATTTCAATACGTTGGAACACATTATATATTAAATGTATATTTTATAAATAATAAACTAGTATTGAAAGTAATCTGATTCAAATTCACAAATAAATAAATAAATAAAATCATATAATAAATTTACACTAAAAACATTAATCCACAATTTATTAATATCATTCATTATTTCAATTTGACAAATTCAACTCCATTTCAATAAATCCATAAAACTTGGAAAGAAAAAAACAAGTAATTCATATTATAAACTTGTGTGTCAGATGTGTCAAAAGAAAAAAGAAAAAACTTGAGGGTAAATTGTGTATTATGGAAAATGAGAGTGTGTACAACTTTTAACACTTCTAATCTGCTTCTCCCCTTTTATGTCTATATATCGGGCACTCTGGCTAAACCATAGAAAATATTAAATTTGTTTGGGCGCATACTACAAAGTACAAACTAATCATATCAGAGAGGATTAGCTACACATTTTCAGGAACCGAAGTTCAAACGAAACAGATCATTGTATGTGTGGATGACTTTTACTTAGGCTGAACCTCAATTTCTTTCACTCAATGCGCATTAGATTGAGTTCCAATTAGCGTATTTTCCTTGACTAAACTTCAAATTCCTACGCTCGGTGCGCATTAGATTGAGTTGCAATCAGTGCATCTTCCCTAACTAAACTTCAAACTCCTACGCTCAATGCGCGTTAGATTGAATTGCAATCATCACATTCTCAATAAATCGATTTCACCAATCTAATTGCTTTAATGCGAATGGAATCTGTCGAAGGAACGAGTCACGCGTCTTACTTTGGCGAGCGAGTCGTAGACTTCTAGCACCTCAGTGGGAATTTGACAACTATTGCCGCACAGGCTGCGAACGATCCTCGGTGATACACTCCCCACAGCCTCGTATTCAGATCATGGGAAAAAAAGGTTGCGACGCCTAGTTACCTCTTTTCGAAAGAAAAATGGGTAATTTATTAGAACTGCGTAACTAAATATTCAAACAACGTCACAAACACATACAACAAACTAGTGTAACGTGGCTAAGGTTGTCACGGTCCAAGTCCCCAGTAGTAGACCACCACGTAATCACTAGGGATGTTGCCAATTCTAGGTTCATGCAAACGAAATCCGACCATCTTTTTCTTTAGGCTACAAAGTTTATGATTTTCTAGGGTCACCCCATTGAAGACTTTCCCTTCACATCTTCCTAGAGCTGGAATTAAAAACAAAACAAGAAGAAAGAATCGAACGATAGACACTAATTGACGTCTTAATCTGATTAGCCCTGATTTAGGTAGGCTTATCATTGCCCGGATATCGACGAGGTTTGACGTTGAGGCTGGAGACCGAGGGGGCCGACCCTAGGTTGTCGTCTGAGGAGGCCTGCCTCTCTAAGTCTCTAGCTCAGGATCTGCTGGTGGTATGTCTCTTGTATGGTCTAGGGCTATAAGGGGCCGACTTGATGGACTCATCACATCGACTCTCGTGCCAACAAAACTAAAAAATACACGAAATCTTTGACAATCGCCTTCAAAAGTGGAAACATATTATATACGCATCAACCTAGTCTATGCATATGCTCATCTTGCAATAATGTCATTTGATCTTGACTACCATTTTGCATCCGAATCCTAAGTGCTGAAAAAGAGGGGTACAGTGCTTAAAAGCACCGATCATCGCCCGATTGAGTTATTGCCTCACCAATTAGCTAATTAAATGCAAGCTGAATTAGGAGCTGCTCCCTTGACGCACACCGGTGTATTGCCTTCAGAAGTCATAGCGGTCAAACTTAATGAAACCGGAGTGCTTCGAGCCCGATTGAATTATGCTTATTTTTAGATGATTTTATGGAGAGCTATATGAGATTTCAAAATTGATGAGGTTGTTCAGGAAGTTTTCCTAGAGAACCATACCATACTTCGTTTCTTTCCCTTTTGTCAATATTTGTTCCATTATTTTCTTTGGAGTTAAAGGGAAAGTCTTGAATTAGTAAAATGGAATCCAATCGATCCTACTTAACTAAGCATTGCACCTATGGCACAATGCAAAACATGATGCGATGAGATAAAATTGATAAACCAGGTAAACTCATATAATTCTCACCAGAATGCAATTTACCCCCTTCACCTATCCCTGAGGGAAGCCCCATATATGTGCCAAACATGATTAGAGGAGATAAAATTGATAAACCAGGTAAACTCGTATAACTCTCACCAGAATGCAATTTACCCCTTCACCTATCCCTTAGGGAAGCCCCATATATTATAAAGACTCGAGGCTATTTGGTTCAACTTTGGGAAAATGGATTTACATTTCTCCAAGTATCTTTGAATGAATAAGCATTTTGTGAAGACAAGAATGTTTGGATACTCATTTTATGTGTATATTTTGCAAAACAACTTTTAGGTGAAAAGAAAAAGGAATAAATAAAAAGAAAATAGAAAAAGGAAAATGAGATGCAACTACGTCGAAGAGGGCAAAATCGTGAGATAAATAGTTCGAGTTGCTGGTGGTGGCAATGTTGGTGATGGTGGGTAGGCGATTGGTGGTGGTGGTTCTAGTGGTGGTAGGGTTGCGGCTTGCTTGAGGTCGCACAACCTCATGTGAGGCTTCTTGATGGCCAAGCTTCGTCAGTTGACTAGCAAATCCAAGAGGAAGACGATAAACAATATCTTTTGAGGGCAAAAGAGGAAAAGACGATTATTGATGAGGGCAATATTGAAAAGAAAAAAAGTCATTAAACTTTCATTTAGAATTCCGAAAAAGCTAAAAACCAAATAAATCCCTATCTACTTTGGGCTTTCAGCATACATTTGGCCAATGAGGGGCCTCAGAATAATGAACCAAACACATAATATTTTTCCCAATGGGCTTTGGGGGCTCAAAGTCCCCTAAGAATGTTGAACCAAATGGAGCCTCAAAGGCAACTCCCTTCTAGCATTCTGCTGATAGATACTTGAGTACTTGAGCAATCCGCATTTTAACGTGAGACCACCAACCAAGTCGGAATGACACCTAGCGACTGGTCCGATATTTGAAAACCAAGATTAACTGAGCAGCGGTAAGTGCCGTCGAGGAAACAGACAGGTCAAATAAAGGAGAAACACCAGAAGAGATGCAAAAGATAGAGTTCTCTAGTTTTCCAACGATCCACGCCAGTTTTCAGACCAGTAAAGACCGACTAGTCGCAGAAGTGCCGTTATTACATTGAGGCTTAGAGAAAAGGTGTAAAAGCTCAGGCTTAAGTGCATTTAACAAAGCTAACTCTTCAACCCAAGAAGTGAATTATGCAGCTAAAACCATGCCATCATGCCATTTTCTGTTGATCCATCGAATTAAACCTATACAATACTCATTATTGGAAAGAAATAAATTTACTGAAATTCCAAGATGCCCAACTCAGGAACTATTTGTTTCTGAAACTCCGACAATTTATGAGCATAAATTAAGATGGAAAAATGACTAAAGGTTAACTGGTTGAACTTGAACCTACCTAGTTCTAAAGCATTCCAAAGTATTTTCTACAATAAACTAAAATTGAAACAGAAAAATGTTTGTAGAGAGAGTCACACAATGCATTCTACTTTTGAAAGTAGCCCCCCAGAAAGTATACTTCAGGATCCATATGGCTTAGCACCTCCTGTGCTGATTTAGAGGTGTCTTCAAGTACCTACAAGCAAACACAATGATAATGATCCAAAACACCATTCCAACATAGATCAGCAGTTACGAGAAGAGAAGGGGGTGATTGTTAGGATCAACACTAATTTGAAAGTGTTCAGCTTCTTTTACAAAGGGAGCGTGACATATGTCTCAGAATTTTCTTGATGTTCTAGTGCAGTCCTGGCCTTAGCTCAGAAACAGA
This sequence comes from Eucalyptus grandis x Eucalyptus urophylla, assembly GCA_028830015.1. NCBI lineage: Eukaryota > Viridiplantae > Streptophyta > Magnoliopsida > Myrtales > Myrtaceae > Eucalyptus > Eucalyptus grandis x Eucalyptus urophylla. The sequence goes on along the minus strand of CM054200.1, from coordinate 22,728,032 downwards.
GCAATCTTTTTGAGCAGATGAAGACAGAGGTTCCTAAATAAAACAATTAATACAAATGGTGAAATGCACAGAAATGTTGCTTATCAGTAGCTACATCTTTTGATGCCTAGTATCTCCTTATACCAATCAAGAGCATTGATTAAACTTTAACATACATGACCTGCTCTTGGTGCTTCAGACATTGGTCTCGATAATAAATTAAATAACAGGATGTCACAATACAGCAGTTTCAGCTTCTGGAGACATTTGAGCATGCTCCAACTCTAAACTACACAAATGGGATACAGAAATTTCTAGGCTGGCTCCAGCAAACAACATGAGAGGTATCTCCTTACACCAATTAAAAGCATCGATTAAACTTAAACATACGTGACCTGCTTTTGGTGCTTCAGACCTTGGTTTCAATAATAAATTAAATAACAGGATGTCACGGTAGAGCAGTTTCAGCTTCCAGAGTCATTGTGGCATGCTCCAACTCTAAACTATACACAATGTGATGCAAAATGTCTAGGCTGGCTCTAGCAAGCTATATGAGAGGTATATCCATGACATTTGCGTCTAAAGGAGGGACGATGACCCCGGAGTCTTATGACAACAATGTGCATTGCGCACTAGTCAGCATATTCATGATACCATAGACAATCAAATTAAAATTGTTCTTGTTCTACCTCGACCAACGAGAGAGTAGATGCGCATCTGTATTTCAATCCCTCATACCAGATGCCCTACAGAGATTTCATTGCCGTACCCTCCGATAAGCCTCGGAACAAACATCTAGGGACTTTAAACAAAAGAATTTCTTCGAGGCTCACAACCTCAGGGTGGTCTCATAGATTTTTTAAACCCGTCCATTAGTGAGGAACAACTATGCAATTCAACCAACAGGAAAATCAACGCTACAAAATCATTCCATTAGCTACCAAGCCTAAGTTCCAACTCTCCCTCATGATTTTCCTTCGACCCTTTCCCGGTATAACCATTAACCCTCAAAATCCCCCGAACGTTTCGCGCAATCCCTCGAATTCCGACCCAACTTTCGGCTTAACAACGTATTCAGGGCTCGCCCCTTCACACCCGACAAACAAGATCGACGACACCAGACGCAATGCACCGATTCCGATCACCAGAACAGGACAGGGCACGGAGGGGGGGGGGGGTGGTAAAAGGGTCGGTCGTCATTACCCTGAGACAGCTCGCAGTAGGCGCGCGCTTCGAGCGAGATGTGGGAGGTGAGCCGGGACGAAGCCAGCGTGCTGTGGAGCGGCATCAGCGACTGGACGCATCCCAGCTGCCCCAAATTCCTTACCAAAACAAAACCACGGAGCACGAATTCATCCACTAGAAACCCAAAAACACAAGCTTTCACTGCGCGAGAGAAGAAGAGAACCTCGGGTTGGTGAAGAGAGGAGGGCGAGACGGGGGGCGGGGGACGCGAGAAGGCCGCACGCGGGGGAGGGACGAGGAGGACGAGCGGAGCGTGGAGGACCTCGCGGCCTGGATCAGCGACCTCGACAGCGATCCGTACCGAGCAGCCATTTCCTTCCCAGGGATGCGGGGGGGTTGGAGCGAGCAGTGGATGTTGGGGGTAGGGAGAGAGGCTTTGGCTAGGGTTTAAGGAAAAGGGAAGGATTAAAGAAAAATTCGAAGGAAAATAAATATAGGAAAATGGGACAAAATGGGGGGAAAAAAAGGAACATAAAAAACAAAATTGGGCAATTGGCATGTGCCTGCCATTTTTGTTCTTTACCAAAAGCGAAAAAAAAAAAATGGAACAAAGAGGCTATATTATGTAGAAGTGAAATGGGTGGATCAAAATTGAATTTGGACTGAGTTTAGATCCAATTGACTCGAGTAACCCATTTTGATGCAATCCAAACTTTGCTAAAAAATTCACTTTTTGAAAGTAGTGTCACAACTTCTAGGGTCTATTTTTTAAAAAAAGAAAAAAAAATCCTTGACTCTAGTTCAGATCTCAATTCCGTCTCAAATATATATATAGTCTAAAAATTAATCTCCAACTTTTATTCTAATCTTAAATCTACCTATTTGTCTAAAAATCACCACTGACTTCTTCAATTATCAACACCAAGGACAATTCATCAACCCTCTTGCCTCATACAAAACGACATTGATATTTTGATGTTGATAATTTTGAAGGAACTGGTGATGATTATTTGATGTCTGCATTGATTTGAGATTAGAATTAAAATTCTCTTTAGATAAAGAAAAAGCTCATGATAGAATTGAAATTCAAGGGTTTTAAAAAAAAAATATCCTTGTGTTTTAACCTCTATCCCATCACTTCATCATTACCATTACTAGCCCATTTGGTTCGCATTTGGGAAAATGACTATGGAAAGAATGCAAATATCTTTTTGGTAAAGGAGTTTTCCAAAATGTTACACCATTTGATAAATCGTAACCTCCAAAAGTATTGGAAAATAATTTTAGCATAAATACAATTTGGTAAAACCAACATTTGTAAAGCGATTTTCCTTTTTTTTTTTCTTTTTTACTTTGAAAATTAATCTAGTGTAGGTTGGCTGTTGGCCAACCACTGGACGGTCAAATCTGGCGACCTAAGGTCGTGGAGGCTGGATAGCTAGATTTAGTCTCTAGACTGCCAGATCTAGTGGCTTGACGTCGTGAGTTTAGATGTGGCACCCCTCTAAACAGCCCCCAATCCGTTAGGTTGCCTTAGTTCGCTTACCTCTCTCTTACTTGACTTGAAGGTCTAACAATCTTGGGATTTCTAATTTTTAAACAGTCCCAGCGTAGCGTATAAATGCATAGCGGAAGCGGAAATCACATCTCCCTATCCAAAATTTTTGAAATGATGCACACTCACTAGACAATTTTATAAGTTAAGCCAAACACTTTTATTTACATAGGTTTGATAGATAACATCGGTTGGTACATCAAAACTTGATGTGGTTTTCTATACCCGACTTCATAACAAAAGATAACCCAAGCTCCCCCTGGCTTTCCTTTCCATTTAGCCCTATACAAAAGTCTATCAAACAGTGCCGGTAGTCCAAAAAATTTCATTTGCTACCCATCACACACGATCACACCCAGCTCAATCCATCGGCTAGCGGCGGCGGCAACATCCCTAGCATGATCCCATCACGATGAATGTGCATTGACAAAAACTCCTAAACTACGGGGCCATCAGCTAAACCAATGTCATACATGACTAGAACTCGTACTCGGATGAAAACCAATCCTCGAATCCCGACATGAGTGTGCTTTGAACACATGCACTTAATGTCGACTGGGACACCATAAAAAGTACCGCGAGTGACAAGCAGTAGAGGCATCTTTTAATCTAAAATGTTAGTCTCCACACAGGGTGAGTACAGCCATTCAATAGTAAAAGGTTCATCAAACTATATCAAGCATTACTGTTCAAATCTAGACTCATACGAGATAGACAAAAACAAGTAATCACAAGAATAAATATACACTAAATTCGTGAAATTCTTTAATGCAATGGCAAATATATAATTTCAAAAGAATCAAGATGCATCATATTTAGTTACTCAAGTCCCGATCATAGGGCCAAATTGTAATGACATGTCCCATTCCATGCCATACAACTTAGTCCTATAACCAGACCATACACACACATAGTAGAATCATCCATTTTATCATTCAAAATGTTTCATCCCCTAGAGGACCAATGTTTGCGTCCCTCCGGGCATTCGCATCCACCTTGGCATCGCGAAAGCCTCCAGCATTCAGCCATTAGGGCCATCAAGCATCTGGAGCATATCACGCCTCCTAGCGTCACAAGGAAACCCTCCGAGGCTCACCATGAGAATGGTTACCCCGGCCCTTCGAATTTACATACCGACTAGCATACAACCGGGCATCTCGAAGCTCCCGAGGAAAAACCTCCGGCATTCAGCCACTTAGGGCCACTGGGCATCCACAAGGCATCGACTCATTCGATCCTTTTGGCATCTCGACTCCCGGGGCATCGTTGACCCGAGGGTCCAACGGCAACAATTAACATCTTAATTTCTAAAAATACTTTCAAATGCAATAACAAGATGTCCCAAGAATCCTTCATCTAATCTCAATATTGCATAACATGCCAATGCCAGTATCATCATCTCGCATAACAATTCAAGATATATTCACCTTTGGGACAATTTGTGCAAATTCGAAACAAAACAGCTTGATTATTACAATGCACAGTTCTAGTAAAAATTTCGGAATAATCCTTAAATGAACTCAGAAAATTATGAAAGTTTGACATGTTTTCAATAAGACCTAAAGGAAAAAGTTTCATGAAGAACACCAAGTCAAATTCCTTACGTATCGAGAGTAATAATTTATGTATTCCTTGCTAACGTTCTATAATGACTTCCAGCTTTAGCATTTTCATAGAAAAATTGTTTCATCGGTCAAACCTTGTTCATTTATTCTAAATTTTTAATATGTTGTTCCTGAAGATATTCCCTACAACTTTTATTAAGGATTCAAAGTCAAATTTTGGCTAGATAATTACAGAAAAATCATGAAATCACTGAAGGGTCATACTGTCTTCTGCAAAAACAGTCTACTGAGAACTACTCCTACTCTTTGAATCTCAGCATCCAACGTCCACAGCCAAGTGTTTACGAGTGTATTACACCGCATTATAGCCTCTTCACTTCCAAAAATCCACCATAGCTAGATCCTTGAGTTCTTATCTCAATTCAAAAATCGAAATCCATCAAAACATGCTTTGTTTCTACTTAGTTTCTTGATCTAATTCCATCTTATTTGTCCAAAATCAACATGCAACTCTCAATTCCTTATTTTCTCACATTTACCAAATCCTCACTAGATAATAACAGCAAGCAAAACATAGATCAATGAACTTCTACTTGCCTCAAGTCTTCCTACTTGGTTGCTAGCCAAAAACAAGGGTTCGGGGATCTCAGCTTGGCTCAATCGGCAATGGGGATCGGCGGTGTCGACAGTGGCAGCTCGGACATGGCACAAGCGGAGGGTGGCCTTCCTTCTTTGCCCTCACATGCTCAGACCACTCACTACACACCCTCTCTCTCGAATTCTTGCTTGAACTCTCTATCTCACTTGCTCGCCCGCTCACTCTCTCGGCCTCACTCTCCCTTGCTCAAATTGAAAGCTTTTGCTTTCTTTGGTTAATTAATTTGCTAATTTTTGCATGCAAATGACAGATGGCTTCAAGGAAGGGACAAGTGGAAGAAGGTTGAGGCAACCATGGACAAGTGGTGAGTGGCTTCCCCCCCCCCCCCCTTTCGGTCGACAGCCTTGGAAGCTCCTTGGGCCTACTTGGGCCCGAAAAATTTGAGGCAAAAAGTCCAAACTCAAAGGCCCATGGTCTTTAAAATATAAGCCTATAATTATGAAGCACTTTGTTTTCTAAATGAATAAATTTATATTCCCATAATCCAATTGCTTCATGAACAAATGTATAACCGAAATTCTTGCGTGCAGTCCAACTCCTCAAAATTTTATTCTTAAATTTCAGCATGCATGGTCCTCATGCATGACTTAATTCCATCCTTTTGGTTCTAAAATAAAAATATTATTCCATCATAGTCCAAAGATTTTCTCTTGTTGCACGGTTGATCGGTCATTGCTAAAGATACCATATCAATCCAACGAATAAACAAATACGGATTAATGCTCGTAATTGATACCAATGCCATAGTTCGATGATACTTATATCGATTGGTCATGACCGTCACCTATCCGAGGATTTGTTGAAATTCTTGGATGCCACATTAGATGATGCCCCTTAGGTGGCGCAAACCTAGGTGACGCCATGTAGGGGCGTGACCTCAAGTGATGTCGTTGCCTAAGTGGCGAGTTGCACTACCCTAGGTAGTGGTCGCCGGCGAGGCGCGACCCTTTGGCGATGGTGGCAGTTGCCAAAGAAGCCCAACGCTTAAGCGGCAAATCGGGGAAGACGAAGATGAATAGGGAGGGAGATGAACATGATGTGGATGAATAGCAAACTTGCATTTCCAAAATGCCTAAAGCTCAAAATAGGTCAGGATCTACATTGGGCTTTCAATATTTCCAATGTTGACATTTGGCTAATGGAGTTCCAAATATGTTTGCCAAACACCTAATATTTTCTTCAAAGGGTTTTGGGGGCTTAAAGCCCATTGGAAAAGCTATATCAAATGGGGCCTACGACCATTGTAACTATGAAATCGAATTGTTAGTCGGTTCGTATCATAACGTCCTCTATATTTTCTCAGATTAATGAAATACATTTAAGAATTTTAAGTGATCAAAATAAATTTTAATTATGTTTGTTTTGTGAAAAATATTTTCCGCATTTTTCCGCATTTTTTTTGCTTAATAAGATAAGTCAATAGAAAACCTACGCTTACATTTAGAAAATTAATTTTCTCCTTAAAAAATTAGAAATTATTTTCCAAAATATGATTAAATATCATTACTTAATGGGGAAATTTCAAACAAGGGCTTGAAAGTGCCTTCATTTTTTCAAATAAGGGTTTGAAGTAGATCTTATTTCAAATAAAGGCCTAGAGTGCAATTATTTTCTCAAATAAGGGCTCAAAGTAGATTTTCTTCAAATAAGAGTTTGAAATAACTATATTTATTTCAAATAAGGACTTGACTATCCAACTGGTCATGGATATTTTAGTAATTCATCCTTTTTTGGATTTTTTACTTTTCTCTTTCCCTTGCTGGTGGCCGACCGGCCACCTTGGGCAAGGTGACCCTTACCCTAAGGGAGGCCACTCTGGTGGCCATCAACGAGGTCAGCCCTCGCTAGATTTGGGCGAGGGTTGCCTCATTAGTGATTGGCGAGAGTTGGCCTTGCTTGGGCAAGGTGACCGTCACCTTGGGGGAGGTCTCCCTCACCAGCAATCGACGATGATTGCTGAGCCCTCATCGGCCCTAAGCGAGGCCAACCCTCCCAGATTTGGGGAGGGTGGCCTTGCTCACAATTGGCGAGGGTTGGTCGAGCCTTTACCCACCCTTATTAGTGGTCAGTGAGAATGGCTAAGCCCTATCAGTGGTCGTTGGCCCTTGTCGAGCCAAAAAAAGAAAGACGAAGAAGTGAAAAAGGAAACGAAAGGAATAAAAAATAAATTAAAATTAAATTTGTAATTTGACAAAAATGTCCTTAACCAGTTGGAATATTTAGCTTGCCGATGACTAGCGAGGTAAGACCCTTATTTGAAACAACCATGGTACTTTAGGCCCTTATTTAACATAAGGTCTAATTCCATATCTTATTTGAGAAAATAATGACACTTCATACGAGGTAAGTACACTATCAATGCCAAAACTTGTGTACGGCATTCACTTTGGTGCCAAACTTTATTTTAGATCTAATTCGCACATTTATTTGAGAAAATAATGGCATTTCAAGTCTTTATTTGGAATTTTCCCTTACTTAATTCAAAACTCTACACTTGGACATGAAAGCCCTGATTAGATCTCTGACGCTTAGGCTCGAATCCGTTGAGGCTGGGTTGGTTACCTCAATTTTGGTTCTCAAATCTTTAGCATCTACATTCTGATCCATCAACAATGAGTTTCGAGACCCATTGCTTTTAGGGGTGAGCGTGGTTCCAGGTAGAACCGGGAACCGGGGAACCGAACCTGAGGTTCCGGTTCGGTTCCCGGTTCCGATTTTCTGGGAACCGGAACCGGAACCGGCACTAGGAACCGGAACCGGAACCGGAACCGGTTCAGTTAGGGCTAAAAAAACCCCCCCAAATCAAATATTCTCTCGCTTCTTCCACAGAGTCCACACACATGACACTTTTAGTTTTCACTGAGTTCTCTCTTCGCCCGTCCGTTCTCCATCTCTGCTCGACGCCACCGCCAGTCGCCCTCGACTCTCGACGCCATCGCCGGTCTCCCTTGACGCCACTGCCGCTGGCCCGCTGATCTCTGCTCGAGGGTCGAGGACTCGAGGCCACCTTCGCTCGCCTTGATAGCACCGCGGCTGACCTCTTCGCCCGTCCGTTCTCCATCTCTGCTCGACGCCACCGCCGGTCGTCCTCGAGTCTCGACGCCAACGCCGATCTCCCTCGAAGCCATTGCCGTTGATCTCTGCTCGAGGGTCGAGGACTCGAGGCCACCTTCGCTCACCCTCGACAGCACCGCGGCTGACCTTTTTGCCCGTCCGTTCTCCATCTCTGCTCGACGCCACCGCCGGTCGCCCTCGAGTCTCGACGCCACCGCCGGTCTCCCTCGAAGCCATTGCCGCTGATCTCTGCTCGAGGGTCGAGGACTCGAGGCCACCTTCGCTCGCCCTCGACAGCACCGCGGCTGACCTCTTTGCCCGTCCGTTCTCCATCTCTGCTCGACGCCACCGCCGGTCGCCCCCGAGTCTCGACGCCACTGCCGTTGATCTCTGCTCGAGGGTCGAGGCCACCTTCGCTCGCCCTCGACAGCACCGCGGCTCACCTCTGGCTCACTGTTTGCCCTCGACGGCACCGTCGCTCGCCCTCGACACCACCGCTCGCTGATCCTTGCTCGAGGCCACCTCCTCTCACCCTCGACGACACAGCCGCTAATCTCTGGCTGACCGCTTGCCCTCGACGCCATCGTTGCTCACCCTCGACGCCACCACTCGCTGACCCCTGCTCGAGGCCACCTTTGCTCTCCCTTGACGGCACCGCCGCTGACCTCTAGCTCGCCGCTCGCCCTCGACGCCACCGTCGCTCGCCCTCGATGCCACCGTCGCTCACCCTCGACACCACCACTCGCTGACCCCTGCTCGAGGCCACCTCCACTCTCCCTCGACGGTAAGATGCTATTTGCACAATTACTTATGATTTAACGATGATGCTTAATACCTTGTGAAGTCTTGTGAGATAACTATTTATTAAATGTCACTAATTTGATTGATGAAAAACCCTTGCGGGAGCTGCGCGTGAATAGTGTGTTTGGTGGCATTGCTTTGAGCCTTGAGGTATTTAAGAAAAGAGGTCATCAACGGAAGCATAAAGTGAGTTTCTTTTCTGTGTTTTGTTTTGGTCGACTGTTGGTTCATAATTTTGCCAGATTACTGAGTTAATTGTGTGGCAGACGTGTCCGGTTTAGTCATTCGCTGTCTTCGGAGGAAAGCACCGTTTCTCAGCTTGGCTTGTTTTCTTATTGGGCCATCAGGAACTTAATCTCAGTCAAAGTAAAATGTGGGTACTTTCTTGACTGCTTCCTGGACTCATCTCTGCGTTTTTGTCTTGAACTGCTCGTCTCTCCTTCCAGTATGTTGCTTATGGTAGGGGACTTCATACTTTGTTTGGCTGCTTTTGTCCCGTTTCTTTCTTCTATCCGTTGGCTTGTTCGACCTTGTTCTGTTTTATTTGCTTGCTTATAGCTATATATGTCTAATATTATTCGTGTATCATATAAAAAGCTATGCCGGATGATCATTCTGTTAATGAAAAAAGATGTTAGATGTAACTTGTAATTATGGTTCACCGAGTGGTTTGTCCCAGATCTCCCATGATCATTCGGAAAGTCATACGTATGCTTAGAATATTGTCTGCCTTGTGTTGCTCATCAAAATTCTCAGCAAATGATCAAGATGAAAGTTCGTTTGATTATGCTTCAAACTGCATAATTTGTGGGCTGTGATTTCTTCGGTCTACAAGAAGTTAATTAGCTAGAGGAAGTGAGAGTCCCTTCCTTCTTTATGAATAAAAAAGCATCAGAACAGTTGAAATTGGAATCTCAGGCCACTGAAATTGGCATTGCTTCGATCAATGTCTTTGATCTTTTGTAGCTGGCATGTCTAAAAAATCGAAGCTTCTAGCATGCTTCGTTCAAGTCTTAGAGCCACTAACAGGCAAAAGCACTTCTTGGAATGTTTATAAGATGAAACCATCCTATGCTTGCATTCATAAAACCTGTATCTTATCCTGGACAGATGCACTGACTCTTTTACTATGTTTCTTCATCTGGTAGAAAAATCTATTCGAATTTGCAGATAACTTTCTCATGTTGGCTATGTCAAAATATTATTTATAGTTTGGCAATTGTGCTTGCATTTTGAGTTACAGGCTAAAGTATTTGCATTTCACTCAGTCTTTAAGATACACTTTGTCTGATGGATCATCACCGTAATACTCCTTGTTTGAACATCTGAACCACATGGATAAGAAAGGAGAAACTGGAAAACTTTAGTTGCGTTTTCTAATAGCTAAAGGTCCAGTTCTCTTGTGCTGATCTTTCCATTGTTGTCTCAGCTTCTCCCTTTAAATCATGACCCCTTTTTTTTCTATTAGTCTCTTAGTTGGCATTTGATTGATATATGAAATTCTATTTGCAGCAAGTCGAAGGATTAAATTTCTTCCGCTCAAGGCTAGCTTTTGGGAAATCATAAGATCAGGGTAAATGACAAATCATTAATGCCTTGATTATGTTGTCAAGCATATGATGCACATGCACCCGAATTGCAAATATCATATATTACAGGTTCAATATATGTGTGCGAACTAGGGACCAATATTTTTTCGACAAGTGTATTGGAAGATCTTGGCCAATGGTCCTTTTAGGCTTAATGAAGCGACCAATAAATTTAATGTTTGTTTTCCATGCAATCCTCCTCAATAATTAGGGAGGAAATCTCTTTTCTAAATGTAAAGAGAGATGATGTTGTGAACGGATTCATTACAATTTTCATGGAATTAAGGATTATCTTAATTCTCTTCTAACATCCTCACTGTTTTGATTTCGATGGGCATCTCTTTTTTATAGTGTTGTCTCTTCATTTTGTGTCATTTTATACGTCCTTATTATTAGTACGTTTTTTATCGTTATCAAAATGTTTCAATGTAAATCTTTTTTAATTCCAAAAAAGGTTAACAAGTGTTAAAGCAGTGTCTTTTTTGAATTTGTAAAGCTGGTGTAAACCCGGCGAGAGAGATCTTCCATGGCCATATTTGTTGGAATTGGCGAGGATGCTATGCCTCTAAAAAGCCCTTGTAGTTTAATATTCAAGTTCATTTGTTTCTCTTGATGATTATCATATATTACAGGTTTATTCTCTTTTAGCAGTTTTTTAAAGGATAGTGCGACACAAATCGTTGATCCACCAACCAGTCCTGAAGAGGAGGAAGAGATCTTACCTCTTTAAGAAGCCTGAGTTCTCTCTTGATCCTTCTTTTCCACGGTTTCACCTTGCTGGTTAAGGTAGGCGATGAAATGAATAGACTGAAATTGGTCTACTTTCCCATGGTTTGTGCTGTATTATGTTTTTATATAACATCGGTATGCTGTATTTCAACATAATAGACTTAACTTATGTGTAAAAGTACTGTATTATGTTTCTATATAGCATTAGTATGCTGTATTTCAACATAATAGACTTAGCTTATGTATAAAAGTGCCGTATTATGTTTCTATGCAGCATTGGTATGCTGTATTATACTGTATTAACGTTGTTATCAACTAAATTAATTATATTATGTAATTGTTATGTAGTGCAAAGTTAATGTATCAAGATAACACATCAATGGAGGTGGAGGGACATGATGATATGACTCCGGAATTGGAATTTTCTGACCATGAAAATGAAGAAGAGGCACCCCCTAGTACGAGTGCCATGAGTAAGGTACCTGGTTCTCATCTTCCTCAGGATAAGAAATATACATCAGAATGTTGAAATCATTATACAAGAATCAATGATAAGGATGGAAAATCAATTCAAGTGAAGTGCATACATTGTGGGACAATACTTAAGTATCGTGTTGCTAACGGTACTTCTGCGATGAGGAAGCACTTGACCACATGTAGGAGGTTTCCCCGTAATGTAGATAAGAGACAGAAATTCTTCATGCCACATAATGTAGACATGGCTAACAAGTCAGGAGGTGATTCTAATACTGGTAGTATCTTATCAACATGGTCGTTTAATCAAGAACGTTGTAGGCGAATGCTTGCTCGGTTTATCATTAGTGATGAGCAACCTTTTTCCTTGGTTGAGCGTGTTGGATTTCGTGAGTTTGTTAATGAGTTACAGCCTCTTTTCAAACATATATCACATTTCACAGTGTCAAAAGATTGCATGAAATTGTATATAGATGAAAGAACTTCTTTGAAGAATTATTTTCGACAGATTAATTCTAGGATTGCACTCACGACCGATACATGGAGCTCCATTCAAAATCTGAATTATATGTGTCTCACTGCACATTTTATTGATGAAAATTGGAAGTTGCATAAAAGAATCATCAATTTTATGGTGATGCATAGTCACAGGGGTAGGGAGATTGGGAAAATGGTGGAGAAATGCATTCAAGAGTGGGGAATTGAAAAAAAGGTGTCAACAATCACTGTGGATAATGTTAGCTCGAATGATGTTGCAATTAACTATTTGAGGGATAAATTTTCCAAAGAAAAGTCGTTGATATTGGATGGTAGTGTTTTGCATATGAGGTGCACAGCTCATATATTGAATTTGATTGTGAGAGATGGCTTGACTACGGTACGTGACTCCATTGCACGTGTCCGGAATGTGGTTAGGTATGTAAAGAGTTCTCTTGCAAGAGCCAATGCATTTCAGTCTTGCATTAAGAGTGAAAATATCACTTATAAAGGTTCGGTAGTTCTTGACGTTGCTACTAGATGGAATTCCACTTATCTCATGTTAGACACCGCCATCAAATTCAGAAAAGCTTTCCAAAGAATGGAAGATGACAATTTATCATTTGCAAGTGAGCTGAATCATGAAACTCCTACTGATGATGATTGGGAAAATGCTATTGTTATTTCAGATTTTCTAAAAGTATTCTATGATGCCACCAATCGAATGTCGGGGAGTTTATATGTTACTTCAAATGATTATTTTGAAGGAATAGCTCTTTTGTATAGATATTTGAAAGATGCAATCAATGCTTCGGATCCTAGGCTTCATGATATGGGTGTGAAAATGAAAGAAAAATTTGATAAATATTATGGAAGCTTGGATAAAGTGAATATGATGGTCTTGATTGCGGTTGTGTTAGATCCTAGAGCTAAGTTGAATTATGTGACTTTCTCGTATGGACAAATTTATAATGATGAATTGAAAGTTAAAGAGATGCATTACAAGGTGAAGGATGCATTGGAGCGTTTGTATGAATTTTATGAGCAATCATCTCTTATTTCAAGTGATCATAATTTTGGTGGCCATAGTTTGGGTGTAAGTAGTGGTGCTTCTAATGTCGATTCGAGTGGTAGTGAAGGAATAAAGAAGTATGATTGACAAGTTTGGAAGAAAATGTTTTTATACTCGAATGAACAAGGGTGTGATGACAACAAATCCAAGCTTGATCAATATCTTCAAGAGAAAAATGAAAAGAATCTTGATATTGACATTTTGATGTGGTGGAAGACTAATGGCTCAAAATATAAGATTCTTTCTTTGATGGCTCGAGATATTTTGTCCATTCCCGTAACTACCGTTGCTTCTGAGTCAACTTTTAGTGCATCGGGTCGTGTTCTTGATGGTTTTCGAAGTTCTTTAACTCCCAAAGTAGTGGAAGCTTTGATTTGCACTCAAGATTGGTTGAGAGCCGTTCGTGTACCGATTGATGTTGAGGAGTGCATCGAGAATGCAGAAAAATTTAAGTTGGGTAAGTGACATTGTTTATATCTTTATATATTGTAATTCTTTTTGTATATCTATAAGTGAATATTTTTTTAATCTCTTTTTCTTCTTCTTTTTATAGATATGGATGGTCTTAATGGGGAGACTATCGCCGGTAAATAGAGTTTATCACTGGGAGGATGCGGGCCAAGTGAAGGTGCTGATGGAGAAGTTAGAAATCATGATAAAGCTTGGTGAGTTCCTGAAATATTGAGCAGGCATGAAAACTGAAGAGCATTTAACCTGTTGAATTTGCTTGTTTACTCAAAATGGTTAATTTTATGTTGTCTTATTAACTAAATGCTGCAGGTTCTGCTGGAATTCAAGGAGTATGCTATATAAGTAGATGTCAATTTTGTTGGAAAGGCAGTCCGTGCTATTGGTCGCTGGGCAATCAAGTTGGAGAGAGCAGCAGAGTGATGCATCAGTGTTTTGCTGGAGCTGATTAAGATTAAAGTCAATTTTGTGGTTCAAGAAGCCATTATAGTTATTAAAGACATTTGGAAGATATCCTAACACGTTAGTCTCGATATCTGTAATTTTTGGAGTACGTGAACTGAAAAGCTGTTCCATTCATCTCTTAATTTAGTGGTGCTCTCATCATGCAGGCTGAGAAGATTGAAGAGAAGAGGAAGCTTGAAGAGGAAGACTTAGCTAGATTGACTAAAGAGAAGGAAAGCCATGACTTAGAATTTTTCTGTCCATCAATGCAAATCTTTTAATTTATGGAACGATTTAAAAAATCCACTCAAATCTTTTTCTGCAGGTTTACAGGTTGAAGCATTAGCTGACGCAACAGAGAACTATCACCAAGTTCTTGCAGAAAATAGGAGGCTATTTAATGAGGTTCAAGATCTAAAAGTTGACTCTTCCTGCATGTCAGGTTGTGCGCATTCTTATGAGAGATATGACTGTATGCCACCTGTATAGTTGATTGGCTCCTCTTGTTCTTCTTCTTGTAGATGGTAGTTCATTGACTTCTCATAGGTTTTTTAAGTGTGCATGTGTTGCATTATATGTCAAGGGTAGAAATTTTCAATCCTGCGCAAGTTTTTTTCCAATATATTAGGTGGGTATCCTATTGATGTAACTGATTCATGTTGGGAGGTCTATCTTCTTATTCAGAAGACAAGTGACCAGCAAGGCAATTTTCAAGATAGGCTTCTTGGTTTTGCTGCTATATACTGTCTGTATCACTATCCTAATAGTCCACGACTGCGGCTGGGTCAGATTTGCTGTTATCCTGGTTAAATGTAACAAAGAAGACAAGTTTTCAATGCTTTAGGAGAGTATGTAAAGTGTATTTTATCAGTTAGTTTACCACTCATGAGCCCTTTTGCCAATGGCAACTTCCCATCCCAAGGCACCATGTTTAGTTTCCAAATTTCCAGGATTACTAAAGCTCTCCTTCTCCATGACACAGTGTTGTTGATATGACTCATTTTAGGCAAAAAGGTGCAGTCCTTGACAACCAACCAATTCCAACTAATTCAGTTCCATCTCATGAAAAACCACGGTTTTGATATTTTGTTGAATGTGAAGATGCTGCGGTGAGTTGCATGGTTACTTTTCTCTTTTGTACATGGTAATAGCCTTTGTTTGTTATCTGGAAGTGTTTCTTCATGACTCTTTAAGCTTGATGTGTGTTGGTGCAGAGTGTGGTAATGATCAGCTGCAAATGTGAGTACCTTTCAGGTCTTGAAAAGTTGTGTGTCTGGCACCTTTAAGAATTTCTTTTCTACCAAAACCTTGATGAAAATAGGCTTTGATTGGAGAAAGGAGTTATGATAACACCATCTGCATATAGCATGGCATCACACATGTGAACAGGCGCATATTTGACATACATCTTCATGCCTGTGCAAAGGGTGGAGCAAAATATCAAATGTTAACTTCTCAGTAAAAATTTAAGTGTAGTGAGGATATTCTTGTTTTCTTCATATTTGTGATACATATCATCATGTATGATGAGACAGTTTGCAGAAATAATGAGATTCTCTATTTACTGCATTCTCTTTTTTTTTTTTTCCTAATATATCGATAGTTCTTCACTACAGGTCCTATTTACTAATTCTTCATATGGGGCTTTATCTGAAGTATTCATGTTCTATGGGATCAACAATTGCTGTGTTTGACAACTACTTTTATGTTAGAATGTTGCCTCGGAGGCCAACTTTCCCTTTTACTTCTAATTAGTGCTAGATATTTCTTCTCCATAGAAGTAATATATTCCAAGCATTGTTACGTAGGTTGGCTTTCTAGAGGAGCACTCTTCTGCTTACACTTCAATTAAGTGGATAAAAATTTCCCCTCTTTTGCAATTTGTTCAGGAAAACTAACCATGCGTGTTTTGTTTCAGGATGAGAAGTTTATGATTTGGTACTCAGGCCAAGAGGAAAAGCAATTGAGACTAAGCTCAGTTACTGAAGTTATTTGTGGACAGAAGACTGTATGTGCTATTAACATGCATCCGAATGCAAATTGGTTTTTTTGATTCAAGTAAATATCTTTCAGTGCTCCTTCTGTTTTACTAACAGGAATTTTCACTTTGCAAGGTAAATTTTCATAAGCAACTTCAACCAGACAGGGAGGCACAGTCATTTACTACATTGATTTAGTGCTGCATTATTCTGACCAAGTCCATGCGCTTTAGGTTGGAAAAACAGTTGCACTGTGCTAGTAATTTCTTCGTCTGTGTTGCTATTTATGGCCTTGCTTCTATTCTGTAATCTTTCACCTCTTTAATGATTATCCTCTCACCTTGCAGCTGCCATTGAGAAGGATCTGTGGGCAACTGGAACTGTCAATGAAGAGTATCTAAAGGCTCTGGATGCATTCTTTGGCAATTTTCCACGTTTACAAGCCACCAAGCCTGCAACACTTAGTATTCCTCATCTGGTCTGGTTACCTCCCTAAAGATGGGTTCTGAGGCAACTCAAGAAGCTACTCTAGCCTCTAGATGCACTTTTCCTGATGCGACAAGCCTGGTCAGCGACTCAGCATGCCCAGCTGAGGTTTCAAATGAACTCGAAGCAGCTCATCCAAGAACGGCAAAGTTCTCGATCATAGTGGCAGTGATCTCCTCGTTCATGGTTGGTCTGGTCTTGTCGGCGATCTTGCTTGCCACTCAGGACATATATCCATCCGTATTCTCCAGAGATTTGTAAGGACGGCGAAAATCAGTCATTTAGCACCATCTGAAATGTAAATATGTTCATCGAAGGACAACTTGTGAAAATGTCAGTCGACTTACTCAATGACAATATTAGGTTGAAAGTCAGCAACTTTAGAGTGTTATTGATTAGTGGATTGAAGTACTATCTTTCTTCTTTTGTCAACAGGAGGACTTACAAGCCTGGTGGTTGTGGTAAAGGTTGTGGTTCCAACAGTATAGCTCCTCCATGCACTGGGTAGCTGCCCTGCACCATATACTATTGAAAGTGCCTTGTATCTGTTGGCTGTACTTTATATTGTCGGATGGATTGTCTGTTTTTTCAAGCTAAGCTTGTCGGTCTTTTTTTTTTTTTTTTTTTTCAGATACTATATTCTCTTTTTCCTTCTGTTGATCTTCTAGTATGGTCTTCTGTAGAAACTAAGTGGATTTAATCTGTTACAGGTATATAGAGATGATGGCTCCAGTTTTATCCAGAGTTGCCTGGCGCTGTGTATGGTATATGATTCAGGTGTGCCATTTTATTGCGTTTGGTGTTTGTCTTTTTCTAGGACATCAAAGTGTCTGCTTGTATATTGGGGCCATGTCAATCATAAGAGATCTAGGTTAGATAGGTAGGCATTGAGTTGTGGAAGATGATATCTTTATTGTATGAGTTTGAATTTGACTTTAAATTGGATGCTGTCTGCTATGGACCAGAATAATAAAGTAGGAAACTATCTCATTGATAATCTGTGTGTGTCTGAGAGGATGATAATGCTGTTTGTGTATATTCTCTTCAATGAATGACAAGTTTGTTTATTATTGTTGCATTCATTTCCATTTTTTTAAACTAAAAATGAAAAAAGAAAAAGAAAAAAAGAACCTATTGGAACCTGTTGGAACCTGGAACCGACCCCGGAACCTGTGACAGGGTAGGTTCCAGGTTCTTGGTTTTGACGGGTAGGTTCCAGGTTCCAAAAAATGAGGAACATGTACCCGAGGGTAGGTTCCAGGTTCCAAGCGGAACCTGTAAGGAACCGGGAACCGCTCACCCCTAATTGCTTTTACTTGGGCCCTTAGTGCCTAGGTTCTTCAAGGTTGGGCTCGAAACCTCAGTGCCCTTATTTGTGCCCAATGGCTTGGTACTTGGTCCCAGGTCTATAAGGGCTGAGGGCAGGATCCCCATACCTAAGCTTGGACTACCTATATTAAGGCTTGAGTCCACAGTAGTTGTGCTTTGGTCCATTGAGGCTAGACCCAAAACCCTGGTGCTCATGCTCGGGTCCATCAAGGCTAGGATTGAGACCCAAGCGACCATGTCCCAATCCACAGTCCATCAAGGCCGAACCCATGACTCTAGTAGCCCTACCTAATTCCCTAACTACTCATGTGCAAGTAATTATTGCCTAAATAGCAGTGATGTCATAATTGGACCGAATTAAAATTTTGTACATTTTCGGGTTGGTTTGATTTTTAGTTCAGATAATGGTAAAAAACCACATTTCTTTTTAACGGTTTAGATTTTATTGTATGTTTTGATTAATTGAATTGAACCGAACCAATAAAATATAAAATCACACTTATAGATATAGTCACCGGAAGACCAATGAGTACTCTCTCTCTCTTATCTCTTTGTTTTGAGGAATTTATATACCTACATATAAACTCTTGCCTGTGGAGTTTTGGTTAATCTCTTTTAGTGGACGGATAAATTTTTGTTTGTTTGATTTCTTTTTTTTTTTCTTTTGGCAAAAAAAGTGGAACAAAACAAAAAGTAAAAGTGAAGACCAAAAATCCGAACTGAACTAAACTAGGGTTTTGGTTCGGTTCGTATTTGGTTTGGATCGCATCTAATTTAATTCAGTTTTTTACCATAATAAGTCGGTTTGATTTGATTTTCCTGGAAAATCGAACCGAACCGAACCAAACTATTGACAACCCTACTAAATAGTGCATGTCTATTTAGAAGAATTAAATTAGATTTTTAATATCAAATGACAAAAGATATTTTCTAGTTTATTTTCTAGAATTAGCCAAACATCTGAAAATGTCATGGAAGATGACTTACTAAAAAATATCTTCCAAAAATATCACATTTTTCATTTAATAAAGAGAGCTACAAAATAGAAATGATAGTCTAAACATGCATTTCTAAAATTTCTTAGTGTCTAGTAGACTAGTTAATAGATGAGTCAAGTTGAAAGTAGTCTGTCCCAAATACATTAATTTAACATGTCATGACCCATTTTTTTACGTAATATAAATCTAGTGACTTATATCTGGCCCGTACCCAACCTGACTTATATAGTTAAAAAAACTTTTATATTTAACTCAATTTACAAAATTTTAAACTCAAATTAAGATGAGAGTGTGAAGTGAGCGGACGTGAGATTGAATGAGAGCCAGAAAGAATGAAAAGAGAGTTATAGAAATGGATTGGGTTTAAATAAGTTGTAAATCCGTTTATGACCCATTTAGCACTCACATTATGTTTAAACTCATTTACTTAATATAACCAATTCATTTATGACTCATTTAATACCTGTATGTTTTAAAAAATGGGTTAATAACCTATTTTGATAGGTCTAGCCAGCAGTGAGTCAGATGGTGATGGATCAACTTTAGAACTAGACACGATAGTTGAAAATGGCAATTCATCTTGCCAATTCATGTGCTAGAGTAGTCCAATTCGGTACAAATATGGTCCAGTTTGCTAATCCAATGATTGAACCGTTGGTCGAACTGGTTTGTTCCGGGTTTTGACCAACCCAAGTGGCAATGAATGACCGGACCGGACTAAGGGCCGGTTCCCGGTTCAACCAGATGAACCGACCGGCGGGTCGGGGCTTAAACACCTTGCTGATGGCAGATCGCCTGACTGCGGATTGGAACCTCGTAGCTTGGACTGGGCGACCCGCCATCTCCTCCTTTAAGGGTATGCTCTCGACAGCCGCTTTCCTCAATTTCGACGAATAAAGCTCCCATTTTTCTCAGCTATCTACTGTGAAATTGACGAAAACTCTCCCTTTCCCTTTCGATTCTGATTTTGCGGCACAAATAGGAATTTCTTTGCTCTCGACTTTTTGGGGCGAGAAATCGTTGGAATTTTGAGGTCTGAGTCGACGACATATGTCAAGGTTCTAGTTTTTGGGGGCATTGATCAATGCCCATCTCCTAGAAGTTCAAGGTGGGTGGTCTGGTGAGTTGGGTTTTCTTTTTCTGTTCTATTTTCCCCACTTACATGTCAAGCTTGGTGTGCTCTTTCGTGGGTTCATGTGAATCGGAGTTCAAATCTATTTGCAGTACCCCTTGCTTTGTAAATTTTAGAGGGGTATCTTCATGTAGGGGGCTCGGTTTAGTAGATTTGAGTAATGGTTTCGATCACTTCTATCAGGGTTTAGATCAAGACAATGTCTATATCTTGTGCATGATGAGTGGGCTGCCTTCTGTCAGAAATTTGAGTGAAAGAATTGGAGGATAAGTGTATTGTATATTGCTTTTCACTGATTAATGATGTACAATCCGGTTCCTATTTGTAATACATGGGAGCAAAACTATCTTAGGAAGAAAAATATACATAATGTGGAAAAGAAGGAAAATAAATTTTCCTAATACACAATATTCTAATTTTCTAACAATAGACTAATCGCTATCAATTAAAATCAATGTCAATATGGCAATGGTATCTTTAACACTCCCCCTCAAGCTAGTGGTCTATACACATCTAGAACGCCTAGTTGCTCAATAGATACGAATGTTGCCTCTGACATAAAGGTTTAGTGAAGATGTCTGCGGGCTGCTCCGTAGTTCTTATCCCACTTGTCTTGATCAATCCGTCTTGAATTTTGTCTCTGACGAAATGGCAATCGACTTCTATATGCTTTGTCCTCTCGTGGAAAACTGGATTTGCTGCAAGTTTAAGCGCGTCATCATTATCACAAAATAGAACAGTTGGTTCCTTTATCCAAATCCCAAGATCTTGGAGTAATCCTCTTATCCAAACTATCTCACAACTGGTCTTTGCCATTGCTCGATATTCCGCCTCAGCAGATGATAACGAAACAGTCAATTGTTTCTTTGTCTTCCAAGAAAGTAATGAGTTGTCCAATTTGATGCAGAATCTTGTGATTGACTTCCTACTCATCGGGCAAGTGGCATAATCCGTATCACTGTATGCTGTCATCTCCATGTTGTCACGAGACAGTAATATTCTCAAACCTGGACACCCTTTTAGGTATTTTACGACATTCAGTGTGGCATTCATGTGTGATTGTTTTGGATTATGCATAAACTGGCTAAGGATTTGCACTGCATAGCATATGTCAGGTCTGGTCATGGTTAAGTAGATAAGTTTTCCAACAAGTCTCTGATAAACGAAAGGATCTTTGAGTAAATGATCCTCATTCAAGGGTGATAAACCCTTGTCATACTCAGCTGTCGTCAGCTTGACATTATGCTCAATTGGGATAACCGCTGGTTTGGATCTCGAAAGTCCCGCTTCTGATATGATCTCCAGGACAAACTTGCATTGGCTGAGACAAATACCCTTATCCGATCGTGCAATCTCTATCCCGAGAAAATATTTGGGAGGCCCCAAATCCTTAATGTGAAAGCTCGAATGCAAAAACCGCTTAAACTTCTTGATGGCAGTCTAGTCATTTCCCATAATGAGTATGTCATCAACATATATAAGTAAGTAAATCGATGACGTACCTTGTCTCCATGTGAATAAGGCATAATCATGTTTGGACTGCTGGAATTTTGCAGCCGTGAGTGCATTGGTAAATTTCGCATACCATTGACGAGAAGCCTGTTTGAGTCCATATAGGGATTTACGGAGACGACACACTTGGTTCTCCCCCTGTCTGCGTAAACCCGGCGGAAGGTCCATGTAGATTTCCTCTTCAAGATCACCATGCAGGAATGCATTATGAACATCCATCTGATGAAGAGGCCAATCACGGATAGCAGCAATAGAGAAAAATGAATGTACAGTGACTTCCTTTGCTACTGGTGAAAAGGTTTCAGTGTAATCAAAACTTTCTCGTTGAGTAAACCCCTTAGCCACTAGTCTTGCTTTATAACACTCGATCGAACCATCTGCCTTGTATTTGATCTTGTGTACCCACTTGCACCCAATTGACTTTCGATGAGTGGGTAAAGGAACTATGTCCCAAGTTTTATTCCCTATTAGAGCTTGCAATTCATTCACCATTGCTTGCTGCCAACGAGGGTCTTGTACAGCTTCTTCATATGAAGATGGCTCCTGTCCTTCATATATTTTACTAATGCAACACATGTGCTCCGGTGAAAGATTAGCAAAACTAACATATGAGGAGATGGGATAGTGTGTACCAGATGACTTCATTATAGGACAAATGTAGTCTACTGTCCAAGTGGGCGGTCGAGTAATGCGACTTGAACGGCGAGGGGCAGCTGGTGTGACTGATGGAGCACGCTCATGTGATCTAGAAGAGATATCATCTAGAGATGTTGGTGATGAAGGAACTACAGGAGATGCTGATATCACTTCTTGTGGAAAATCTGGAGTTGTGTCATGTATATCTGATGGTGAGCCTACATCGTATTCCGGAGCTAAAGATTCAATGGGAGGTACATGAGGAATCATCATCTGAGTAGGAGTTGAGATATCGTTATCAGCAAGAAATTGGCGACTCTCAATAGTTGGATCGCTTGGTTGAGAAGATAATTCCTCTTGAAAAGGAAAAACATCCTCATGGAATATAACATCTCTACTGACGAAGAAGCGTTTGGTGGAAAGATCATATACCGAATACCCCTTCTGAAGATTAGGATACCCCATGAAAACGCATTTGATGGCACGAGGTCCTAATTTGTCACAGGTGCCCATGGTAGATGCATAACATAAACAACCAAATACACGAAGATGCTGAATGTTTGGGTATTTCCCAAAAAGCAATTCAAATGGACTTTTGCCATTGAGGACCTTGGATGGCATCCTATTGATCAAGTATGCTGCCATGACCACACAGTCTCCCCAGAACTTTTCAGGAATAAAAGCTTGATATTTGAGGGCACGAGCAACTTCTAGGAGATGACGATGTTTTCTTTCGACAACTCTGTTCTTCTGAGGGGTATAGGTGCAGAAACTTTCATGAAGAATGCCATTTGTAGTGAACAAGGCAAAACATTCACGATTAAAAAATTCCCGAGCATTGTCCGTGCGAATTTGCTGTACGGATTTATGAAACTGAGTTTTGATGAGGGTGAAAAAATCTCTTAGGTAAGAGGGAACTTGGGCTTTGGACTACATTAGAAAAACCCAAGTTGCTCGTGTATGATCGTCCACAATTGTGAGAAAGAAGCGGCATCCATCACGATGTGGAATGTGATATGGTCCCCAGATATCCATGTGCAAAAGAGAGAAAGCTGTTTTGGCACGAGAAGTGCTTTTTGGAAAAGGTAATTGTGATTGTTTAGCCAAAGGACAAACATGACACTTCGGAAGAGGAAAAGAGGCACTATGACCTAATCGCTGATGGAATAAAATGCTTTTATTGATGCTGGCATTACATAGAGTGCCCTTATTCAAGGGAAAATGTAAAGTATTTTTTGGAAGAGTAACCCAAAAATAAAACCCCTCATGATTACTACCCAAGCCCATCAATTTCTCAGTTGAAAGGGCCTGAAAGAAATAAACGTCAGAGTTGAAAAGAACTCAACAAGAGTTATCTTCACAAAGTTTTGACACCGAGATTAGGTTAAATTGGAATTTGGGAATGAGTAAGACATTTTTGAAAGTAATGGAAGGACTAAGCTGAACGTCCCCAATCTTAGTGACAGAGGTGTCTTCCCCATTTGGAAGTCGTACGGATGTATAAGAAGATGCTTTATACGTTTTAGAAAAAAATCGTTCATCGCAAACTATATGATCACTAGTACCTGAATCAATAATCCATGCTTTATTGGAAATAGAACTCAAGCAGTGAGAAGTACCTGCATAGCTGCTCATCTTTTCCTCTGTTCCCAGTTGACTTAAAGTGCTCATAATATGTTGCAGTTGATCCTTGTTGATGGGTTGATGAGCCTTTACATGTGCTGCAATAGAGATTTCTCATCCTTTCTTTTCCTTTTCTCCTGGTTTTCAATGCAACTTCCAACAATTTTCTCGAGTGTGATAGGGGCATTTGCAATAATCACAAACTTTACCTTTTCCTTTAGAATTTTGGGCATATAATTTGTTGGAAGATGATGAAAATTTTTGGCCATTTGATCCTTTCCAAGCTGGTGCCGATGTGGCTCGATCTGGGCCGTTCGATCTTGGAGCTGCAAGGATAAAACCGGAGCCGTCTGATCGGGCGGGATTGTTGAGCCCACCGTCCGATCGAGCGAAATAATGGGTGCCGTCCATTTGCGCGATCAGATCTGGACCGTTCGTGCTTGATGGGTAACGCACCCGTCCTGGGCCGTTGGATTGCCGAATCCAATCCTGGCCGTCCATCCGAAATGAGGGTGGGTTTTCATCTTCTTCCTCCAGAAGCCCTAATCCTCGCGCAGCTGCTACGTTGCTCGACCCCCTGAAGACTCCATGGCCGGACCTTGCCGCGAGTAGATGCTGGTCTGGCGTTGCTTTGGCCGCGAGAACAACCCGATCTCCAACCTTGAGGTACTCCGTCGAAGCCGCCCGTTGTGATTCCTCCTGGACAGCAAGCTGGTAGATCCGGCCAAGCGGAGGAACCGGCTCCATGGCAAGGATTTGGCTGCGAAACGGCAGGTACGTTTCATTTAGGATCAACAAAAAACGTGTCACTTTTTCTCTTTCTCTAATTGCTCGGTATTGAGCTAGAGTTTCTTCTGGCCCTTGAAGCTTCTCTTCTCTGCTTCTTCTAATTCGTTCCACAACGCCGAGAGTTTATTGAAAATGGCCGAAATAGATAGATTTCCTTGTTTTAGCTCTGATAGGGCTTGGGTTATTGAGAAAATTCTAGCCCTATCCTCAGTCGGAGGGAGTCCGGCGGCGACCTCCGGCATAAGGCAATTACCGATCCAAGTCCGGACTAACTGGTTGCATTTCTTCCAGTGCCGGGCCAGTCGTTCATCGGCTGGAATGGGTATGGATCCATCTATAAAGCCATCTTTGTCCTTTGTTATAAGTGCCCGCCGAAGCTCCCGGGACCAAACGGAGTAGTTCTTCGGTCCCGAAAGTTGCTGCGAAATCAGGCGGAGCTGGGGTCCATCGGTAGCGGCTGTGTACAGGGCATCTCCTGGTTCTGGCCGGCCGCCGAAGGTGCCTGCAAAAGGAAAAAAACTAGGTCTGAGTCCCGGGTAAGGGAGACCCATCGGACCCGAGAGATTCGAGTTCGGATAGGACCAAGTAGATCCGGATCCTGCTGTTGAGCCTCCTCCTGGTCCGACGCTTTCTGTAGACCCCGTTGTGCTCTGGGCTGGTTGAACTTGAACAGGAATCCATTGTATATGTGAACCTTGAAAAAATTGCCCCGGATTGGGCTGAACGGGACGTTGCAGCACTTCATGAGTTGCGATTGATCCTGTTCTTGTGTCTGGTTTTCTATTACAGGATCTGAATGTTGGTTCGAAGGTGAATCATCCACCTCTTGGACGTTGGAGGAAGCTTCTGGATCTTGAACGACTCCAGATTTGGTTGTTGGGTTTCTCGGCATACTGTTCCTTTTGCTTATCTAGCTCAAAAAAAATTTGCAGGATGGGGACGGAAGTTCTGCAAAATCGAGGGTGAAAGGTGGAGAAAAAAAAACTTGAAAAAGGAGCGGAAGCTAGAAGACTCGCTCTGATACCATGTCAGAAATTTGAGCGAAAGAATTGGAGGATAAGTGTATTGTATATTGCTTTTCACTGATTAATGATGTACAATCCAGTTCCTATTTGTAATACATAGGAGCAAAACTATCTTAGGAAGAAAAATATACATAATGTGGAAAAGAAGGAAAATAAATTTTCCTAATACACAATATTCTAATTTTCTAACAATAGACTAATCGGTATCAATTAAAGACAATGTCAATATGGCAATGGTATCTTCAACACCTTCATCACCTCTTGAAATGCAGTATAAATTGAGGTAGTGGCTTTTTGTTGGATCGCCGCCTCCAGTAGCTGACTCTGGAGAAAGCATCACAAGCATAGGCAAATTAGTGGAAATGGATCATGAAGATCAGAAATGCCACTCTCAGGACCAGGACAAATTGATAGAAGAACAAGATAAGGATTCGTCGTCTGCATCTCTGCCAATGCTGACGGACCGCAGTGGGCAGGATAACACTGGAGAGAGGCCTATGCCAAACCAGACCGACATTGTTAAAGCTCTTGAAGTGGTTGAGAGAGACTCTGTTGCTATCGCCGAGAGTTTCACATCTCTATTTGCTTCGCTTCGCTTGGCTCTATCTGAGGTTGGTTTGATCAAATTGTGGCCATGACTCATCCCTTTTGTCTAGCGTTCCCAGCTTGCCTAAGTTGGTTCAATGCCGTATATTTGTAGAGGAGATTCATGCATCCTAAAGATGACACTGAATGATTTGACATCCCTGTTGGCTTTTCATGGTTCAGTGTGACTGCTGCAGCATTAATAAAATTATCAGATATGTCAGTCCTGTCATCTTCATGGAAAGTAAATCATAAGAAGAGATTTCGATCAAATTATAATTTGAAGATTGATGAAGCTAAAAGAAATAAGAGATTGAAGATTGATGATTTATGTAGGTTCTTTGGTAACTTTTTGACGGCAAACCATGAGAGGAACTTTGAGAATTCTTTGATGCTATGTAAAGGTTTACTTTTGTCACACGTTAGACTCGTCAAGATAAATTTTAGAGAGATTGAATTGTTAGCATTAATAAAGTGTCAATGAAGACACATTTCCCACGTGCTTTTGCATTTAATTCATGAGATTCTTTGGTATGTTTTAGGAATTATTTGCAGTCCGGAGTTCATTTACCTTGAAATATGGAAGATTTATTAATTTTTATGAGGCTTCTCTGATGATACTCACATTGAAGGAAAAAATTATGAGCCAAATATAGCATATTACCGTGCTCTTGAGATGTCTTAAATGCGTGAAGTTTTAAGGTGCTTTCCTATTAAAATTTACATTTCGAGAAGTGTCTTAAATTTTTATTTAGGTGTGATACCTTGCAAAATCAGAATCTTGAGCTGTTGGAATAGCTCCATATTCTGTTAAAAGAGAAATTACAACTATCACTCTTTGGTGGCTATTCCCGATATTACAAGCTCTGTGTTTATCTGGCTAGGTATTGTAAAATTGCAGGTAACTTCTTGCTCAACAGATCATATGCAGTGCTTCAATGATGCTGCTGGACGCCTTCAAGAATCTGGTAAGTTCCTCAAAATAAAGTAAAAATCTGTTTCTTTTCCCGACAATGAATGACTGCTAATGGACTTGTAATCTGAAATTTGCCCTGTGAGATAAGTTCATTTGCTGAGCTAAACCCACCAACCTGTTCTGGTCAGCAAGCATGTTATGTGTATTTTCTCCCAACATCAAGTGATGATGGTCATGTGTGGAACCTGCTCACTAGTATTGACATCTAACAGTTGGACGCACGGCTGGCGGAGTGTTGTCTTCATATATGTTGGAGATTGATGGATACATGTGTATGCATTCGCACATGCTTACGGTTTTCGCATGCTAGATAATTCAAGGCTGTTTGCTGGTTTTCTAAAATGCTATTTAAACACAAAATGTAATTTTGAATGATTTGAAAGTGTAACTAAAAGAAGATAATTAATGGGATTTTCACAACATTTGGCAATTCAGTGCATGCTGTTGATATGAAGCTCATGAGATCTTTGTAATCTTCGTGCTGATTAAGTTGGGTTAGAGGTGGTAATTGGTTGAGGATAGTCTCATTAAAATTATTCCACGATATTTTATATGTTAATGGATGCTTCTTTATGTGTATTTTAATCTGAACCTTATTGTTCCTTCCCTTTTTTGTAGTGCTTGATGCAGCAACAAAAGGAAATCGGTACATAAATTCCTGTCTAAGGTAGTCAGGCTTTGATGCCTAACTTTGCCTTTTGGAACTTCATGTTGTGTTTGTCTACACTTATGAAAACTGCTAATCTGAATATCATTCCTTATCTTTCATGTTACATGCAAGAATGCTGTTCTTCTATGTTTTACATGTGATGTGCTTAAATTGACTCAAGAAATTTTTTTCTGTGGAAACTAATGGTGAGGTTTTTGCATTTTCTTTTCAAATAAAAATTCTTATTGTCAATGAGAGAATGCGAGTTATTTCCTGGTGTGACTGGAACATTAGATTATTAGCTTCTTGAATCAAGAGCAAAGGATGTGCATTACTTCAGCTGAAGAACCCGTTGCTAACACCATTCCAGCTTTTAGACTGTTCATTATACACTAAGTTGGTGGATATTCCCTTCTTTCCTCATTTGATGGAAACTCAAACTCTCGTATATGCACCTTAAGAAATCCTTTGAATGATCAGTCATGACAAACATTACATCTTGTTGAACCTCTGTTGTTATTTGGAATTTAGTCACATTTTGCTCTTTAGTAATCAGTGTTTGCTAGTGTCAGTAAGTTTTTTGGCTTTGATTCTTGTTATTGCAGATTAAATGAAGAAATGAAGGGCATGGAAAGTCTAGCGACACAATTGTATCCTTGACTAGGGGGAAAAAGTCTTTATGGTTGTTGCAGTGTTTGTCCCGAACACATTTTTGTCCTGTGAACTTAGAAATTTATCGAAAAGCATCATTTTACTTCTTACAAACGAGCGACGCCCATTTGTTGGAAAGTAAAAGGCATAGAGTTTCTTTTTGTTTTTTTCCCAGTTGAATTAAAGGTTTGTGCTATCATTTGTGTTTTCCTTGACATTGCTTCAGAAAAATTCTGAGGAGGAATGTTGATGCTTTAGATTCTGCTGTCAACAAGCTTGTCCGGCTTCCATGATATCGGATAAGCTGTCGATGCACTTCTGTTTCCCTACTTAAAGATCTCTTCTTATGAGAGTCCTAGTCTTGCCAACATGATACTTGAAGTGCTGGAGAGAGAGGAAAGATGATCACCTCACTTGTAAGATTCATTTTAGCCATTCTTTTGCATCTCTTGCCGTTAGTTGTATATTATCCTCCTGACTTTGGATTGGTCTACCTTCTTCTCTCACGTATTCATTTTTCCCCTTTGTATTTGATCGTCTCAGCTTGCTGCGATTTTTTGCAATCACAGCTGAGTAGGCAGAATGGGTTGTAATGTGAGACTACTTGTGACATGCCATGCTCATTTTAGGGACGAAATATGTAATTTTTGGGGCTCTGTTTACTTGAATAGCCGAATCTGAGCCCGACTTCTGACTTCCATTGTGCATTTTCGAAACCGGCGGGGGCATTGAGGCAAGTCGCAGATTTATTTTGGGAATTGGTGGGGTGGGGATTGAGTCGATGCGCGGGGGCATCGGGGCCTATTTGTCTTGCAAATACATGGATGACATGAGCAATCTCAACCTACACAACTCAATTGCATCGTTCAAGTCTGTCTCGCAAGCACGCCCGGGAGCATGCCACACCATATTCGTCCTTTCAAATCAAATATCGTGCACCTCCATGGCGACCGACTCGAGTGAAGAAGAATATTTGTGCTACTAGAATTTTACATCTAAAATTAATTTTGTAAAATTAATGACGGATTAAAGGAGGGTAATTGGTGGCATAAGCAAAAAGGGAGCTGACGAGAGGTCAAACCACTGCATCATCCAACAAAACAAATTCTGGTTTATTACATCGCCATCGATGCCCAGGCGGACCATACAAAGAAAAACAACGAGTCCTAAGACCTATGCTTTTCTACCACCGAAAACCAGACCGGAACCAGCCGCCCTAGAACCGCCCGATCTGATTCCTGGCTCTAAATTTTGGAGGTCGGTTTCCTGGTTTCAGGTTGGGAACCTATAGCCTCGACCGTAAACAACACAACTCCTAGCTATGATTTCTGAATAGATTAAGAAAGATTTATTCTGTGGAGAAGAGGTTGTGGACGAAATCCTTGACCTTGAGGATCAACTGGGTGGACTGGGCCACCTCCGGGAATATGTAGAAGGCGTGGAACATGGTCGGGAACTCCACCAGCTCCGCCGCCTTGCCGGACCTCCTCAGCCACTCGCAGTACCTCTTCTGCCAGTCCCTCAGCGGGTCGAACCCCCCGACGAATACCAACGTCGCCGGGAACCCCTCCAGCCCTGCCACGTCCGCTGCGTTCGGCCCGCTCACGTTCACCGCTCCGTGGTCCCGGTCCGCCCCCTCCGGCAAGAACCCCCTCCAGTACCAGTCCGTCCGGGGCACCGACACCAGCGGCGCTCCCGTCAGCCGGATCTCCGATTCCGTCCGCTCGGCGCCTCCAAAGAAGGGCTGGATCGCCACCAGCCCCACCACTCGGACCCTCGCGAGCTTCCGCTCCGGCAGGGAGGCCCTCACCGCCACGTGGTGCGCGATATTGGCCCCGGCGCTGTCCCCGGCGAGGAAGCACTTGGAGACGTCGGCGACGGGGGGCAGGGCGGAGGGGGTCTCGTCGAGGAAGCGGAGGACGTCGAAGCCGTCATCGTACTGGGAGGGGAAGCGGTGCTCGGGGGAGAGGCGGTAGTCGACGGAGACGACGACGGCGGGGAGCTTGCGGGCGAAGCGGCGGCAGACGGCGTCGTAGGCCGAGGAGGCGGCGCTGAGGTAGCAGAAGCCGCCGCCGTGGAAGAAGACGAGGACGGGGAGGGAAGCAGCGGGGGAGGCCGGGTCGGAGGGGGTGAAGACGCGGAACCAGAGGGGGCGGGAGGGGTCGACGGCGACGTCGGAGGAGGAGACGCCGCGGACGGGGGCGGGGTTGGGAGGGGACTTGAAGTCGAGGAAGCCCATGAGGCGTCGGTTGACGGTGCCGTCGGAGCGGCCGCAGAAGTCGGTGACGCGGGCGAGGACGGCGACGGCGACGCGGGTCTTCCAGGGCATCTCCGGCGAGGATGGGGCCGGTTTCTTCGCCGAAGTCGCCATTGCCGAGATTCAGGGCACGATGATGGTGGGGCTCTCTCTCCTCGGTTTATGGCAGACGACGACGTGCGCGGGCGCAAGGGAAGCGTGGGGGTGGGGGTGGGGGTTGGGTACGTTGGCCATACTGCCACGTGTAACGCGGTTAATGGGTCCAAGCGTGGGGGTGGGGGTTGCGGATTGGTTGGTTTAGGAGGGCGGAACAGGTGATAGTGGGGCCCATCAATAATCAAAGAGGGAACGCTTGTCTCTTCTGCTTTTCTGAACCCATGCATTGTCATCATGATGTCAAGCTCGTTCGTTGATTGGTCGGCCCACGTCACTTTACAGATCCCGAACCAATATTTATACTACTATTGATGATCGCCGACGGTTTAAAAAAGAAAAGAAAAAGCAAATATATGCGACCCGACTCTTAAAATTCACCGACGTGCATTTACGAATGGTTACCGAGCAAACCCGCATCTCGACCGTCGTCGCCTCTCCACTCTTCCACCGTCCAGCAACGACGACGGTTTGCTTCTGCGGCTCCTGGCTCCACTTCCCGATGGTTACGACAGCCTATCCTTCAGATTCAATGGCCTCCATCATCTACGGCTCTATTGCAACATGATCTCCGGAGGACATTGGCCCATTTGGTCCAACTTTTGGGAAATGTCTTTACAAAAATATAAATACCTTTGGTGAATGGAGTTTTCCGAAATACAAATAGCATTTGGTGAATTGTAATTCTAACGTGTATTGAAAAATAACTTTGACCAAAATACTGTTTGGTAAAATTTACATTTGTAAATGACTTTTATTAAATTAAAAAACAAAAAAAACATTTCTAATTTTTTTTTGAAGTCTGGTCACCGACCGGCCAGATTTGGCTACTGAACCATCGGATTTTGCCGTCAAATGCCGTCGCCTGAGATCACCCGACCCAGGCGACTGTCACGTGACCCCAGGCAACAGGCTGCCTAAGTCAAGCGACCCCAGGCGACGGGCTGCCTGGGTCGAGCGACCACCCCAAGTGATAGCTGCTTGGGTTGGGTGACCCCAGGCGATGGTTGCCTTGGGTCGTGCAACCTCAGGTGGCCGTCGCCTAGGGTAGACCTTAGCAACTGTTGCTTGAGGTCGCGCAACCTCAGGTGGCCGCGCGACCTCAGGTGGCCGCCTGGGTTGCGCGACTTAGGCCATCAGTTGCCTGGGTCACGCATCCTAGGCATCACAGAAGGTCTGGCTACGGTTGTTGGGGTTTGGCGACCCTCAAGCGGCGGTTGCCAGAACGCATGACCCCTTGGCCAGCGGTCGTCAGCCTCTGATCGGCTTTTCCATGTGATGGTTTTGAAGAAGATAAATAGTAATCGACTTGCATTCCGAAAATGTAAGTTCCCAAAGTACCTCTACACCCTTACTTTGGACTAAGGGCTTTAGAGTCATTTGGAGATGTAATTATATTTTTCCCAAGTTGAGCGAAAACATAAACCAAACACGTTTGTATTTGGCCAATATTTGGCCAAGGGACTTTAGAGTCCTAAAACCCATTAAAAATGCTGAACTAAACGGGGCCATTATCACCTTACCTAAGGGAATTGCAACCGAGATCATCAAACCAATTTCTTAGGCCCTATTGTTGATCGAACCGAGCTTTATTCATCGATCCTTGTGTCTTGGAACTCAGTAATTTCTCTTTGTTCTAGACGCCGGCGGCTGTTTAGTCATCTTGTCGAACTCTC
Source organism: Eucalyptus grandis x Eucalyptus urophylla (assembly GCA_028830015.1). NCBI lineage: Eukaryota > Viridiplantae > Streptophyta > Magnoliopsida > Myrtales > Myrtaceae > Eucalyptus > Eucalyptus grandis x Eucalyptus urophylla. The sequence continues at coordinate 22,695,526 of CM054200.1, read as the reverse complement.
TATCTTTGCCGACTAAGAGCTCCCAACAACTAGCAAATTTTTACTTTCGCCGTGTCTTCCTTGGCCTCTCCTAATTCTAATTGACAGACGGGAACTCAAAAACCATAGAGAATTCATGAGTCGAGCACCAACGATTTGCTCGTGCAAAATTGTTCTTTCTCGAGAACATATGCGCCTCGAGAATTCAACCTGACTATAGCTTCTTCACCCTTTGGCCTTTTTCTTGGTATATTAGCAAAGATAAGTTGTGGAGGAATGCTTGGTGGTGGACCTCGAGGCTCATAACTTTTTGAGTTTTCTTTTGTTCAGAAAGAAAACCCTAATGCGTTCGTGTTTTTCTAAGAAAAAAACATAGGTTCGATGGAGAGAGATCACTTTATGTTTTTTGCCGGAAAGGCAGGGAGAATTCAATGACATTGTTGGTGCATTAAATTGATCTAGAAACGACTCCATATTGAGAAAGGTACGTGGGAGGCCATATATATTTACATTTTGGAGGTGAGTCGCAGGTGGACCGGGGTTGGATCTAATGGAATTTTGCGACATGCATAATTGGGTTTGATTGGACTTGAGATCAGGACTCGCCATGACATTTACATTTAAAGGGTCCACGTAAAATGTCAGAATTGAGCTTGTCTAGTCAAGCCTGGTTGGAGCTTTAATGAAAAATCATCTTTGAAATTTGCCCAAATCTTATCCACTCGAATTCTCTCGCCTATGTTAGAGTTTCCTCTCGCGATATGCTCGAGCTCTTCCTTCTCTGTATTTTCTTCTTTCCTTTCGTACTCAATCTGCACTTCTCGTTCGGGTTGATTCCTTCCTTCTAATCTCCATCGCTCTCCAATCGTCACCTCCTTTTCCTTCTAGTAATCTTTCCTATCCCTCAGCTTGGCTTGCATGTGACATTCTGAAACTCGACTCTGTTTTCGATAAAGTGAAATGGGCATTTCGTCGACGTGCTTATGGTCATTTTTCTTTGAACTGATCACTCACGAGTTAACTAACTTATTGGGTGAAGCCGTTAAGGGATGTATTTGCAGTAAAATCCCTGAAAGCTACTCAATTGGTTGGATCAGACTAAATCGCATTTGATTGATTCTAGCCATGAAATTTAATTTGGTTTCAGGAATCGAATATTTGAGCATGTCACAATTCATTTTTAGGATCCTGTCTCATCGTCTGTCAAATTATTGACGAGTTCAAAATTTCAATAAAGAAATTATCGGAGGAAAAATTGAAGACCGAAAGAAAATAAAAAAAAAATGAAAGAGAAAAGAAAATAAAATAAGAATAATTGTATTATTTTTATTTTATTTTTCCCTCTCTCCCTCTCTCTTCTTTTCTCTCTTTTTCTCTCTCTTCTCTCCCCTTTCCCTCCTTTCCCCCCCCCCACCGACTTCTCTCTCTCTCTTCATTTTGATCGGTCAATCCTCATCTTCTCTCTCTCTTCTCTCTCTTATCTCTTTTTCTCTCTCACTCTCGATGCTCTCTGTCTCCCTCACAGTTCGAACAGAAGCGGAAGACCAAAGACCAGAGGAGCTCGCCGAACTGTCGTTTGCTCCACCGCTCGCCACCGTCCCGCCACCCGCGTCCGCACGCCCCCGCGTCCGTTGCTCGCTGCCATATGCCGCCTGCCCTCTCCTCCACCCAGGCGCTTCTTCCCCGCGCGAGACAGCCCTGTTCGCCTTTGCCCAGCCCCTGTTCGGCCACCACCGGCGGTTGTCCGACCACCTCCGGCCATCACTCGGACCGTCGGAGCTCCCTTCACCATCCGCTGGCCTCCCCTAGCCGCCTTAGCCGCCGGATCAGTCTCGACCAGGCCAAACCAGCAGCCCCACGAAGTGGGTTTCCAGCGGCTTTAGGCCGCTTTTGGGCCGTTTCCGGGCCTCAAACCCGAGGCCCGCTTTGGAGTTTGTTGTTCCTCGCGTCGCCCACGTCGGATTGATTCGATTTGCGCGCGATTCCGGTGAGTAATCTCACTAATCCCTGATTAGTTGGCTAATTATGCTTAAGGGTGGTTTAGTTTTAATTAATTAGGTTTAGGTGGTTAGATTAGAATATATTAGTGTTTATTAGTCAATTGTGATGCGAATTAGACAAATTAATTGTGTAATTAGCAAGTAGACGTGGTCTACTATTTATTGAGGGCAGCCCGAGATTTTTCCCGACCCTAATCGGGCTTCAATTAGGCTTTTCGGGCCTAAGTGGAATTTTTGGTATTTAAGTATTATTTTTTCGAAATTAAATTAAATAATTATTTATTTTCCAAAAATTCAACTGGGATGGCCCAGGACCGGAATTTTATGCTGGTGACCGTGGTGAAGTCCATTTATTTAATTGGGCTTTATTTTGAGCTAAATGGAATTTTTAATATTTATTAATTAATTTTCAAAATTAATTAATTAATTAATTAATTTTCGGAAATTAAGATTTAGATGGCCGATGACCGAAATCTCGTGCCGATCATCGTGACATAGTCCGTTTATTTAATTGAGCTGCAATTTGTATGGAATTGATTTAATTATGAATTTTTAGGAGTTATTCATATTGAGTTGATTGTTAATTATTTAATTGAGAAATCGTTGAGTAATGGTTATCACCTGAAAGAAAATATGTGGGCTCAGTGAATTGGAATATCACCTGGAGAATGCACGTGAGTTCAGTGGTTGAATATGTCATCTTGGCGAAGAGGTTGTGTGAGAGAATGCACGTGGCTCGGAGACTCGGTATGTCCTCCTGGAGAATGCACGTGGCTCGGTGACAGAGTTTGGCATCTAAAAAGGCACGTGGCTTGGTGAATTGATGCATCACTTTGATGAGATAGCACTTAAGAGAAGGCACGTGGGCCCGGGCATCTTAAAAAGGACACGTGGCTCGGTGATCTGATGCGTCACTTTGGTAAGCGAGTACCTTAGAGAATGCACGTGGGTCTAGTGTTTGAGAACGGCATCTAAAATGACATGTGACTTGGTGATCTGATGCGTCACTTTGGTGAACTAGTGCCTTAGAGAATGCACGTGGGTCCAGTTTTCGAGAATAGCATCTAAAAGGGCACATGGCTCGGTGACTTGATGTACCACCTTGGCGAAGAGGTCGCCTTAGAGAATGCACGTGGGCCCAAGGTTCGAGGCACATGGCTCGGAGACTTGGAATGTCGTCCTGGAGAATGCACGTGGCCTAACTTTTAGATATTCCTCCGTGGGGAATGATTTGCGTGACATGTAATCGATTGGTTCGATTTGTTTGGAGTAAATGGGTGCCTATTGTGAATTGTATTGACTTGCAGGTGGGATCTGAGGCTAAGGTAAGTCCTCTGCCCTGTATGTGTTTAAACAGCCTATAGTATAATGGTTTATTAATCGGGCCTTAGTGGGGTAGAACTCCCTGAGACGTAGTCTCATCCCAGTTTGGGGAAAATCATTTCAGGACCCCGTTGAGTAGCTAAGGAGGAATCTGAGAAGGAGTACTTCGCGGTGAAACTTAAGGAGAAGGATTTTTGGGAGAAGAAGATAATCTCGAGAGGGGCCTTGAGTACGGCGCGGATGGACTGAGATTCTATCTTTTTTTGAGATCTCCTTTTTGATGTAAATAGAGACAGAGTAAAAAGTTGTGAAGTACTCTAGTTTGTGTTTTGTATAAAAGTTTGGTTATAAGTTTCAATATGAAAAATATGGCCATGTTTTTCTATCCCATCGTTTTATTGTCTGGGGATTTTAACTGCTTCCGCATGTGCTTAATAAATGAAAGGGTCGGCGATACATAGTCCTGGGATATCGTATTATAAAATCGACCAATTGAGAATGATGTGTGCGTGCCCGAGGATCGGGGCGTGACATTGCATGTGAAGTTTTTTGGGTCAAGTGAATCATCAGGGCCTATTTTCTCCCTGTCCTGAGTTTTTCCCATCTCCTTATGGCTTTAGTTCATCTTGCTTGGGTTGAATTTGACTGTATAGCGATGTGGGTCTTCGATCATGGACATGCAACACCCCATTCGCTTGGCTTCAATCAGCATGACATCACCCGCATGATGTCATCTTCCACTATCTCCTCTCCCACAACATTCTTCAATGGGTGCAATATCATTTCCGCCGGGATCCAAATCCTTGTACATCCAATTTCTTCAATTCCCATCAATTCTCTTCCAATTGAGTTCAAATTGAAGTCCATAAAATTAATCCAATGTCACCACACTTCAATTCACATCTTCACTTGTCCGTAGAACCAACTTAAGTCCCAAAAGTGCGACCAAAGACAAGCCTACTAATTTCTCGAGCCAAATTAGCCATTTTCTGATTTAATTGCTGAAAAACTCTGATTTCATGAAAAATCTTCCAACGATAAGTCAATGATCCTAAAATGATTTGTGACACACCCAGACTTCCAATTTTTGAATTCGATCTCAATTCCACGGTTAATTTCACTTTGGCACGATACTAGCGCGGCCTAACCTACCGGGTAGCCTTTAGAGATTTTCATGCATTTGACCTGTGGTTGATAATCTCAAGCCACAATGTACATCTTTGAAACATTGGCGACTTTCGGTTGTCGGGGTAATCTCAAGATTTCAAATACGAACACAGGGTACCCAATTGATAGAAAAGTCGGTCCAGTGCCGATCGACACGAATTGTGCGATCTGGTGGAATCACCCACACTTGATCGCATGCTTCTGTCGAGTCGACCTATCTCCGATCTTTAATCGATTTTAATTGTGCCGTAATGACCCTTGCAGACTAGCTCGGTCGAAAGGTCGCTTCCTGGTCAAATTCTCGAGTCTGATGCATTAGAAACTCTTAACAGCTTCACCCGATAGACTAGTTTCCACATGAGTGGCCAACTCAAGGAAAAGAACTATATGCGTGCCAACGAAATGCCCGTCTCAATTTATTGAAAATAGAATCAGAAAATCGGGATGTCACATGTCGTCTCTTGACCGGCCGACCTTGTGACTTCCCAATGGCATCATGCACTAAACGCAAGCGAAAGCTAATTCTTAGTGTATTAATAGGACCTATCTTAACTGGTAATTATGCTAATGTATTCCAACCTAAATAATTAGCATGCATAACATGAATATTACAAGGTCTTGGAATCTTCTATGGCACAATCATCTCATCCCTTCGATTTTTGCCAACAATTCATCTATAAACATACACGGTTCATTATAGATAGAGTGGCACCATTTCATTTCTCTTAGAGATTATCACCTCTTCTTACTTACATAAACATGGGAGCTTACATGTATCGTGCAAACATAGAGAAATATTTACACGATATTAATCATAAGTGTATGCGTCAACCCTGAGAAGTGGTCAAAAGGAGCTTAAGTTCACTATCCCTTAAGCTAACCCATGTCACTCAAAAAAACAAAACATCAAAAACTTCCATTGGATCTAGGTGCTCCAAGCACTGCCCGCTCTAGCTCCAGGTGTTGGGATTTTACAGAACATATATTAGCTAAATAAACATAAATGCAGCAGAAGTAAAGATAAAGTTCTACTATGCATGTATCTCCAAAGGCATTGTTCGTGCGTTTTAATCAAAAACATAATATCGAAGGGGGTTATACAGATTACTTCTTGAAGCGTGCTTTAAACGACTTGATTCAAATGTTCTTCAATTTGAGCCTCACAAACATCGGGCCTCTAGTTCAAACACACTACTGTTGACACCTAAAATTTTGGTTAGTTAGGCTTTAATTTCTTTTAATTTTTGTTTTTCCTTTTTCGGATAATAAACAAAATAAATAACAAAAACAAAAACAAAAAAATAATAATAAAAGCAAGAAAAGCAGTCAGCCCCCTTTTCTTTCCTTTTTCCTTTCGCACAACTTGGCCCCACCCCTCTTTTCCCCTTCTTCTTCTTTCTTCTTCTTCCCTCTTCTTCTTCCTCGTTCCTTCTTTCTCTGCCTCTATAGTTCACGCGCAGAAGATGACGACGCGCGCAAAGGATGGCCTACGGCCGAGGAGAGTAGGCCGACGTCGGCCTGAGAGGATAAGATCTCGGGCGCCATCAATGCCGAGCACGCTTAGCTGGATAAGCTCGGATGGGACGCCGGTCCAGCCGAGGAGAACCGCTCGGCGCGCGAAGGGGACCGCCGGTCGAAGCTCCGTCGACCGGACCTCCTCGCCTATAAATAGAGGAGCACCTCCGTCGACGAACGGCATCGCGAGCTCTGAGATCTTCCCACTGAGAGACTTCGGGGGAGGAATCGAAGAGCGAGCGAGAGAGGACTCGGGTCGCGAGCTCGGCCGACCTCCCACTGAGAGACTTCGGGGGAGGTCGCCGGTGAGCGAGTTCGGGGAGGTTAGATCCGGCCGGTGGAGGCTCGGATTTAGCCGGAGTGAGAAGCGAGGGGGAGAGGTCCGAGAGGGTCGGGTCTGAGAGAGAGGAATCGGAGGGAAAGGTGCCAGATCTGAGAAGCTAACGGACCGCCGTAGCTGCCCCGTCGTCGCACCTGCACCCCCCCAGATCCGCTGCTACTTCGGAGCTCAAAGAACCGCCGTGACTCGGAGCCCTCGTCGCGGAGTTCCGCTTGTGCTGGGTCTTCGCCTTTTCCCACGCCGCCGCGCCATACCCTCTCCATAAGCAGGTATCAGCCCCCTCTTGGCCGTCGCCGTTTTCGCTCGCCACCCCTCGCCGCCCCCTTTTTTTTGAAACCCTAGCCTCGGCCTCAATCCCGATTGGCCAAGAGGCTCTGTGTTGCTGCCGTGCCGCGTCCCATCGAGAAGTCGGCCGTTGCTGTCGTCCATGTAGCTGCCGTTGTCGTCGCCGATCCGTCGCCCGTCGCGCCACCATGGCCGAGTTGCCGGCGTCCCCGCCATCCCCTCTCTAGCGCCGCAAAGAAGCACTGGAATTTGGGATTGCAAATTCGGGTCGCGACCGGGTCGGGCGAAAGCCCCGTCGGGTAGGGTTCCTCGCGGGAACCGGGCCGGTCGACGGGTCGGGCGTGGATCTTGACCGGGTAGGGTTCCGGTCAGTCTGGGCCAAGCGGGCTTGGACGCAAGTGGGCCGGTCTCACGCGGATAGGGACTCCTTTTGTTCCTTGGGCTTTGATTAAAAATTTTGGGCTGGGCTTGTATTAAAAGAAAAAAGCCAAAAAAAATCCGAGTCGGGCCCGCGTTGCGGGCCCATCCTCGTTCGGGTCGCTAGCCCGGGTCAGACACAACCCGCGGATCCGATCCGACCCGGGCCGGTTTTGTTTTATTATTTTAATATAAAATAATTAATATTTTATTTTCAAAAAAAATCAAAAAGTGTTTTATTTTCAAAAAAATATATAAAAAAATGTTTTAATTTCCAGAAAATCGAAAAATATTAAAAATTGTTGAAAAATGTTTTATTTTCTAAAAAATCGAGAAAAATCAAAAATAACTTATTTTCCAAAAATATTTTGAAAAATAAAAAAAAAATTATTTTCCAAAAAAATGCCAAAAATCCAAAAAAAGCCAAAAATTCAAAAAAAGCCAAAAACTCATGAAAAAGCCAAAAAAAATTCAGAAAAAGCTAAAAAGACTTGTATTTTCCCAAAAAAATACCAAAAAAAATCCCTTTTATGTCCAAAAAAAAATGAGAAAAATACTCAAAAAACGTTTTTCATCCCAAAAATGCATGGAAAATCTCTCAAAAATCCAAAAAGCCTTAGGGTTTAAACTAGATTAGGTACCGAAAGGGCATTAGTGATTAACTAGTGTAATCAAGTCCCCGATCCTAATTTCTTTGGTTGCGCAGGAGCGAGTATTTCTCCCGATACTTCGCTTAGGGTTTCTAATCGACCCACCCCAAACCGATTAGTGGCGACTCCGTTTTAAAATTAATTTACAGGTTAAAAAGTTTAGATTATTAAAGTCGTGAATTGGTGGACTTGGGAGAGTCCGGGCATAATTAAATTTAGCCGAGCCATTAGCCTCCCTAGGCGCTCGTACCCGATCGCGGGTGCCGAAAAAAGAGGTCGCGACAACCACCAACTCACCTTGAATGAAAAATAGCTTGTAGGTAATCACCATTGTAATTGTACTAGCAATCTTGTGGAGACAATCTTCTACATGTGGTTAGCAACCGTATGCTAACCATGTAGTTCTCTCTCTCTCTTTCTCTCTTTTTCTTTACGTAACCCACTCAACTCTCTCTGCTCTATTTATAATGTCCCGGTGCAGTCAACATTTAACTTCCTCTAGAAACTAGTCTTTTAACCTCTCAAAGAAGTTATTGACTACTTTTTCCAGAAGCTACTTCTTCCAGGTCTTTAACTTCTCAAATAAGTTATTGACCACTTAGTCTATAACTTCTCAAATAAATTATTGACTACTTCTTCCATAAGCTGGGTGAGGAAGAGAATAGCTCTCGCGAGTGGGCTATGTCTGATCGAGTGAATTTATTATGGTGTGTGACATCCCTAGGTTTATCACTGAGCTGGCAATAAGACTTATAATAGCACATTAGTATTCCCAAGAGAATGGATTGTTCTGATCAATCTCTAGGTCCTACAAGCCATGATTGACATCTAGCAATATGTCATGGCTACCTAGACAATATGCATGTTTTAAGAACATAATGAACCCATTAGCTTGAGGTACAGTGTAATTCAATCATTTTGTCTTATTATGTCCCGATCGAACAAAGACCATGAAATATTTATTAAGTTACCAATTCGACCATATGCACAAACCTAATTGACCTGTATTTTATATGAGACATAAACAATTCATTCTTGGTTATAACCCCAACCAACGATTTCAATGCAGTGTCACAATTAGATCGCATAGGACATCATTATTGTACCTTGCATGTAACAATGAGACAAATTCCATATTGTGCACATGTGTAACTTCGTATGTGAACGAGTTATGACCATCAAGTATAAAGAAAGATCAATGAGCCGCCAATATGCGTACCTGTGAATCATAGCCGTCCAACACACAAGTTAACACTGAGCCTCAGGTTTACGGATTATTTACACAAGACTAGAGCATGAACGATTAGTCATTGATCCCGTTAAAAACTTCCATGTTGCTAATCGTTTTATGTGTGTCACATTTAGTGAACTTTTCTACTACAAGCACCTGTATTATAACTCAAGCATCATAATACCCAATGACCCATGACTCGTCATTACTTTAAGTATTCAATACTTAATGGTGAAGTTAAGAACACACCGGTCTCAACATGATCATTAATATCTACTCAATGATCCATTGACCAAGAATGGTTTAAAGATTCCGTTTAACTATGAACTCATCATGCATATTCAATGTCTCAATGATAAGTCCAGTCACAACTGATCTTATGAAATCATTCATTTGATTTCATATAGATAATTGGACAAATGAATGAATACGTCTTTGTCATTAATTTAACAACCAACTAAAATCCCTAACATGTAACTATTACATGGTTACTTTAGGGCATATAACTAACACTAGGCCTAGCATCGTCGAACTGAATAGGTCCAAATAGCTCTCTCTCATGATTAATGAACCATGTCTCAAACGACATGGGGATCCAGTTGACGCGGCCATCATCCATCCATAGAATGGCTTCATATTGGGTGTAGGTCAAGTCAATGTTGGGGTTGAGAACATAGTGGAAGTACACGTCGATATGGGCAATGACCCCGTACTGTACCACAGGAGGAACATCCATTCTAACAATTTGAAAAAGATGAAGGAATAAATAATGTCCAGTAAAGAAATAGTAGGACCCTAAACTAGGTGACTCATTAGTCGCTAAGAGAAATGTAAGATTCAACAATAAGCAGCATGCATAAACTAGAACATACTATCACATAATCTACTCTATTGTCACACTTATGCACCGCAAGTAAAGCACAACAATATCAGCACACGATTTATATACAACTGACCAAGCCAAGGTATGATGCAAAACACACACAAACACACACACAGAGTGTATTTAATTCATCATATGTTTCAATATCCACCTTCGAGTCGGATTTTCGTTGGATCACTAGCCGGTCCGATCGAATCACTTCTAGATCTCTCATTCGTACTTTCATGGAATCCCAACCATGGCATCTCATTTCGAGATATTTTAATATCACATAGCCGAGGCATCCTAGTCACACAGTAGGGGTATCTTATTCTAAGGCATCTTGGTATCATAAAGCCAAAGCATCCATAATCACCTAGCATGGGCATCCCACTCTCCAGGGCATTTCTAGCACCACAAAACCGATGGAAATATTTTATATTCAATTTATTCTACATATTTCATGTATCACACCTTAAAATAATCACACCACAGTAGCATGCTCATCAATTTAATGCACCAAATCACTCTACAATTCAATCCTCAAATGGACACATATGAGGTCTCATAGAACATTCCATTCATTGCATAAAACTCTTAACTATTCATAATTCAATGTCACCTCATCACATGTAAGAGGGAGATATATTGAATGATAATGTATAAAAGACCATAGAAATCCCAAGGGTTGCCAAAAAGTTCAAACAAGTTGTCTACAAGAGTTTGTAAAAAATTTGATTAGAACATAAAGTAGGCAGTTTTGAGCAGTTTGGAATATCGGGGTCAAAGCTATAGTAAACCACTTCGAAAAATTGTGAACTTTTAATATGTTTTAAAAAAGGATATTGAAAAATATTTTTCGTGAGGAATCCAGACCTATTTATCATTATAAAGAGAGCAGTAAGTCATTGAATTAACCCCTAAAGCTTGTAAAATTTTCTAGACTCTACAGCACAATAAGAAAAAGCATTTCAGTACTCAAAACTTAACCAATCACCACTAAATTTTAGTATGTTATACACAAGGACCAACCCTACAACTTTCATGAAGAGAGTAAGACCTGATTCTATCCCAAAAATGACAGAAAAAATCAAATAACAAACTGATATCTCCTGTTTTTACTTATCCGCAGATTACCATCATAGAAAGCAATCACATTTTCAATTCTTGTGCTACCTCCAAAAAATCTAAGGAAAAGATATGACAAAGTATACACAATTCACTACAAATTCTATGAAGAACATAAGTCTAATTCATGACAGATTCTTTGATATGAAATTTACAAAACTTCAAGACCAGAAAAGCTCGATTTTGGACATATCATCTATATCATCGAAATCCCTTCAACTTGGCCTTTATTTCTCTACACCTCCCTATACTAGCATTGTTCAAACCTCAAGCACACACATATGCAGCAACTAAACCCCACACTGTACACCAAAAGTCCTCCCCAAACCAGAATGGAGCTTGCAACCCACGAGCAAGCTACTCGCCTATCTAGATCGACATGCACAACCCTCATTACAGCACACCCGGCCATCTACCGCACCAAAGGCAAAACCATAGCTTCTCTTCTATGCATATACTTCTTAAACATGCCGTGAAACCCACATGCAAGCCACAGAAAGACAATCTAACCTCACTACCTCCGAACTAGACCCCAAAACAAAACCATCAAAGATCATTTTTCCCTCAAACTCGCTCATCTCACACCTCGCTCAACAACCATAGATTATCCCAACTTAGTATCCTAGTGCTTCCTTACCCGGTTGATTCTTGCCTTCCTCACTTGGTGGCTCTTCAAGATTTTAGATCTCTAGAGCTTGAAATCATAGAAAAATCATAGAGGAAGGAGAAGAAGTTTCCCCCGAGCCAACAGAGAAGAAGAGGAGACATGAAACAAGAAGGGGGGGGGGGAGAGAGAGAGAGAGGAGAAAATATTCAGTGGTATGTGCGCGCCACGTTATCCACTGACGTGGTGCACACATACCACTCATATATCGACACTTGTCATGTGGGATCCGCTGGAAAATGAAAGGACTCGCTCAGCTTGACTCAGCTTGTTGGCAGAAGAAAAGACAGGTCATGCACGCTCTCACCCAAAAGACCATTCTTTCTCCTCAATTGAATTTTCTACAATTTTCTCTCTCTCTCTCTCTCTCTCTCTCTCTCTCATTTTCTCTCTCCTCGCGGGAGAACAAACATAGAACGATTGAGACCTGCGTTTCCTTCTCCGCTTTTGCTTTTGCCTTTGGCTCTAGCTCCGCCTCCTTAAAAGCCTCGTCGGTCATCTGTCTCTGGCATGTTGAAGCCTCACCAGTTGTAGTCGCTCCACCTCTGATTGTTCCCGTGGAGATTGGGTACAAGGTTTTGTCTGCCTCCGGCTCCGGCTCCACCTTCCTCCCCCAAAAGCCTCGTGAGTCATCTGCTTCTGGCACGTCGGAGCCTCACCAGTTGCAGTCAGGTCTCAACCCCCTCCACCTATGACTGCTCCCTCAGAGATCGAGCAGAAGGTTTGTGTTTGCCTTTGGCTCCGGCTTTGTTTCCCTCCCCTAAAATCCTCATTTGCCTCTAGCATCCTCCATCTGCGGCATCTGCTCGTCCTTCCCGTCCTGTCGGCCTCCGCCGCGAAGCCATCGGCCTTCAATAGGAGGGAGGCGGCCTCGGTCTCGTTCCCGAGCGGCACTAGGCTCCCTGCCACTAACCCGACGTTGTCCCTAATGCTGGCCCGCTCGGTCGCAAGGGAGTTCTCGGATGGCGTGGAGAAGAAGGAGAGGCGTTGGCTGGAGAAGGATTCCCGCCGGCCTCCGCCGTGAAGCCATCGGCCTTCGGCAAGAGGGAGGCAACCTCAATCTCGTTCCCAAGCAGCACTAGGTTCCTCGCCACTAATCGAGCGTTGTCCTTGATGTTGGGTTGCTCGGTCGCAAGGGAGATCTCGGTGGACCTAGGCGAGGTTGATGGCATGGAGAAGAAGGAGAGGCGCGGGCTGGAGAAGGATTCCCGCTTGTTGTGGATCGGATGAGCAAGAATCATATTTCCATTGCCTCTCTCTTTGAATTTTAGTTGGACTTCGTTGACTCTCTCTTTGACTTGACACTCTCGTTCTGCTCGCATTTGTGCATTTCTCTCTCGACCGGTGAGTTTCCTTCTTCCTCCCCTCTCATTGGTTGGTTTCGGAATGTGCAGTCGAAATCTCGAATGGGTTGTTTCTGCATCTTATTGGGTTGTTTAGTTGCCAGCGAATGCACAAGTAGTGAGGAAGCATGAAAGTGGATTCATTCGATCATCATCTGCTGCCACACCTTGTGTTTCTTTTCATTTCTTTTTTTTTTTTTTTTTGGTTTGGTTTAATGGAACCTTACAACTTGCCTTGTCGAAAGAACCGGTCTTTTTGCTTTGACATGAATATACTTTGTGCTCAGGCAAGTGCGAAAAAGTACCCTTTAAGCATGAGGTGAAAGATCACTTCACTCTGTGCTCGGCAGGTGGCTGTGTGTTGATGTGAGTTCAATTTCGGTATGCGTGGGAAGAGAAGTTATCAAATGGGGTTGATGTTGGTTCTATTTTGTTGGCCAAAACTCTACTGGACTATGTATAAGAAAACTTACTCGTTTTGGGAAAATCTGAACTAGGAAGTTGGTTAAGTGAGACCTGGTTGATTCATTTGTGGTGATTGGTTGAGTGAAGTTGTAGCCTCTTTCCTACTTTTTTGTGCTATGAGAGGAATCTCATGTCTATCTCAACTTATGGTGATAGGCTTGTGCGTCCCGTGGTCCGATTGTAACCTAAGAAATAATACTTGCTTATTGTTAGTTAGACATGAAGTATGATGAATGGATGTCGTCAATATTGGTTGTAGGATCCACTAATTTTTGCAACGAGAGTTGTTTAATGCCACAGGAGATGTTGGGGTTCTGAGTTTTCTCATTCCTCATTATTAGTTGAGGTTGAGAATTGCCACTTTTTTTTTTATTGGTACTAATTTGACAATAGTTTTGGATTGCATATTGGATTTTACGATATTCTAATGTATTTTCTTTTCTTTGCTTCCATTTGCACTAAAAAAATTCATAACCTTGTTTGTCGTGGATGTTTCTTAGGCTGTCCCTCACATGGTGGCGCACTTAGGGATGTACATCGCAACTAAAGAAGACTGAGCTTCCCAGTCTCAATTACTTAAAGAGTTCATTGACATTTGCAACATCGACAAGGCATGGATATTTAAGTCCAAAAATGGTATCGGTGCTTATCTCATTTACTATCCTTATGCTTACTCTTCCATAGATATACACTATGATAAAAATGGTTATTTTTCGGTTATAGGTAAAGGCTCAAAGTCTGTTGAAACAAGAAAGGGAAGAGATTCTTGTGAAGGTCACATCTCCTCTTGATTGTGAAGATCAATGTGCACTTAACTTTGCACATATGTCATAGAAGAGGCTAATGCCTTGTTTTACTCAATTATGTTGTTTATAAGTGCCTATGCTTTAGTCTAGGCAACGATTGCCTTACAAGATGTTCTTTGAACAATTATTGAATGTTGTTAAGCACTTTCGGAATATGAATATGATAGCTTGTCCCTCCTAGTTTGTCTTGGTTGATTTGCAATTGGTGTTATTTTGTCCATGTAATGCATTCCCTACTTATTATTGGTCTTCCAAGCATTGTAAGGTACATTTTTGAATCAAACATGCCCAGCACCTTATATATATATTTCTAGTTGATATAGGCTATTCTGATGCATTTTGAATCAATAGATCTCGTTTTACTTTGGTTGCCTTTACATGAGCTTCCATGTAATCAAACAACTTTTATCTGCAAATGGTTCTATGTAATTTTTTGTAGTTGTTTTGAAGAGACAAGATTAAGAATACTGCATTGGCGTTAGGAATTTTCGTCATGCTCATTGCTTTAGTACTCCATTTTAGGATAAAGGCAAAAGCCTCGATTATTTATGATTACAGTTGTTATTGTTGTTGATGCATAAGTTTTATATAAGAAAACATTGAGGCTTTTGCATTTACCTTTGTTCTTGGAGTGCACCCAACCTTTTCGACAATCTAATTCCTATGTTGCCCTGTTCTTGGTAAGGTTGAATAGTGCTCCCACCATTAGTAATCTGGACTAATAATTGTTGCTTTTATTTTTATTTCACTTTCAATTTTAGTTATTATTTGCTAATAGATAATTGTTGTTTATGTTACCATAATATGTTGACCAAAAGGTTTTTGCAAGTGATTATGAGGTTATAATTATGAAGAACTCAATGTTGATAGACAACAAAACTCGTGTTTGACATTTACTTCTAGTAAAAGTCAAACTATTCTCTGGCGAAATGGGTATGACTTCATCTTTTTAGAATTAAATTTGTATTTACTTCATTTTTTTTCTTTAAATGATTAAATATTTTTCTCAAATTGTAAAGGCTTCAAAGGATAATATCATTGCGCACAATGTTAATGAAGAATTTGAATTCAGAATTGGTATGATGTTTGCTAATGAGAATGAAGCCTATAATATATATAATGCATATGCAATTTGCAAGGGATTTAGAGTGTGAAAATGACAAAAAGCAGAACATTATTAAAGGGGTACTGCGAAGATGCATATTTGTATGTAATTGTGAAGGACACTCTCCACCAATCTCACCTCATGAACAAAGAAATATTTATAGGACAGTGAAGAGAATAGGATGTCAGGCTTGCATTAAATTTAAAATCGAAAATGGAGTCTGGGAAGTTACCAAGTTTGAAGATATTCATAATCATCCTTTCATTGAGGATAAGCAAAAACACCTTATACGCTCGTATTGACACATTAAAGACACTAGAAAATGTATTTTGACTTCTATGACTTAGGCCGATATAAGGGCTACAAAAGCATATTCTTATCTTTGTGATGAAGCAAGTGAGCCAAATAACATTGGCTTTACATTACGTGATCGTCAAAATTTCTTACAATAAAAAATAAGGAATTTGATTGATGCAGGTGATTGTCAAAGGCTTATCAACCATTTTAATTGCTTACAATCAAATGGAAGCAATTTTTCTTACATATTTCAATTGGATGAGGATCAGAGACTGACCAATGTTTTTTGGTTTAATGGTATATCCAAGTTGGACTATGATAGTTTTGGAGATGTAGTAGTATTTGATACTACTTATCGTACAAATAAATACAATATGATATGTGCGCCTTTTGTTAGCTTGAATCATCACTAGAAAAATGTTATGTTTGGTTGTG
The DNA here is from genome assembly GCA_028830015.1 of Eucalyptus grandis x Eucalyptus urophylla. NCBI lineage: Eukaryota > Viridiplantae > Streptophyta > Magnoliopsida > Myrtales > Myrtaceae > Eucalyptus > Eucalyptus grandis x Eucalyptus urophylla. The sequence continues at coordinate 22,679,514 of CM054200.1, read as the reverse complement.
CATTTCTGATGGATGACACTATTGTTTCTTTTGTTTGGGTATTTCAATCATTTTTGGAGGCAATGGGTAATCAGAACTGATCAAGATCATGCTATGGCAAATGCTATCAGAACTGTTTTCCCGAATTCTGATTATTGTTTATGTATATGGCATATTGGGAAAAATGCTATGCATCATATTGCACATCTTCTTGGATAGCTAGATTTTCATAATAAATATTGGCACAAGCTTCTATATCATTGTGAATCTGAAATTGAAATGGAGACCACTTGGAAAGCTATGTGTCAGGAGTGCAATTTAGGTGAGAACAAGTGGTTGGATAATTTGTACCGCCTGCGTCATAAATGGTGTCCTGCATTTGGCCATAATTTTTTTTTTTGTAGAAATTAGATCTACATAAAGAAGTGAGAGCACAAATAATGCATTTCAAGATATGGCGTGTAAGATGATGACTTTATCTAAATTTGTTAGTCATTATGAGAAGCAAGTTGAAAAAATGCACAATACTGAAATTATTGATGATTTTGAGTGTACTTGAGGAAAGCCACATATTGTGGTAGTGGAATTTTGCAACATGCTGCACAAGTATATACTCATGTCATTTACATGAATTTTCAGGCTAAGTTCTTGCATGTTTTATTTGAACATGTTCTTCGATCAGAAACTGATGGGCCTTTACATACTTATATCGTGGGAATCAAAAGTAGTGAACGAAAGCATATTGTGCATTTTAGTTCAAGTGATTCTACCATTTCTTGTAGTTGTAAGTTATTTGAAATGCAAGGATGGTTGTGAGGCATGCTCTATGCATCTTGACAAATGTTGCAAATGGTACAAGCATTCCATCACAATATATTTTGAAGAGGTGGACAAAAGTTGTAAAACAGGGGACTTATTGTGAAAATGTTGCACAAAGCTCTCATAATGTGGTTAAATCAAAGACACTGCGTTTGAAGAGGTCGATGCAGTTAGCTTTCAGTGTTATGAATGATAGTGCCAATCATGATATAATAAAGGAGTTTGCAACTACAGCCTTGTTGCATCTTCGTTCTCAAATCACAACCAAAACACAATCTCTAATAGGTAAATATCATGTTGATTTTTTTGGGGAATGTGATGAATTTGAATATGTAGAAAATCATGGAATTCGAGTATTTGATCCCCTTCAAAAAGGCCAAAAAGGTGTATCAAATACTCGGATCAAGGGCGCCGCAGAGAAGATAAAGAGAAAAATGTCATCATGCGTAGGCGGCACCTTGCATGAGGTATGACATGTGTTTAATGTGATCAAATGATTTCATCAATTATCTTATCTTGTTTTTGCATGAAGTAATTCTAATGCTCATTATGTTTGTTTGTAGAATTGACCTTAATGATGAAACATGGGTAAGATAAAGCATGGCTTTTTGACTTCAAAATGATGAAACAAATTCTCTTGAAAGTGTAGATAGTTAACTAATGTCAATTTGTAATAATAATAAAAAAAAAACTAAATGTCAATCAGTGCAGCTTTTGGATTTCTTTTTGGCTATGAGCATGCACTTCTACATATGGTGGAATTGATGTGCAGCTCTTTGACTATTTTACTATGAGCATGCACTTCTCAATAGGATAGGAACAATGTGCAGCTCCTATGTCTTTTTGCTATGAGCATGCACTTCTTCATAGGATAGGATTAATGTGCAGCTCCTACGTCTTTTTGCTATGAGCATGCACTTCTATATAGGATAGGATCAATGTGCAACTCTTAGATCGGTGAGGAGGTGGGTCGCGACGACTCAAATCTAAGCTGTTGTGTCCCAGATCTAGGCCGCCACGGCTCGCCGGGGGTCGGGTGACTCGAGTCGCGGCGGCCACTTGCCATGGTCGTTGAGTCGCCGCGACTCACGAAGGGTCATGCAACGCCGTGACTCATGGAGGTCGCCCAACTCTCCGACGACGATTGCCTAAGTTGTCGAGACCACGCTGGTGTTCCTCTAGCAGTCACCGGCCCCTCACAGTCAGGTAGAACCAAACCGGCTTGGAGAAGATGAATAGTGTCTCATACAAGGGCAAAAAATGGAAAAAACAAAATATTTATGAGGACAATTTTCGGAAAAAAAAAAGAATGAACAGTATTGCGTGGGCATGCCGAGAAAGCTGAAAGCCTAAGGCAGGTGAGGACTTGCCTTGGGCTTTCAACCTTACAAATGCCAGCTTTGCCATTAAGGGACTTCCAAAGTTTTTCCCAAATACTCTTATTTTGGCCCGAGGGACTTTTTTTTTTGGTTAAAGTTGGCCTAAGGGACTTTTGATGCTCGAAAGCTTCTCCCAAACGCACCCAATACTCTCCAAACAGATATTAGAGGCCGGAAGCACCTCAAGAAAGCAAAACTAAACGTGCCCTCAGCATCTCAGATGGGCCCGCAAACCAATCTTATCGGTGGAAGAGAGAGAGAGAGAGAGAGAGAGAGAGAGAGAGAGAGAGAGAGCCTTCTTGGGCCAGCCTCTGCTTCGGCGAATCGAACTCCGCATCAATAACAAGGCCATCGCTCCCCCCACCCCCACCCCACACCCCCTGAAGAGAAAAGACTCGGGTCGCCTCGAGTGTCGCCAGTCCACTCCCTTCCTCCTGCACGAACAAACATCAACAGATCTATCCCCACCCAAATCTCCCTCTTCGACCGCCTCGCAATTGAAGAAGAAGAAGGAGAAGAGATGATAGGGATAGCGAAGGGGGAGGAGTTGTACGAGCTCTTGAAGTTGCTGAAGCAGGACTCCCACCCCCTCCACGACCTCCTCGCCGACTTCCTCTCCTCCTTCCCTCCCTCCCCGCTCTTGAAGTTGCAAGGTGGCCATTACCACTGGCTCTGCCACTCGAACACGACTATTGTCCCCTTGTCACTCCACCGCTGCCATTGCTGTATTGATGGCGCAATGCGCTAGCTCTGTTATGAACATTTAAGTGCGCATTTGGGATACGTGAGTTCACTCTATTTCAATAATTGAAAAGTGTGGGCCTTACGTGAGACCCTCGTAATTTAATGGTTGTCGTGTCATCGCTTCCTTTCAGTTCATTGCCCTGTTATGAACATTTAAGTGTGCATTCGGGATATGTGAGTTCACTCTATTTCAATAATTGAAAAGTGTGGGCCTTACGTGAGACCCTCGTAATTTAATGGTTGTTGTGTCATCACCTCCTCCCACTTCATTTTCAAAGGCCATAGCCCTCGCCTTTGGCCGATGAAGGGGATCTAGGTCTCTCTCTCAGCTCTGTTTTTAGCCCTAATTTTTGATGAAATTACTTGATTACATCGGCTCAATTATCTGCGAAATCACTTTTTATTCTCTGAGGAATCATGATGTAAGCTTGATTTAATTCGTTTTGATTTAATGTAGTTTGCGAAAACTTTATGTGAGAGGATGTGCGCATTATATTACCAGGGCTCCCACATTGGCATTCCATTTTCAGTCTCCACTACGACTAGGCTGTTGCTGCCCACTCCATGGAGCCCCACCATCGTGAGGCCACCACCCAGGAGCTTAAGCTCGAGGCCTTCTAAAGGCAAATCGTGGGTCGCTTCCTTGACCTCTCCACCATCACCACTGACACGCTCTCCATCACCCGGATTTATAAGCTCCTTGACGCCTTCCAAGAGGAGTTTAGGGTCCACCTCTTCAACAATAGGGCCTATGTGGTGAGATCGCTGATTGTGGAGCGGTTGCTAGTCGAGTTCTACAAGAGAAGCGTGGAGAAGGAAAACATTTGTAGTTAACCAAAAAAAAAAATGAAAAGAAAAGAAAATAAAAGAAAGGAGAAAATAAAAAATTACAAATTTCTCATAACGATGTTGTTTTGAGTGGAGTTGTACATTTAATTGCCAGCTACCAATAGTACCGTATATGATAGACGCTGTTGATTAATCTACCACGTTAGTGATTTCAAATTTAAATTAAAAGGATTGATTACATCGAAAAATTGTCAAAAAATTTAGGACTATATTGACCAAATTAAAATGTTCAAAATTGAATTGCAATTTACACAATAGCTTTTTAACATTTTAGATAATTTTTCTTTTTTTTCTTTCATTTGTCTTAAATTCAAGCTCAGAGTATAGAGTTAGCTATGCAATCTAAAACAAAAATAACAAGGAGCTAGTCAAAACAAAAATAAAAAGATGGTGAAGGGCACCGATTTTAAGATGCTATTGTGCATACTGCATATTGTAGGAAGGTTGGACTTGAATAGACGCTTCAAAGTCTCAAAAAAGAAATAGGGGAAGAACTCTCGAGTGGTGGGCTCCCTGCTGTCTTCTATATTCCCTGATTGACTGGCCAGAAAAACGTAGGCCAGTCAACAAGGGGTGCGAGGTGTTTGCGTCCTAGGACCTTAAAATAAGGTGGCTCGCCACCATAGAAGGGAGGGAGGCCGGCAAGTTCACCATTAATTTTCTAAGCAGACCCAGAGTATAGAGTTAGCTATTTAATCTAAACAAAAAGAATCAAGTGCTTGTCAAAGCAAAATAAAAAGATGGCGAAGGATGACGCTAGTGTGCATACAACATCTGGTAGGAAGGTCAACTGCACGCTAGATGTCCAGTATGAGAGTACCCTTGACTGGAACTAAAGAAAGAATGCCAAGCCTCTCCTTTTTGGTCTTCTTTTTTAACTTTGCGTTCTTAGTGTCATAATTTATTTTTATATTTATAATATAGGGACACCTGACGCAGAGGCGTGCCAATGGAATAATCATGGGTTGTTTAGAGCAGGTCCCATCCATGCACGGGAACATGAAAAATTCCGTATAGATCGATGGTGGCTTCAACTAACTCTTATTTTTATGAATTTTTTTTTTTCACTTCCCCCCATATTTCCGTGTTGGCGCACGTTAAACCACGAAATTTTCAAAAGTTGAAATTTTGGATACCTGTGCAAGGGGTGTTCATGCATTGAGGCTAGGGTCATGAAATCATGCCGCACGCCCGCGACTATCAACGTGGCGACTGCTCTCTACTTTTGTGTCAATAGTAGCGTACGCGGCATTGGTCAGCAAAACGAACCCTAGCTTTGCTTGGAATCACCTTCGTTCATTCTGTGTGGTCCAGTGAAGTAAGCCGTGACTTTTTTCCCGAAGCTAAGCTCATTCCGTGCTCTGGCGGCAGCGGGTAGCGATGGACGAGAATCAGAGGAGCTTTGGCCAAGCTGTTGAGAGGCTAAAGATGGTGAATAGTAAGAGAACCTCTCCCGATGAAAAAAGAAGGAAAGAAAAGAACAAAGAAATAAAATAGAAAATTAAATAAAAAGGAGAAAAATCAAAGGAAGAAGACAACATTTTGTCATATCATATGGCTAATCGTAACATATGAGATGATTGGAGATAACTGAATTATCACATTGAAAATATCAGGTTTGACTTGATCTGAAAAAATCATTTGTATTTTTACTTGAAGGTTTAGTACTACAAGGAACATATAATGAGCTTATCTATTAGGCTAAACTATTTGGTACTACAAGAACTATATAATGAGCTTATCTATCCATCTAAACTATTGCGTTTAAAAATTGACTGAACTACCACAACTAAAACATTCCATACTAAATTTAACCAACTACACGATTTGTCCGCTTGCTAAAGAATTTGAGCAATTTTGGGTCAAAAATTGCCAAATGTATAGCACATGTGCCAAAACTTAGCATGGAAGGACACCTAAGTGTTAAAAGTTACAAAAAGTACATTTAAGTGCCACATTTAAAAAAAAGAGAGGGACACTTGAGTGTCAAGTTTGGCGAGCATTGTCGGAAATTCAACATGACAATTTTTTATTACTCACCTATGTGGCTCGTCGGAGAGCTAATTTAGCTCTAACTCACCCAAAACGACATCGTTTTCATAATTGGCCAAATTAAAAACCCTAAATCGGCCAAAATAGTGTCCTCTCCCCAATTACCCCAAACCTAAAATCCTAAATCGGCCAAAATTTTCATTGAAGCGCTAAAACCCTAATCTCGAACCCTAGTTTTGATTTACCCCAAATTTCACAGTCAAAAATTGGAAATGGAAGGCAGGACTTTTAGTAGTGGCTAAAATCCTCTCACTGAAACAAAGGAGAAGGTGAGCGTTTTTATTTTTGTGGGTTATCAACTCCAAAAAAAATATCATGGACTCAAATGAATTAGTGTAGAAGATTCTATGGATGTGCTCGATAAATGGGTTTGTCTTTAAACCCATTTACAACCCATTTAACTTATAAAGGTTATTAGTTGAGTCAACCCATTAAGGATATATCATTCTCTTTGAACAATTTTTTTATTTATCATTTTTTGATTTTTTAAATAATTTTTGATTTTTTATCTTTCTTTTACCGTTTTTCCTTATGAAGTCCCGTGCTCGACCCTTGCCGAGAATGTTAGGTTTGCAGCCCTCACCCAATTGCACTAGGGAGCTCATCAATCGAGCAAGGCCGATGCCTCACTAGCCTAAGGCAAGCTTTGCTAGCCTCAACATTAGCAAGACTAAGCAACATTGGTGTTGAGATGAGCTCGACCTTGCCAGAGCTAGTGAGGTGGAGCCTTCCCCAAAGTTGGCGAGGCTTGGCTCGTCGGAATTGGGCGAGCTCTGCCTAGAACCACCGTCGCCCATCATGGGTGCCTTGGTGAAGTAAGCCCTGACTTTTTCCCGAAGTTAAGTAAGCTCATTCCGTGCTCTGGTGTTAGCGGGCATGATGGACGAGTGCCTGAGGAGCTTTAGGTGAGCAATTGAGAGGCTAAAGATGATCAACAGTAAAAGGATCTCTCTCGATGAAAAAGGAAGGAAAGGAAAGAGCAAAGAAAAGAAAAGAAAAGTCAAAGGAAGAAGATGGCATTTTGCCACGTCACGTTGCGGATCATGACGTATAGGTTGACTTAATTGCCACATTGAAAATTTCGGGCTAGACTTCAACTTGAAAAATAATGGCAAAAGATTGCTTCAAGTGCCAAAAGTTGGCACAAAGGGACATTTAAGTGCCAAAAGTTACGAAAGTGACACTTAAGTGCCACATTTTAAGAAAAATGGGACACCTAAGTGCCACCTCCAGCAAAGCCGGCCGGAAATCATACGTGGCAATTAAATATTAATATGTCTCACCAAGGTGGCTCACCGGAGAGCTGACTCAGCTTTAATTCAGCTACTTCCCAATCTAATCCAGTGATTGTAATATCATCTATGTCATCATCACTTTGGTGAACTACATCTATGCTCCTCTCCTCTCCATCATGTCTATCCTGCCCTCCTTCGACCCTAATGTTAGTACTACCTTGAATACCATATCATTTTTGTCCCACTAGAGTGCTCTCTCCATCATCATCTTCGTCCTCACTTTCACTATTGTACTCTACATATATTTTTACCTCTTCACGATGAAGATAATGGTATAGAAACATCCTTAAAACCATTATCATCTTCTAAGTTTCTCAAACCATCTCTTAAGCATTTCCTAGGAATACAATACAACAATTTCTAAACTTTACAAGGCAAATAAGTCACTCTATCCCTAACAAATCCTATATAAGATACATTCTTTATCTTGACAAAGATGATGCCCTCATTTCCACCCTCATACTCCCACTCATTCTCCCCAAGTACAAATTTTTCACCGAAACAAACTATGACATCGACATAATCCTTGTCATAAGCCATTTCTGCACCAAGAACAAGAAAAAGAATAATTAGTTTTTGGGACCACATCTACAAAGAACAATAGACAATTGCACATGAGAGTCCCCCCACTCTCATGGATTTTATTAAACAGAGGTCCCCACACCGACAATATGCCCCTACATGATAGCCAAAAAAGAGGTCGCCACTTTAATTATTTACCTTCCATTCCCTTAAAATATTAACAAAAAATAGAGATCCCCGCACTAATAATATGTCCCTACATGATAGCCAAAAAAGAGGTTGCCACTTTAATTATTTGCCTTCCCTTCCCTTCCCTTAAAATATTAACAAAAAACAGAGATCCCCACAACAAGCACAACACAAGCAATTTTGTCTACTATCTTTTGCTGAACTAAACCTACAATATGAGAATGTACATCAACTTAATCAAATCTATTTTTCCTGTGAAAACACATACAAAAAATTAAGGCAAGCTCGATGTAAAAATATCGGGTGAAAATTCTGTTTCTCATCCAGCCAGGAGAAATCATACCCTACTCTATGATGTTTGGCCATTAATATATTGTGTCAAGAGGTCATTACACAAACCAAGAGAAATTTAGAGGAAAATCAAAGCCCTGGATTTATCCATTGCATAGTAGACTAATACTACATGTGAAAAGAGCTAATAGTTTATAAATTTTAAAAGGAGGTACTTACATGTGGTTTCAAATTGGTCCCTTGCAGGTAAACGAACTTATATAAAGTATCAAATTTTTTTTTGCACTCCTCAATGTTCCCTGCATATATGTTGACTATTTGATTAGAAACAACAATCATGAAAGAAGAGTAAAAGAACCAAAAGATCATAATCAAGGGAACAAAAGCAGATTGATAGCAAAGTTGCGTGCTCTTTGCAGAGCACTTGAGGGCCATTATTTCACACCTTCCACCTTAATCTATCTATCATATCCCACTTGATTCAATATTTCGTTTCACTCAAACACACTAGTTCCTATTAACACTTGATTCAATATTTCGTTTCATTCAAGCATCAACTGTAGAAATCATCGACCGAGGCGAGCATCTCCACACAAGGGAGTAGCGAAACAAAGCACACACATTTCAACATAATTTACGCAAGCCAACACGCACAGCTCGAGCACAACACACCCACCTTACAGCCCAAAGGTTGGATTAGCACATTTCCCCACCAAGCCCCAAATTTTCCATTGGAGCCCTAATAAAAGAATCGAGACCTAATTTCATCACAAGGGAGGGGGAGAAGGGGTTGAACCTGGAGGAGCGACGATGGTGAGCGGCGACAACGACCAACAACTTTGACTGACGACGACCAACAACCGCGACTAACGATGGCGATCGATGACCACCTTTGGGCGTGAACGGCGATGGAGAGAAAGGATTGAGATCTAGTGTGAACGCGGACATGGAGGAACGTCGACCACCAGGTCTGCTTAAGCCAAAATAACTTAAACGATGTCGTTTAACACCAAGGAAAAATGACGTCATTTAGGTCAGCTCAGTCAGTGTGGATGGACGAGGTCGTTTTTGTAGTTCACGTGTGCTTTTTTTTTTTTTTTAACGTTCGCCACCTTAGTAAAAGAAGTCACTGGAAAATGCCAAATATGCAATTTGGCCGGATTTTCTCACCGGTGGCACTTAAGTGATCCATTTTGCTCTAATTTTGGTACTTAAGTGTCACTTTCGTAACTTTTCGCACTTAGGTGTCCTTTTGTGCCAACTTATGGTACTCCAAGGGTTCGCGTGTCAAAATTAATTTGCATTTTCACTTGAATGACTAGGACTACAAAGAGCATGGAATGCGTTTACCTAGCTCAATTGAACTGCCACAATGAAAAATTGATAGAAACACCACAATTAAAATATTTCAAACTAATTTAAATTCAGGTAATAATCTCATATTTCCCCGCTGGCTAAGGGCGTGAATGACAACGTTTCTATTGATGGCACAATGCAGTAGCTCTGTTATGAACATTTAAGTGCGCATTTGGGATATGTGAATTCACTTGATTTCAATAATTGAAAAGTGTGGGCCCTAAGTGAGACCCTCGTAATTTAATGGTTATTGTGTCTTCGCCTCCTTCCACTTCATTGCTGAAGGCCATAGCCCTCGCCTTTGGCCGGCAAAAGGGGGTTTGGGTCTCTCTCTCTCTGAGCTCTGTTTTTAGCCCTAATTTTGGATGAAATTACCTGATTACATCGGCTCAATTCTCTATGAAATTGCTTTTTATTCTCTGAGGAATCATGATCTAAGCTCGATTTAATTCGCTTTGATTTAATGTAGTTTGCGAAAACTTCATGTGAGACGATGTGCGCATTATATTACTACGGCTCCCACATTGGCCATTCCACAGCCTCCGCAATGACTAGCTATTGCTGCCCACTCCATGGAGCCCCAACATCGTGAGGCCACCACCCAGGAGCTTGAGCTGGAGGCCTTCTAAAGGCAAATCGCGGGTCGCTTCCTTGACCTCTCCACCATCACCGCTGACGACACGCTTTCCATCACCTGGATTTATAAGCTCCTTGACGCCTTCCAAGAGGAGTTTAGGGTCCACCTCTTCAACAACCGGGCCTATGTGGTGAGATCGGCGGTCGTGGAGCGGTTGCTAGTCGAGTTCTACAAGAGAAGCGTGGAGAATGAGACCATTTGTAGTTAACCAAAAAAAAAAAAAAGAAAAGAAAAGAAAGGAGAAAAAATACCACCACCCGCGGTGGCCGTGTTGGTTAGAACCTTGCTCCCTCATCGAGAGGGGAGGGGTTCAAAACCTTGCATCCCTATTGTGCAACTCACACGTGGCTGGATCTGTGGTGGTGGCTCAGTCGCCCTGAGTTTACGCCGTCGGCTGCCGGTTGTATGACGATTTTCAAGTCATAAAAAAAGGAGAAAATAAAATATTACAAATTTCTCATAACGATGTTTCGAGTGGAGTTGTGCATTTAACTGCCAACTACCGATAGTGCTGTATATGATAGACGCCGGTCATTGCTCTACCACATTAGTGATTTCAAATTTAAATTAAAAGGATTGATTACATTGAAAAATCGTCAAAAAATTTAGCACTGTATCGACCAAATTAAAAAAGTTTAAAATTGAATTGCAATTTGCACAATAGATTTTTAACATTTTAGATAATTTTTCTTTTTTTTCTTTTATTTGTGTTAAATTTAGGCTTACAGTATACAGTTAGCCATGCAATCTAAAACAAAAATAACAAGGAGCTAGTCAAAACAAAAATAAAAAGATGGTGAAGGGCACCAATTTTATGATGCTATTGTGCGTACTACATATGATAGGAAGGTTGGACCTGAAAGGGTGCTTAAAAGGCTCAAAGAAGAAACATGGGAAAAACTCTTGGGGGTGGGGCTTCCTGCTGTCTTCTATATTCCCTGGTTGACCGCAAGAAAAATGTAGGCCAGTCAACAAGGGGTGGGAGGCGTTTGCGTCCTAGGACCTTAAAATAAGGTGGCTCGCTCTAGATGGGAGGGGGGCCGGCAAGTTCACCATTGATTTTCTAAGCAGACCTAGAGTACAGAGTTAGCTATTTAATATAAACAAAAAGAATCAAGAGCTTGTCAAAGCAAAATAAAAAGATGGCGAAGGATGACGCTAGTGTGCATACTAGTAGGAAGGTCAACTGCACGCTAGATGTCCAGTATGAGAGTACCTTTGACTGGAACTAAATAAAGAATGCCAAACCTCTCCTCTTTGGTCTTCTTTTTTAACTTTGCGTTCTTATTGTCATAATTTATTTTTATATTTATAATATAGGGACACCTGACGTAGAGGCGTGCCAATGGAATAATCATGGGTTGTTAATAGAGCAGGTCCCATCCCATGCACGGGAACATGAAAAATTCCGAAAGGATATATCATTCTCTTTGAACGGTTTATTTTTTTTAATATCATTTTTAGTTTGTTAATTTTTTATTTTAAAAATAATTCTTGTGATTTTTCTTTCGTTTACCCTTTTTCCTTACAAAGTCCCGCACCCGACACTTGCCGAGAAGGCTAGGATTGCAGCCCTCACCCACTTGCACTGGGGAGGCCAGAGTTCGTCGATCGAGCAAGGCAGATGCCTCACTGGCCTAAGGCGAGCTTTGCTAGCCTCAATGTTAGCAAGACTAAGCATCATTGGTGTTGAGGCGAGCTCTGCCTCCCCCAAAGTTGACGAGGCTTAGCTCGTAAGAATTGGGCGAGCTCTGCCTAGAACCACCGTCGCCCATCGTGGGTGCCCTGGTGAAGTAAGTTTTGACTTTTTCCCGAAGTTAAGTAAGCTCATTCCGTGCTTTGGCGGTAGCGGGCACAATGGACAAGTGTCTAAGGAGCTTTAGGCGAGCAATTGAGAGGCTAAAGATGCTCTTCGTGGTTGATGACGATTGATGAGCTTTCTCTTTCCACGTTTGAGATTACATATATATTTGATTTACCAGCAAGGAACATGTAACTATTTTCTATATAAGAAGCGAGGACACCGTAGCCTTTCACCAATACCAAGTTTGTCCCAACCATGGAGACTTCATCGCTCTACACTACCCTTCCTCTAGCTTTCCTCCTACTCCTCACTCTCAAGCTCTTCTCTTCATGGTTCAAGCAACCGAAAAACCTTCCGCCCAGCCCGCCTTCCATCCCCATCCTGGGCCACCTCCACCTCCTGAAACACCCCCTCCACCGAACCCTCCACTCCGTCTCCCAATCTTACGGCCCCGTCTTCTCTCTCCGCTTTGGCTACCGCCGAGTAGTTGTTGTCTCGTCAGCCGAGGCAGCCGAAGAATGCTATACTAAGAACGACATCACGCTTGCCAACCGCCCCTCTACTGTCGCCGGCAGGCACATTGGGTATGACAACACGATTGTCGTCGTTGCCTCGTACGGCGAACAATGGCGTAGTCTCCGCCGCGTTTGTACTCTTGAGATCTTTTCCTCGGCCCGTCTCAACTCGTTTCTGCCCATTCGGAGGGATGAAATCAAGCGACTCCTGCTTAATCTAAACAGAAGAGCCTCATCATCGGGGGACGACTTCACTAAGGTGGAACTAAAACCGATCTTCTGGGAGATGACATTCAACATCGTTATGAGGATGTTGACTGGGAAGAGGTATTATGGGGAAGATGTGACCGACGCCGAGGAGGCGAAGGTGTTTCGCGAGATCATGTCTGAAATTGTGGAATACGGTGTTAGTGCGTATCCAGGGGATTACTTGAGTATCTTGAGGTTGTTCTTTAGGAATTATGAGAAGAGGGTGTCTTGGTTGAGCAAAAGATCGGACGAGTTGTTACAGAATCTGATTGAAGAACAGAGAAATAGTCGCAGAAAAAGATGTGGTGGAGAGAGTAGGGAGGCCGTGCTGGATCATTTGCTTTTGTTGCAAGAGAAGCAGCCCGAGTTTTACACTGATGAGATCATCAAAGGGCTAGTATTGGTACGTACAAATTGGACGATCTTTCGCATCTCATCCTCATCATGGAATACTGCATACATATAAACTGGATCATCCATTGTCTTACAAAATACGAAATTAATTATGGTCCTATGGTAAATCAAGCGGAGAATTATCCAAAAAAATCCTATATCTATTGCATCACATCCTCATGGACGATTTTGCAAGGCTACTCCATTTAATATGCAACATTTTAATATTACCAACCCTTAGAGAGCAAAACAAATATATAAAAAAGTATTTGATTGTGCATCATAGTAGTTTGACAATTTAGTATCTAGATTGCTGAATCTGTTCTCTCTTAGACAGCATGCCCTAACATTGAACACCTTAGAAACTCATGAGTACATTCATCAACAGTGATAGTTTTCTTGAGAATGAATATTGCAAGTTGATTCCGACATTAAACATCTGCTTAAAAAGATGTAAATTATTGTTGTGATCAATTAACTCATTCTTTATGTAATTATCATTGAAGAGATATCAATGGAGAATGTTTTAGGTTTTGCACAAGTGTAGGTTTCCTTGCTCTCAAATTAGAAAAAGGAGCAAAGAGCGTGTGCAAAAACCAACACATAACATTGTCTAGATATATCAATAGATCCATATATTGCAATCTCAAATAGTTAAAAGTAGGAAAACAAGTTTTCCTAAATTTGAAAGATTTCATAGATCTCTTATGTTGTCAATCATCTTTTTCATTAAGTTCAGCATATAATTATAATTCGTCTTAAGTAATTGATAGGTTTAACTGAAATTTTTCCAGGAAAAGATTGAGATTGAAATCATAGATATATTTGTTTTCTGTTAACTATTCAGAATAGCAATATAAAAAGTCTCTCTATCAATTGACTCACTCAAAATGAAAGTTAGTATATTTATGAAATTAGAGGAAAATGGGTATGAGCTAATGAGTAAAATTGAATTCTCTCAAGTTCCTTGGACGCAATAATCTCATCGTACAGGAAACTGGATTTCCTTCTTGAAGTAAACAAAAGTTCTGGCCTATTACTCACACATTTATGCGGATATACATATTAAATTGTAAACAATTGTTAATTTTGAAGTCATTTATAATACCTGATCTAATAACTTATGGATTGCAGTAAGATTTCTCTGCTATTAATGTTTAAATTATTACTCTTTTATCATTTCTTCCATTTCAACAATGTAATGACAATTTGTTTTTGTTCTATATCCTTCTATAGGTCATGCTTATAGCAGGCATTGATACTTCTGCTTCGACAATGGCAAGGGCAATGTCCCTTTTACATAGTCATTCGCATTCCTTAAAAAGAGCTATTGAGGAGTTGGATAATGTGATTGGTCAAGAACGCTTGATAGATGAGACAGACATTGCAAAACTTCCTTTTCTCCAAAACATTGTATTAGAAACTCTACGTTTGAAACCACCAGCACCACTTCTAGTTCCACACATGTCATCAGAGGATTGTGTCATAGGCGGTTATGATGTACCTAGTCAAACCATAGTATTCATCAATATATGGAGCATTCACAGGGATCCGAAGTTGTGGGATGATCCGAAAAGTTTCAGACCTGAAAGATTTGTAAATGAAGATAATGAACAATGCAAGCTATTGTCATTTGGAGTTGGGAGGCGAGCCTGTCCTGGTGCAAACCTGGCCCAACGGATGATCAATGTGGCTGTGGGATCGTTGATCCAGTGTTTTGAATGGAAAGGAGTAAGTGAAGAAGGAATGAATATGCCTAAGGCGTTGCCATTGGAAGCCATGTACAAACCCCATGAAATCATGGCGAGAATTGCTGAGCATTGAGCGGGAGCCAAGATATTGCTATTAGTCCTTGTCTTATGTGTTTGCACCAAAAATAAATAATCCATTGCTAAGGACGTCTTAGATTCATAAATTGTATTTTGGTGTACAAACTTGTACGAAATGGTTAAAGTCATCTGGATAAGTTTCGTTATCTACCTTATCGGTCTTTTTCTTGTTTCTGACAAATTATTTTTGACATTCAATGCTTTGCCAAACCCTGCGTTATTAATATGGCACCTCTTAATGCACCACAACCAAAAGTTATTCCTCCCACTAAACTTCTCAATATCAATTCTTGCTCCAAATAATTTCATTGGAAACAACCCACAAATAATTTTTCTAACATCATAATCATATCAACTACGCTTAATGGAATTTAAGAGAGAATGCAAAAACTTCCTTTTCTAAAAGCTCTTAGTGTCTAGTAGACTAGTGAAATAGATGAGTCAAGTTGAAAGTAGTCTGACCCAAATACATTAATTTAACTTGTCATGACCCATTTTTTACATAATATGAATCTAGTGACTCATATCCAGCCCGTACCCAACCTGACACATATTATTAAAAAACTTTCATATTTAACTCAATCTACAAAATTTTATACTCAAATTGAGATGAGAATGTGAAGTGAGTGGACGTGAGAAAGAATGAATAGAGAGTTATAGAAATGGGTTGGGTCTAAATAAGTTGTAAATCCGTTTATGACCCATTTAACACTCACATTATGTTTCAACTCATTTAGTTAATATAACCAATTCATTTATGACTCATTTAATACCCGTATGTTTTAAAAAATGGGTTAATGGCCCATTATGATAGGTCTAGCCTGCAGTGAGTCAGACAGTGATGGACCAACTTTAGAACTTGACATGATAGTCGAACATGGCAATTCATCTTGCCAATTCATGTGCTAGATTGGTCCAATTTAGTACAAATCATGGTCCGGTTTGCTAATGCAATGACTGAACCGTTGGCCGAACCGGTTTGTTCTGGGTTTTGACCAACCCAAGTCTTAATGAATGACCGGATCGAACTGAGGACCGGTTCCTAGTTTAACTGGATGAACCAGTCGGCGTAGTCAAGGCTTAAACACCTTTTTTTTTTGGGTCGAAATATCGTAATTTCAGTACTATCCCACTAAAGGGGCATCCTTAGTTGGAAAATCTAAACATAAGATTAAAGTTAAAGGCTGAGGAGGATGTGAGAACCAATTTCTAGGAAGATAATTTGCTTAGTGAGCTAAGGGTGTGCATGACAAAATTTCTGGAATAGAAATTGATTTCTGGCTAGAAATTGATTTCTCAAGTTCTATTTCAGAAATTGAGAAGTTAAAAGTTTTAGCTTATGATTTCTTCTTCAAATCTATTTCTGGAATAGAAATTTGTTCTAGAAATAGAAAAATCAAATTGTATATCAAACGAATTTCTGTTCCAAATCTGTTCTGGGGAATAAAGAAACAAATAAATAGAGAAGTAGAAATTTATTATGCGCGCCCTTAGCGACCCAATCCGCGATCTTATTTGTTTCCCGAGGCTCATAGATGATTGAAGTTCCATTTAGCTGGGCCAGTAAAATTTTGCAATCAGTCTGATAAGTAGCGCACGAGGGGTAAGTGATATGAAGATAAGGTCACTTGTAGATTAGTTCTGGTCGTGACTTCCTGCTGGAGATTACTTCGTGTGTTTTTGTTCTGTTTGACCCATAATAGAGCTTCTCTCATAGCTAGGGTTTCGACTACCCAAATGGACAGTGCGTGAATCCTCTTGGTGAAGCCCGCGATGAGAAGATTGGCAATGTTCCTGCACAAGCCAGCCATCGATCCCATCGTCATTGAGGCGCATCGGGAGCTATCAACGTTCAGCTTCAGCTCACTTGTACTAGGTGGGTTCCATCTCAGCGTGTTATTGAGGCTTTGTGTTGATCCTCTGTTGTCTTTCATCCCCCTTATGCACCATTTATTGTACAGAGCAGTAGCAATTCGGGCTTCTTCTTGAGTGGTTGTTGGATTAGGCAAAGATTCTTGGAAAACCGCTAAGTTGCGGATCTTCCAAATCTGCCACAGTAGGCCTGCGAAGAGGGCTTTCAGTTCAAGTCTTGCTCTTGAGGTAAGATTCTCGAAGATCCATTTTTTGATTCGAGAAATACTTGCTGGAGACATGTCGGCTTGAAAATCAGGAGCTGACCATAGGGTTTTTGTCCAGTCACATAGGAGGAAGAGATGGTTTGCTATCTCTGGTGCATTGCCACAAATTTGACAAGTTGGATCAGGTATCATGTGTCTTTTGTATATGTTTTCTTTTGTTGGAAGAGCATTGCTGCATATATTCCATAGTAGGAATAGAATTTTGGGGAAGGTAGGGAGTTTCCATATCTCATGCCATAGGGATTTTGGAACTTGGTAGGAGGAAGATGGGTTAGGTTTGGTGAAGAGTGCTACTTTGTTATGTATTTGGTTGTAGCCGCTTTAATAGTATAGGACCTCGAGCTATTGGCTGTCCACACCAACTGATCAGAATGGGATTTAGGCTAAGTGGGTTAGCTAGGATCTCTTGGGCCACTCTTTCCTAAAAAACTTCATTAACTCTTCTAATATCCCATTCCTTGGCTTCGTTGTCAATTAATTCAGCTACCATTCTTGGTTCATTTCGATTTGCTGGGCCAATAAGTCTTTTGGAAGGAAGCCATACATCTTCTCTAATGCAGATTCTTTGTCCATCTCCAACCTTCCATCTAGTGGTATATTCGATTGCATCTCTCACCACCAATAAACTCTGCCATCCCCACGAAGGTCAGGATCCTTTTTGCTGCCCATAAGTAACCTTGAGAAAAATAAATACTTTTAAGAACTTGACACCATAAGGCGTCTAGTTGTTGAACAATTCTCCAAGCCTGCTTCCCCAACATTGCTATGTTGAAATCCACTAAATCCTTAAAACCTAGGCCTCCACAATCCTTCCTAGTTTTTAGATCTTCCCATTTTTTTTTCCAATAAATACCTATTCTAACAACATTCTGTTTCCACCAAAAGGAGGCTATTCGCTTCTCAATAGTGCGGCAAATGGAAGTTGGAATTTTAAAGATGGACATAGCATATTGGGGTAGGGCTTGGATAACTGTCTTAATGATAACTTCTTTTCCTGCCTTCGATATCAGCCTCTCTTTCCATCCTTCAAGTTTCCTCTCAACTTTAGCTAGAATCCATGCAAACATTTGTTTTTTTGTGCGACCCCACTCTAATGGGATTCCAAGATATTTCCCTATGTTTTCTAAGATAGGAACTCTCAACTCAGCTGCTCCATTTTGTTTAAATTTTGTGGGCAATCTCTCCCAAAGAAAAAGGCCTGATTTATTGAGGTTGATAGCTTGTCCCGACACATAACAATATTGGTTCAATACATTGGCTAAATTATGAGCTTCTCTTATTGTTCCATCTAAGAAAAAGATGGCATCATCAGCAAAGAGGAGATGCAAGAGCATAAGGCATGTTGGGTTTAGGTGAATCCCCCTTTATACTCCCATCTTGGACAGCTTTACTCGTAAGGGTTGAGAGGGCATTGGCCATGACAATAAATAGGTAAGGGGATAGAGGGTTCCCTTGCCGAGTACCTCTAGTAGGCTTAAAGACAGTTGAAGGCTCACCATTAACAAGGATGCTAAAAGATACCGATGAGATGCATTGCTTTATCCAATTGACCTATTTTTCATGGAATCCCATCCTCAGCATATAATCACATAGAAAATGGTTGGAAATTTACGCTTCCTCCTTCTCACCCTTAGTTGGTGAATCAACTCTTGAACTGCAAAGATGTTATCTTAGATCTGGTGATCATTGATAAAAACAATTTGCTTCAAAGAAACTATTTTTGGCAGCCAAGATTTGAGCCTATTAGCCAGTACCTTTGCAATGATCTTATAACTGAAATTGCAAAGGCTTATAGGTTTGAATTGGGTAATATTTTTTTGGATTTGTTACTTTAGGGATGAAAGTAATATGCATTCTATTGAGCTTTGGTTCAAACGTGTCACGCCCCGATCCTCGAGCACATGCCCATCCCTCTATGGTCAATAAATATTTTGCGACTTCCCAAGACGAGTCGCCGACCCTTTTATTTTATTGTACATGCGGAAGCAAACAACAAATCCCCTAACAGTAACTATCTCGGGATAGAAAAGAAGGGCATCACATTCACAAACAAACCACACT
Organism: Eucalyptus grandis x Eucalyptus urophylla; assembly: GCA_028830015.1. Lineage (NCBI taxonomy): Eukaryota > Viridiplantae > Streptophyta > Magnoliopsida > Myrtales > Myrtaceae > Eucalyptus > Eucalyptus grandis x Eucalyptus urophylla. The sequence goes on along the minus strand of CM054200.1, from coordinate 22,660,413 downwards.
TTATAAACATACCGAGTCTTTTACACAAGTCTATAACCAAAATATTAGTTCTCAAAAAGAGGCTGTCTTATCTGACCTACTCTTTAGGTCACCTCAGCTCAACTCCAAGTCCTCCCTCTACGGTCTTGAAAATTTTAAGCACACGACGGGGTGAGATATAAATCTCAGTGAGTTCACAGTTTAAGCCCTGATTATGAGGGAAATACACCTGGAGGTGTCCTAACCACACAACCACTAAATTGGCACATAGGACTTACCTCGCCTCAGTTTCCTTTCCTGCATGTCAGTATAGTTCATATCTCAATGCATATAATCAATGCACATAACGACTGGAACACCTTATCAATTCAATTAATCACCGGGGTCCTGATTATAAGGAAAAACCGTCATGACACGTCTCATTCCATGTCACATAGTTTTGGTCTCATAATCGGGTGCATCAAACTCAATAATCATGTGTTCCAATTATTAATTACAGCCCTCAAGGGTATGGCCAACTCCAATATTGGCGGTCTTCTGGCATTGCTAGGCGTCGTCTCACCTCCTTTGAGCACGGCTACGTCTCTCAATTAGACGGCTTCCCCGAAGGGGCGCAGGTCAAGAATCTATTGCGACCCGAGTCCCAATGAATGGGTAACATCTGGCTTAACAGCCTAGGACGGTTTCTCGTAACCAACATATGACCAATCAATCTTGGCCCTGGACACTGTGCATTGCACTCAAATGTCTCAATTAAAATAGTGAACCTGGCCTATTTTCTTCATATTAGAAATACACGATAAAATAGTCGTGTGTGGATACACAATCAATTCACACTAGAAAAATTGATATCCTCCAATTTAAAATCCCACTGGTTTATATAATACATAAAACCATTTTTGGTGTTGAAACCCGACACCCGGGATTTTCTGAATAAATAATGAATTTCACAATTTTTGGAATTAAATACTCGAAATTCCAATCAGCACTCAATTTGCATAAGTTAACACTTAATTGCAGAAATTGAACACAACATTGCAATCAGCACGAAATTCCGGTCACCGGCTATCTCAGCCTAATATCCGGAAAATAATTAATAATTATATAAATTACCGAAAATTAAATAAATTACCGGAAATTAAATAAATTACAAAATAAATAAATTTAAAGCATTTAATTGAATTAACCTAAATTAACTAAACTAAATAATCTAACTAACAATTAAATCTAACCATCCTATTTAATTTAATCTAAGTACACTAACTAAATAAACTAACTAATTCCTAACTAATCCACTTAACTAAACTAATTACACTAACTAAATACTAACTATATACTTAATCTAACTAAGCCATCCTAAACCTAATCAACAAAATTAATCCACAAATTAGCTAACTAATACACCTCTAAGTGTCATTGGCCCACTAATAAAGGATTAGAACGCAATTCACCGATTAGCACAAAAATCGGCTCACGGCCACGGCGGCGCAACGGTGGCCAAGATCCGAGCTCACGGCGAGGCCAACGGGAGCTCAAACCGGCTGAAATTAGCCAACAAGCTCGCTGCTCGAGCTAAAAACTTAAGGGCTCGAGGACACAGCAACGAAGCTTGGCTTCGAGGAGACCCACGGGCGAGCTGGCGGTAAACAAAACTGCAGAGTGAGGCTTTAGTTCGGTGAGCTTTGGAGATGGCAGCTTGAGAAATTTCGCTGGTCTTCGATGGCAGAGAAGCTGTAGGTGAGATCGTTGACGGGCTGTGGGCCGCACAAATGAGGGCCAACGAAAAGAAGTAGAATGAAGAAATGAAGCTGCTTTGGTCTTCGGTGGAAATGAAGTTCACGAACGGCAAGAGCGTGGGCTTGCAGGCATTGGATTTCGTGTCAGAGAAGCAGCGGTAGTCAACATTAATGGAGGAGAATTTCGTTGGTTGACCGAAGGGGAGGCGTGGCCTGCAGAGGAGAATCGTGAGTGGAGGTGGGCGTATGTGAGTGGAGCAAGGGATGAGGGAAAAACGTGGGAATGCTCCGGTGATGGGTGTCTTCGAAGGGAGAAGTGAACAGAAGGAGCTGAAGCCATGAAAAGCGAGAGAGAGAGAGAGACCAAGGAGAAAGAGAGAATTAGATGAGGGAGAGAGGCAGTGGACAGGCGTGTGAAGGAAGCTGCAGCTAAGGAAGAAAAAGTCAAAAAAAATATCTTGATCCCCCCTTTGGTCTTCATGCATATCGCCATGTCCCTTTATTCTTTCTAGCAAATATAATCCAAAAATTAACCCAATTGATGCTAAAATCAGTCCCCAAACCATAACTCCAAATTTCACTGATTTTAGAATTCAATTTCATCTTCAAATTCTCAATTTCGAAATCCAATTTCGTCAAAGAAAAATCTCATGCAGTTCCACAATTTCCCATCACCCAGTAGCTCGGCTTAGAAGTCAGAATTCCCTTCAAATAAGTCCACTGAATTTCCGTTCAATTTCCAAATCGATTTTCCGTAAAAATCTTGGAATCTCCGAAATTTTTTCGGAAAGTGAGTCGATGTTCCTAAAATGAATCATGACATGGTAGAACTTTCAATTTCTGAAATCGAGCTTAATTTCACGGTTAATTTCAATTCGACGTAACTTTAGCGCGTCCTAATCTACTAGGTAACTTTTAGGAATTTTTAATGCAATTGACTCGTGGTTGATTATTTTCGAGCCACAATGTACATTTTCGATACATTGGCGACTTTAAATTGTCGTGAAAATCTCGAGGTTTCAAATACGGACACAAGGTACAAAAATGACAGAAAAATTGGTCTAGTACCGTTCGATAGAAATTTTGCAATTAGGTGGAATCACCCACGCACTAATCACATATCTCTATTGAATCGACCTATCTCTGGTCTCTGATCCATTTTGATGGTGCCATAATGACTCTTATAGATTAGCACGGTCGAATAGTCAATTCCTAGTCGAATTCTCATGTCTATTGTATTTAGATTCATCAATGGCTTTACCTAATAAGCTAGTTAACTCTTGAGTGGCCAACTCAGAGAAAAATGCTATAGACACGTCGATGAAAAGCCCAACTCGTCTCGTCGAAATCAAACTCGAAAGTCACGATGTCACAAAATGTACCTTAGTTGAAAAAAGATTGCACCATGTTGAAGATATTATCATTAATGATAGGCCAATGATTTTGATAAAATAAATCATTTAGCCGTTTGGTCCCGGTGCCTTTGTAGCCCCTAGCTGAAAAACAACAGCTTTAAATTCCTCTTTTGTCATTGGTTTAATCGGGTCTTCATTCATCTTCTCATTGACCACTGCTTCACATTGTTTCAATATAGGTTGGTAGTTCCTATTGCTCACTAAAGTAAATAAAGACTAGTAGAAGCTTCGGATATGGTGTTTGAGGGTTAGGGGTCCCTACACCAAGTTTGATCATCAATTTGCAACATGGATATTTTATTTCGTTGTCTCTGTTGGACTGTTGTTGCATGCAAATACTTGGTGTTTTGGTCCCCCTATTTCAACCAGCTGATTCTTGACCTCATGCACCAATACATTTCCTCTTGCTTCCACAAATCTGCAATTTGCCTGACAATATTGCTGATCTCCTCTCTATTTTGCTCCCTATTCGTTCTGTTATTCAGCTCCATAAGCCTGCATTTGAGGGAGAAGATAAGTTTTTGAGCACTTTTAAATTTTCTCCTACTCCATTTGTTTAATTCAGCAGAAACCAGCTTTATTTTATGTACAAGACTGATTTTTGTTGTTCTATTCTCTTGCCAAGCTCGCTTGATCACCGCCTCGCACTCAGGGTCTTCTAGCCAAAACAATTCAAATCTAAACATTTTCTTGCTTTTCTTTTCCCTTTGATCTAGAGATAATATAATTGGGCTATGATCTGAACCTATCGTCGGTAGTGCAAAAGCCATCACATTTAGGAATAGTACTCTTCATTCCAAGTTACAAGGCGCCCTGTCTAATCTCTTCTTTACTAATGCCCTGCATTATCTCTTATTTGACCAGGTATAAGCACAGCCCTTAGGGGCTGTTTATTTGTGTTCTTTCTTTCTAGTCATGAACACAATTTCTGTTTTTTTGTTCCGGGGAACAAAGAAAGAATAAAAACGCATTTGTTTACGTTTTTGTTCCAAATCTATTTTTTTGTTCTCTTGAACAAATTTGGAACATAAACAAGAAACAAGAAAAACTTGTTTCTTGTTCTCGGAACACTTCCGAGAAACAATTTTTCTCTCTCCTATTTTTTTCCTCTTTTTTTTCTTCTTCTTTTTTCTTTGGCCGATCACCAGCCTCGGCCATTGCCAGTGATTGGCTGTTGAGGGTTGGCGACGCCGGTGACCGGCCATCGAGGGCTGGCGACCCTCGCCATGGTTGGGCGAGGCCACCAGCCCTCGTTGGCCAGTCGCCGGCCATGGTTGAGGCCGACAACCGGCCAAAAAGAAGAAAAAAGAAAAAAGGAAAAATAAAATAAAAATATTAAAAATTAAAAGAAACAAAAACATTATATAAGTTTATCAAATGTGTTTCTGTTATTTTATTTTATTTTATTCTAGGAACATAAATTTTTTGCAATTACTAAACATGTTCTTTTATTAAAAAATTGTTCTCCAAAACAGAAATAGTTTTGTCTATTTTTGTTCCTTTGAACAATTTTTGAATAGAAACATTACCAAACGCACCCATACTTTCGATGTCCATCAAGAAACAATCATGTAAAAACCCTCGAAAGGCTGCAATTTGATAACGGTCCATCTCTCTACACTCGACCTTTTCCCAATGGTAAAATATTTCGTTAAAGTCCCTTATGCATAACCATGGGAGTGGATTGTTGTGTTGCTGTCTTTCATAGCTTGCCATAGTCTCATTCTCTCTTGAAAATTTGTTGGTGAATGTAGAAAGGATACTCGTATCAGGTCACCTTGAATAAGATCCTTGCATCGATTATTGATTAGTTCCCCGGAGCTTCCCTGCATTTCACTTTTACCTTTTCATGCCACATAAGCGCTAAGCCTCCAGCTATACCAACTAGTTTGATAATAAAAGAAAATTTGAAATTAGTCATTTTCCTCACTCTCTCTACAATGGTGTTTTTTTTTTTTTTCATGAGGAAAACTAGATTGGGCCGTTCTTGAGCCACTAAGGCTTTGAGATGCTAGACTGTCAAGGGAGTACCTAGCCCTTGACAATTCCAGCTCAATAGTTTCATCTACTCTTTGGTGGCTTATTAGGGCTAGCCACCAAAGCTCATGCGCTAGCCCATTTCCAAGTCTGAATTGGGGCATCCAAGAGTTGTTTTTCATCCACCAAGAGATCTTGTGAGATTTTCTTTTCATAGGGACTAACTCGCTTATGTTTTTTTGCCACAAGAGCTTTATACATCACCTTTCCTTTTTTAGAGGTTAGTGAAAGGATCTCATTACCTGCCAAAGAAGGAAGCATCATTGTGTTTTGCTCTGTGCATTGCCCATTAAGTATAGTAAGTTGCTCTATCTTTCCTGACTCTTCCATAACCTCTTGTGCATTATGCTGGACAACAACAATTACCAGTTCATTTGGTTCATCTGCTTCCAATCTTTGGGGTATTTTGGTAACCATTGTTGGAGTTTCCATCACAACTTCCTCCGTGGCAAAAAGTTCAATGTTGCCATAAAAAGTCTTTCAATAGAGGCTAACCTCTCGGACTTCAGCCTTTAGCCATAAGCCATATCGCCCTAGTTGATCATGGGCAAGTTCAGTTTCTTTATAGGGAATTTCAGTGCAAAAGCTTGCATAATGCCTAATTTGACCACAATAATAGCAAAAGTGAGAAAGCCTTTCATACTTGAAGTCTATCCACCATTTTTTTCCCCAAAATTAATCATAGTTCATGTTTTGAGTGGGCTGGACTTATTTAGCAGCACTCTGGCTTTTCCATTTTTCCGTGCATTGTTATTTATGGCTTCAATTTTAACCACCTCAACTTGGCCCAAGCAAGAAGCTAGCAAGCGTATGGCATTTTCAGTGATTCTAGCACTAGGAAGGCCTATAAAATGCACCCAAAAAGCATAATACATAAACTCATAATAGCACCCAAAAAGCATAATACATAAACTCATAATAGTGTTTGTTGACACCTAAATTTCGCCATTTTATTTAAAGCTTAATCGCATACAAAACTAGGAATTAGTTGCTAAAAAAAAAAAAAATCCAAAAATTGCCATAAAAAAACAAAAAAACAAAAAAACAACGAAAAACAAAAAATGCTTAAGGGGGTCGAGTTGGGCCTAATTTGGCCTAGGCCCGGCCCAGCTTCCTTTCCCCTCCAGCTCACATCCCCACTTGTCTTCTTCCTGGTGTCTTCGCGTGTGGAGCCTGGACCAAAAAGAAAAGAAAAAGAAGCAATGTCAGGAAAAAAGGAGAAGGGAAGATAGGGAGAGCTCGGCAGAGGGAGAGAGGGAGACAGCGTTTAAAGGGGAGGTGGAACAAAGCAAAAAAGGGGAGCTGGAGGGAGGAGCAACCAGAAAGAAAAGGAAAAAAGGAGAGAAAACAGAGAGGAACCGGAGGGAGATCGGCAGAGAGAGGGAAGGGGGAGCTCAAGACCGAGAGAAGCCGAACCACCGCCTCGCCGCGCTTGCGCCTCCGACCCGGCGTCCCTTACTGCACGAGTCGCCGACCGCCGCTGCTCGGCCCTTCGCAACACCAGCAACCCGCGAAGCCGACGCCGTCGCTGCTCGAACAAGCCAGATCTGGTGGAGGAGGGCAGCGGCGGCGCTGTCGTCTGCCGTCCAAGCCGCTGCCCTCTGAACGCCGTCCCCAGCAACCTGCCTCTGTCCAGTTGCGACGCCGCCGCCGCCGCCATCGTCTCTGCTCGAACCCGCGAGCCCTGCAGCTGCTCGCCACCACGCCGGAGCGCTGCCCACCTTCGCCCGCGACGACCCGCTGCGCTCCGTCTGCAGCCCGACACCAGCGGATCCCGGGTCGGCAGCCGCGCCTCCGTCTCTGCTCCGCCGTGCCTCCACCTGCAGAACCCGACGCCATCCGAGCCGCCGTTCTCTGCACCTCGAGCGACGCCCACACCTTCGCGCCGTTGCTACCGAAGCGCCGGACGTCCGCCAGCACCGTCAGTAACAACTCGAGCCACCGCCGCGCCTCCGCCCGCGACGACCTGCCGCGCTCTGCTCGCGAACCGACAGCACCCGCCGCCGCTGCTCCCGACGCCGAACCAGCCGGAGACGAACCAGATCTGGGAGTTGATTGAACTCCGCTGCACCACCAGGCCGACCGCCGCCGCCGTCCCGCTCTAGTTGCCGTCCGAACCCCCTCGCTGCAGCCGGTGCCGTCGCTCACCCATCACCGCCCTCAACCCGACGCCGTCCGAGCTGCCTCGCCAGTCACCGCCGAGCGAGCCCCCACACCGGCCCTCGCCACCGCCGCCACTCCTGGCCGCGTCTCCGCCAGTCACCGCCGTGCCGACGCCGCCGCCCGTTGTACCGCCGCTGTTGCCGTCCGAATCACCTTCGCCGCCGCCGCCAACGCCGCCTAGAAACCCTAGGGTTTCGGCCAAAAGGAGCGGGTCGGACACGGCTCGCGAACCGGGTAGGGTTTTTGAGCTATTTGGGCCGGTTTTGGGTTTGGGCTGTTTTGTTTGGGGGCTTATAGACTAGTGGGCTTAGGAACTTAGGGAATTGTGGGCTTCTTTTTTTAAAAAAATAAAAGAGATTGGACCAAATTGGGCCCGCTGGTTGGGCCCAATCCGAACCGAAGAAAGGCCCGACCAAGGCTGGTCGGGCCGGTTCGGCCGGCCCAACCTCCCAATTGGACCGAACTCGGGTCCGGTCGAAGATCGGACCCGATCCGAGTCGACCCGGGCCGAACCGGGTTGGGTCGAACCAGACCCGACCCGGCCCGGTCCATTTTATTTTATTTTTAAATTTTAATATATCTTTAAAACAATTTCGAAAATCCAAAAAATATTAAAAAGATTTAATTTTTAAAAAACAATTTCGAAAATTAAAAAATTAAAAAATTAAAAAAATTAATTATTTTTCTTAATTTAAAAAAAAAAATTTGAAAAAAAATTTAAAAAAAAAATTAAAAAAAAAAATTAAAAAAAAAAATTAAAAAAAAAAATTAAAAATTTCGAAAATCTAAAATGATGGGGTTTGGTTAGGAATTGCCACGTTTTGCATTCTCAGTGTAATTAGGCATTTACTTGCTCATATTTTGATTATGTTGTATGTTTAAGTTGCCTTTCTAATTATGTTTGATTGCATGTGTTTAATTTTACTGCAATTAGGATTTTGGTAGCTCTGATTGTTACTTTAATGATTGCGCACCTGCATGATCACCTCGCATGTTAGCGGATAGGTATAAAATTAATCAAAGCTGCCTACCAAAAATCATTTTGTTAAAATGAACAAGATTAGGTACCGAAAGGGCATTAATTGGTTAATTAGTGTAATCAAGTCCCCGAACTTAGATTCTCTGGTTGCGTAGGAAGTGAGGTACACTCCCATGCCTCGCTTGGTTTCTAGCCGACCCCAATAGGCTAGTGGCGACTCCTCTTGTGCAAAATTTCTTAAGAATATCTCAACGTCACGTGGGGTATGGGCTTGGGAGAGCCTGCGTCTAATCATGAGCTTTAGGCCCGTCCTTTAGGCAATACCCCTAAACCTGTTCCCTCCCCCCGAGGGTAGGTCGCGACAGCTTGGCGACTCCGCTGGGGACTTGGTTTTAAACCTTAGAGGACTTAGGCCAAAATTAATCTTGTTCAAAAATATTTTGTTTGGCAGCGAGGATTCCAGGTACGTCCATAACATTATAGGTGTTAAATGTTTTTGCAGAATGGGAGGTATAAGGGGAAGTGTTTGCTCACCTTTGTCTTGCAGGGAGGTGTAGGAATGTATGGTTTATTTTTCATGTATGAAGTGCTGATTGTTTATAAATTGTCATGCCTGCATCCCCTGCATTGCACTACACTATAGCACACACTACCTGCCGCCGGACCTGGGCCGCATAGGATCATTTAGGATGGTGTTGAGGTGGATACCACTCCGACTACAACCGCGTAGTACGAGTCGCCCATCTCTACCCCGAAATTTCTTCCTTCACGTCAAAGGTACCCACCCCAGTCTGCAACCGCGCGACACGGGTCGGTTCCTTGACGAAGCCGGAGTCATGGGTAACCCGACCTAGCCGCGACCTTGCTGGTTCAGTCCGGTAATCCTATGGCTCCATTTTGGGCTATATAGAGTAGAAATCGAACCATATCTCATGTGCATGTCTATGTAAAATAAATAAAAAATAAAAAAACAAAGGTCGGCACCCATTGTAAGTGTCATTTTCCTTTTTATTTGTTCATTTTGTATTGTATTTTCATCTTAAAATTCGCGAGAATCAATCGCATGTCCTCGGTGATGCAAGCTTATGATTGAAAAATTGACAATCACTTTTGACAAGTGAGCATTTGAATGCAAGTTCTAAGCATTTTGATTTGGCCCTGTTGAACACATAGTTTTGTTTAAACTTCTAATTATGGGCTCAAAATCATTTTGAAAAAAAAAAAAAGAAAAAAAAACTTTCAAGTTGTGATTTTATATTTGGGCACAAAAATTGAAATTGCATTTTTTTTTTTTTATCAAATTTTCTCATTCTTATATTTTGGGACTATAATGCAAATCATTTTGTGTATAAATTCCTCAAAATAGAAATCACTTCATTTTTTCTAGGAGTAAAATCACAAATCAATCTTTCAAAAATCAAAGACATTTTTGCATTACGAAACTTTTGGAATAAAAGTGGACATTCGATTGATGGTCGTGGATTGATAATTTTAATGATATATTCTCTTATGATAAAATCTTGGCGAAATACTAAAGTCCTGTAATAATGATTGTGGGGCATGTATCGTCACCTCGATTTTATTGTAAGAAGTGACGTCATTAAAATATCATTTTCTCTTATTCACATAATGACATTGTCATCTTTTTGCAGGTTATGCGCAATGCTCTTTGACATTCTCATGGTGACCATTCAAGGACGTGAATTCTAGAGCTAGGACAAGAGTTGTTTTTTACTTTCATCTGTAAAAGAGTCTCTTGTATTTTATCAGTCTTTATTCTTGTTAAGAAACATGTTTTCCGTTTTAGGTTTTGATTTGCAAATCCAATTTATGCTCTTGTAAATTGTGCGACTCACATTTTTAATGATGGAATTCGAAAATCATCATTTAAAAAAAAACACAAAAAAGAGAGCAAATTTAGAAGTGTTTTAAGTGAACCTATACATTTACCTTCCAAAATGAATCTCAAGAAAAATTTGTTTAATGCCCTCTCTTCATATAGTCATTTTCTTGGGCTCATCGAACTCGAGGAGCAAGCATGCGTCGAGGTTTCGTTGGCGCCAATTTTCCGTAAAAGCGGAATGAAGTCAAATTCCATTCTGAGAAGTTTTGTTATTCGCAAATGCCTTACGTGCCAAAATAACCCGTTGACTTCGTTCACTTTGCATGATGAGACAAATGAAGGGAGTTGCCAAGTATCCAAAAGGGCGAATTCAAAGGAAGAGTAAACTGCATCGATTCCAGTTATTCATTTCTAATACCGTTTCTGACATAATTTTATTTTCATTGTCAAGGAGATATCAAGAGTGTCAAGTTTTGTAACGTTCCCAACAAACGCAATGGAGCACTTTTAAGTCTTGTTCATCTTAAACAAAAAGATTCAAATGAAAGAAAGTGGGCAATATTGTCTATTCCTCCATGAGAGATACATTGGGATGTTGATCGCTTGACTCTAAAAAGGATGTATCTCGTTCCTAAACTTGATTTCTCTTCAGCATAAAAAAATGACATGTCCTTTTTCTTTGATACAGGACGGGTTCGAACATAACAAAGGATTGTCAAATGAAGAGTGGCAGAGCAACGTCTGATTTTTTTTAAAAAAAATCTCTCATCTTCCCACAAACAAAGTGTACTGGAACAACATTGTCAAATCCATCAAGAAGGATGTATCGTTCCTTAGTTGAACCTAGCTAAGAATATAGATAACTCAGTTCATCCCCCTTTCTTACAGGGTGATAAAAAAAAAAAAAAAAAAAAAAAAAGAAGAAGAAGAAAGGGTTGCACCTGACCGCAGAAGCGGCGCCTTCTACCAAGGAATCAGGAAAACATCAAACACTTAAGGGCAAATGCAAGGGAATGGTATTGTTGAGTTGCCAAATATCCATGAAGGTGAATCCAAGAGATGTTAGCGTCAAAAGGATGAAAGCGAGTGAAGGGTAATAATGTATCGTTTCCAACATTTCAATCCCTAAGGAGCTTTGCACTAACATATTCTTTTACATTCTTTACAGGATTATCGGGTCGCCATGCTGCAGGTAAGTACCCTTCTTCTCAGTCTTTTTTTTTTAAGTAAAAAAAAAAAAGAGAAAAAAAAAAGAGAATTTCCATTACAAAAGAGAACTTTTGGGCTTTCCTAGAGAAAAAAAAATGAATAATAATTGAGAAAAAAATTACAAACCTTTTGAACATCCTTTCTATCTCAAAATTGTTTTCTTGTCTTGTGGATTATTCATTTTGAATCAAAATTCCCTATGGAGATTGATATACTCGAATGATATCGGCAGAGTGAAATGGAAATGTTAACCATGCCAAACAAGAAGTGCTTAGGATGAAGAAAGGCAAGCTCATTTCCAAACACGTCCTTTAAACACTTTTGAGAGTTGAGCATTATTCAAACACTTTTGAGAGTTGAGTGAAAAGAGACCTTCTCTTAGGACAAATGATTCATTCGCATTGAGCGCAAAGATCGAAATGATAAAGGCGTTGCCTTCATCAATCCCAAGCATTGCACTAATCTCTTGTTACCCCTTTGGGCTGGAAAAAAAGATGATCCTTCAAAGTACCCCTATCGAGAACGACCCTACATTGGGGCAACATAGGAGGTTACGGTCGTGTTGTAAAACAAAATGTTGAGAAAGATTCTATTACTTTCACTTACATCAATATTCTTGTGGTAGCTTCAGAGGAATTCTCATCAGAGCTTGACTCATCCCAAGGTGAAGAAGAGCATTTCATTCTCTACCCAAACACTAATACCCATTGCTATAACCAATTTGGGCCTGATTATTCATTTCTGAATCCCGAGCGGTGATCATCTCCCTTCACTGGGGCAAGGCATAAGAATCGACCAAATATAATTGACAATCACGGGAAAATGTGAAAAGCATCTCAAAAGTCATAAGCTACCAAAGTTCAAAGAGCAAAAAGCTCGACAAACTAGGGGGCATGAAAAAGCAATGTGCCTAGTAAAAGCAAGGCCAATGCCCGTCAATAAAAAGAGCCAAAAGGCCGCATCTTATGTGAAAGAAAAATTATCAAAATCCAAGTGCCTGTGAAAAAAAATCATCGCAAAGGACAAAGGAAATTAGAGAAAAGAGCAAAGCTCTCATGCAGAAATGATCAGTGAATGAACTCTCGAGATGTGCTGTGTTTCAAGAGCCAAATGATTTCGAAAGGTCAAGTGACCCGGTCACGATGCCATGATGATCACTGACTCTTAAAGACCCTATTGAAAATTTTAAGCCTTTCAAGCCTTTCCCGAGCCAACATTATAACCCTTTTCCGAAGCCTCTTCTGATTGGGATGATTTGAGTGAAAATGAGAGTACCACAAAGAAGCTACTGCTTGAAGGAGTGAAAATAATTCTATCTTGTCTTATCTTCCAAGTTCTCGACTCGTAAACCCAATGAAGATAGCGACAAATGTTCCTTTATTGGCCTCAAAGCAATCATTCCTTTGTGTAAGCCCTAACCAAGCCTATATTGCGATCCTTTCAAAAGACCTTTTTGATCAATCAGATTGTGCTCATTGCGAATGTTTCCGGAAGCCTTTGACATATGCTATGTGAGATACTTTCAGCAATCAGTTACTTCCCACATGAATGGATGGGATCAAGTAGCCATTTTATCGAGAGTATGTGAGAAGCCCTTTCTGACTAAGAAGCTCCAGTTTGGCATGCTTAATGAGTCTTTTTCACGAATAGAAATCATTCTGGTAAGAACTTGACTCATAGAGAATTTGATGATTAACGATGCATTCTCGAACAAGATGACAATTTTGCGCCACAGGATGCTGATTGAAATAAAATGTTTTTCCAAAGCAGTCAAACTTAGCTTGATTAGCTTGTTCAATTAATGCTGCAATATTTCTAATACGACGTCTCTAATGACATTTGCCCAAGTTGAGTTTCACAGGATTCCTCAGTGAAGCCATGCAGTTTTCAGGGGATTAACGGGTGCTTCCCTAAAAATCAAAGGTTCATGGTCAGCCTTAAACCATGACATCTCCAAAGGTTCATGGTCAGCCTTAAACCATGACATCTCCAAAGGTTCATGGTTAGCCTTAAACCATGTCATCTCCAAAGGTTCATGGTTAGCCTTAAACCATGTCATTTACACGGTTGGTGGGTTTATCCTTAAACCACAGGGTTGGTGGCTTTCCTAAACCACACGGTTGGTGGGTCTATCCTTAAACCACGGGGTTGGTGGCTTTTCCTAAACCACACGGTTCGTGGGTCTATCCTTAAACCACGGGGTTGGTGGTTTTTCCTAAACCACACGGTTGGTGGGTTTATCCTTAAACCACAGGGTTGGTGGCTTTCCTAAACCACACGGTTGGTGGGTCTATCCTTAAACCACACGGTTCGTGGGTCTATCCTTAAACCACACGGTTCGTGTGTCTATCCTTAAACCACACGGTTGGTGGGTTTATCCTTAAACCACGAGGTTGGTGGGTTTATCCTTAAACCACGAGGTTGGTGGCTTTTCCTAAACCACACGGTTGGTGAGTCTATCCTTAAACCACAAGGTTTGTGGGTCTATCCTTAAACCACACGGTTGGTGGGTTTATCCTTAAACCACGGGGTTGGTGGCTTTCCTAAACCACATGGTTTGTGGGTCTATCCTTAAACCACACAGTTGGTGGGTTTATCTTTAAACCACGGGATTAGTGGCTTTTCCTAAATCATCCGGTCGAAACCCGTTTGTACACGGTGAGACCTTCCTCCCAGTCGAAACCCGTTTTTACACGGTGAGACTATCATCCGGTCGAAACCCGTTTGTACACGGTGAGACTATCATTCAGTCGAAACCCGTTTTTACACGGTGAGACATTCCTCCCAGTCGAAACCCGTTTTTACACGGTGAGACTATCATCCGGTCGAAACTCGTTTGTACACGGTGAGACTATCATTTAGTCGAAACCCATTTTTACACGGTGAGACTATCATCCGGTCAAAACCCGTTTGTACACGGTGAGACCTTCCTCCCAGTCGAAACTCGTTTTTACACGGTGAGACTATCATCCGGTCGAAACCCGTTTGTACACGGTGAGACTATCATTCAGTCGAAACCCGTTTTTACACGGTGAGACATTCCTCCTAGTCAAAACCCATTTTTACACGGTGAGACTATCATCCGGTCGAAACCCGTTTGTACACGGTGAGACCTTCCTCCCAGTCGAAACTCGTTTTTACACGGTAAGACTATCATTCGGTCGAAACCCGTTTGTACACGGTGAGATTATCATTCAGTCGAAACCCGTTTTTACACGGTGAGACATTCCTCCCAGTCGAAACCCGTTTTTACATGGTGAAACCATCACATCAAGTCAAAACCCTTTTTTTACACGGTGAGACCACCACATCCAGTCAAGACCCGTTTTTACACGGTGAGACCTCTTTTTTCTAGCCTAAACCACACGGTTGGTGGGTCTATCCTTAAACCACAAGGTTTGTGGGTCTTTCCTAAACCACAAGGTTCATGGGTCATCCCTAAACCCCACTTTAAAAATGTTCATGAGTCTATCTTTAAACTGCGACTTTTCAAAAGGTTCATGGTCAACCTTAAACCATGTCATCTACAAAAGATCATTGGTTTTCCTCAAATCATGCCTTTTAAATCCGGTCAAAACACGTTGCTACACGGTGAGACCTCATTTTTTTCCTTCCTCTTATTGACACAACGTGCTTCCATAACTCGACTTGACGCGTGCTTATGCACCCAGGGTCTTTCTACCGCCGAAATAATTTAGGTGTCTTCTGTCTTTGAATGGAACCTCTTCGAGCTCCCATTCAAAGAGGGGCAGCTGTTGACACCTAAATTTCGCCATTTTATTTAAAGCTTAATCGCATACAAAACTAGGAATTAGTTGCTAAAAAAAAAAAAAATCCAAAAATTGCCATAAAAAAACAAAAAAACAAAAAAACAACGAAAAACAAAAAATGCTTAAGGGGGTCGAGTTGGGCCTAATTTGGCCTAGGCCCGGCCCAGCTTCCTTTCCCCTCCAGCTCACATCCCCACTTGTCTTCTTCCTGGTGTCTTCGCGTGTGGAGCCTGGACCAAAAAGAAAAGAAAAAGAAGCAATGTCAGGAAAAAAGGAGAAGGGAAGACAGGGAGAGCTCGGCAGAGGGAGAGAGGGAGACAGCGTTTAAAGGGGAGGTGGAACAAAGCAAAAAAGGGGAGCTGGAGGGAGGAGCAACCAGAAAGAAAAGGAAAAAAGGAGAGAAAACAGAGAGGAACCGGAGGGAGATCGGCAGAGAGAGGGAAGGGGGAGCTCGAGACCGAGAGAAGCCGAACCACCGCCTCGCCGCGCTTGCGCCTCCGACCCGGCGTCCCTTACTGCACGAGTCGCCGACCGCCGCTGCTCGGCCCTTCGCAACACCAGCAACCCGCGAAGCCGACGCCGTCGCTGCTCGAACAAGCCAGATTTGGTGGAGGAGGGCAGCGGCGGCGCTGTCGTCTGCCGTCCAAGCCGCTGCCCTCTGAACGCCGTCCCCAGCAACCTGCCTCTGTCCAGTTGCGACGCCGCCGCCGCCGCCATCGTCTCTGCTCGAACCCGCGAGCCCTGCAGCTGCTCGCCACCACGCCGGAGCGCTGCCCACCTTCGCCCGCGACGACCCGCTGCGCTCCGTCTGCAGCCCGACACCAGCGGATCCCGGGTCGGCAGCCGCGCCTCCGTCTCTGCTCCGCCGTGCCTCCACCTGCAGAACCCGACGCCATCCGAGCCGCCGTTCTCTGCACCTCGAGCGACGCCCACACCTTCGCGCCGTTGCTACCGAAGCGCCGGACGTCCGCCAGCACCGTCAGTAACAACTCGAGCCACCGCCGCGCCTCCGCCCGCGACGACCTGCCGCGCTCTGCTCGCGAACCGACAGCACCCGCCGCCGCTGCTCCCGACGCCGAACCAGCCGGAGACGAACCAGATCTGGGAGTTGATTGAACTCCGCTGCACCACCAGGCCGACCGCCGCCGCCGTCCCGCTCTAGTTGCCGTCCGAACCCCCTCGCTGCAGCCGGTGCCGTCGCTCACCCATCACCGCCCTCAACCCGACGCCGTCCGAGCTGCCTCGCCAGTCACCGCCGAGCGAGCCCCCACACCGGCCCTCGCCACCGCCGCCACTCCTGGCCGCGTCTCCGCCAGTCACCGCCGTGCCGACGCCGCCGCCCGTTGTACCGCCGCTGTTGCCGTCCGAATCACCTTCGCCGCCGCCGCCAACGCCGCCTAGAAACCCTAGGGTTTCGGCCAAAAGGAGCGGGTCGGACACGGCTCGCGAACCGGGTAGGGTTTTTGAGCTATTTGGGCCGGTTTTGGGTTTGGGCTGTTTTGTTTGGGGGCTTATAGACTAGTGGGCTTAGGAACTTAGGGAATTGTGGGCTTCTTTTTTTAAAAAAATAAAAGAGATTGGACCAAATTGGGCCCGCTGGTTGGGCCCAATCCGAACCGAAGAAAGGCCCGACCAAGGCTGGTCGGGCCGGTTCGGCCGGCCCAACCTCCCAATTGGACCGAACTCGGGTCCGGTCGAAGATCGGACCCGATCCGAGTCGACCCGGGCCGAACCGGGTTGGGTCGAACCAGACCCGACCCGGCCCGGTCCATTTTATTTTATTTTTAAATTTTAATATATCTTTAAAACAATTTCGAAAATCCAAAAAATATTAAAAAGATTTAATTTTTAAAAAACAATTTCGAAAATTAAAAAATTAAAAAATTAAAAAAATTAATTATTTTTCTTAATTTAAAAAAAAAAATTTGAAAAAAAATTTAAAAAAAAAATTAAAAAAAAAAATTAAAAAAAAAAATTAAAAAAAAAAAATTAAAAATTTCGAAAATCTAAAATGATGGGGTTTGGTTAGGAATTGCCACGTTTTGCATTCTCAGTGTAATTAGGCATTTACTTGCTCATATTTTGATTATGTTGTATGTTTAAGTTGCCTTTCTAATTATGTTTGATTGCATGTGTTTAATTTTACTGCAATTAGGATTTTGGTAGCTCTGATTGTTACTTTAATGATTGCGCACCTGCATGATCACCTCGCATGTTAGCGGATAGGTATAAAATTAATCAAAGCTGCCTACCAAAAATCATTTTGTTAAAATGAACAAGATTAGGTACCGAAAGGGCATTAATTGGTTAATTAGTGTAATCAAGTCCCCGAACTTAGATTCTCTGGTTGCGTAGGAAGTGAGGTACACTCCCATGCCTCGCTTGGTTTCTAGCCGACCCCAATAGGCTAGTGGCGACTCCTCTTGTGCAAAATTTCTTAAGAATATCTCAACGTCACGTGGGGTATGGGCTTGGGAGAGCCTGCGTCTAATCATGAGCTTTAGGCCCGTCCTTTAGGCAATACCCCTAAACCTGTTCCCTCCCCCCGAGGGTAGGTCGCGACAGTGTTCAGGTATGTTTGGATCTTCTTCCCTCAGGACTAAGAGGTTACTTGCAAAGGACCATGGTCCCCATTAGGGGTGAGCAGTGGTCTAGGGTTAATCCTGGACCGACCCTGGACCGGCCTAACCTTGCCAATCCTGGTCCGGTTCCCAAGGGGACTGGGTCGGTCCTTGGTCCTGAAATTTCAAGACCAACACTGTGCGGGTTGGTCCTCAGTCCTAAGAGTTTTGGATCGGTCCAACCCTAGTACAACCATGTATATTATATTATATTATATTATATTATATTATATATAATTATATATAATTATTTTATATATTCAAATCTAAGTAAAATGTCTGTTATATTATATTATATTGAGATGTTCTATCAATAGCACTAATAGTAATTTTAAAAATTTTGTTGAGTATTAATTATGTGTCGTTTGTTTTGTTTTCAGGTGTTTAGAAGTTCAAGTGAATTAACAATATGTGAAGTTATATATTCATGGTTTATATTAAGTATTTTGAATTTTTTATAGTTTAATTGTATTTTACTAATGAATTTTAGCTACACTTTGCTTTTCAATTTGTGTCAAATGGTAGAAGTTTTTGAAGAGTAGAATAGTATTGCAGTTGCTATTGTTACGGTGATTTGCTAGTCAAGTGGTGTGATGCTCATTTTTTGGTTGAGTGAACTTTACATGATCAAATGTAGGAAAACGCTTTTGCATATGGTGTTATGAATATTAAAGATAGATGATTACAAGAACTTTCCATCTTGTCCCATATTTCGATGAGCGGTTAGCGGGTACGAAATTTTTATTATTGTGTCATCTTAAATTTGCTAAATATGTATTGGTATTTATAGTTCAATTGCATAATGCCGCGTTGTCGATGGATATGTCATTTGAATTTGTAGGTTTGCTTTTTTTATGGAGTATAAAAAATAAGACGAAAAAAATTATCGATCGGTCCTGAGTTGACCCTGGAACCGGACCCAACCCATTGGGTCAGTCCGGTCCTTGGTCCTAGGCTCAATAGGGTCGGTCCTCGGTCCTAAAAATTGAGGACCGGCATTGTACGGGTTGGTCCTAGGGTTAGGGGGTGGCCCGGACTAACCCGGCCCATGCTCACCCCTGGACATATTTAGCAGCACTCTGACTTTTCCATTTTTCCATGCATTGTTATTTCTAGCTTCAATTTTAACCACCTCAACTTGGCCCAAGCGAGAAGCTAGCAAGCGTATGGCATTTTTAGTGATTCTAGCACTAGGAAGGCCTATAAAATGCACCCAAAAAGCATAATACATAAACTCATAATAGTGTTCAGGTATGTTTGGATCTTCTTCCCTCAAGACTAAGAGGTTACTTGCAAAGGACCATGGTCCCCATTCTAACACCCTCCTTTTTTCTTCACTTAATTGAAATAAAAATGAGAAAAAACTTGGTTCAATTAACTCACATTTTACTGAATCTATTTTCCATGCTTTTTTCATGGTATTGATAAAAGCTTGTAAATTAACATTTGGCTTCAAAAATAGCTTGCCACATAGAGTTAAGTCACATTCTTGCTTTTCCTCCTCTGGGATTTCAACCCTAGGTCAGTGATATCCTCCTCGGATCACAAGTCTTCCATTCTTTGACACAGAGCTGCCAAATGAAGATAGTTATTCTCTCTACCATCCATTTCCTGTCACCTATGCCAAATATGCTGAGAAGCTATGGATGGGATCTTTGTGGCTGATGGCTGTTCAACATGGGGTTTTATTGAGGAGCAGCAACAGGGGATACTTTCTTCGAGCAAAAAAGGTTAACACTTGGATGTGCAAAAACCTAGAGATTCAATATCCTCCTTCCACTTTAGACAAAATGGCCAAAAAAGGCAATGAGGTGCAATAATTTCCATGGGTCGCCTGGACAAAGACAAGTCTAGAGGATCTACGCAGGAACCTAGAGGAAATGCAAACATATATCGATCACCTGGAAGAAGGATAATCTGGAGGACAAGCAAAGAACTCCAGTGAAGATTGCCAGCACTCTGCCGTAGGAAACATCATCAAAATGGAAGATTTGGAAGCTGCTGGCTTAATCGGGAGGGATATGCTTGGATTCTGCCATGGGTAGACAGGATTAGGGTTTGAGATTTGGGAATTTGATAAGAGAGGGTTAGCTATCACCTAGTGGGATAGAGAGGAACTCCAAGGCTGGAGAGAGACTAGCAACGGTACACATAGAACATTTTACCAACTCGACCAATTCAAGTGGGGGCTTAAACACCTTGCTGATGGCAGATCGCCTGACTGTGGATTGGAACCTCGTAGCTTGGACCGGGCGACCCGCCATCTCCTCCTTTAAGGGTATGCTCTCGACAGTCGCTTTCCTCAATTTCGACGAATAAAGCTATCATTTTTCTCAGCTATCTATTGTGAAATTGACGAAACCTCTCCCTTTCCCTTTCCCTTTCGATTCTAATTTTGCGGCACAAATAGGAATTGCTTTGCTCTCGACTTTTTGGGGCGAGAAATCATTGGAATTCGGGGTCTGAGTCGACGACATATGGCAAGGTTCTAGTTTTTAGGGGCATTGATCGATGCCCATCTCCTAGAAGTTCAAGGTGGGTGGTCTGGTGAGTTGGATTTTATTTTTCTGTTCTTTTTTCCCCACTTACATGTCAAGCTTGGTGTGCTTTTTCGTGGGTTCATGTGAATTGGAGTTCAAATCTATTTGCAGTACCCCTTGCTTTGTAAATTTTAGAGGGCTATCTTCATGTAGGGGCTCGGTTTAGCAGATTTGAGTCATGGTTTCGGTCACTTCTATCAGGGTTTAGATCATGACAATGTCTATATCTTGTGCATGATGAGTAGGCTGGCTTCATCACCTCTTGAAATGCAGTATAAATTGAGGTAGTGGCTTTTTGTTGGATCGCCGCCTCCAGTAGCTGACTCTGGAGAAAGCATCACAAGCATAGGAAAATTAGTGGAAATGGCATGAAGATCAGAAATGCCAATCTCGGGACCAAGAGAAATTGATAGAAGAACAAGATAAGGATTCGTCGTCTGCATCTCTGACAATGCTGACGGACCGCAGTGGGCAGGATAACACTGGAGAGAGGCCTCTGCCAAACCAGACCGACATTGTTAAAGCTCTTGAAGTGGTTGAGACTCTTGAAGTGGTTGAGAGAGACAATGTTGCTATTGCCGAGAGTTTCACATCTCTGTTTGCTTCACTTCGCTCGGCTCTATCTGAGGTTGGTTTGATCAAATTGTGGCCATGACTTATCCCATTTGTCTAGCATTCCCAGCTTGCCTAAGTTGGTTCAATGCCATATATTTGTACAGGAGATTCATGCATCCTAACGATGACACTGAATGATTTGACATCCCTCTTGGCTTTTCATGGTTCAGTGTGACTGCTGCAGCATTAATAATTATCAGATATGTCAGTCCTGTCATCTTAATGGAAAGTAAATCATAAGAACAGATTTCGATAAAATTATAATTTGAAGATTTTTTTTTTTTGGACAAAATATAATTTGAAGATTGATGATGCTAAAAGAAATAAGAGATTGAAAATTGATGATTTACGTAGGTTCTTTGGTAACTTTTTGACAGCAAACCATGAGAGGAACTTTGAGAATTCTTTGATGCTATGTAAAGGTTTACTTTTGTCACATGTCAGACTCGTCAAGATAAATTTTAGAGAGATTGAATTGTTAGCATTAATAAAGTGTCAATGAAGACACATTTCCCATGTGCTTTTGCATTTAATTCATGAGCTTCTTTGGTGTGTTTTAGGAATTATTTGCAGTCTGGAGTTCATTTACCTTGAAATATGGAAGATTTATTAATTTTTATGAGGCTTCTCTGATGATACTCACATTGAAGGAAAAAATTATGAGCCAAATATAGCATATTAGTGTGCTCTTGAGATGTCTTAAATGCGTGAAGTTTTAAGGTGCTTTCCTATTAAAATTTACATTTCGAGAAGGGTCTTAAATTTTTATTTAGGTGTGATACCTTTCAAAATCAGAATCTTGTGCTGTTGGAATAGCTCCATATTCTGTTAAAAGAGAAATTACAACTATCACTCTTTGGTGGCTATTCCCGATATTACAAGCTCTGTGTTTATCTGGCTAGATATTGTAAAATTGCAGGTAACTTCTTGCTCAACAGATCATATGCAGTGCTTCAGTGATGCTGCTGGACGCCTTCAAGATTCTGGTAAGTTCCTCAAAATAAAGTAAAAATCTGTTTCTTTTCCTGACAATGAATGACTGCTAATGGACTTGTAATCTGAAAGTTGCCCCGTGAGATAAGTTCATTTGCTGAGCTAAACCCACCAACCTGTTCTGGTTAGCAAGCATGTTATGTGTATTTTCTCCCAACATCAACTGATGATGGTCATGTGGGGAACCTGCTCACTAGTATTGACATCTAAGGGTTGGACGCACAGCTGGCGGACTGTTGTCTTCATATGTGTTGGAGATTGATGGATACATGTGTATGCATTTGCACATGCTTACGGTTTTCCCTGGATCAATTTTTGAACAGAAACGTTACCAAAGGATGTGCAAATGATGTGCATTAATTCAGCTGAAGAACCCATTGCTAACACCATTCCAGCTTTTAGACTGTTCATTATATACTAAGTTGGTGGATATTCCCTTCTTTCCTCATTTGATGGAAACTCAAACTCTCGTATATGCACCTTAAGAAATCCTTTGAATGATCAGTCATGACAAACATTACATCTTGTTGAACCTCTGTTGCTATTTGGAATTTAGTCACATTTTGCTCTTTAGTAATCGGTGTTTGCTAGTGTTGGTAAGTTTTTTGGCTTGGATTCTTGTAATGCTGATTAAATGAGGAAATGAAGGGCATGGAAAGTCTAGCAACACAATTGTATCCTTGACTCGATGGAAAAAGTCTTTATCGTTGTTGCAGTGTATGTCATGAACACATTTTTGTCCTGTGAACTTAGAAATTTATCGAAAAGCATCATTTTACTTCCTACAAACGAGTGACGCCCATTCGTTGGAAAGTAAAAGTCACACAGTTTCCTTTTTTTTCCCAGTTTAATTAAAGGTTTGTGCTATCATTTGTGTTTTCCTTGGCATTGTTTCAGAATGTTGATGCTATAGGTTCTGCTGTCAACAAGCTTGTCCGGCTTCCATGACATCGGATAAGCTGTCGATGCACTTCCGTTTCCCTACTTAAAGATCTCTTCTTATGAGAGTCCTAGTCTTGCCGACATGATACTTGAAGTGCTGGAATGAGAGGAAAGATGATCACCTCACTTGTAAGATTCATTTTTGCCATTATTTTGCATCTCTTGCCGTTAGTTGTATATTATCCTCCTGACTTTGGATCGGTCTACCTTCTCTCTCGTATTCATCTTCCCCCTTTCTATTTGATCGTCTCAGCTTGCTGCGATTTTTTTGCAATCACAGCTGAGGAGTAGGCAGAATGACTTGTAATGTGAGACTACATGTGACATGCCGGGCTCATTTTAGGGAAGAAATATGTAATTTTTGGGGCTCTGTTTACTTGAATAGCCGAATCTGAGCCCGACTTCTGACTTCCATTGTGCATTTTAGAAACCGGCAGGGGCATTTGAGGCAAGTCGCAGATTCATTTTTGGGAATTGGTGCGGTGGGGATTGAGTCGATGCGCGGGGGCATCGGGGCCTATTTGTCTTGCAAATACATGGATGACCTGAGCAATCTCAACCTACACAACTCAATTGCATCGTTCAAGTCTGTCTCGCATCTGATAAGTTGCAAGGCGGCCATTACCACTGGCTCTGCCACTCGAACGCGACTATTGTCCCCTTGTCACTCCACCGCTGCCATTGCTGTATTGATGGTGTGATGTGCTAGCTCTGTTATGAACATTTAAGTGCGCAATTGGGATACATGAGTTCACTCTATTTCAATAATTGAAAAGTGTGGGCCTTACGTGAGACCCTCGTAATTTAATGGTTGTTGTGTGATTGCTTCCTTCCACTTCATTGCCGTGTTATGAACATTTAAGTGCGCATTTGGGATACGTGAGTTCACTCTATTTCAATAATTGAAAAGTGTGGGCCTTACGTGAGACCCTTGGAATTTAATGGTTGTTGTGTCATCGCCTCCTTCCACTTCATTTTCAAAGGCCATAGCCCTTGCCTTTGGCTGACGAAGGGGGTCTAGGTCTCTCTCTCTCAACTTTGTTTTTAGCCCTAATTTTGGATGAAATTACCTGATTACATCGGCTCAATTCTCTGCGAAATCACTTTTTATTCTCCGAGGAATCATGATGTAAGCTCAATTTAATTTGTTTTGATTTAATGTAGTTTGCAAAAACTTCATGTGAGAGGATGTGCACATTATATTACCAGGGCTCCCACATTGACCATTCCATTTTCAGTCTCCGCAACAACTAGGCTGTTGCTGCCCACTCCATGGAGCCCCACCATCGTGAGGCCACCACCTAGGAGCTTAAGCTCGAGGCCTTCTAAAGGCAAATCGTGGGTTGCTTCCTTGACCTCTCCACCATATCGCTGACGACACGCTCTCCATCACCTGGATTTATAAGCTTTTTGATGCCTTCCAAGAGAAGTTTAGGGTCCACCTCTTCAACAACAAGGCCTAGGTGGTGAGATCGCTGATCGTGGACCGGTTGCTAGTCGAGTTCTACAAGAGAAGCGTGGAGAAGGAGACCATTTGTAGTTAACCGAAAAAAAAAAGGAAGGAGAAAATAAAAAATTACAAATTTCTCATGATGATGTTGTTCCGAGTGGAGTTGTACATTTAACTGCCAGCTACCGATAGTACTATATATGATAGATGCCGTTGATTGCTCTACCACGTTAGTGATTTCAAATTTAAATTAAAAGGGTTGATTATATTGAAAAATCGTCAAAAAATTTAGGACTATATCAACCGAATGAAAAAGTTCAAAATTGAATTGCAATTTGCACAATAGATTTTTAACATTTTATATAATTTTTCTTTTTTTCTTTCATTTGTCTTAAATTTAGGCTTTGAGTATAGAGTTAGCTATGCAATCTAAAACAAAAAAAACAAGGAGCTAGTCAAAAAAAAAAAAAAAAGGATGGTGAAGGGCACCGATTTTATGATGCTATTGTGCCTATTACATATGATAGGAAGGTTGGACCTGAATGGTGCTTAAAAGGCTCAAAGAAGAAACCGGGGAAAAACTCTCGGGGGGTGGGGCTTCTTGCTGTCTTCTATATTCCCTGGTTGACCGCAAGAAAAATTTAGGCCAGTCAACAAGGGGTGTGAGGTGTTTGCGTCCTAGGACTTTAAAATAAGGTGGCTTGCTCTAGATGGGAGGGAGGCCGACAAGTTCACCATTGATTTTCTAAGCAGACCTAGAGTACAGAGTTAGCTATTTAATATAAACAAAAAGAATCAAGAGCTTGTCAAAGCAAAATAAAAAGATGGCGAAGGATGACGCTAGTGTGCATACAACATCTGGTAGGAACTA
Source organism: Eucalyptus grandis x Eucalyptus urophylla (assembly GCA_028830015.1). Classification (NCBI taxonomy): domain Eukaryota; kingdom Viridiplantae; phylum Streptophyta; class Magnoliopsida; order Myrtales; family Myrtaceae; genus Eucalyptus; species Eucalyptus grandis x Eucalyptus urophylla. The sequence goes on along the minus strand of CM054200.1, from coordinate 22,635,250 downwards.
AAGCGTTCTTGTTGTCATAATTTATTTTTATATTTGTAATATAGGGACACCTGATGACGCAGAGGCGTGCCAATGGAATAATCATGGGTTGTTAATAGAGCAGGTCCCATCCCATGCACGGGAACATGAAAAGTTCCGTATAGATCGATGGTAGCTTCAACTAACTATTATTTTCATGATTATCTTTTTTTCACTTTCCCCCCTATTTCCGTGTTGGCGCACGTTAAACCACGAAATTTTCAAAAGTTGCAATTTTGGATACCTGTGCGAGGGGCGTTCATGCATTGAGGCTAGGGTAATGAAATCATGCCGCACGCCTGCGATTATCGACATGGTGATTGATCTATACTTTTGTGTCAATAGTAGCGTACGCAGCATTGGTCAGCAAAACGAACTCTAGGTTTGCTTGTAATCACCGTCGTTCATTGTGTGTGCTCTAGTGAAGTAAGCTGTGCCTTTTTCCCGAAGCTAAGCTCATTCCGTGCTCTGGCGGCAGCAGGTAGTGATGGATGAGAATCAGAGGAGCTTTGGCCAAGCCGTTGAGAGGCTAAAGATGATGAATAGTAAGAGAACCTCTCCCGATGAAAAATTGACTGAACTACCACAACTAAAACATTCCATACTAAATTTAACCAACTGCCCGATTTGTCCGCTTGCTAAAGAATTTGAGCAATTTTGGGTCAAAAATTGACAAAAGTATAGCACATGTGCCAAAACTCACAAAGGGACACCTAATTGCTAAAAGTTACATAAAGTATATTTAAGTGTCACATTTTTTTTTAAAAAAAAAAGGAACACTTGAGTGCCAAGTTTGGCGAGCCTTGCAGGAAATCTAACTGTGACAATTTTTTAATAATATTACTCACCTATGTGGCTCGTCGGAGAGTTAATTTAGCTCTAACTTACCCAAGACGACATTGTTTCCATAATTGGCCAAATTAAAAACCCTAAATCGGCCAAAACAACGTCCTCTCCCCAATTACCCCAAACCTAAAATCTTAAATTGGCCAAAATTCCCATTGAAGCCCTCAAACCCTAATCTCGCACCCTATTTTTGATTTACCCCAAATTTCTGCGTCGAAAATTGGAAATAGAAAGCAGGACTTTTAGTAGTGGCTAAAATCCTCTCACTGAAACAAAGGAGATGGTGATCGTTTTTATTTTTGTGGATTATCGAGTCCAAAGAGAACATCATGGACTCAAATGAATCAGGGGAGAAGATTTTATAGATGTGCTCGATAAATGGGTTTGTTTTTAAACCCATTACAACCCATTTAACTTATAAAGGTTATTAGTTGAGTCAACCCATTAAGGATATATCATTCTCTTTGAACAGTTTTTATCATTTTTATTTTTTTATTTTTGATTTTTTAAATAATTTTTTATTTTTGATTTTATTTTTCTTTCTTTTACCCTTTTTCCTTACAAAGTCCCATGCTTGACCCTTGCCAAGAAGGCTAGGTTTGTAGGCCTTACCCAATTGCACTGGGGAGCCCAGAGCTCGTCGATCAAGCAAGGCCAATGCCTCACCGGCCTAAGGCGAGCTTTGCTAGCCTCAATGTTAGCAAGACTAAGCATCATCGGTGTCGAGGCGAGCTTGACCTTGCCAAATCTAGTGAAGTGGAGCCTCCCCAAAGTTAGCGAGGCTTGGCTCGTCAGAATTGGGCGAGCTCTGCCTAGAACCACCGTCACCCATCGTGGGTGCCCTGGTGAAGTAAGCCCTGACTTTTTCCCGAAGTTAAGTAAGCTCATTCTGTGCTCTGGCGGTAGCAGACACGATGGATGAGTGCCTGAGGAGCTTTAGGCGAGCAATTGAGAGGCTAAAGATGATCAACAGTAAAAGGACCCCTCTTGATGAAAAAAAGAAGGAAATAAAAGAACAAAGAAAAGAAAGGTCAAAGGAAGAAGATGGCATTTTGCCACGTCACGTTGCGGATCATGACGTATTGGTTGACTTAATTGCCACATTGAAAATTTCGCACTAGACTTGAACTTGAAAAATTAATTGCATTTTCACTTGATGGTCTAGGACTACAAAGAGCATGGAATGAGTTTACCTAGCTCGGCTGAACTGCCACAATGAAAAATTGACAGAAACAGCACAATTAAAATATTTCAAAGTAATTTAAATTCATGTAATAATCTTATATTTTCCCACAAGCTAAGGGCTCGTATGACAACATTTCTATTAATGGCACGAGGCGCTAGCTCTGTTATGAACATTTAAGTGCGCATTTGGGATCTGTGAGTTCACTTTATTTCAATTGCCCTCGCCTTTGGCCGGCGAAGGGGTCTAGGTCTCTCTCTTAACTTTGTTTTTAGCCCTAATTTTGGATGAAATTACTTAATTACATCGGCTCAATTCTCTGCAAAATCGCTTTTTATTCTTCGAGGAATCATGATGTAAGCTCGATTTAATTCGTTTTGATTTAATGTAGTTTGCAAAAACTTCATGTGAGAGGATGTGCGCATTATATTACTAGGGCTCCCACATTGGCCATTCCATTTTCAGCCTCCGCAACGACTAGGCTGTTGCTGCCCACTCCATGGAGCCCCACCATCGTGAGACCACCACCCAGGAGCTTAAGCTCGAGGCCTTCTAAAGGCAAATCGCGGGTCGCTTCCTTGACCTCTCCACCATCACCGCTGATGACACGCTCTCCATCACCTGGATTTATAAGATCCTTGACGCCTTCCAAGAGGAGTTTAGGGTCCGCCTCTTCAACAACAGGGCCTATGTGGTGAGATCGCTGATCGTGCAGCTGTTGCTAGTCGAGCTCTACAAGAGAAGCGTGGAGAAGGAGACCATTTGTAGTTAACCAAAAAAAGAAAAAAAGAAAGAAAGGAGAAAATAAAAAATTACAAATTTCTCATAACGGTGTTGTTTTGAGTGGAGTTGTACATTTAACTGCCAGCTACCGATAGTGCTGTATATGATAGACACCGTTGATTGCTCTTCCACGTTAGTGATTTCAAATTTAAATTAAAAGGATCGATTACATTGAAAAATTGTCAAAAAATTTAGGACTGTATTGACCAAATTAAAAAGTTCAAAATTGAATTGCAATTTGCACAATAGATTTTTAACATTTTAGATATTTTTTTCCTTTTTTCTTTCATTTGTCTTAAATTCAGGCTCTGAGTATAGAGTTAGCTATGCAATCTAAAACAAAAATAACAAGGAGCTAGTCAAAACAAAAATAAAAAGATGGTGAAGGGCACCGATTTTATGATGCTATTGTGCATACTGCATATGGTAGGAAGGTTGGACTTGAATAGATGGTTAAAAGACTTAAAAAAGAAATAGGGGAAGAACTCTCGAGGGGTGTGAGGCGTTTACGTCCCAGGACCTTAAAATAAGGTGGCTCGCCACCGTAGAAGGGAGGGAGGCCGGCAAGTTCACCATTGATTTTCTAAGCAAACCAATGGTGAAGGATGACACTAGAGTGCATACTACAACTGGTAGGAAGGTCAACTGCACGCTAGATGTCCAGTATGAGAGTACCTTCGACTGGAACTAAAGAAAGAATGCCAACTGTCTACTCTTCGTGGTTGACGACGATTGATGAGCTTTCTCTGCCCACGTTTGAGATTATATATATATGGATCACCAGCAAGGAGGATGTAACCATTTTCTATATAAGAAGTGTGGACACCGTAGCCTTTCGCCAATACCAAGTTTGTCCCAACCATGGAGACTTCATCGCTCTACACTGCCCTTCCTCTGGCTTTCCTCCTACTCCTCACTCTCAAGCTCTTCTCTTCATGGTTCAAGCAACCGAAAAACCTTCCGCCCAGCCCGCCTTCCATCCCCATCCTGGGCCACCTCCACCTCCTGAAACAGCCCCTCCACCGAACCCTCCACTCCCTCTCCCAATCTTATGGCCCCGTCCTCTCTCTCCGCTTCGGCTACCGCCAAGTGGTTGTCGTCTCGTCGGCTGAGGTAGCTGAAGAATGCTGTACTAAGAACGACATCACGCTTGCCAACCGCCCCTCTACTGTCGCCGGCAAGCACATTGCGTATGACAACACGATTGTCTTCTTTGCCTCGTACGGCGAACAATGGCGTAGTCTCCGCCGTGTTTGTACTGTTGAGATCTTTTCCTCGGCCCGTCTAAAATCCTTTCTGCCCGATCGGAGGGACGAAATCAAGCGACTCCTGCTTAATCTAAACAAAAGAGCCTCATCATCTGGGGACGAATTCACTAAGGTGGAACTAAAACCGATTTTCTGGGAGATGTCATTCAACATCATTATGAGGATGCTGACTGGGAAGAGGTATTATGGGGAAGATGTGACCGATGCCGAGGAGGCGAAGGTGTTTAGCGAGATCATGTCTGAAATTTTGGAATATACTGTTAGTGCGTACCCAGGGGATTACTTGAGTATCTTGAGGTTGTTCTTTAGGAATTATGAGAAGAGGGTGTCTTGGTTGAGCAAAAGATCGGATGAGTTGTTACAGAATCTGATTGAAGAACAGAGAAATAGTCGCAGAAAAAGATGTGGAGAGAGTAGGGAGACCGTGCTGGATCATTTGCTTTTGTTGCAAGAGAAGCAGCCCGAGTTTTACACTGATGAGATCATCAAAGGGCTACTATTGGTACGTAGAATTTGACGATCTTTCGCATCTCATCCTCATCGTGGAATACTGCATGCATATAAACTGGATCATCCATTGTTTAAAAAAAAAAAAAAAAAATTTATGGTCCTATGGTAAATCAAGCGGAAAATTATCCAAAATAATCCTATATCTATTGCATCACATCCTCATTATGGAAACCGTTGACATTGACGATTTTATTTGGCTACTCCATTTAATATGCAACATTTTAATATTACCAACCCTTAGAGAGCAAAACAAAGATGTAAAAAAGTATTTGATTGTGCATCATAGTAGTTTGATAATTCAGTATCTAGATTGCTGAATCTGTTCTCTCTTAGACAGCATGTCCTAACATTGAACACCTTAGAAACTCGTGAGTACATTCATCAATAGTGATAGTTTTCTTGAGAATGAATATCGCAAGTTGATTGCGACATTAAACATCTATTTAAAAGATGTAAATTCTTGTTGTGATCAATTCTTGTTGTAATTATCATTGAAGAGATATCAATGGATGAATGTTTTTTGTTTTGCGAAAGTGTAGGTTTTCCTGCTCTCAAATTAGAAAAAGGAGCAAAGAGCGTGTGTAAAAACCAACACATAACATTGTCTAGATATATCTATAGATCCAAATATTGCAATCTGAAATAGTTAAAAGTAGGAAAACAAGTTTTCCTAAATTTGAAAGATTTCATAGATCTCTTATGTTGTCAATGGTCTTTTTCATGAAGTTCAGCATATCATTATGATTCGTCTTAAGTAATTGATAGGTTTAACTGAAATTTTTCCAGGAAAAGATTGAGATTGAAATCATGGATATATTTGTTTTCTGTTAACTATTCAGAATAGCAATATAAAAAGTCTCTCTATCTATTGCCTCACTCAAAATGAAAGTAAGTATATTTATGAAATTAGTGGAAAATGGTTATGAGCTAATGAGTAAAATTGAATTCTCTCAAGTTCCTTGGACACAATAATCTCATCGTACAGGAAGCTGGATTTCCTTCTTGAAGTAAAAGTTCTGGCCTATTACTCACACATTTATGCGGATATACATATTAAATTGTAAACAGTTGTTAATTTTGAAGTCATTTATGATACCTGATCTAATAACTTATGGATTGTAGTGAGATTTCTCTGATATTAATGTTTAAATTATTACTCTTTTACATTTCTTCCATTTCAACAATGTAATGACAATTTGTTTTTGCTCTATATTCTTCTATAGGTCATGCTTATAGCAGGCACCGATACTTCTGCTTCGACAATGGCAAGGGCAATGTCCCTTTTACTTAGTCATCCAAATTCCTTAAAAAGAGCTATTGAGGAGTTGGATAATGTGATTGGCCAAGAACGCTTGATAGAGGAGACAGACATTGCAAAACTTCCTTTTCTCCAAAACATTGTATCAGAAACTCTACGTTTGAAACCACCGGGACCACTTCTAGTTCCACACATGTCATCAGAGGATTGCATCATAGGCGGTTATGATGTACCTAGTCAAACCATAGTATTCATCAATATATGGAGCATTCATAGGGATCCGAAATTGTGGGATGATCCGAAAAGTTTCAGACCTGAAAGATTTGAAAATGAAGATAATGGACAATGCAAGCTATTGTCATTTGGACTTGGGAGGCGAGCCTGTCCTGGTGCGAACCTGGCCCAACGGGTGATCAATGTTGCTTTGGGATCGTTGATCCAGTGTTTTGAATGGAAAGGAATAAGTGAAGAAGGAATGAATATGCCTAAGGCGTTGCCATTGGAAGCCATGTACAAAGCCCACGAAATCATGGCGAGGATTGCTGAGCATTGAGCGAGAGCCAAGATATTGCTATTAGTCCTTGTCTTATGTGTTTGTACCAAAAATAAATAATCCATTGCTAAGGACATCTTAGATTCATAAATTGTATTATGGCATACAAACTTTTACGAAATGGTTAAAGTCATATGGATAAGTTTCGTTATCTATCTTATCGGTCTCTTTCTTGTTTCTGACAATTTATTTTTTGCCGTTCAATGCTTTTGCCAAACCCTGCGTTATTAATATGGCACCTCTTAATGCACCACAACCAAAAGTTATTCCTCCCACTAAACTTCTCAATATCAACTTTTGCTCCAAATAATCTCATTGGAAACAACCCATGAATAATTTTTCTAACATCATAATCGTATCAACTACTTCCCAATTTATATATATATTTTCGGTTTTTATGCAAAAATTTACAACTTTAAGTCTCCAAGCCAACCTTTGGTCCTAACTTTCCCAATTTAGATTAAATGAGGGCAAGAAAGAATGAAAAGAGAGTTATAGAAATATGTTGGGTCTAAATAAGTTGTAAATCCGTTTATGACTCATTTAACACTCATATTATGTTTGAACTCATTTACTTAATATAACCAATTCATTTATGACTCATTTTTTTTTGGTAAGTAAATTTATGACTCATTTAATACCTGTTTGTTTTAAAAAATGGGTTAATGACCTATTCTGATAGGTCTAGCCTGCAGTGAATTAGATGGTGATGGACCAACTTTAGAACCTGACACGATAGTCAAAAATGGCAATTCATCTTGCCAAATCATGCGCTAGACTGGTCCAATTCGGTACAAATCATGGTCCGGTTTGCCAATCCAATGATTGAACTGTTGGTCGAACCGGACTGGACTGAGGGCCGGTTCCCGGTTCAACCGAATGAACTGGCCGGCGCGATCGGGGCTTAAACACCTTGCTGATGGCTGATCGCCTAACTGCAGATTGGAACCTCATAGCTTGGACTGGGCGACCCGCAATCTCCTCCTTGAAGGGTATGCTCTCGACAGCCGCTTTCCTCAATTTCGACGAATAAAGCTCCCATTTTTCTTAGCCATCTACTATGAAATTGATGAAAGCTCTCCCTTTCGATTCTGATTTTGTGGCACAAATAGGAATTGCTTTGCTCTCGACTTTTTGGGGTGAGAAATCGTTGGAATTCAGGGTCTGAGTCGACGACATATGTCAAGGTTCTAGTTTTTGGGGGCATTGATCAATGCCCATCTCCTAGAAGTTCAAGGTGGGTGGTATGGTGAGTTGGATTTTATTTTTCTGTTCTTTTTTTCCCCACTTACATGTCAAGCTTGGTGTTCTCTTTCGTGGGTTAATGTGAATTGGTGTTCAAATCTATTTGCAGTACCCCCTTGATTTGTATATTTTAGAGGGCTATCTTCATGTAGGAGGCTCGGTTTAGCAGATTTGAGTCATGGTTTCGGTCACTTCTAGCGGGGTTTAGATCATGACAATGTCTATATCTTGTGCATGATGAGTGGGCTGCCTTCATCACCTCTTGAAATGCAGTATAAATTGAGGTAGTGGCTTTTTGTTGGATCGCCGCCTCCAGTAGCTGACTCCGGAGAAAGCATCACAAGCATAGGCAAATTAGTGGAAATGGATCATGAAGATCAGAAATGCCACTCTCGGGACCAGGAGAAATTGATAGAAGAACAAGATAAGGATTCGTCGTCTGCATCTCTGCCAATGCTGACGGACCGCAGTGGGCAGGATAACACTGGAGAGAGGCCTATGCCAAACCAGACCGATATTGTTAAAGCTCTTGAAGTGGTTGAGAGGGACTCTGTTGCTATTGCCGAGAGTTTCACATTTCTATTTGCTTCACTTCGCTTGGCTCTATCTGAGGTTGGTTTGATCAAATTGTGGCCATGACTTATCCCTTTTGTCTAGCGTTCCCAGCTTGCCTAAGTTGGTTCAATGCCATATATTTGTAGAGGAGATTCATGCATCCCAAAGATGACACTGAATGATTTGGCATCCCTCTTGGCTTTTCATGGTTCAGTGTGATTGCTGCAGCATTAATAAAATTATCAGATATGTCAGTCCTGTCATCTTCATGGAAAGTAAATCATAAGAAGAGATTTCGATAAAATTATAATTTGAAGATTGATGATGCTAAAAGAAATTAGAGATTGAAGATTAATGATTTATGTAGGTTCTTTGGTAACTTTTTGACAGCAAACCATGAGAGGAACTTTGAGAATTCTTTGATGCTATGTAAAGGTTTACTTTTGTCACACGTTAGACTCGTCAAGATAAATTTTAGAGAGATTGAACTGTTAGCATTAATAAAGTGTCAATGAAGACACATTTCCCATGTGCTTTTGCATTTAATTCACGAGCTTCTTTGGTATGTTTTAGGAATTATTTGCAGTCCGGAGTTCATTTACCTTGAAATATGGAAGATTTATTAATTTTTATGAGGCTTCTCTGATGATACTCACATTGAAGGAAAAAATTATGAGCCAATTATAGCATATTAGTGTGCTCTTGAGATGTCTTAAATGCGTGAAGTTTTAAGGTGCTTTCCTATTAAAATTTACATTTCAAGAAGTGTCTTAAATTTTTATTTAGGTGTGATACCTTTCAAAATCAGAATCTTGTGCTGTTGGAATAGCTCCATATTCTGTTAAAAGAGAAATTACAACTATCACTCTTTGGTGGCTATTCCCGATATTACAAGCTCTGTATTTATCTGGGTAGATATTGTAAAATTGCAGGTAACTTCTTGCTCAACAGATCATATGCAGTGCTTCAATGATGCTGCTGGACGCCTTCAAGAATCTGGTAAGTTCCTCAAAATAAAGTAAAAATCTGTTTCTTTTCCCGACAATGAATGACTGCTAATGGACTTGTAATCTGAAATTTGCCCCGTGGGATAAGTTCATTTGCTGAGCTAAACCCACCAACCTGTTCTGGTCAGCAAGCATGTTATGTGTATTTTCTCCCAACATCAACTGATGATGGTCATGTGCGGAACCTGCTCACTAGTATTGACATCTAAGGGTTGGATGCACGGCTGGCGGACTGTTGTCTTCATATATGTTGGAGATTGATGGATACATGTGTACGCATTCGCACATGCTTACAGTTTTCGCATGCTAGATAATTCAAGGCTGTTTGCTGGTTTTCTAAAATGCTATTTTAAACACAAAATGTAATTTCGAATGATTTGAAAGTGTAACTAAAAGAAGATAATTAATGGGATTTTCACAACATTTGGCAATTCAGTGCATGCTGTTGATATGAAGCTCATGAGATCTTTGTAATCTTCGTGCTGATTAAGTTGGGTTAGAGGCAGTAATTGGTTGAGGATAGTCTCATTAAAATTATTCCATGATATTTTATATGTTAATGGATGCTTCTTTATGTGTATTTTAATCTGAACCTTGTTGTTCCTTCTCTTTTTTGTAGTGCTTGATGCAGCAACCAAAGGAAATCGGTACATAAATTCCTCTCTAAGGTAGTCAGGCCTTGATGCCTAACTTTGCCTTTTGGAACTTCATGTTGTGTTTGTCTACACTTATGGAAACTGCTAATCTGAATATCATTCCTTATCTTTCATGTTACATGCAAGAATGTTGTTCTTCTATGTTTTACATGTGATGTGCTTAACTTGACTCAAGAAATTTTTTTCTGTAGAAACTAATGGTCAGCTTTTTGCATCTTCTTTTCACATAAAAATTCTTATTGTCAACGAGAGAATGCAAGTGATTTCCTGGTGTGACTGGAACATTAGATTATTAGCTTCTTGAATCAAGAGCAAAGGATGTGCATTAATTCAGCTGAAGAACCCGTTGCTAACACCATTCCAGCTTTTAGACTGTTCATTATATACTAAGTTAGTGGATGTTCCCTTCTTTCCTCATTTGATGGCTCTCGTATATGCACCTTAAGAAATCCTTTGAATGATCAGTCATGACAAACATTACATCTTGTTGAACCTCTGTTGCTATTTGGAATTTAGTCACATTTTGCTCTTTAGTAATTGGTGTTTGCTAGTGTCAGTGAGTTTTTTGGCTTGGATTCTTGTTATTGCAGATTAAATGAAGAAATGAAGGGCATGGAAAGTCTAGCGACACAATTGTATCCTTGACTAGGTGGAAAAAAGTCTTTATCGTTGCTGCAGTGTTTGTCCTGAACACATTTTTGTCCTGTGAACTTAGAAATTTATTGAAAAGCATCATTTTACTTCTTACAAACGAGCGACGCCCATTCATTGGAAAGTAAAGCCACACGGTTTCGTTTTTTTTTTTTTCCCAGTTGAATTAAAGGTTTGTGCTATCATTTGTGTTTTCCTTGACATTGCTTCAGAAAAATTCTGAGGAGGAATGTTGATGCTTTAGATTCTGCTGTCAACAAGCTTGTCCGGCTTCCATGACATCAGATAAGCTGTTGATGCACTTCTGTTTCCCTACTTAAAGATCTCTTCTTATGAGAGTCCTAGTCTTGCCAACATGATACTTGAAGTGCTGGAGTGAGAGGAAAGATGATCACCTCACTTGTAAGATTCATTTTCGCCATTCTTTTGCATCTCTTGCCGTTGGTTGTATATTATCCTCCTGACTTTGGATTGGTCTACCTTCTTCTCTCTCGTATTCATTTTCCCCCTTTGTATTTGATTGTCTCAGCTTGCTGCGATTTTTTGCAATCACTGCTGAGGAGTAGGCAGAATGGTTTGTAATGTGAGACTACATGTGACATGCCATGCTCATTTTAGGGAGGAAATATGTAATTTTTGGGGCTCTGTTTACTTGAATAGCCGAATCTGAGCCCGACTTCTGACTTCCATTGTGCATTTTCGAAACTGGCGGGGGCATTTGAGGCAAGTCGCAGATTCATTTGGGGAATTGGTGTGGTGGGGATTGAGTCGATGCGCGGGGCCATCGGGGCCTATTTGTCTTGCAAATACATGGATGACCTGAGCAATCTCAACCTACACAACTCAATTGCATCGTTCAAGTCTGTCTCGCATCTGATAAGTTGCCATGGCGGCCATTTCCACTGGCTCTGCCACTCGAACGAGACTATTGTCCCCTTGTCACTCCACCGCTGCCATTGCTGTATTGATGGCACGACACACTAGTTCTGTTATGAACATTTAAGTGCGCATTTGGGATACGTGAGTTCACTCTATTTCAATAATTGAAAAGTGTGAGCCCTACGTGACACCCTCGTAATTTAATGGCTATTGTGTCTTCGCTTCCTTCCACTTCATTGCCGAAAGCCATAGCCCTTGCCTTTGGCCGCCGAAAGGGGGTCTAGGTCTTTTTCTGAGCTCTGTTTTTAACCTTAATTTTGAATGAAAACACCTGATTACAATGGCTCGATTCTCTGTGAACTCGCTGTTTCTTCTCTGAGGAATCATGATCCAAGCTCGATTCAATTCGTTTTAATTTAATGTAGTTTGCAAAATCTTCCCCGTGAGAGGATGTGCGCATTATATTACCGGGGCTCCCACAATGGCTATTCCATTTTCAGCCTCCGGAATGACTAGGCTGTTGCTGCCCACTCCATGGAGCCCCACCATCGTGAGGCCACCACCCAGGAGCTTGAGCTCGAGGCCTTCTGAAGGCAAATCGCGGTCGATTCCTTGACCTGTCCACCGTCACCGCCAACGGCACGCTCTCCATCACCTGGATTTAGAAGCTCCTCGACGCCTTCCTCTGTTGCTAAGAGGAGTTTAGGGTACACCTCTTCAACAACAGGGCCTATGTGGTGAGAACGCTGACCGTGGGCCGAATTCTACGAGAGAAGCGTGAAGAAGGAGACCATTTGTAGTTAACCAAAAAAAAAAAAAAAAAATTACAAATTACAAATTTCTCATAACATGTCGTTTCGAGTGGAGCTGTACATTAAGCTGCTAGCTATTGATAGTGTTGTATAGTATAGACGCCGTTGATTGCTCTGCCACGTTAGCAATTTCAAATTTAAATTAGCAGAATTGATTACATTGAAAAATCGTTAAAAAATTTAGGATTGTATCGACCAAATTAAAAAGTTCAAAATTGAATTGTAATTCGTATAATAGGTTTAAAACTTGTTAGATAATTTTTCCTGTTTTCTTTCGTTTGTCTTAAATTCAGGCTTAGAGTATAGAGTTCTCTACGCAATCTAAAACAAAAATGACAAGGAGCTAGTCAAAACAAAAATAAAAAGATGGTGAAGGGCACCAATTTTATGATGCTATTGTGCATACTACATATGGTAGGAAGGTTGGACTTTTTATTTTTTTGGTCGGTTCTACTCTATTCCTACTCTACACTCACGCTCAGACTTTTGCACTGCCTCTTGCAGGGCGTGGGAGTCGAAACCCACTCTTGAAACTCACGCGTCCCTACCCCATCCCCCTTGAGAAGGTGGGGATTTGAACCCCTTATTTCCCCCTTCCATGTTGGAAGGTGACCACTTGGGCGAATCCCAGTGGTTGGAAGGTTGGACTTGAATAGATGCTTAAAAGGCTTAAGGAAGAATTAGGGGGAAGAACTCTCGAGGGGTGGGGCTCCCTGCTATCTTCTATATTCCCTGGTTGACCGGCGAGAAAAATGTAGGCCAGTCAACAAGGGGTGCGAGGCGTTTGCGTCATAGGACCTTAAAATAAGGTGGTTCGCCACCGTAGAAGGGAGGGAGGCCGGCAAGTTCAGCAATGATGTTCTAAGCAGACGTAGAGTACAGAGTTAGCTATTTAATCTAAACAAAAAGAATCAAGAGCTTGTCAAAGCAAAATAAAAAAGATGGCGAAGGATGACGCTAGAGTGCATACCACATCTGTAGGAAGGTCAATTGCAGGATAGATGTCCATCATGAGAGTACCTTTGACTGGAACTAAAGAAAGAATGCCAAGCCTCTCCTCTTTGGTCTTCTTTTTTAACTTTGCGTTCTTATTGTCATAATTTATTTTTATATTTATAATATAGGGACACCAAAGTAGAGGCGTGTCAATGGAATAATGATAGGTTGTTAATAGAGCGGGTCCCATTCCATGCACGGGAACATGAAAAATTCCGTAAAGATCGATGATAGCTTCAACTAACTCTTATTTTCATGATTTTTATCTCAAAAATAGGTTTGAAACGGAAATGAGAAATATAATTTTTTTTTTTTTTTATAAATTTTGTGCCTTTCTTTTTTTGAAATAGAAACAAAAATAAAAACACATTTTATTGCTCGTCCTCGCATCCATCGCTTGCTGTTGGCCATTGCCCGTCAATGTAGAAATCAACTTTTTCAATTCAATTGAGGATAATTTATCTAATGAAAGATTGAATCACAATGAATGGAAAATAGCATGATAGGGAGATATATAAGAAGGCTAATCAAACAAATTTCTATTCCGAAAAAAAAAAATTGTGTTGTCATTAGATTTTTATATTTGCTCAGAAACTCATTCGAAAAATAAACATAATTTTTTTTTTATATTTCTAATCAATAATTGTTTCTAAGAACAAAATGGTTATCATTAGCGTTCTTAGCGACAAGAGGATTGCACAATAAGTTATAAATTAATTATACAAATATAAATTTTGTTCTAAATTTATTAATTGAACCAATATAGTTATGCTTCTTTAAGTAAAAATATAATCAAGTTGTCCCGATCAAGCCTTTTCCCTTTTATATAACATCTGACGCCGGGAAGAATCGACAAAATGTTATAATAACGCTATAAGAGGAGATTCATTTTGACTCTGGAGATTCATTTTGACTCTTTCTCATGCTTTGGGAAAAAAACAAAAACTATGTTTTGTCCGTTGGGCCAAGAAGTCATGATCATCCATCATCACAATGAAAAGGACACAGTAAAAATTAAATTGCCGGCGGGGATAAGCAAAATGTTAATGCAATTATCGAGAAAAAAAGCCAACTCATTGTCATCTATCATCATTACGAAGAGGACACATAGTTGATATTAGATAAATTTCTCGCCAGTGACGATTCATACTAATCAACCCCTTGACTTGAATCATTCTCGATGGCTTTGTGGCTATACAAAAAAGGCCATTCGTAGAGTTATTAGTCAACCCCTCCTTTTCAGTTTGAAGTGAATGCTAAAATTTGGGCTACATATGGATGCACAACTAGTACATAACATATTTGTAACAAATTATTGCAATTAAGTGAACCTTTTTATCCCTTTAGCTAACTCAAAGCAATTTTTCAAAATATATTCTAATGTTGTATGAGCATCAGAGGGGAGTCATGGGGAGGGTCATTGAAAACGAATTCTTGGGCGGCTGGTTGTGCAAGGACTAGCAGCTGTTGCGAGAGGTGGGCAATGCCGCGGTGGTAGTGGCGGTGAAATGAGCTCTGCAATTTCAGGCAATTCCTAATTTTAATTTTTCTCTTAAAATTTTCTCATTAAAGTATATGATTTAGTAGTGATAATGAGCTTAATCAGACAATTAACAGCCATTTCAAAAGAAATCCTGTCATTTTGTCCGTGTGAATATAGGAAAGCAGTTTTTTTAAAACTAGCAGCAATTTGTTCTTTCATATCTATTTATTTATCATTTTAAATATCTCATAATATGTTCTAATTAAATATGTTAATTCAGTACCTTTGTTGGTTAAAGAGTCAATTATTCCCTTTTTATAAACTTTTTATTATTTGTTTGAAATTGAGGGAAAGCGTGCATTCCATAAGAATTTACATAAACCTTTTAAAGTTGAGGGTTTAACATGCATCAACACCAAAATTGCAGGGGTCAGGTGAAACTTTCCCTTGCAAATAGAATTAACTTTAAGGTACCATTAATCTATATGGAATTGTCATGTTCCCCGCAGGGCATGGGACATGCTCTATTAATAAGCTATGATAACTCAATGGGCATTTTGTGTAATCACGCCATACGTTTCACGTTCCTGTTTTGTATGAGATAAATGATAGATTAGGATAAGAAGAAATCAAGTTTATACTTAAGAAAAAGAATAGTAGGAAAGATTTAGCATTCTCTTTTACTATTGAGTGGTTGACCTCTCAACCAGATGGCGATTCATGCTCTCTAGCGCAATCAAATTGGTTCTCTTTACCATTTTTTTCCTTTTCTCACAGACTGGTGATTCGTCTGTTTAAATTACAAGATCAACACTGTATTGAGGCCAAAAAAGAAAAACAATGTTTAGGAAGACAATGCATATGAGCGCCTCCAATCAATCATCGAGTGTGATACTACTATAATATTGACATAACCCATGCGCATCAGGTTTAGCCAATATAGTGCGCCAAGATTTAATAATGATGTGGGCGGGTCTTGAGCCTCACTTTTTGGTAATGCGATTGCTTATTTCAATTCCGCATTCAAACTTATTTTCGTGACATTCCTAGTTTAGTGATAACAAATTGACATACTTCCATATTTATGACGTATGATTTAGTGTCAAAAGTTCCTTCAGAATTTTCGATTGAAATCATAACAACTTGGTAGGACAAAATATAGAGTACCTCCTATCATGCGTCTAAATTCACATTTTTGTGATTGTTATTTTTTAGATTATCTCAATCTTTTATTTAAAATCCCCGTGGATTGTGCATGCGGATTACGTGAGATTTTATTTTAAATTTAGATAATTGTAGGGCTTTTAAAAATCGCAAAAGGATTGCATATCATGTATGTTGGTATTGATTTTCTAGATAAGATTGCATAAGGATACTTTCCTAGTTGAATTAAATACATGATTAGACAATATCTATGTATGATGATATTTTTTAAATTGAATTGCATGAGATAGGCATCCAAATTAAGATAGGATTTAGGTTCGTCTATTTCCTAGCTTATTTTAAATAATATATAGATTTTTGTTTTTGTAATTTTTAGTTACCAATTTTAATGAAAAACCTAAAAAATATCATCTGCATGTCATATAGACTAATTGCATTACATTCATGTCGTGTAGTTTATGTCAAGTCATTATTGCACGTCATATTAGAATTAGGTCATGTAAACATAATTTAGGATTAAATTCGCATGTCATGCATTGCATACAATTTATTTTTTTATATATGGAAAAACCCAAAAAAAAAATTCATGCTAGATTAGTCACTGCCTGCATTTTCTTAATAAAAAAATCATGCTAGATTTCTTCGTAGAAATGTAATGAAACTAATGTATAAAATTAATCTTCGGAGTGACGGGGCAAGCTGTTCAATTATTTAACAAAGCTCATTTGTTTATATGTTCTCTTACGGTTTATTTTATCACTTAGTATACTGATTATGGGGACCAACTTCAATTATAGAATATCACTCATTTTAGTTACGTTGATCGCTAACTTATCATCATATGATAAATATGTGGGTGTAATAAAATATTCAAATCCCACAATTTGCCGAGGTTAATTACTCCACACTTTGTCACCAATCAAGTCCTTAAAAAATTGCTGCTGGCCGGACCTCTCCTTTTTCCTCTCTCTCTCCCTCCCTCCCTCCCTCCCTGCTAAAGAGGAACATCAAGGAACCCCACAACTTTGGTTCAGTGGCGATTGTTCAATTACGTCGCAATCTTTGTGCTTACAATCAGACAACTTTAGCGGAGACTTAAGCCGAGATAGAAATGATAGCTTGGCCTATGGGTTGTATAACAGCCAAGCTTGACGGCACCAGGTTGTTCGGGCACATTATACATCTTTCTAGGATGAGTCCTCTGCATCGGAATTATTAGCATTAAAAGGAATAACTTTTTACCTTCTTGAGTTAGGTTCCTTGTTCTCAAGCTCAATCCCATACCCCATCAGAGTACCAATAAGCCTCGCCCATTGAGAGAGGTTGAATCCCGATAGTTTTCTGAACGAAGGTTTTCACATGACTCCACTCCATGGAAAGTGCTCAAAGTAGCTTTTTTACGTCTTTTGCGTTTGCGTAGGTCTACCCTTGGCTAGCAAGACCATTTAGGATGTCTGTGTAGTGCGTATACATCTTAATGATGTTCCTCATGCGGCCCCATCTTGAACATTTCATGGTTGTCCGGTACATTGTTCATTTTCATCTCCCTAACTATGTCTGTGCCTTCGTAAGCTGGCTTGTCTGTCCTTCTGGGGATATGATTCCAGGAGCCTGCAGGTAAGGAGTCGCCGTTGTTTTTGCACCACAAGCTAGCACTATCCGCTTTCATTGGTTTTTAAAGCACCATCTAATTCTACTAAATAGTTGTGACCATCCACCAGAATGGGCCGGTCCAGTACCTTAATTAGTAATCAATTCACACAATGTTGGTCTTCAATTTTTGGGACGGGATACCAACCTTGTTGAACTTGAGACCAAGTTCTATTCCACGGTTAACCAGTGATTAATTGATTAGTTTTTTTTTTTTTTTTTGGTTTTATTTTTGTTTTCCATGAAAAAATAAACCTACTCTTTAAAATTACATATGCGTTGAGAATGTGATATTGAATGTCCAAACTATCAACACCAATACAAACCAAATAGGAATCTAAGATAAGAAAACAATAGAAATCTCAACTTACCAAAAATAAAACCCTTGGAAGACGAACATGTGAAATAAAATTTAACAATAAACTATCAATTATACATAGATATATATTAAAATACACACACGAAGTTGGTTTGGGTTAGACTAACTATAAAGCTTTAAGTTATGTACTGGACTTTGGAAAATTTATAATAGGACGACAAAAAAAAGGCAGCGCCAAGCACTTTAAGTTAGATACCAAGGTTTGGAATATATATATATATATATATATATATATATATATATATATATATATATATATATATATATGGGTTTAAGACCATAGACCAACCAACACAATATAGGTTTCAGTCACTCTGGGACTAGAGACCGATATATGTATATATAACCAATCCTAAAGTATTAAGACCATAGACCAACCAACACAATATAGGTTTCAATCACTCTGGGACTAGAGACCGATATATGTATATATAACCAATCCTAAAGTATTAAGACCATAGACCAACCAACACAATATAGGTTTCAATCACTCTGGGACTAGAGACCGGCTCAATTCCTTTAGAAACCAGATCAAAATTGGCCAGATTAGGCTAATCCAAGGTCAACCTTGGACCAATGCTCAACCCTATCACTAAAACAAGAGAATGCTGGATCACGTGTTCAAGCATGCGATTTCCAAGCAAAACTTTGGGTGGGTGAATAACAAGCCCCACCTTTTTTACCAAATCAACATCTTACATTACCCATCGGTCCATAATAATGATACATAAGCCAATGATTGGTTATGACTAGTGATGTGAAATATTGATAAAGTTTCTAATCAATGAATTGCAATGATTGTCAACTGCTATAACCATTCTCACATTAGTGTTGTCAGTTCATCTAATAATTTTGCTTCTTTGCTGGTCATACACGCTGGTCATCATAGCGTTTTCTTCTTTCCTTGTTAATGCTCAACATGTTATGATATTTAGGCTTTATTTGTTTCATGGAAAATAAATAATTTTAAAATAATTTTTTTAAATGATTGCTTTTATTACTTGAAAAAATTAGTTGATGAATTTTTTTTTTTTTTTTGGTATCGACAGCAAATTATATCTAAGCATTGTTTGTAAATAATGATTTTTTTTCTTTCAATCCATTTTGGAAGCAATAAAAGCTATCAAATTTTGAAAAAAAAAATTCTAAATCATTAATTTTTCGCAAAATAAACACACTTCCAGTAAATACTCTCAATTCACATTAATCTCCTTTAATTTTTTCTTTTGGTGGAAATAAACTTATATTCTTTGCTCAAAATGATATATTAGAAGTACGTAATCTTCATAACAAAGCAAATCAAAATAGAGCAAGAAACTGAATAGCAAAGCCGAATATAGAAAATAGAGAGGATTAACGGGGCATTAGCAAAATTAACGAATACTCATTCCACAAAAATGGATCAATCAAGCAAAAAAAATTGGCGACCAACACTAGTTCATGTGCCTTTATCAATCATGAGCACACTCCAAAAATTCCTTATCTCATAACTATGATGTTGCCACTTGACGGTGTGTGATTAGGTTTGGCTTTCTCTACACCATTGCCATACAAAGACAACCTAAATAGGTTAAATAAAAGGGAAAAAGTCACGAAAAACCCTGAACTTTGCCCAAATTGACACATTTACCCCAAACTTTTTTTTTTGTGACATGAAAATCCCCAAACTTTTCAAACCATGACACATTTACCCCATCAAGGGTATTTTTGTCTTTTTATTCTATTTTTTCCTCTCTTTTTTTCTTCTTCTTCCCTCTGCCGGCCATGGCGGAGTTGGCTGAGGGAAGCTGGCGTTCGGCGAGGGTCGCTCGGCGCCGGCAAGGGCACCCCTCACTAGATCTGGCGAGGGTCGTCCTTGCCAAACGTAGGCGAGGGCCGCCCGATGTCGGTGAGGGCAGGGATACCCTCGCCTGACCTCGTCAGCGTTAGGTGAGGGTCGCTCAATGCTAGTGAGGGCAAGGACACCCTCGCCCGACATCACTAGCGTCGGGCGAAGACGGCCCTCCACAGATCTGGCAAGGGCACCCCTCACCAAACGCAAGCGAGGGCCACCCTAGCCTGACGTCAGCGAGGGCAGCCCTCGCCATATGTCAGCTTTCCTCCGCCGATCAGCCGGCGAAGGGAAGAGAGAAGAAAAAAAAAAGAAAAAAATTTTAAAAAATTTTAAAAAATGAAAAGATCAAAATGCCCTATAATTTTGGGGTAAATGTGTCACATAACAAAAGTTCAGGATTTTTGGTGTCACAAAAAAAGTTTAGGGTAAATGTGTTACGGTTAGCAAAGTTCAAGGTTTTTCACATCATAAATTTTTTTTTGGTGTAAATGTGTCACTTTGGGCAAAGTTTAGGGTTTTTCGTGGATTTTTCCCTAAATAAAAATAGATCTAACATGTGGATGAGCAAATCTTTGTGATTTAATGAGATGCCAAAATGCTTGCAATCATCATTAAAAATTGAAGGTAGAGAGCCTATACACGATAGAGTAGAGGAGCATTGAATCCCCAAAAGCATATTTATTAAACTTCCAAATTTAGAGCGGGAGATTACCTAGATCTAGAACTAGATCAGAAAAGTTTAAGAGAAGAGAGCTTTTAGAACTAAATCAAGAGAGAGAGGAAAAAAAAAAACAAGAAAAGAATGATAAAATGCAAACAAAATCAACAAAAGAGGAAGGGAATGGTGAGACTACCTCAAACACTCACCATGGCTAAAGGTTGAAGAAGATGATGGAGAGAAAAAGAGAGAGGGAGAGAGAAAAGACTTTTTGGCTACAATCAAGAAAATCTACTTTGTTAATGGCTTGTTTTATCATGTCAATGTGATTCCAAAACCAAGTTTTGTCTTCTTCTTTTTTTTGTCATATTGGACTAAAAAATTCCTTATAAACTTTTGTTCGAGATGATGCATGTCATTGGCATGAATTGCTTATTAAAGATGCCGACACTTTCCTTGTATCTTTCATTTTCTTAATTAATTAGCATCGACCACTTTGCAAGCACCCACTATTACTCAGAAAATTGGGAGTTACAATGATCATCGACAACGAGGATTCCTTTGAATTTTTTGTGAATCCCATCATATCTATAAAGTCAAGATAATGAAAACTCATTTTGAGTGATACTTTTTTTGTGCCTGCTCATAAAAGCATTGCTTCCCGATGTCTTACATCAAACATTTTTGGGTATCTCAATTAATGATTGTGATGGCACCAAAATTTTGGCAACTCATTTAATTATTCTCTAATCATATGGGAAAATAAGGATTAATTATAACCCCTAAGCATAAATGATTTTTGCTAAAGTGGATCGCATATAGACATTAGGTATATTTGCATTACTAATATTAATTATATATATTTTAAAAAATTTAAAAAGCAGGGGTCGGGCTAAGGCTACGCCGGCCTGACCTTCTTTCCTTTCCTCTTCTTCTATTTCCTTCCGCTTGTTCCTGGCCCATCTCTTCTTTTCCTTCTCTTGTCTCTTGTGTTGGACATTGGCTCCATGAGAAAGGAGCGAGGATAGAGTACGGTGATGGCAAATGGAATGTCAAGTGTGACACTCATTCAGGATGATTGATTGGACAAGTGGTGTCATCCTAGAGAAGAGAGAGAGAGAGAGAGAGAGAGAGAGAGAGAGAGAGAGAGAGAAGGGGGGGGGGTTCCAAAGGAAGCGAGCAAGCTCGGGAAAATGAGTTCTTTTCTCCTTCTGCGAAGTCTGGGAGTGGTGCATGTGATAATGCCACATAAGTGTACCATGCAAACCTCGTTAGCCTCGTCAGCTACCACATAGGATGTCTACCATCAAAATTGGATGAAATTGTAAAGGAGGGAAAAATTGGGACAATGGTATCACTTTGAGAGTTTTTACTTGTCCTAAGATAATTTGTGGTAAATATGTTTAAGTCATACCAGTTTAAGATTTTCTATGATTTAACTCTAATGATATAGATGTATTATTTCTTTCTTTTTTCTCCCTTTGCAGAGCCTTGAGTTCCATTTCATTTGGCAAGAGAAAATGCCAAGTAATTCCCTTGGAGAACATTGGTTAGTCAAGTTTGTACTAGGATTGCGTTCATATTATTCATTGGTTGAAACTAAAGTTCACATGCTTTCTCACTTTCCATCCCATTAACAACCTTTTGTTTAAGTCTAGGTGGCCTGAAGTCGTCGTCAATTTAAAACGCAAAATTCAATGTAGTAGAAATGATATTGCCAATTTGATTTCTTCTTGTATTTTTCAACATTTGGAAGTCTCTCGCATATAGTACACACAAGAAAATCCCATAAACCTCTTGGAAAAAACACAAATTACCCTTGTGAGATTGTAATCGACTGGGATATCAATTACATCAATCAGCCATAATATCAATGGGAGCCTGCCACCGCTTTTGGACTAGAAGTGCGCATTAGAGTACATACAATTCTATTTTTCAAATTTCCTCATAGCGATCAAATATACGGACTTGCGGACGAGTGTAGTTTTGGAATCGAATGGCCATTGGGCATCGATGGTGCGGAACAATACAAGAAGAAATCAAATTGGACCTGCTATGAGGACATGTGAGATAAATTTGATGCAGATGGATTGATTCCATTTTCAAATTCATGGAAGAGCCCAACATTGAGTTACCTTATCATGGACACTCTTTGCACTACATTTATGGCTGTGGTGATCTTGAGTGGAGGCCAGCTGTCGCACTAACCTGGGTTTGTATGGATTGGAACAATCATTGACCTTCAGCTCGTCTTTCTTTTGTATCGTACATGTACTTGTCGTGGCCCGCGGGAGGCACGAAGAACGCCCACACTCACATGACTCAACCAGGACAGATCATTTCCATTTCGGGTTCGCTCTTCTTCTCAACCAATGCTCGACCATCATGAGTCCCTCCTCTGCCGTCGCCGACGATGACCCGAAGCTCCCTTCATACCTCGCTATTGAGATCTTGAAGCGATTGCCAGCGAGATAAGTTAATATGGAGGAATCTTCAAACCAATCATGGGAAAGAAGTTGTCGTGTAACACATAGCTTATCATCCACAAACATATGGCCAATTGGAAATGATGATCCAAATAGTTGAAGCTATGCTATAAGTTTGTGTGATGGACTTTGAAAGAGGTTGGGAAGATTAGTTACTCAAACAAAAAACTTACATGATTTATGTTTATTTACTTATTCAAATTTGAGACATATTATCAACACGAATGATTTGTTAATGTGTTCACATTTACTTGACCATTTCAAAATTGGAAAACTATACTTATTTTCATTATCATATCTAGGGTAAAAAGACTTTGAAATTGTGTCATTTTTTTGGGAAAAAGCCATAGAAAACCCCAAACTTTGCTTAGTATGACAAATTTACTCCAAATTTTTTTTATGACCCAAAAAACCTAAACTTTGCAAATTTTGACACATTTATCCCAAACATTTTTCTTTATGGTACAAAAAAATCCTAAATTTGCACTTGTGTGACACACTTACCCCAAACTATGGGGTATTTTCGTCTTTTACTTTTTAAATTTTTTTTCTTCTTTCTTCTTCTCTCTTACCTTTGTTGGCCATGGTGAAGGGAAGCTGGACTCATGTGAGGACTATACTTGCCGACATTGGGTGAGGGTCGCCCTTGCCCTACGTAGGCGAGGGACCCTCGCCTAATGTAGGATCTGCGAAACTATTTTAAGCTAAAGGCTCTTAGAGCCATTAGGAGATGGAATTGCATCTTGTCAAAGTTCTTGAAAAAAAATTGACCCAAACACTTTCACATTTGGCGAAACCCCTTAAAGTCCAAAAGCCCCTTCCAAATGTTGAATCAAATGGGCTAAGTCCATTTCATTTCTGAAATGTTGCCATCAGGGCCATTAGCACTGGCTTTGCCACTTGAACATGACTATTGTCCCTTTGTTACTCCACCACTGCCATTGTTGTATTGATGACACGACACATTATCTCTATTTCAAACATTCATGTATGCATTTGGGATATGTGAGCTTACTCTATTTTAATGATCCGATAGTGTGGGCCCTAGGCGAGGCCCTCGTAATTTACTAGTTGTTGTGTCCTTGCCCGCTTTCACTTTATTGTTGAAGACCGCAACCCTTGCCTATGAATGATGAAGGGAGGGTTGATTATAGCAACAGACTCCTTGAGAATGGAGGCAATGGAGAAGGCGACGATCGAGGGGAGGGGGGGGGGTCTGGGTCTCTCCTCTCTACTCTATTTTTAGCCCTAATTTTGGATGAACCCTGTGACATCCTGGATTTTGTCTTGTTTTCAGTTGAATAATCGAGCATTTTATCAACGCACATATAGTGCTATTTTCAAAGCTGATCACGTGAGATAACTAGATTATTTGGGGAAGTCATTAAGAGATTTTAATGCAATAGACTTGAGGATTCGACCAAGAATCGACTACTTGACCATGCTCATCTATAGAGATCATTTCGGCACAGTAAGATGTAGGTGATTCCACTAAATTGCAAAATTCTCGTCAATCGGTACTATATTGATTTTTCTATCATTTTGATACTCTGTGCCTGTATTTGAAACCTTGAGATTTTCACGACCACCGAGAATCGCCAATGTGTCAAAGAGGTTCATTGTGGCTCGAAGAAAATCGACCATGGGTCATTTGTACTAAAAAGTTCTAAAAGCTACTCGGTAACCTAGGTCACGTTAAAATTGCGCCAGATTGAAATTAACCACGAATTTGAATCTAATTTCAGAAATTGAAAGTTCTATCATGTTACGAGTCATTTTAGGAATGTCGACTCAGTTTCCAAAGATTTTTCTGCAAATCGAGTTTTTGGCGGAAAAAGTCGACATAGGGCCATTTTCGACTGGAAAAACCAGAGGACTGTTTTTTTATTGTGAAATTTGGTTACAAGTGAGATTAATTGGCGAGGAAAAATACCAATTTGATCGAGGACTCGATAATTGAATTTATAGAAGTCGAAATGAAGGAGAAGGAATTGAATCCCAATTGAAGGAAATTCAATCAAAATTCGTAGCTCCCCATTGCCCATGACATTTGGAGTATTTCAAGGTCTTTCTAGAAGGAGTGTGTTGGTTTGGAAATATAACTGTGGAGGCCAACTAGTGGTGGGGACCAAAGGAGGGGGACAAAGAGATGAGAAGGTGACATTGGTGGCCCCCTCTAGCTCAAACCAATTCCCTCCTTCCTTGTGCCCGTCGACCAGCCTCCATTGAAGATCAAGAAAGCTCAAAACTTGCAAGAAATCCAGAGAGACCCCCATTGGCCATTGCACACCGTTGGACACCCCTGCCACCGCCGTTTGCTGTTGCACGCCTTGCGCTTGCCACGAACTCGTCGCGCATCACCCCTCCTCCCGGTGCATCGTGTCACGCCCCGACCCTCGGTCACGTGACCATCCTTCAATTTTTGGTCGATTTTAAAATGCGATATCCCAGGACTACATATCGCCGACCCCTTCCTTTTTAATAGCACATGCGGAAGCAGTTATAAAAATCCCCGGACAATAAAACAATGGGATATATAAGTAGGATTAGAAAATTTAACCTGAGAACCAACACCCTTATGTACATCTATAATGACTCAGTCATACATGTACATATACAAACCATGCTAAAAAGGTTGGTTTCTACTCAAATAGATTCTACGGGAACAGTCATCAGGATCTTACTCGGGATCATCCTCGAGGTTCTCCTTCAGATACTCCTCTTCGGGTTCTTTCTCCTCGTTTTTCTCATTAGGGTTCTCCTCGTCAAATTCCTCCTCCTTAGGCTTCTCATCCGGGTCCTAAAATGGTTATTCAATAACCATTGAGACAACGTCTCAGCAAGTTCTACCTCCTAAGACCCGATTAGTAAACCAATACACCATCCAGGTTGTGTATGTACAGTACGAGTCAGAGGACTTACCTTAGCCTCAGATTCCACCTGCATATTAGTACAAATCAAATAGGCATCCAAGCAATCACATCACTGATAGAAGCATCGATCAAATCGACCTAGTCGATTACACACCAACAAGACCACTCACAATCCTTTCCATTCAATCAATCAATTCACAACATTCGACTCAAGCAATGACCAATCAACCTAGTTGATTACATCTCAATCAACCATTCACTGATCATTTCATTCAATCAATCAATTCGCAGCATTAGATCAAAGCAATGAATCACATCAAATCACACTCAAATCGAAACATCGATCAATTGACCTAGTCGATTACATCTCAGTCGAATCATTTCTAAGTCATTCACTCCATCCCATATAACCTCCAATAATATACTTAGTCACAGAGTTCCATTAATACTCTCAGACGTCGTTTTCACCAACGTGAGATAAGTAACAGACGGTCTACATGAGTTCTTTAAGGCGCCGTTTTCGCACAGTGATATTCCTCATCATCGAATCACAAACAGTCTACGTGTGTTCTTTAAGGCGTCGTTTTCGCACAATGATGTTCTTCATCACCAAACCACGCCTATCACAAATCATAGGCAGTCTACATGCGTTCTTTAAGGTGCCATTTTTGCATAGTGATATTCTTAATCACCGAACCACGCCTACCACAAGTCATAGACAGTCTATGTGCGTTCTTTAAGGCGCCGTTTTCGCACAGTGATATCCTTAATCATTGAACCACGCCTATTTATACTTCGTACTTGATCATTCTCAGCCAATAGAGTTCTTAGTTCACTCTCACGACTCTCTCCACTTTACAGCTCATCAATGCATTATAAATGCTAAATAGCCATACTTGGCCACCTACCAATCAGTCATTTAATTCCACTCAATTTCAATCAATCAAGGAACAATTCCTCGAATTGCACAATCAATTCAATTAAGCACAATGTGGAGCTCAAATAAATTAACGGACTGCACCACTACAATCAGCACAAAATTCAGGTCACTAGCTATCCCAGTTGAATTTCTGGGAAAACAAATAATTAAATAATTAATTTCGAAATTTAAAAAAATACAATAATTCTAATTTAGTATAATATAAAGCTCAATTAAACGGACTGCACCAAAATTAGTAGCATAAAATCGTGGTCACTGGCCATCCCAATTGAATTTTCGGAAAATAAATAATTTCGAAAATTAATATTTAATTCCTAAAAAAATCCATTTAGGCTCGAATTGCCTAATTAACACCCGATAAGGGTTGGGAAAAATCTCAAAAAGCATCCAATAAATATTATAGGCAATTCTCTAAGTACACTAACCACCTAACTAATATGCAATGCAATTAACTAATAATCGCTAATCCATTCTAATCTAACCACCTAATTGCACTTAATTAAATCTAATCAATCCTTAAGTGTCATTAGCAAACTAAGAAAGTATTAGTGAGCAAAACTCACTTGATTAAAAGTGGGGACCAGATCACAGCGACGACGGCATGACAGCGGCCGAACTTGGGCTAGCAACAACACCAACGGGCTTGGACTAGGCCCAAGGCTTGCAAGCCCATAGCAAATTGCTAGACTTGGGTTGAACTCAACTGGGCTCGTGAGCTGTTGGACTTGAAACTAAGCTGAAAAATGGGCCCAACAATGAACTGATGGGCTGACTCAATTCGCTGGATTGATGGGCCAAATTCTTGCGAGCTCTTGGACTTCAATTAGGCTGGAATGGGCTGACTACAGGTGTTGGAATTTGTTGGACTAATTTGGTGGGCCTGGTCTTCGATGGAGCTGGGCCCATGACGGGATTTGCTGGCCGCGAGGAGGAAGCCGCGGGCGATACACGGGCGAAGATGGAGCTGGAGAAATTGGCTTTGCTTCGGTTTGTTGACTCACGCAAAGCAGAGAAATCCGGTGGACGTTGAAGATGATGCAGGATTCGGTGGAACCGTGAATAGCTGCAGGCGTGAGAGGCAGCAACAGATGCGGGCGGATTCCTTGCCGCGTGGAGAGGACGAAGGAGCTGCAAGTCAACCAAGGCTTCGATGGCTTGTTGTTGTTGACTGAACCGAGAGCAAACACTGCCAAGTGCCAGCAAGGCCAAGCTACTCGGTCAAATTAGGAGTCTCAATGGCTCGTTGTTGACCGAAGCAGATCGAGAAGTTGGCAGGTGGCAGTTGAGGGGAGGAGAGACCAATGAAGGCGGAGACGTGGGCTGTTCCTGCTTCTGCGAACTTCTCGCTGCTGAAGAGTGCGAGATGGGGCATCTCTCGGACGTCTCAGACAGCAGCAAAAGAGAGAGATTTGATGGGGGCTGCTTCGTGCAAAAGAGAAATGAAAGCAGAGGCAAAAAACAACCAGCGGGTGGGGGAAACCGTGCGCAAGGGAGAAGCCAAAGAGGAAGAGAGAGATGAGTGAGGGGCCCTTTGGCTAGATATTTTTCCACAAGTCTATTCTATTAGACTCACTCTTGGCCAAGTATTATCCTTGGCTCACAATCACCCACACATACACCACTTACAACTTCTTAATTGGTTTATTTTGCTAGGGGGAAGGGAAAGCTACGAAATTGGCTTCCCTTGGCTTCAATTGCTCATCAAATCCCTCTTGATTCTCTCTCAATTGACTCCCAAAAATCAATTGATGTCTCACTTATCAAATTGCTTATTTTCCTCATCCAAAAATCCCTCATGCTTCTCAATTTCACCACCAGAATTAATCCTCAGCTTCAATTGAATGAAAATGGCCCTATTTAACTAATTGAAATCAAAACCCGAAAATTTGGATGTCACACACCTCTGCCTTGTTCTCACCATCTTCGGACTGCCTCAAGTTGCCGCTTAGCCCGTCGAGGCTCTGTCGCTGCCGTTCCGACCGCCTGGAAGCCCACCGAAGCTCTACCTACCCGCCATTGGTCCTTGCTCGCTCAATCAGCCATCGGTCCAGCTTCTCTCGGCCCAGACTAGAACTGGATTGAGTGAGTCTCTAGGCTGCCGTTTGGCTCGCTTTGGACGGTTTCCCAACCCCACTTGGCGATCCCGTTTTGGAGTTTCTCGTCCCTTGCCACGTTCCCATCGTTTTGATCTGAGCGGATCATTAAACAAGTAAGTTTAACTAACTAATCATTGCTTAGTAAGTTAATGACGCTTAAGGGTTGATTAGTTTAAGTTAAGCTTGGATTAAGTGGTTAGTTAGAATGGATTAGTGAATTAGTTAATCGATATTGCATGTTAGGTGGATAGAGTAGTGTAATTAGCAAGTAAATAGGCCGTAGTATTTAATTAATGAGTCTCGGAAATTTTCCAGGCCCGTTTCAGTGTTTAATTAGGCTTTACAGGCCTAAGTGAGCATTTTTAGTATTTAATAATTAATTTTTGTAATCATTTAATTAATTAATTATTTTTCAAAAATTAGACCGGAATAGTTGGTGACCGGAATCTTATGTTGATTGCAGTGGTGTGGTTGATTTATTTAATTGACTATTTTATGCAAATTGAGTGTGATTTGTGATTTGGGGTATTTATCCTAAAATTGATTATTTTTAGTAATTGAGTGGAAAATAATCGAGCGTCGATTTACAATGTCAAAAATATTTTGTGGACTATTGAAATTACTGGGAGTTTCAAAAAGGGAAAATATTGTATTTTGGCTAAGGCCAACCGTATACCCACACACGGTTATTTTTATCATGGAGGACAAAAATGGTGGCATTCTTAGATGGTGAGAACAATATACTATATCAACTTATGAGCTCTAATATGTCGGCTTAGTGAGAGTAGTATATCGATATATTATATCAGCCTACGAGTCTCGACATATCAGCTCACTGAGAACAGTATACCCAAATAGCTTCTAGTGAGCCTTGACAAGTATACTATATCAACCTACGGGCTCTGATACGTCAGCTTAGTGAGAGCAATACACCTTCACAGCTTCTAGAGGTCATTATTAGTGTGCTATATGCACCCGAGGGTTCGATATGTTAGCTTAGTGAGAATAGTACACTAATTTATTAGCTTAGTGCGAGCTATACTATCTATTTTTAGCTTAGAGTGAACAGTCCTGGATATGATCGGACTTTATAGATAATACTGAATGGCTTGACCAAGAGTTGGTCGTGCTGACATGTAGTTGATCGAGTCAATTGATCGATGATTCGATCTGTTGTGATGACTTATTTATGGATGTGATTTAATGAGTTTATGAATTGTGTTGACTTGCAGGAAGGGACTGAAGCCAAGGTAAGTCCTCTGACTCGTGTTTGCACCTAGGTAGCCCTTGGGGCATATTTTCTTCTTAGTCGGGGCTTAGGGAATTGAACTTGTTGAGACATTGTCTCATCTCGTCATGGGATAACATTTTCAGGTCCCTAGATGGCCACTCCTCTTAAGCATTTTGGATAGCCCAAGAAGGTCACAGAACAAACGTCTTACATTCCGTTGCATGAAAGCCCTAGGGGCTGGACCTATGAGCTAGTAAGGTTCATAGTATGGATCAATGTGGGTCTACCCAAAAAGGTACTCCACCGATACCGATCATGGTACCACCACGCTCAGGATGGCCAGAGAGAGGGACCTATACTGGAATCTAAGATGCCTCTGTATATGCTGGAGGTTGCTTTTGGAAAGGGTACAACAGATCCTTTCGGTGGTTCGGTGGTAGACACAATAGACCTGGATCTCGAAGATCCAGGAGGTCCGGTGTACTCGGCCATGGGCTCAAATGTTAGTGATGATGTGGAGCAGGAGGGGGATTAGTGGTTGTTTGTAAACCCCTCTTTTGTTTTATAGACTTGTCATATATATCGGTTTGTGTGTATATGACTTGTTCTAATATGTATATATAAAGGTGTTGTCAGTTATGAAAAATTGTGGCCATACTTTCCTTTCCCATCTTGTTGTTGTCTGAGGATTATTTAATTGCTTCTGCATGTGTATTAAAATGAATGGGTCGGCAATGCGCCTTGGGACGTCACTTTTAATCGACCATGGAGGGATGGGCATGTGCTCGGAGGATCGGAGCATGACAAACCCACCTGTTTACATTGGCTCAATTCTCTGCGAAATCGTTGTTTCTTCTTCAAGGAATCACGACCCAAGCTCGATTCAATCTGTTTTGATTTAATGCAGTTTGCGAAATCTTCCATGTGAGAGGATGCATGCATTATATTACCAAGGCTCCCACATCGGCCATTCCATTTTCTGCCTCTACCACGACTAGGCTTTTGCTGCCCAATCCATGCAGCCCCACCACCATGAGGCCACGCCTAAGAGCTTAAGCTTGAGGCCTTCTAAAGGCAAATCGCCAGTCGCTCCCTCGACCTTTCCATCGTTATCGCTGACGACTTGCTCTCTGTCGCTTGGATTTAGAAGCTCCTTGTTGCCTTCCTCTGTTGCCAAGAGGAGTTTATGGTCAATCTCTTCAACAACAGAAGGGCCAATGTCATGAGATCATCGACTGCAGAGCGCTCACTAGTTGAGTTCTACAAGAGGATTGTGAAGAAGGAGACCATTTGTAGTTAAAAAAAAAAAAGGGGGAAAAATACAAAAAAAAAAAATTATTTCAAGTGGAGTTGTGCATGTCAGTGAGAATAGCCACTGTTGATTAGATCGCCGGGTTAGTGATTTCCATTTTAAATTGTTTTGGATGGATTACATTAGAAAATCGTCAAAAAGTTTATGGCTATATCAATCAAATTAGAAAGTTCAAACTTGAATTGTGATCCGTATAATAAATTTAAAACCTTTTACACAGTGTATCTCTTTTTCTTTCTTTTGCCTTGAATCCAGGCCCTGAGTACAGAGTTAGCTATGTAATCTAAATATATCACGAGCTTGTCAAAACATAAATAATAACATGGTGAAGGGCACCGGTTTGATGATGCCAGAGTGCATACTCTATTTGGTTGGAAGGTCAACCACTCAATAGTGCCAATTATAGGTAGAGGTGTCAATATGGATTGAAAACCCAATTTGAACCCATATTCAATAAGATATGTCATATATGGGGTAGTTAAGTTTTAATAATTTTATGGGGTAAGTAAGTTTTAATAATTGGGCTATTAATGAGAGTGAGTTGTTTGTAAGTCTAATGATAAATGGGTTTGTCTTTAAACCCATTTACAACCCATTTAACTTATAAAGGTTATTAGTTGAATCAATGCATTAAGGATATATCATTCTCTTTGAACAGTTTTTATCATTTTTATTTTTTTATTTTTCGATTTTTTAAATAATTTTTATTTTATTATATTTTAAATTTTTTCTTTCTTTCTTTTACTCTTTTTTCCCCTACTAAGTCCGACACCTGGCCCTTCTCGAGGAGGTTAGGTTTGCAGCTCTCACCTAATCGCCCTAGCGAGCTTGAAGCTCGTCAATCGAGCGAGGCCAATGCCTCACTAGCTTGAGACGAGCTCAAGCTCGTCATATCTAGTGAGATGAGCTTGCTAGCCTTAGTGCTAAAGAGACTAAGCATGATTGATGTCGAGGCGAGCTCGATCTCGCCAAATCTAGTGAGGTGGAGCCTCCTCCAAAGTCAGCGAGGTTTCGCTTGTTGGAATTGGGCGAGCTCGAGCCTCATCAACTTATGGCGAGGTTGGCCATGACAGGTGAAGAAGGAGAAAGAAGAAAAAGAAAAAGAAATAAAAGAAATAAAAATTATATATATTAAAAAAATAAAAACAGAAATACTTAAAATGAGTGCAAGGAAAATCAAAATCGGATTTTCTATTCCAAGCGGAAATTTTTTTAATTTATTTTTAAGTGTTAACCAAACACTAGAAAATATTATTATTTTTAGAAATACCACTTTTTTCATAAGATAAATGAAGCTTCAATTTAAAAAAAATTATAAAATATATCCATTAATTTTGTAATTTTATGAGAGTGTTTTAACAATACATTTTTTCTTAAAAAATTAGGTTAGGGATGTGTCAATAAATTTACCTTAGTGACAAATGGGTTAAAAATGAGTTAATAAGTTAATTTAAGTTGGATCATTTATGACGTGACCTAACCCTTGCCACGTCTAATTACAGGCTAGATGTCCATTATTAGAGTACCTTGTCCGGAACTAGAGAAAGAATGCCAAGTCTTACCTCTCTCTCTCTTTTTTCTTTTTTTTTTCTTTTTTTAAACTGTAGACTTAGCATCCATCTTGTCATAATATATTTTTATTTTTTATGATACAGGGACACGAACTCATGGATGCCACGGGATAATGATAGGTTGTTAATGGGCACGCTCCATCCGATGACGCACGGGAACATGAAAAATTCCGTAAAAATCGATGATAACTTGAAGTAATCCTTGTTTTGGTGCATGTTAGACCCCGAATTTGTCTAAAAGTTGCATTTTATACGGCCTTCCATGCGTGGGTGCCCTGTGTGAGGGGTGTTTATGCATTGAGGCGAGGGTCGTGAGATCTCGTTGCATGGCCGCGACCACCAATGTGGTGACGGCTCTCTACTTTTCTATCAATAGTGGCGTAAGCGGCATCGGTCAGCAAAACGAGCCCTAGCTCTGCCTAGAACCACAGTCACCCATCGTGTGTTCCCCGGTGAAGTAAGCCCTGACTTTTTCCCTAAGTTAAGTAAGCTCATTCCGTGCTCTGGCGGTAGCCGGCGCGATGGATGAGCGCTTGAGGAGCTTTAGGTGAGCAATTGAGAGGCTAAAGATGATCAACAGTAAAAGGACCTTTCTCGATGAAAAAAGAAGGAAAGGAAAGAACAAATAAAAGAAAAAAAATAAAAAAGGAAAGAAAAGTCAAAGGAAGAAGATGGCATTTTGCCACGTCACGTTGCGGATCATGACATAAAGGTTGACTTAATTGCCACATTGAAAATTTCGGGCTAGACATCAACTTGAAAAATTAATTGCATTTTCAATTGAAGGTCTAGGACTACAAAGAGCATGGAATGAGTTTACCAAGCCCGATTGAACTGCCGCAATGAAAATTTGACAGAAATACCACTATTAAAATATTTCAAACTAAATTTAAATCCCTATAATAATCTTATATTTCCCCGCCGGCTAAACAATTGAGAAATTTTGGATCAAAATCGTTTGGGATAAATTTTAATTACTAACGACGATTTTGCCGAATGTCAACTGTCTAATCTTTGTGATTGATGACGATTGATGAGCTTTCTCTCCCCACGTTTGAGATGTTTTTTTTGGTAAAGCCCCACGTTTGAGATGTTTAAGATTATATATATAGATATTTGGCAATTTTGGGTCAAAATCATTTGGGATACATTCTAATTACAGACGATGAATTTGCCGAATGTCAACTGTCTCTTCTTCAAGGTTCATGACGATTGATGAGCTTTCTCTCCCATGTTTGAGATTATATATATATTTGGGTCACAGCAAGGAATATGCAACTATTTTCTATATAAGAAGCGTGGACACCGTAGCCTTTCCCCAATACCAAGTTTGTCCCAACCATGGAGACTTCATCGCTCTACACTACCCTTCCTCTAGCTTTCCTCCTACTCCTCACTCTCAAGCTCTTCTCTTCATGGTTCAAGCAACCGAAAAACCTTCCGCCCAGCCCACCTTCCATCCCCATCCTGGGCCACCTCCACCTCCTGAAACACCCCCTCCACCGAACCCTCCACTCCCTGTCCCAATCTTACGGCCCCGTCTTCTCTCTCCGCTTCGGCTACCACCGAGTGGTTGTCGTCTCGTCGGCCGAGGCAGCCGAAGAATGCTGTACTAAGAACGACATCACGCTTGCCAACCGCCCCTCTACTGTCGCCGGCAGGCACATTGGGTATGACAACACGATTGTCGTCTTTGCCTCGTACGGCGAACAATGGCGTAGTCTCCGCCGTGTTTGTACTCTTGAGATCTTTTCCTCGGCCCGTCTCAACTCCTTTCTGCCCATTCGGAGGGATGAAATCAAGCGACTCCTGCTTAATCTAAACAAAAGAGCCTCAGCATCTGGGGACGACTTCACTAAGGTGGAACTAAAACCGATCTTCTGGGAGATGACATTCAACATCGTTATGAGGATGTTGACTGGGAAGAGGTATTATGGGGAAGATGTGACCGATGCCGAGGAGGCGAAGGTGTTTTGCGAGATCATGTCTGAAATTGTGGAATATGCTGTTAGTGCGTATCCAGGGGATTACTTGAGTATCTTGAGGTTGTTCTTTAGGAATTATGAGAAGAGGGTGACTTGGTTGCGCAAAAGATCGGACGAGTTGTTTCAGAATCTGATTGAAGAACAGAGAAATAGTCGCAGAAAAATATGTGGTGGAGAGAGTAGGGAGACCGTGCTGGATCATTTGCTTTTGTTGCAAGAGAAGCAGCCCGAGTTTTACACTGATGAGATCATCAAAGGGCTACTATTGGTACGTAGAAATTTGACGATCTTTCGCATCTCATCCTCATCATGTAATACTGCGTACATATAAACTGGATCATCCATTGTCTTAAAAAATACAAAATTAATTATGGTCCTATGGTAAATCAATCGGAAAATTATCCAAAAAAATCCTGTATCTATTGCATCACATCCTCACTATGGAAATCATTGACATGGACGATTTTGTTAGGCTACTCCATTTAACATGCAACATTTTAATATTACTAACCATTAGAGAGCAAAACAAATATGTAAAAAAGTATTTGATTGTGCATCATAGTAGTTTGACAATATAGTATCTAGATTGCTGAATCTGTTCTCCCTTAGACAGCATGTCCTAACATTGAAAACCTTAGAAACTCGTGTGTACATTCATTGACAGTGATAGTTTTCTTGAGAATGAATATTGCAAGTTGATTCTGACATTAAACATCTGTTTAAAAAGATGTAAATTCTTGTGGTGATCAATTAACTCGTTCTTTACATAATTATAATCAAAGGGATATCAATGGACGAATGTTTT
This sequence comes from Eucalyptus grandis x Eucalyptus urophylla, assembly GCA_028830015.1. Classification (NCBI taxonomy): domain Eukaryota; kingdom Viridiplantae; phylum Streptophyta; class Magnoliopsida; order Myrtales; family Myrtaceae; genus Eucalyptus; species Eucalyptus grandis x Eucalyptus urophylla. Next base: position 22,599,563 of record CM054200.1, on the reverse strand, counting down.
AGGTTTTGCGAAAGTATAGGTTTCCCTGCTCTCAAATTAGAAAAAGGAGCAAAGAGCGTGCGTAAAAACCAACACATAACATTGTCTAGATATATCTATAGATCCAAATATTGCAATCTCAAATAGTTAAACATAGGAAAACAAGTTTACCTAAATTTGAAAGATTTCATGGATCTCTTATGTTGTCAATCATCTTTTTCATTAAGTTCAGTATATAATTATGATTCGTCTTAAGTAATTGATAGGTTTAACTGAATTTTGTCCGGTAAAAGATTGAGATTGAAATCATGTATATATTTGTTTTCTGTTAACTATTCAGAATAGCAATACAAAAAGTCTCTCTATCTATTGCCTCACTCAAAATGAAAGTTAATATATTTATGAAATTAGAGGAAAATGGTTATGAGGTAATGAGTAAAATTGAATTCTCTCAAGTTCCTTGGACACAATAATCTCATCGTACAGAAAACTGGATTTCCTTCTTGAAGTAAACAAAAGTTCTGGCCTATTACTCACACATTTATGCGGATATACATATTAAATTGTAAACAATTGTTAATTTTGAAGTCATTTATAATAGCCGATCTAATAACTTATGGATTGCAGTAAGATTTCTCTGATATTAATGTTTGAATTATTACTCTTTTATCATTTCTTCCATTTCAACAATGTAATGACAATTTGTTCTTGCTCTATATTCTTCTATAGGTCATGCTTATAGCAGGCACCGATACTTCTGCTTCGACAATGGCAAGGGCAATGTCCCTTTTAATTAGTCATCCGCATTCCTTAAAAAGAGCTATTGAGGAGTTGGATAATGTGATTGGTCAAGAACGCTTGATAGAGGAGACGGACATTGCAAAACTTCCTTTTCTCCAAAACATTGTATTAGAAACTCTACGTTTGAAACCACCGGCACCACTTCTAGTTCCACACATGTCATCAGAGGATTGCATCATAGGCGGTTATGATGTACCTAGTCAAACCATAGTATTCATCAATATATGGAGCATTCACAGGGATCCGAAGTTGTGGGATGATCCGAAAAGTTTCAGACCCGAAAGATTTGAAAATGAAGATAATGGACAGTGCAAGCTATTGTCATTTGGACTTGGGAGGCGAGCCTGTCCTGGTGCAAACATGGCCCAACGGGTGATCAATGTGGCTTTGGGATCGTTGATCCAGTGTTTTGAATGGAAAAGAACAAGTGAAGAAGGAATGAATATGCCTAAGGCGTTGCCATTGGAAGCCATGTACAAAGCCCACGGAATCATGGCGAGGATTGCTGAGCATTGAGCGGGAGCCAAGATATTGCTATCAGTCCTTGTCTTATGTGTTTGTACCAAAAATAAATAATCCATTGCTAAGGACGTCCTAGACACTTAAATGGTATTATGGCGGACAAACTTGTACGAAAATGGTTAAAGTCATTTGGATAAGTTTCGTTATCTACCTTATCGGCCTCTTTCATGTTTCTAACAATTTATTTTTCCCATTCAATGCTTTCGCCAAACCCTACGTTATGAATATGGCACATGTCTTAATGCACCACAGCCAAAAGTTGTTCCTCTCACTAAACTTCTCAAATATCAATTCTTGCTCCAAATAATTTCATTGGAAACAACCAACATATAATTTTTCTAACATCATAATTGTATCAACTACTTCCCAATTTATATTTTTTCGATTTTTTTTGCAAAAATTTACCGCTTCTAGTCTCCAAGGCAACCTCTGGTCCTAACTTTTGCATTGAACAACACCAATTTTCACTCGAAAGATAATTTTGGCCCAAATTTGCAAGTATCGCATAAAAAGGCACCGACTTTTACCCAAGCGGTATTTTCCCATCACTATGATTTTCTGACAAAATGTGCACATTTATTTATGTGCTTCATTCATCAAGTTGGCGCCTTTCTTTTCTCCGAAAAATCTCAATTTTTTTAGTAAACGAAGTGGGTTCTTGAAAATATAAACACAACGCGCATTATCTTCCAATACAGTATTATTCCTTTTTCGCCTTTATACAGTGTTCGTCTTGTAATTTAGACAGAGGAATCAGGAGCTCGTCAAAACAGAAAAAAAGGAAAGAAAGAATGTGAAAGGGCACCAATTTCATGACGCTATAGAGTATGATATAGGCGTTCGGAAGTTCAACCACTCAATAGGAGAGATGTCCATTCTCGTAGTCCGCTTATAGGCCTTTAATAGGAGAGATGTCCATTCTCGTAGTCCGCTTAATGGAATTTAAGAGAGAATGCAAAAACTTCCCCCCCCCCCCCCCCCCCTTTTTTTTTTTTTTGGTTTTGTTTTGTTTTTTGTTTTACAACTACGGACTTGCTTTCTTCTTATCATAATCTGTCACTTATGTTATATAAAATAGGGACGCGAATCGTAGATGCGTCGTTACCCAAATACCCTTGATATTATCGTAGTTTACCAATAGAGCATGTCCTCGTGGTGCACGAAACATGACACTTTCATATAGATTAGTTTGTTTGAAAGAAAAATGTATCTTAAAGATTGTTTTTGGACTTTTTCATTATTTGAATAATGAAAAACTAATCGATATGCTGAAAACATTTTCTATGGATTAAAAACAACAAGTTTAGATTGTCGAATTCCATGATGACGATGAGATGCAAAAAAATTGTCGTATTTCTATGTACCATTATAAGGTCTTTGATGATCTCATCCGTGTAAAATTCGGGCTGCTTCTCTTGCAATGAAAGCAAGTGATCCAGCACGGTTTCCCTTCTCTCTTCACCACCTGCTTTCTTGGGACTATTCCTGTGTTCTTCAATCAAATTCTATAACAGCTCGTCCGATCTCTTGCTCAACTTAGACATTTCTTCTCATAATTCCTTAAGACCAACCTCAAAATACTCAAGTAGTCCCCTGGATACGCACTGACAACATACTCGATAATTTCGGACATGACCTCGCGAAGCACCGTTGCCTCATCGGCTTTAGTCACATCTTCCCCAAAATACCTCTTCCCAGTCAGCATCCTTACAACGATGTTAAATGTCATCTCCAAGAACATTGGTTTTAGCTCCACCTTAGTGAAGTCGTTGCCAGATGATGAGGTTGAGGCTCTTTGTTTCGATTAAGCAGGAGTCGCTTGATTTCATCCCTCCGAATGGGCAGAAAGGAGTTGAGACGGGCTGAGGAAAAGATCTCGAGGGTGCAAAAGCGGCAGATATTGCGCCATTGTTCGCCGTAGGAGGCGAAGACAAGGATCCTGTCGTCGTACCCAGAGTTCCCACCAGCGACGGTGGAGGGGCTGTTGGCAAGGACGATGTCGTAGTTAGTGCAGCATTCTTCGGCCACTTTGGCCGACGAGACGATGACCACTTGGCAGGAGGCGAAGTGGAGAGAGAAGATGGGGCCGTAAGATTGGGAGAGGGAGTAGAGTATTTGGTGGAGGAAGAGTTTCATGAGCTGGAGGTGGCCTAGGATGGGAATGGACGGCGAACTCGGCGGGAGCTTTTTGGGTTCCTTTTGAGGAAGCATTGACACTTTTCGGGAGGTTTTGGGTCGTGGCGGAGTTGGATACTCCGACACGTATCCAACATTTTTCGATACTCGGTTAATGGGTGTCAAAAAATTCGATACTTAATTAATTCTCCCGACACTATCTAACACACAAGTTTGAAATTCTGACATGTGAGTTCGGAATTTTGATACGCACGGGGCCAATTTTAAAAAATTTCAATAAATTACAAAATATAAATATGTAAAAAATAAAAAATAAAAAATAAAAAATAATAATTTAGGAAATAAGAAAAATCTAATCTTCTTTTCTCTTATAAGTCTGCCCGTGAGACCAAATTCGACTCATAAATTTATTTATTTCCTCTTCTTCCGACACATTCTAATACCTGAGTTCGGAGTAATAATTGTTTTTTTTTCCTCCAAGTTTTATGGACTATTGGAATGGAATTGAATTTGTCAATTGAAATAATGAATGATATTAATAACTAGTGGATTAATGTTTTTGATTATTTATTTATTTGTGAATTATATCAAATTAATTTGATTAAAATAATCATAAAAATGATCATTTATCATGTATTTATAAAAATATATATTTAATATACAATGTGTTCTAATGTATCGGAATTCTCCATTTTTTTATAAATGACATGTCGACATATTGTATCGTGTTATGTCGCGTGTTGCATGTCAGTATCAGTGCTACTTGAGTTGCTTTAACCATGAAGAGATGAACTTGAGAGTGAGGAGGAGGAAAGTTAGAGGAAGGAAAGAGTGATAGGATGCTCTCACCAAGTGGAGTTGAACTTTATGGCTGGGACAAACTTGGTATTGGCGAACGTTGTGGAGTGCCTAAATAGTATTCTCTCACTCCGATGCTTCTCACCAAGTGGAGTTGACTTGTTGCAACTCTTGCCCAAAGTCTTACCTTTTATCAATTATGACATGTTTTTCTTTTTAGTATCGACCATCTGTTGCATGCGGGGAAAAGAAAAAAGTTAATGAAATTATGGAAAGAGTCCACACATGGTCACGAATCATCATCATGAAGTAGATACACATTTGGCATTAGATAAATTCTGAGTGCCAAAACTTGACACGAGTTCCAAAAGGTACACTTGCTCGTGCCAAGTTTTGACATTTGGGGGGTGTACTTCTTTCAAAGATTCATGATAATAAACCACCCGCCTTGAATGTTTTTCAACGGTTTAGGATGCACATGATAACCATTTTTTTTTCATTTTTCTATTTTTTAGCTCCTAGAAACAAGTTTGGAATAGAATTCCATTTAGTATTTTTTCTATTTTTGAAAAAAAAATTATCTTAAAAATAGGTTTGAAACCGAAATGAGAAATATAAATTTTGTACCTTTCTTTTTTTTGAAATAGTAACAGAAATAAAAACATTTTTCATTACTCGTCCTCGTGTCCACTGCTTGCTGCCGGCCACTGCCCGTCAATGTAGAAATCGACTTTTTCAATTCAATTGATTGAGGATAATTTGTCTCATGAAAGATTCGATCACAATGAATGGAAAATAGCTTGATAGGGAGATATATAAGAAGGCTTACCAAATGATTTTCTATTTTGGAAGTAAAGATTTTGTGTTGTTATTAGATTTTTATATTTATTAAAAAAATCATTCAAAAAAAATAAAAAATAAAACTAATTTCTTATCAGTAATTGTTTCTAAGAACAAAATGATTATCATTCGTGTCCTTAATGGCAAGAGGATTGCACAATAAGTTATAAATTAATTATACAAATATAGATTTAATTCTAAATTTATTAATTGAACCAATATAGTCATACTTCTTTAAGTAAAAATACATTTAAGCTGTCCCGATCAAGCTTTTTACCTCTTATATAATATCTGATGGGGGAAGAATCATCAAAATGTTATAATAACACTATAAGTGGAGATTCATTTCGAATCTTTCTCACGCTGAGGGAAAAAAACAAAAACCATGTTTTGCCCGTACGGCCAAGGAATCATGATTATCCATCGTCACAATGAAAAGGACACAGTAAATATTCAATTGCCGGCGGGGATAAGATAAAGGTTAATGCAGTTATCGATTAAAAAAAAAGGCCAACTCATTGTCCTCTATCGTCATTACGAAGAGGACGCATAGTTGATATTAGATAAATTTCTCGCCAGTGACGATTCATGCTTGTCAACCCCTTGACTTGAATGATTCTCAATGGCTTAGTGGCTATATAAAAAAGGCTATTTGTGGAGTTATTAGTCAACCTCTCCTTTTCAATCAATATTGATAAGATAAGTTTATCTATTGTGTCATTCGGAATGTTAAAATTTGGGCTACATATGGATAACATCTTTGTAACAAATTATTGCAATTGAGTGAACCTTTTTTATCCCTTAAGCTAACTGAAAGCAATTTTTCAAAATATATTCTAATGTTGTATGAGCATCAGAGGCGAGTCATGGTGAGGGTCATTCAAAACGAAATCTTGGGCGACTGGTTGTGCAAGGACTAGCAGCTGTTGCGAGAGGTGGGCAATGCCGCGGTGGTAGCGGCAGTGAAATGAGCTCTGCACTTTCGGGTAATTCCTAATTTTGATTTTCCTCTTAAATTTTTCTCATTAAAGTATATGATTTAGACAGTGTATCACTTTTTCTTTCTTTTGCCTTGAATTCAGGCCTTGAGTACAGAGTTAGCTATGTAATCTAAACATATCACGAGCTTGTCAAAACATAAATAATAACATGGTGAAGGGCATTGGTTTGATGATGCCAGAGTGCATACTCTATTTGGTCAGAAGGTCAACCACTCAATAGTGCCAATTATAGGTAGATGTGTCAAAATGGGTTGAAAACCCAATTTGAACCCATATTCAATAAGATATGTCATATATGGGGTAGATAATTGGGCTGTTAATGAGTGTGAGTTGTATGTAAGTCTAATGATAAATGGGTTTGTCTTTAAATCCATTCACAACCCATTTAACTTATAAAGGTTATTAGTTGAGTCAACGCATTAAGGATATATCATTCTCTTTGAACAGTTTTTATCATTTTATTTTTCTAATTTTTGATTTTATAAATAATTTTGATTTTATTATATTTTTAATTCTTTTTCTTTTGTTTACTTTTTTTTTTTTCGCCTGCTAAGTCCAGCGCCCGACCCTTGTCAAGAAGGTTAGGTTTGCAGCTCTCACCCAATCGCATTGGTGAGCCTGGAGCTCATCGATCTAGTGCGGCCAATGCCTCCTGGCCTGAGGCGAGCTCAAGTTCACCATATCTAGTGAGCTGAGCTTGCTAGCCTTAGTGCTAGTGAGACTAAGCATCATCGGCGTTGAGGCGAGCTCAACCTCGCCAAATTTAGTGATGTGGATCCTCCTCCAAAGTAGGCAAGGCTTGGCTCATTGGAATTGGGCGAGCTCGAGCCTCATCGGCCTATGGCAAGGTTGGCCATGATAGGTGAAGAAGGAGAAAGAAGAAAAAGAAATAAAAGAAATAAAAATTATATTTATACAAAAAATAAAAACAGAAATACTTAAATAAGTGCACAGAAAATCAAACCACATTTTCTATAACAAGCAGAAATTTTTTTAATTTATTTTCAAGTTTTAAAGAAACACTAGAAAGTATTATTATTTTCAAAAATACCACTTTTTTCATGAATTCAATGAAGCTTCAATTTAAATATATATATATATATATAATTTATCCATTAATTTTGTAATTTTATGGGAGTGTTTTAACAATATATATTTTTAAAAAATGAAAAGAAATCAATTTTTCTATATTTAGAGTACCTTGACTGGAGCTAGAAAAAGAATGCCAAGTCTTATCTTCTTCTTCTTTTCCTTTTCTTTTTATTTAACTGTACACTTTGCATCCTTCTTGTCATAATTTATTTTTATCTTTTATGATACAGGGACATGAACTCATGGAGGCGTACCACGGGATAATGACAGGTTGTTAGTAAGCACGCTCCATCCGATGACGCATGGGAACATGAAAAATTCCGTAAAAATCGATGATAACTTGAAGTAATCCTTGTTTTGGTGCATGTTAGACCCCGAATTTGTCTAAAAGTTGCATTTTATACGGCCTTCCATGCGTGGGTGCCCTATGTGATGGGTGTTTATGCATTGAGGCGAGGGTCGTGAGATCTCGTTGAATGGCCGCGACCATCAATGTGGTGACGGCTCTCTACTTAGGCGTAGGCGGCATCGACCAGCAAAACGAACCCTAGCTCTGCCAAGAACCACCGTCGCCCATCGTGTGTGCCCCGGTGAAGTAAGTCCTGACTTTTTCCCTAAGTTAAGTAAGCTCATTCCGTGCTCTGGCTGGTAGCCGGCGCGATGGACGAGCGCCTGAGGAGCTTTAGGCGAGCAATTGAGAGGCTAAAGATGATCAACAGTAAAAGGACCTCTCTCGATGAAAAAAGAAGGAAAGGAAAGAACAAAGAAAAGAAAAGAAAACTAAACAAGAAAGAAAAGTCAAAGGAAGAAGATGGCATTTTGCCACGTCACATTGCGGATCATGACATATAGGTCGACTTAATTGCCACATTGAAAATTTCGGGCTAGACTTCAACTTGAAAAATTAATTGCATTTTCAATTGAAGGTCTAGGACTACAAAGAGCATGGAATGAGTTTACCTAGCCCGACTGAACTGCTGCAATGAAAAATTGACAGAAATACCACTATTAAAATATTTCAAGCTAAATTTAAATCCCTATAATAATCTTATATTTCCCTGCCGGCTAAACAATTGAGAAATTTTGGGTCAAAATCGTTAGGATAAATTCTAATTACTGATGACAAATTTGCCGAATGTCAACTGTCTCCTGTTCGTGGTTGATGACGATTGATGAGCTTTCTCTCCTCATGTTTGAGATTATACATATATATTTGGGTCATCAGCAAGGAACATGTACTATTTTCTATATAAGAAGCGTGGACACCGTAGCCTTTCGGCAATACCAAGTAAGGAACATGTACTATTTTCTATATAAGAAGCGTGGACACCGTAACCTTTCGCCAATACCAAGTATGGAACATGTACTATTTTCTATATAAGAAGCGTGGACACCGTAGCCTTTCGCCAATACCAAGTGTGTCCCAACCATGGAGACTTTATCGCTCTACACTAACCTTCCTCTGGCTTTCCTCCTACTCCTCACTCTCAAGCTCTTTTATTTAAAAGCTTTGTGGATTGTGCATGCGGATTATGTGAGATTTTATTTTAAATTTAGATAATTGTAGGGCTTTTAAAAATCGCAAAAGGATTGCATATCATGTAGATTGGTATTGATTTTCTAGATAAGATTAAATAATAGTATTAGATAGGATATTTTCCCAGTTGAATTAAATACATGATTAGATAATATCTAGGTATCATAATGATTTTTAAATTGAATTGCAAGAGATAGGCATCCAAATTAAGATAGGATTTAGGTTCTTCTATTTCTTAGCTTATTTTAAATAATATATAGATTTTTGTTTTTGTAATTTTTAGTTACCAATTTTAATGAAAAACCTAAAAAAAAATATCATGTGCATGTCCTATAGACTAATTGCATTACATTCATGTCGTATAGTTTACGTCAAGTCATTATTGCACGTCATATCAGAATTAGGTCATGTAAACATAATTTAGGATTAAATTCGCATGTCAAGCATTGCATACAATTTAGTTTTTTATATGTGGAAAAACCAAAAATAAAAATAAAAATTATGCTGGATTTCTTCGTAGAAATGTAATGACCCTTGATAGATGTAAATTTTAATTAATTAAGGTTGCATATTGAGACTAATGTATAAAATTAATCTTCGGAGTGACAGGGCAAGCTATTCAATTATTTAACAAAGTTCATTCGTTTATATGTTCACTTACAGTTTGTTATATCACTTAGTATACCGATTATGTGGACCAACTTCAATTGTAGAGTATCACTCATTTTAGTTACGTTGATCGGTAACTTATCATGAAATGATAAATATGTGGGTGTAATAAAATATACAAATCCTACAAATTGTCGAGGTTAATTACTCCACACTTTGTCACCAATCAAGTCGTTGACTGTATGGAAGAGTACGAAGAAGCTTTAAGGGCTTGTTCTCAGAAAATTGCTGCTAGCCGGAACTTTCCCTTTTACTCTCTCTCTCTCTCTCTCTCTCTCTCTCTCTCTCTCTCTCTCTCTCTCTCCCTTCTAAAGAGGAACATCAAAGAACCCCACAAAAACTTTGGTTCAGTGGCCATTGTTCAATTACGTCGCAGTCTTTGTGCTTACAATCAGACAACTTTAGTGGAGACTTAAGCCGAGAAAAGAATGATAGCTTGGCCTATGGATTGTATAACAGCAAAGCTTGACGGCACCAGGTTGTTCGGGCACATTATACATCTTTCTAGGATAAGTCCTCTGCATCGGAATCATTGCATTAAAAGGAATAACTTTTTACCTTCTGGAGTTATGTTCTTTGTTCTCAAGCTCAATCCCATAAATAATACATAAGCCAATGATTGGTTATGACTAGTGATGTGAAATATTGATAAAGTTTCTAATCAATGAATTGCAATGATCGTCAACTGCCATAACCATTCTCACATTAGTGGTCACTTCATCTAATAATTTTGCTTCTTTACTGGTCATACACGCTGGTCATCTTAGCATTTTCTTCTTTCCTTGGTAATGCCTAACATGTTCTGATATTTAGGCTTTATTTGTTTCATGGAAAATAAATAATTTTAAAATAATTTTGTTAAAAAAATGTTTACTTTTATTACTTGAAAAAATTCATTGATGAATATATATATTGGTATCGACAGCAAATTATATCTAAGCATTGTTTGTAAATGATGAATTTTTTTTTCTTTCATTATGTTTTGGAAGCGATACAAGCTATCAAATTTTGGAAAATTTTTCTAAATCATTAATTTTTCGCGAAACAAACACACTTCTAGTAAATACTCTCAATTCACATTAATCTCCTTTGATTTTTTCTTTTGGTCAAAAGAAACTTATATTCATTGCTCAAAATGATATATTAGAAGTACATAATCTTCATAACAAAGCAAATCAAAATAGAGCAAGAAACTGAAAAGCAAAGCCAAATCCAGAAATTTGAGAGGATTAACGGGGCATTAGCAAAATTAAGCGCATACTCATTCCGCAAAAATGGATCTATCAAGCAAAAAAAATTGGCGACCATCACTAGTTCATGTGCCTTTATCAATGATGAGCACACATTGAAAATTCATTTTCTCATAACTATGATGTTGCCAGTTAATGGTGTGTGATTAGGTTCGGCTTTCTCTACACCATTGACATACGAAGACAACCTAAATAGATTAAATAAAAATAGATCTAACATGTGGATGAGCAAATCTTTGTGATTCAATGAGATGCCAAAACGCTTGCGGTCATCATTAAATCTGAAGGTAGAGAACCTATACACAAATAGAGCAGAGTATTATTGAATCCCCAAAAGCATATTTATTAAACTTCTAAATTTAGATCAGGAAAGCACCCAGATCTAGAAATAGATCAGAAAAGTTTAAAAGAAGAGAGCTTTTAAATCTAAATCAAGAGAGAGAGAGAGAGAAAAAAAAAAACAAAGAAAAGAGCAATAAAACGCAAACAAAACAACAAAAGAGGAAGGGAATGGTGAGACTACCTCAAACACTCACTATGGCTAAAGGTTGAAGAAGACGATGGAGAGAAAAGAGAGAGGGAGAGAGAAAAGACTTTTCGGCTTCCGTCAAGAAAATCTACTTTGTTAATGGCTTGTTTTATCACGTCAATATGATTCCAAAACCAAGTTTTGTCTTTTTTGTCATATTGGATTGGAAACTTCCTTATAAACTTTAGTTCGAGATGATGCAAGTCATTGGCATGAATTGCTTATTAAAGATGCTGACACTTTCCTTGTATCTTTCATTTTCTTGATTAATTAGCATCGACCACTTTGCAAGCACCCACTGTTACTAGGAAAATTGAGAGTTACAGTGATCATCGACAATGAGGATTCCTTTGAATTTTTTGTGAATCCCATCATATCTATAAAGCCAATGATGCTCAGTCAAGATGATTGGTTGGACAGTTAGCATCATCCTAGAGGAGAGAGAGAGAGAGAGAGAGAGAGAGAGAGAGAGAGAGAGGAAGCGAGCAAGCTTGGGAAAAGGAGTTCTTTTCTCCTTAAGCAAAAACTGGGAGTGGTGCATGTGATAATGTCACATAAGTGTATGATGCAAACCTCGTTAGCCTCGTTAGCTACCACAGAGGATGTCTACCTTCAAAATTGGATGAAATTGTAAAGAAGGGAAAAATTGGGACAATGGTATCACTTTGAGAGTTTTTACTTGTCCTAAGATAATTTGTGGTAAACATGTTTAAGTCATACTAGTTTAAGCTTTTCTATGATTTAACTCTAACGATATAGATGTATTTTTTATTTCTATTTTCTCCTTTTACAGAGTCTTGAGTTCCATTTCATTTGGCAAGTGAAAAATGCTGAGTAATTTCCTCGGAGAACATTAGTTAAGTCAAGTTTGTACTAGGATTACGTTCATATTATTCATTGGCCGGCACTAAAGTTCACATGCTTTCTCACTTTCCATCCCATTAGCAACCCTTCGTTTAAGTCTAGGTGGCCTGAAGTTGTTGTCTATTCAAAGCAAAATTCAATGCAGTAGAAATGATATTGCCAATTCGATTTCTTCTTGTATTGTTCAACATTTAGAAGTCTCTCGCATGTAGTATACGCAAGAAAATCCCATAAACCTCTCGGGTAAAACACAAAATTACCCTTGTGAGATTGTAATAGACTAGGATATCAATTACATCAATCAGCCATGATATTGATGGGAGCCCGCTGCCGCTTTTGGACTAAAAGTGTGTTAGGGAAATCCCTTATGATGTTTTAAAGATGACAAAATAAATCAAAAGCTACTAACGTGTTTAATTGTTGAGTGACAGACTATGCAGATGATAGAACATGTAAAGGATATTGTCAAAGTCTAAAGACTGCCAAACTTTAGTGTCAAAGTGTGTTCTACATCAGAAGTCTGCCAACTCTGACAAATTCCAAACTGAATGTGAATGAAAAACCAAAAAACAGACTCTATGCTGAAGCTGAACTTATTTAGATTGTGTTCAGATCTAGATTATAAAGTCTATTGCACTCAGACTCAGATTGTAGAGTCTATTGCACTCATATTTTAAAATCCAAATTCAATAGAACGTAACATAAGCCCCAATCATATAACGGCTAGTGATCTAGTTTGGATTCTACATCAAAATTGATTTGATTGACTCAATTTAATTGATTGATAATTGGATCTTGAAAACAAGAACTTTATATATGAAAAAGCTCTACTTAGGAAACCAAGATTTTGTTTGTATGGGCGATCAGAATCAATTTGGGATTATACTTCTATCACTCAACGGCTACCAAATCTTCTAGATACAAATCTGTCCAATAGGTAGATTGGAAGACAATCCTTGAGATATTGTCCAACGGCTAGTTTGGAAGTGGAGGAGTATTTAAGGAGATGAATGACCGATGAGCAATAAGAGACGGAGCGTAGAATTTATAATTCCAAAGTCTGAGCGACCTTCGATCATATACTTGTCTCTTGTGAGCTTAAACGTTTGTGATCGTAAGAGAAATACCAAAAGAGTGACTTAGTGAGATAGTGTGATCTACTACTAAGTGTTTGCACTCAAAGTTGTAATCTCTTGTTGATTGCATAGTGGAATACAGCCAAGAAGGCTGTTAGTGTGGGAGAGTGGACGTAGGCTTGGTCTAAGCCGAACCACTATAAACATTGTGTTCTATTTTCTTCCTTGAACTCTTTTATTTTGTTCGTAACTCTATTTAATTGTTAGAGTCTGATTTCATTTGCAAAGTCTATTGTTGACCAAACTTAGATTAAAAGTAAAGCTTTTCACTGTATTTTGCAAAATTTTCTTTCATACCTATTCACCCCCCTCTAGGTGTTCGTACTAGCACTGTCAAAGTGCACATCAAAGTACATACAATTCTATTTTCCAAATTTCCTCATAGTGATCAAATATATGGACATGCGGATGAGTGCAGTTTTGGAACCGTATGGCCGTTGGGCGTCGATGGTGCGGAATAATACAAGAAGAAATCGAATTGGACTTGCTGTGAGGACATGCGCAATGAATTTGATGTAGATGGATTGATTCCATTTTCGAATTCATGGGCAAGCCCAATGTTAAGTTACCTTATCATGGACACTCATTGCACTGCATTTATTGCTGTGGGGATCTTTAGTAGGGGCCAACTGTTGCCTCAACCTAGGTTCGTACGGATTGGAACAATCATTAACCTTCAACTCGTCTTTCTTTTGTACCGTACATGTCCCTACCGCAGCCCGCGGGAGGCACGGAGAGCACCCGCACTTGCATGACTCAACCTGGACATATCATTTCCATTTTGGGTTTGCTCTTCTTCTCAACCCATGCCTGATCATCATGAGTCCCTCCTTCACCGCTGTCGACAATGACCCCAAGCTCCCTTCAAACCTTGCCGTTGAGATCCTGAAGCAATTGTCGGCATGATAAGTTAATATGGAGGAGTCTTCAAACCATCATGGGAAAGAAGCTTTAGTGTAACACACAACTTATCATCCATAGATAGATGGCCAATTGGAAAGGACGATCCAAACACTTGAAGATATGCTATGAGTCTGTGTGATCAACTTTGAAGGAGGTTGGGAGGAATAGTTACTCAAACAAAAAACTTACTTGATTTGAGTTTTATTTACTAGTTCAAATTTGAGACATGTTATCAACACAAATGATTTGTTAATGTTTTCACATTTACTTGACCATTTGAAAATTGGAAAACTATACTCTCTTTTTTCATTATCATATCTAGGCTAAGAAGACTTCGAAATTGTGTCTCTTTTTTTTTTGGGAAAAAGCTATAGAAAACCCCAAACTTTTCTTAGTATAAAAAATTTACTCCAAACTTTTTTTTTATGACACAAAAATCCTAAACTTTGCAAATTTTGACACATTTATCCCAAACTTTTTCTTCGTGATACAAAAAACGCTAAACTTGCATGTGTGTGACACACTTATCCTAAACTATAGAGCATTTTCATCTTTTACTTTTTAAAATTTTTTTTCCTTCTTTCTTCTTCTCTCTTACCTTTGTCGGCCATGGCGAAGGGAAGCTGGACTCAAGTGAGGACTATCATTGCTAACGTTGAGTGAGGGTTGCCCTTGCTTAACGCAAGCAAGGGACCCTCACCTGGGCTGGGAAGGGCAACTCTCACATGATGTAGGACCTCCAGAACTATTTTGAGCGAAAAGCCCTTAGAGTCATTTGAAAATGTAATTGCATTTTACAAAAGTCCTCCAAAAAAAATTGACCCAAACACCTTTGCATTTGGTGAAATCCCCTTAGAGCCTAAAAACCCCTTCCAAATGCTGAATCAAATGGGCCTAAGTCTGTTTGGCATCTGAGATGTCACCATCATGGCCATTAGCACTGGCTTTGCCACTTGAACGTGACTATTGTCCCTTTGTCACTCCACCACTACCATTGTTGTATTGATGGCACGACACACTAGCTCTATTTCAAACATTCATGTATGCATTTGGGATATGCGAGCTTACTCTATTTTAATGATTCGATAGTGTGGGCCCTAGGTGAGACCCTCGTAATTTACTGGTTGTTGTGTCATCGCTTACTTTCACTTTATTGCTGAAGGCCGCAGCCCTTGCCTATGAACGATGAAGGGAGGGTTGATTGCGACAATAGACTCCTCGAGAATGGAGGCAGTGGAGAAGGCGATGATCGTAGGTAGGAGGTTCGGGTCTCTCCCTCTCTACTTTATTTCTAGCCCTAATTTTGGATGAACCCACCTGATTACGTTGGCTCAATTCTCTACAAAATCGTTGTTTCTTCTTCGAGGAATCACGACCCAAGCTCAATTCAATCGGTTTTGATTTAATGCAGTTTGCGAAATCTTCCATGTGAGAGGATGCGCACATTATATTACTAGGCTCCCATGTCAGCCATTCCATTTTCTGCCTCCACCACGACTAGGATGTTGCCGCCCACTCCATGCAGCCCCACCACCATGAGGCCACGCCCAAGAGCTTCAGCTCAAGACCTTCTAAAGGCAAATTGTTGGTCGCTCCCTCGACCTTTCCACCGTCACCACTGGCAACTTGCTCTCTGTCGCCTAGATTTAGAAACTCCTTGACACCTTCCTCTGTTGCCAAGAGGAGTTTAGGGTCAGCCTCTTCAACAGGAGGGCCAATGTCGTGAGATCATCGACTACGGAGCGCTTGCTAGTCGAGTTCTACAAGAGGAGTATGAAGAAGGAGACCATTTGTAGTTATAAAAAAAAGGAAAAAATAAATAAATAAAAGAAAGGGAAAAATACAAAAAATATTTCGAGTGGAGTTGCGCATGTTAGTTAGAATAGCCACTATTAACTAAACCGCCACATTAGGATTTCCATTTTAAATTGTTTTGGATGGATTACAAAAGAAAATCGTCAAAAAGTTTATGGCTATATCAATTAAATTAGAAGGTCCAAACTTGAATTGCGATCCATATAATAAATTTAAAAATTTTTAGGCAGTGTATCTCTTTTTATTTCTTTTGCCTTGAATTCAGGCCCTGAGTACAGAGTTAGCTATGTAATCCAAACATATCACAAGCTTGTCAAAACATAAATAAAAACATGGTGAATGCCACCGGTTTGATGATGCTAGAGTGCATACTCTATTTGGTCAGAAGGTCAACCACTCAAAAGTGCCAATTATAGGTAGAGGTGTCAAAATAGGTTGAAAACCAATTTGAACCCATATCCAATAAGATATGTCATATATGGGGTAGTTAAGTTTTAATGATTGGGTTGTTAATGAGTTTGAGTTGTATGTAAGTCTAATGATAAATGGGTTTTCTTTAAACCCATTTACAACCCATTTAACTTATAAAGGTTATTAGTTGAGTCAACACATTAAGGATATATCATTCTTTTTGAATAGTTTTTATCATTTTTTTTTTATTTTCGATTTTTTAAATAATTTTTTTTTTTTTTAATTCTTTTTCTTTTGTTTACTTTTTTTTCCCTACTAAGTCCGATGCCCGACCCTTCCCGAGAAGGTTAGGTTGTAGCCCTCACCCAATCACACTGGTGAGCCTGGAGCTCGTCGATCAAGTGAGGCCAATGCCTCACTAGCCTAAGGCGAGCTCAATCTCACCATATCTAGTGAGCCGATCTTGCTAGCCTCAGCGCTAGTGAGACTAAGCATCATCGGCATCGAGGTGAGCTCGACCTTGCTAGATTTAGTGAGGTGGAGCCTCCCCCAAACCTAGCGAGGCTTGGCTCATTGGAATTGGGCGAGCTCGAGCCTCATCGACCTATGGCAAGGTTGGCCAGGACAGGTGAAGAAGGAGAAAGAAGAAAAAGAAAAAAAAAATTCTATTTAAAAATAAAAATAAAAACAAAAGTACTTAAATTAGTGAACAGAAAATCAAATCGAATTTTCTATACCAAACAAAAATTTTGTTAATTTATTTTCAAGTTTCAACCAAACACTGGAAAATATTATCATTTTTAGAAATACCACTTTTTCGTGAAATAAATGAAGCTTCAATTTTAAAAAAAAAATTAAAGAAATTTATCCATTAATTTTGTAATTTTATGGGAGTGTTTAAAAAATGAAAAGAAACAAAATTTTCTATATTTAGTTAAATATGGAAGTATTTTAGTAATATGGATCGAGTCAAGTTGGGTATGTGTCAATAAATTTACCTTAGTGACAAATGGGTCAAGGACAGGTTAATGGGTCAATTTAAGTTATATCATTTATGAGCGACCCAAACCAAGCAATCCTCACCCAATCACATTGACAGGTGAAGAAGGAGAAAGAAGAAAAAGAACAAGAAAAAATAAAGAAAAAAAATTCTATTTAAGAATAAAAATAAAAACAAAAGTACTTAAAATTAGTGCACAGAAAATCAAAGTTTCTATACCAAGTAGAATTTTTTTTTAATTTTTTTTTCAAGTTAAACAAACACTGGAAAATACTCTTATTTTCAAAAATACCACATTTTTCATTAAATAAATGAAGCTTCAATTAAAAATATATATAATTCATCCATTAATTTTGTAATTTTATGGGAGTGTTTTAACAATATATATTTTTAAAAAAATGAAAAGAAATCATTTTTTCTATTTTTAGTTAAATATGGAAGTATTTTAGTAATATGGGTCGAGTTGGGTTGGGTATGTGTCAATAAATTTACCTTAGTGACAAATGGGTTAAGAACGAGTTAATAGATCAATTTAAGTTGGATCATTTATGACGTGACCCAACCCACCCGTCTGACATGTTTAATTATAGGCTAGATGTCCATTATTAGAGTTCCTTGACTGGAACTAGAGAAAGAATGCCAAGTCTTATCTTTTTTTTTTTCCTTTTCTTTTTTTTAACCGTACACTTTGCATCCTTCTTGTCATAATTTATTTTTATCTTTTATGATACAGGGACATGAATTCATGGAGGCGTATCACGGGATAATGACAGGTTGTTAAGAAGCACGCTCCATCCGATGACGCACGGGAACATGACAAATTCCGTAAAAATCGATGATAACTTGAAGTAATCCTTGTTTTTGGTGCATGTTAGACCCCGAATTTGTCTAAAAGTTGCATTTTATACGGCCTTCCATGCGTCGGTGCCCTGTGTGAGGGGGTGTTTATGCATTGAGGCGAGGGTCATGAGATCTCGTTGCATGGCTGCGACCATCAATGTGGTGACGGCTCTCTACTTTTCTATCAATAGTGGCGTAAGCGGCATCGGTCAGCAAAACGAACCCTAGCTCTGCCAAGAACCACCGTCGCCCATCGTGTGTGCCCCGGTGAAGTAAGCCCTGACTTTTTCCCAAAGTTAAGTAAGCTCATTCCGTGCTCTGGCTAGTAGCCAGCGCGATGGACGAGCACCTGAGGAGCTTTAGGCGAGCAATTGAGAGGCTAAATATGATCAACAGTAAAAGGACCTCTCAATGAAAAAAAGAAGGAAAGGAAAGAACAAAGAAAAGAAAAGAAAACTAGAAAAGAAAGAAAAGTCAAAGGAATAAGATGGCATTTTGTCACGTCACGTTGCGGATCATGACATATAGGTTGACTTAATTACCACATTGAAAATTTTGGGCTAGACTTCAACTTGAAAATTTAATTGCATTTTCACTTGAAGATCTAGGACTACAAAGAGCATGGAATGAGTTTACCTAGCCCGACTGAACTGCCGCAATGAAAAATCGATAGAAATTCTACTATTAAAATATTTCAAACTAAATTTAAATTCCTATAATAATCTTATATTTTCCCGCCGGCTAAACAATTGAGAAATTTTGGGTCAAAATCGTTTGGAATAAATTCTAATTACTAACGATGAATTTGCCGAATGTCAACTGTCTCCTTTTTGTGGTTGATGACGATTAATGAGCTTTCTCTCCTCATGTTTGAGATTATATATATATTTGGTAATTTTGGCTCAAAATCGTTTGGGATCTAATTATTGCCGACGAATTTGCCGAATGTCAAGTGTCTCTTCTTCATGGTTCATCACGATTGATATATATATATTAGGGTCACCAGCATGGAACATGCAACTATTTTCTATATAAGAAGCGTGGACACCGTAGCCTTTCCCCAATACCAAGTTTGTCCTAATCATGGAGACTTCATCGCTCTACACTACCCTTCTTCTAGCTTTCCTCCTACTCCTCACTCTCAAGCTCTTCTCTTCATGGTTCAAACAACCGAAAAACCTTCCGCCCAGCCCGCCTTCCATCCCCATCCTGGGCCACCTCCACCTCCTGAAGCACCCCCTCCACCGAACCCTCCACTCCCTCTCCCAATCTTACGGCCCCGTCTTCTCTCTCCGCTTTGGCTACCGCCGAGTGGTTGTCGTCTCGTCAGCCGAGGCAGCCGAAGAATGCTGTACTAAGAACGACATCACGCTTGCCAACCGCCCCTCTACTGTCGCCGGCAGGCACATTGGGTATGACAACACGATTGTCGTCTTTGCCTCGTACGGAGAACAATGGCGTAGTCTCCGCCGTGTTTGTACTCTTGAGATCTTTTCCTCGGCCCGTCTCAACTCCTTTTTGCCCATTCGGAGGGATGAAATCAAGCGACTCCTGCTTAATCTAAACAAAAGAGCCTCAGCATCTGGGGACGACTTCACTAAGGTGGAACTAAAACCGATCTTCTGGGAGATGACATTCAACATCGTTATGAGGATGTTGACTGGGAAGAGGTATTACGGGGAAGATGTGACCGATGCCGAGGAGGCGAAGGTGTTTCGCGAGATCATGTCTGAAATTGTGGAATATGCTGTTAGTGCGTATCCAGGGGATTACTTGAGTATCTTGAGGTTGTTCTTTAGGAATTATGAGAAGAGGGTGACTTGGTTGCGCAAAAGATCGGACGAGTTGTTTCAGAATCTGATTGAAGAACAGAGAAATAGTCGCAGAAAAAGATGTGGTGGAGAGAGTAGGGAGACCGTGCTGGATCATTTGCTTTTGTTGCAAGAGAAGCAGCCCGAGTTTTACACTGATGAGATCATCAAAGGGCTACTATTGGTACGTAGAAATTCGACGATCTTTCGCATCTCATCCTCATCATGGAATACTGCATACATATAAACTGGATCATCCATTGTCTTACAAAATACAAAATTAATTATGGTCCTATGGTAAATCAATCGGAAAATTATCCAAAAAAGTCCTATATCTATTGCATCACATCCTCACTATGGAATCGTTGACATGGACGATTTTGTTAGGCTACTCCATTTAATATGCAACATTTTAATATTACCAACCCTTAGAGAACAAAACAAATACGTAAAAAAGTATTTGATTGCGCATCATAGTAGTTTAACAATATAGTATCTAGATTGCTGAATCTGTTCTCTCTTAGACAGCATGTCCTAACATTGAACACCTTAGAAACTCGTGAATACATTCATTGACAGTGATAGTTTTCTTGAGAATGAATATTGCAAGTTGATTCTGACATTAAATATCTGTTTAAAAAGATGTAAATTCTTGTTGTGATCAATTAACTCGTTCTTTACATAATTATAATCAAAGAGATATCAATGGACGACTGTTTTAGGTTTTACGAAAGTGTAAGTTTCCCTGCTCTCAAATTAGAAAAAGGAGCAAAGAGCGTGTGTAAAAACCAACACATAACATTGTGTAGATATATATATAGATCCAAATATTGCAATCTCAAATAGTTAAAAGTAAGAAAACAAGTCTTCCTAAATTTGAACGATTTCATAGATCTCTTATGTTTTTTTTTTTTTTTTTTTTGGTGCTGATAGATCTCTTATGTTGTCAATCATCTTTTGCATTAAGTTCAGCATATAATTATGATTCGTCTTAAGTAATTGATAGGTTTAACTGAATTTTTTCCAGGAAAAGGTTGAGATTTAAATCATGGATATATTTTTTTTCTGTTAACTATTCAGAATAGCAATATAAAAAGTCTCTCTATCTATTGCCTCACTCAAAATGAAAGTTAGTATATTTATGAAATTAGAGGAAAATGGTTATGAGGTAATGAGTAAAATTGAATTCTCTCAAGTTCCTTGGACACAATAATCTCATCGTACAGAAAACTGGATTTCCTTCTTGAAGTAAACAAAAGTTCTGGCCTATTACTCACGCATTTATGCGGATATACATATTAAATTGTAAACAATTGTTAATTTTGAAGTCATTTATAATACCTGATCTAATAACTTATGGATTGCAGTAAGATTTCTCTGATATTATGTTTAAATTATTACTCTTTTATCATTTCTTCCATTTCAACAATGTAATGACAATTTGTTTTTGCTCTATATTCTTCTATAGGTCATGCTTATAGCAGGCACCGATACTTCTGCTTCGACAATGGCAAGGGCAATGTCCCTTTTACTTAGTCATCCGCATTCCTTAAAAAGAGCTATTGAGGAGTTGGATAATGTGATTGGTCAAGAACGCTTGATAGAGGAGACGGACATTGCAAAACTTCCTTTTCTCCAAAACATTGTATTAGAAACTCTACGTTTGAAACCACCGGCACCACTTCTAGTTCCACACATGTCATCAGAGGATTGCATCATAGGCGGTTATGATGTACCTAGTCAAACCATAGTATTCATCAATATATGGAGCATTCACAGGGATCCGAAGTTGTGGGATGATCCAAAAAGTTTCAGACCCGAAAGATTTGAAAATGAAGATAATGGACAATGCAAGCTATGGTCATTTGGACTTGGGAGGCGAGCCTGTCCAGGTGGAAACATGGCCCAACGGGTGATCAATGTGGCTTTGGGATCGTTGATCCAGTGTTTTGAATGGAAAAGAACAAGTGAAGAAGGAATGAATATGCCTAAGGCGTTGCCATTGGAAGCCATGTACAAAGCCCACGAAATCATGGCGGCGATTGCTGAGCATTGAGCGGGAACCAAGATATTGCTATTAGTCCTTGTCTTATGTGTTTGTACCAAAAATAAATAATCCATTGCTAAGGACGTCTTAGATTCATAAATTGTATTATGGCGGACAAACTTGTACGAAAATGGTTAAAGTCATTTGGATAAGTTTCGGTATCTACCTTATTGGCCTCTTTCGTGTTTCTATCAATTTATTTTTCCCATTCAATGCTTTTGCCAAACCCTGTTATTAATATGGCACATGTCTTAATGCACCACAGCCAAAAGTTGTTCCTCTCACTAAACTTCTCAATATCAATTCTTGCTCCAAATAATTTCATTGGAAACAACCCACAAATAATTTTTCTAACATCATAATCATATCCACTACTTCCCAATTTATATTTTTTCGATTTTTATGCAAAAATTTACCACTTTTAGTCTCCAAGCCAACCTCTGGTCCTAACTTTCGCATGGAACGACACCAATTTTCACTCGAAAGATAATTTTGGCCCAAATTCGCAAGTATCGTATAAAAAGGCACCGACTTTTACCCAAGCGGTATTTTCCCCATCACTATAATTTTCTGTCAAAATGTGCACATTTATTTATGTGCTTCATTCATCAAGTTGGCGCCTTTCTTTTCTCTGAAAAATCTCAATGTTTTTAGTAAACGAAGTGGGTTCTTGAAAATATAAACACAACGCGCATTATCTTCCAATACAGTAATATTCCTTTTTCGCCTTTATACAGTGTTGGTCTTGTAATCTAGACAGAAGAATCAGGAGCCCGTCAAAACAGAAAAAAGGAAAGAAAGAATGTGAAAGGGCACCAATTTCATGACGCTATAGAGTATGATATAGGTGTTCGGAAGTTCAACCACTCAATAGGGCCTTTAATAGGAGAGATGTCCATTCTCGTAGTCCGCTTAATGGAATTTAAGTGAAAATGCAAAAACTTCCCTCTTTTTTTTTTTTTTTTTACAACTACGGACTTGCTTTCTTCTTATCATAATCTGTTGCTTATCTTATATAAAACAGGGACACCAATCGTAGATGCGTGGTGACCCAAATACCCTTGATATTATCATAGTTTACCAATAGAGCATGTCCTCGTGGTGCACGAAACATGACACTTTCATATAGATTAGTTTGTTTGAAAGAAAAATGTATTTGAAAGATTGTTTTCAGACATTTTCATTATTTGAATGATGAAAAACTAATCAATATACTGAAAACATTTTCTATGGATTAAAAACAACAAGTTTAGATTGTCGAATTCCATGACGACGATGAGATGCAAAAAATTGTCGAATTTCTACGTACCATTATAAGGTCTTTGATGATCTCATCCGTGTGAAATTCGGTCTGCTTCTCTTGCAACGAAAGCAAATGATATAGCACGGTTTCCCTTCTCTCTTCACGACCTGCTTTCTTGGGACTATTTCTGTGCTCTTCAAACAAATTCTATAACAGCTCGTCCGATCTCTTGCTCAACCTAGACACTTTCTTCTCATAATTTCTAAAGACCAACCTCAAAATACTCAAGTAGCCCCCTGGATACGCACAGAAAACATACTCGATAATTTCAGACATGACCTCGCGAAGCACCGTTGCCTCCTCGGCATTGGTCACATCTTCCCCAAAATAATTCTTCCCAGTCAGCATCCTTACAACGATGTTGAATGTCATCTCCAAGAACATTGGTTTTAGCTCCACCTTAGTGAAGTCGTCGCCAGATGATGAGGTTGAGATTAAGCAGGAGTCGCTTGATTTCATCCCTCCGAATGGGCAGAAAGGAGTTGAGACGGGCTGAGGAAAAGATCTCAAGGGTGCAAAAGCGGCAGAGATTGCGCCATTGTTCGCCGTAGGAGGCGAAGACAAGGTTCGTGTTGTCGTACCCAATGTGCCCACCGGCGACGGTGGAGGGGCTGTTGGCAAGGACGATGCCGTTCTTACTGCAGCAGTCCTCGGCCACTTTGGCCGACGAGACGATGACCACTTGGCAGGAGGCGAAGTGGAGAGAGAAGATGGGGCCGTAAGATTGGGAGAGAGAGAGAGTAGAGTATTTGGTGGAGGAAGAGTTTCATGTGGTGGAGGTGGCCTAGGATGGGAATGGACGGCGGACTCGGAGGGAGGTTTTTGGGTTGCTTTTGAGGAAGCATTGACACTTTTCGGGAGGTTTTGTGTCGTGTCAGAGTCGAATATTCCAACACGTGTCTAACATTTTTCGATATTCGGTTAATGGGTGTCAAAAAATCCGACACATGATTAACTCTCTTGACACTATTTAACACATGAGTCTAGAATTCAGACATGCGAGTTCGGAATTTTGACACACACGAGGCCAATTCTAAAAATTTTCAACAAACTACAAAATATAAATATGTAAAAAATAAAAATAATATATTAGGGAATAAGAAAAATCTAATCTTCTTTTCTCTTATAAGTTTGCCCGTGAGACCAAATTCAGCCCATAAATTTATTTTTTTCTCTTCTTCCGACACGTTCTAATATGTGAGTTTAGAGTAATAATTTGTTTTCTTTTCCTCCAAGTTTTATGGACTATTGGAATGGAATTAAATTTGTCAATTGAAATAATGAATGATATTAACAAATAGTGGATTAATGCTTTTGATTATTTATTTATTTGTGAATTTATATCAAATTAATTTGATTAAAATAATCATAAAAATGATAATTTATCATGTATTTATAAAAATATATATTTAATATACAATGTGTTATAATGTATCGGGATTTTTTATTTTTTGATAAATGACATGTCGGTATGTTGTATCGTATCATTATCGCGTGTTGCGTGTCGGTATCAGTGCTACTTGGGTTGCTTTAACCATGAAGAGATGAACTTGAGAGTGAGGAGGAGGAAAGTTAGAGGAAGGAAAGAGTGATAGGATGAAGCCTTTATGGCTAGGACAAACTTGGTATTGGCGAA
This sequence comes from Eucalyptus grandis x Eucalyptus urophylla, assembly GCA_028830015.1. Taxonomy (NCBI): domain Eukaryota; kingdom Viridiplantae; phylum Streptophyta; class Magnoliopsida; order Myrtales; family Myrtaceae; genus Eucalyptus; species Eucalyptus grandis x Eucalyptus urophylla. The sequence continues at coordinate 22,574,643 of CM054200.1, read as the reverse complement.
GGTTGTGGGGTGCCTAAATAGTATTCTCTCACTCCGATGCTTCTCACCAAGTGGAGTTGACTTGTTGCAACTCTTGCCCAAAGTCTTACCTATTTATCAATTATGGCATGTTTTTCTTTTTAGTATTGACCATTTGTTGCATGCAGGGAAAAGAAAAAAGTTAATGAAATTATGGAAAGAGAGTCAACACATGGTCACGAATCATCATCATGAAGTAGACACACATTTGGCTTTAAGATAAATTCTGAGTGCCAAAACTTGATATGAGTTCCAAAAGGTACACTCGCTCGTGCCAAGTTTTGACATTTGGTGGGTGTACTTCTTTCAAAGATTCATGATAATAAACCACCTGCCTTGAATATCTTTCAACGGTTTAGGATCATTTTTTTTTCTTAAATTTCAAATTTCATAAAAATTTTCTTAGGATAAATTAGTTGCAATTTCTAGGTTAGATTGCATTTTTAGAATAAAAAATCATGTGCACGTCATATAGAATTAGGTCCATAAAATGCACGTCCTTTAGTGATTGTTGTTAGGTTCATTTAATTAGAAATTGCCGTCATTAGATTAGGTCATTTAATAAATGTCGCATGATATATAGCTCACATATTAAATTACATGTTGCATGTCATTTTAGTTAAAATAATTTTGTACGTCATTGCATTGCATCACACGTCATTAGAATTAAGTCATTCTGGTTACTTTTGATTGCATATTTAATTATTGCACGTTCATTAAAAAATCATTGCATTTCTATTCATTCATATAGTTTAGGACATGTTGCCATGCCATATCATTTCATATTAGATTAAAAGCATTGCATTGCATATGGACTATAGTCTTCTTAAAAAGTGAAAGCGAAAATTGAGTGATTGCTTGTTAATTAGAAACCATATTTAGGGTTGTTGATGTGGATTTTAATTTAACACTGCAAATGCTTTCGTTACTTTGAGGTAAGTCCTACATTATTTAATTGCTTTCTTGGGTGTTAAATTGGTGGTTTGCGCACCTGCATGAACACCTCACATGTTAGGGAACAAATTTAAAATCAATCCAAACCGCTTGCGGAACATTTTTCAAAATAAAAAGAAACGTACCGAAAGGGCATTAGAGGAATCTAGTGTAACCAAGTCCCCATACCCATAATCTCTAGTTCGTAGGAGTAAAGTAAAACTCTCGTTACTTTACTTGGGTTTCTAATCGATCCACCAAAAAAAGATTAGTGGCGACTCCTAGATAAAATCAATTGTATGTTAAAAACTTAAACCAAAGTCGTGAATTGGTATGGAATTGGAAGAGGCTTAACAATCCTTTAGCCAAATCCTAGGTGGTTCACATCCCGAAAATTTGGTCGCGACACATAGTAATTGTTCTCACTATATATTGGGTTTATTTAAAGGGTGTATATTTATCATATTTTAGAAAGATTCAATATGCAGCATTGTAAGCCATGAATTGCTCGTCATTAAGGGTGATAAATTGAATCTCTCACAATGTCCTCATTTAGATTTTGAGAAAGCTCAAATAAATGATGTACCTTATATTAGCGCACTTAAAATATCGCATATGCTCAAGTTTACATTAGACCGAACATTGTTTTTGCAACATGATTTAGGCTATAGTTAAATCTATGACTAAATTACTAGATTGTTGCCAAGAAGGTTTTGAGGTACTTAAAGAGAACAAGGGATTATATGCTGATTTATATATATAAGACTCATAGCTAATAGGATATTCGAATGCAGACTTTGTTGGCTATCAAGATAATATGAAGTCGATAATAGGATACATTTTAATGTTAGCAGGAGGTGTAGTATCATGGAAAAGTGAGAAATAGAAATCTATATCATCATCTACCATGTAAGCAAAGTTTGTAATGTGCTTTTCAACTGCTACTCATGTTATTTGGCTTTGAAACATCTAATGATTTGACCCTATTTAATTTTGTGAATAGACCCATATAGTTGTATTGTGACAATAACTTTACGGTGCTACTTATCAACAATAATAGAAGTCTTAAGGGGTCTAAGCATATGTTGATCAAGTTTTCCAATCGGAACCGGATTGGGATTCCTAAACTTAAAATTGTTTATGTCTTTTGCTTTTCTTTTTACCCTTTACCAATGCGTTTTGGTTCTTATAGGAAGTCCATTATCAAATTCATGGAACATAACACTAATGGACTCTATCCAATTGTTTAATTGAGTCTTGCACATTTATGGGTCAATTTAGTGAGCTCTTTGTAAAGACAAACAAGAGATGAATTCAAGTTCATTTCCCATGATTTATTATGTAATTTAGTGAGATACCCATCGGTTTAGGAAGGAAAATTTGTTTTGTCTTCCCATTGCTTTATCATTCTTCCTCGAGCAAGTATTTTCCAAATAAGATGTTTGGATAGTTTACAAGGACCTAGATTCATCTTTATTCTCTTTCCTTTACTTTTTTCATGATTGTGGTTGCAAACAACTTATGGTTTCTCTTAAAAGAATGTGGGATGAATGAAATGACCATAGAGAACTCATAGATGAATGATTATCCAAATGCTAGAAAAATTTGAAGTTGACAATCAATAGGGTTTCTCTGTGTGTGTGTGTGTGTGTGTGTGTGTGTGTGTGTGTGTTTTTAAAGAAGTTCTTTCGCAACTCTTCCATCATTTTTAAGAAGCCAAACATGTCTAAGCCAAATATGTCTAAGCTTGTTCATTATTGTTGCGTCCATTTTCGTTTTGTTCAACTAAAAATGAATAAAATACACACACACACACACACACACACACACACACACACACACACACACACACACACACATATATATATATATATATATATAATTGGACCTTGGATCCTGTGACGGGGTAAGTTCCAGGTTCTAAATTTCGACAAGTAGGTTTCGGATTTCAAAAAATGAGGAACTTGTACTTAAGGTAGATTTCAGGTTTCAAGTGGAACTTGTAAGGAAACTGGAACCACTCACTTCTAGTGTCAACCTAGAGTAAAGGCTAAGGGCATCTAGTTATTAGCCTTAAAGATATGTCAATTTACAGGTAAAGAAAGCTTAACCATCTAGGCTCATTGGAACCATAAGCATATTTTCTAGTAACACATTGGGTTTTATAATACTTAAGGAAAGAGAATGCTGACTAACAAAGGGGATAAACACATTCCGTACTACTCTCTATGATATATAATTCATTTGCCACACTATTATATTAAATCTTTATCAGTAGTGTTAAAAATACCAGTGACCATGAAAGGTTCTATGTATATACATATAGTTATCACCATGATTTTTGTGTTTAAGGCTTTATGGGATTAATTGACTATTAAGAATTATTTCTAGACCAATATAAAGGTGCTTACATACAATATAGTTTTAATTAATATAGCATAAATGGGAGCATGTAAGTTTTTGATTAATTGATATTATAATTTACTATTTTACAATATTGATCTAATAAAAGTGAGATACCGGGATTCTTAATTAGTCAAATATGGGGTTGGTTAGTGTAGGCTGAGTAAATTCCGACCTGTTATGAGAGGGTCTAGAGCTTAAAAATCTATATATAGTGCTCAAGTTTCTCCTTTAATCTTAATACACACAATTATTCTCACATAGTAAGCATTACAAAACGCTAAGAGTGAGGGGTAATCTCATTAAGCTAGTGATATAAGGGGTAATAGATGAAAAACGCTTGATTTTTGGATCGTTGCTATTTCGCGTCAAGAACAATGGATTCCAAATCCAATACATAAATCTTTTTTACTCAATTATATGTGTTCTAGATTTTAGGTAGAGAGATCTTGGGTGCCTATTTGCACCTTACAACAATATGTTATGCACTAGTTGTATATCCAAATATAGCCTAAATTTTACATTTGAAAGGACACAGTAGATAAATTTATGGTATCAATATTGAAATCACTTCAAACTAAAAAGGAGATGTGTTGTGACTTACCCCTCATGAAGGAGGGAAATTGGTTTAGAAACCTTAATTATGACGTGGAAGTGTTGTCTTAATGCATGTGCAACTAAAGATTTTGGAATCGGAGTCTTGATTACCTTAGCTCTTTGACTAGAGCCCTTTCAATACTTAAACTTGACCGTTTTCTAATCAAAGTGTCAAGGTAGCCTATTGAAAATTTTAATGTTCATCCTAACTATTCTAAGAAAATAACAATCGATATATTGAAATAGCGCAATAAAGTGTAATCGAATTGAAAACTGCAAGCAACAATCTAGCATTGTCTCTAAAAAGAATATTAAAAAATCCTATGATGAAGCTCTAAAACCTTATTCAATTGGGTTTTAACTTTTCAAGATTTTTCTTTTTAAGAGAAAACTATTCAAAATGCTAACTTTTAAGCTTTTTCATGAATTTTAGAAAAACAAAATAAAAATAAAAATCGGAATTTTTAAAATTAATTTTTAATTTTTATCCGAAAATAGGGACAAAGGGCTGGCCCTAGGGCCGTGTCTGAATATGGGTTGTAGTCTGGTCCACGAGTTGGGTTCGTGGACCCAAAAGCTTAAACAATGGAATCGGCTCACTGGAATGAAGCCCAATTCTGCCACCACAAACCCAAGTCTATGCCCACTTCAGTTAGAACCATCAAACCCAATTATGAAAATAGCCCCACAATTCAGTCCAAGCCCATCCAACTCAAACCCCGAAATCCTAAGAAAATTAAATAAAAACAAACTGGCCCGATTCTCAACAAACAAGTCAAGCCCAACCTCATTGAACCCACGCTGAGCCCGAATCCACAAAACTCATGCTCGCTTCCCTTTTTTATCTAATTTTTCTCCCCTTTTCTCTCTCTCTCTCTCTCTCTCTCTCTCTCTCTCTCTTCATTACCATTTTCTTTGTTATTTTTCTATATTCTTCTTCCCCGACTCTTCCTCCTGCCATCCCCTACGCTTGGCTTCCGATTTCCAGAACATCAACTTTTGTCCTACGCCTCACAACCAACCGACCACAACTTCAACCAATGATTCCTATGCTAAATTTCCGAAACATGAACACATATGGTTCATATTCAATCGTCATTAGGCCTCCCTTGTCGATTTCCTCTTCTCGTCGGACGGCCATTGTCGGCTGCAAAGCATGAAATATAAAACAATGTAGATGATGACGGTGGCAGGGGAAGCGAAACGACCGAACGACCAACGCCCCAGGAAAGCAAATCACAAAAACGACACCCCAGCAAAACGAATCAACTCGGGACACTCGATTTTGGCTAAAAATCAGAGGACGAAAACTAGATCTCACTTAAACATTTCGTTGAACGGGTGAAGAGCGCTCAAGAATCATGAGTTTTCCGACTCAACTGGGACCCAAACCCAAACCGAGACTCTCGCTAAACAAACAATGAAACACACAACAACCAAAGGAGGGATGGATGAATTAACTCGCGCCCAAAATAAATATGTAAGTTTCTATATAATTAATGAATAATTAAACGGCTCATCAAAATTTAAGTGTCAACAAGAGGTTGACTAAGAACTCTACATATAGCCTTTTTTATATGGCTACTAAGCTATTGAGAATCATTCAAGTCAGGTGGTTGATTAGCATGAATCTTACTGATGAGAAATTTATCAAATATCTATTGTGTCATCTTCATTACGATGATAGATAACAAGGAGTTGGCCTTTCCTCTCAATAATTGCATTAACTTTTTGCTTATCCCCACCGGCAATCTAATTTTAACCGTGTGTCCTCTTCATTGTGATGATGGATGATCATGACTTCTTGTCGCTACGGCAAAACATGGTTTTTGTTTATGTTTTTGTTTTTTTTTCTCACTTAAAAATTAGGATTTGCCTACTAGCGTTAGGTATTTTATAATAGGCTTGATTGGGAGAACTCATTGGCATTTTCACCTAGAAATTTATGACTATATTGGTTCAATTAAAAAGTTTAGGATTGAATTTAAATCTTTACAATTAATTTATGACTGAACGTGCAATCCTTTGGCTACTAAGAATTCGTTTGGTAACATTTCCATTTTACTATTTTTTTTTTTGTTTAAATACAAAAATAGAGCAGAAATTTGTTGTGTATTCTATTCCCTAGAGTAGATTGGTAGCCAGAGAATAGTTTTAGAATAAAAATAGGAAGTATATATATATATATATATATTCGTTTGTTCTCGAGTAGGGGTGAGCATAGGTTCCACTTGGAACTTACTTGTTGAAACATGTTCAATAATTTTTGGAACATTGAACTTACCTACATATCCAAGGATCTAAAATCTACCTGTCAAAGGTTTTAGGGTCTACCCAACTAACACGTGATATTAATTGTTTGATTACAGTAAATCATCATTTATAATGACCAACGTTTGCTACAATCTACATATCATAAGTCATATTTAGATACATGAGGATTATGAAAATTATTAAATAAAAGCTTCAATTATGGATATTACTAGAAATGGAGGGTCGGACTAGTGGTTTCACATTATACACTTGTCATTGGATGTCATAAAATACCGTGGGATCATGTGAAGTCATATAACAAGCAAAAAAAAAAAAAAGACTTGTTCTAGATTTCAAGTTCCCCCAGGAACCTTGAACATTTTGGTCAAAATAGGTTCTCCAATTTTTGGAATCTAGAACCTACCCTACATATCCTTGAACTTGGAATTTTAGTGGTTCCTATCGGTCCGCTTCTTAGGTTCCCAATTCCACCTTAAAATTATACTCACCCCTATTCTGGGGAAAAAAGAGAGAGAAATAAACGAGCTCAGCGTAATCTAATGTTTGACTTTACACAATCGACACAAGATTTGGGTAAGACCCATATCCAGATCGATTGAGTCCCCATTTTTCTAAATAAAAAAAATAAAAAAAAATTCAAAACTTAGGAAAAAAATTAAAAATTAGATTTAAAGTAGTTTTACTATATTCTGGTGTTAATTCTAGTTTAAAATTAGTTTAGCATAAAAAATGGAAAAGATTTTGATGAAAATTTGGATTCAAAATTAAAAAAGCTCTTAGTGCTTTATCATATGGGGGTTGAATGTTGTTGGCTCTTTCTTTTCATATTTGCGTTAATTTTTTTCTTATGCCACACGCAACACATGGTCATTACTAAAAACTAAGCATGTCATAAGTGATAAGTAGGTAAGACTTTGCGCAAGAGTTGCAATAAGTCAACTCCACGCGGGGAGAAGCATCGGAGTCAGAGAATACTCTTTAGGGACTCCATAGCCTTGGCCGATGCCAAGTTTGTCCCAACCATAGAGGTTTCATCACTTTACACTTTCCTTCCTCTAATTTTGCTCCTCCTCCTCACTCTCAAGCTCTTCTCTTCATGGTTAAAGCAACCCAAAAACCTCCCTCCGAGTCCGCCTTCCATCCCCATCTTGGGCCACCTCCACCTCATGAAACACAACCCCCCACTCCCAATCCTATGGACCTGTTTTCTCTCTCTGCTTTGGCTCCCGCCAAGTCGTCGTCATCCCATCAGCAGAAGCTGCTGAAGAATGCCGCACTAAAAATGACATCGTGCTTGCCAACCGCCCCTCCAATGTTGCCGGCAACCAATTAGAGGCAGCACAGTTGTCACGGGAGAATTGTCCAAAAAGTCCTAAATCTATTGCAGTTTTGCCAATTTAGTCCTAAACCTTTCAATCTTGCCGATTGAGTCCTAAACCTTTTATCAGTTTGCCAATTGAGTCCATCCGGCCAATTTTGGCTGGAAAATGCTAACGTGGACGCCGGCGGTGCCACGTAGGACTGCCGGCACTGACATGGACAATTTTTAATAAATTTTTAATTTTTTTATTTTTTTTATTTTTAAAAATATTTTCTGTTTTTTTCCTTCTTTTTTTTTTTTTTTTTCTTTTTGGCTTTTCCCTTGCCCTTTTCCGGTGGCCGGCCACCGGCCATAGCCGGCCTGCTGGCCTCGCCCGCCACAGGCGAGGCCCGGCCAGGCGATGGCGACGCTGGGTGAGGCCAGCCCCGGCGAGGGCCGGCCTCGCCAGATCTGGCGAGGGGAGCCCTCGCCGGGGCTCGCCCTCGCCCAGGCGAGCATCGGCCTCGCCCCTGGCCGGGCGGGCGACAGCTGGCCACCGGCCACAGGCCGACGCCCGGCCGGCCAGGGGCGAGGGCCGGCCTCGCCAGATCTGGTCTGGGCGAGGCCGACGCTCGCCTAGGCGAGGGTGAGCCTCGGCGAGGGCTCCCCTCGCCAGATCTGGCGAGGCCGGCCCTCGCCGGGGCCAAGGCTGGCCTCGCCCGCCACAGGCGAGGCCCGGCCGGGCGACGGCGACGCCGGGCGAGGCGAGCCCTGGCCCCAGTGAGGGCTGGCCTCGCCAGATCTGGCGAGGGGAGCCCTCGCCGGGGCTCGCCCTCGCCCAGGCGAGAGTCGGCCTCGTCCAGACCAGATCTGCTCACCCGGCGTCACCGTCGCCCAGGCGGGCCTCGCCTGTGGCGGGCGAGGCCAGTGAGCCGGCTGTGGCCGGTGGTCGGCCACTGGAAAAGGGCAAGGGAAAAGCCAAAAAAAAAAAAAAAAAGAGGGAAAAAAACAGAAAATGTTTTTAAAAAATAAAAAATTTAAAAAATTATTAAAAATTGTCCACCTCAGCGCCGGCAGTCCTACGTGGCACCGCTGGCGTCCATGTCAGCATTTTCCAGCCAAAATTGGCGGGATGGACTCAATTGGTAAACTGACAAAAGGTTTAGGACTCAATCGGCAAGATTGAAAGGTTTATGACTAAATTGGCAAAACTGTGATAGGTTTAGGACTTTTTGGACAATTCTCCCCAGTTGTCACCATGGCCCTATATGGTGACCACTGGCGCAATCACCGCCGCATTTGCACTCGAAATCTTCTCCTCTGCCCATCTCAACTCCTTTGTGGCCATTCAAAGGGATGAAATTAAGCGACTCCTGCTTAATCTAATTAAAGAACCTCATCGTTTCCCAACGATTTCACTAAAGTGGAGCTAAAATTAATGTTCTTGGAGATGACATTCAACATCATTGCAAGAATGAGGTTGGGGAAGATGTGACCAAAGCCGAGGAGGCTCGTGAGATGATGTTTGAGATGCTGAAGTATGCTGACGGTGCGTATCTAGGGGATTTTTTTGAGTATTTCCAGGTTGATTTTTAGGGATAATGAGAAGAACGTGTCTAGATCGGGCTAGAGATCGGACAAGTTCTTACAAAATTTGATTGAAGAACGCATAGGTAGTCCCAAGATAGGAGGTGGTTGAGAGAATAGGGACACTGTGCTGGATCATTTGCTTTCGATGCAAGAGGCGCAGCCCGGGTATTACACTGATGAGATCATCAACTCTTCCATTTTCACTCTTTAGACAATGATTTTGTTTCCCCAATATTCTTCTATCAGGTCATGCTTATAGCAGGCACTGATACTTCAGGTGTGGCAATCGAATAGGCCATGTCTTATCTACTCAATCATCCTCTTTCTTTAAAAATAGCTGCTGAGAAGCTGGATAGTGTAATTGGCCAAGAGCGCTTGGTAAATTAGATAGACAATGCAAAATTTCCTCACCTCACAAACATTGTATCAGAGACTTTACGATTGAAACTGCCCGCACCACTTCTACTTACACACATGTCATCACAGGATTGCACGATAGGTGGTTACAATGTACGTCGTCATACTTAGCATTCATCAATGCATGGACCTTTCATAGGGACCAAAAGTTGTGGGATGACCTGAGGAGTCTTAAATCTGAAAGATTTGAAAATGAAGATAACGGACAACACAAGTATTTGCCATTTGAGCTTGGGAGGCGAGCGGTTCCTGGAGCAAACATGGCTCAACGAGTGATCATAATAGCATTGGGATCGTTGGAATGGAAAAGAATAAGTGAGGAATCGGTGGACATGATAGAAGGAGAAGGAATTAATATGCCTAAGGTGGTGACATTGGAAGCCATGTGCAAACCACGTAAAATCATGGCGAGGATTGCTGAGCATTGAGTGGGAACCATGATATTGCTCACGTATTATGTGGATTGTGTTTGCAGAACAGAAAAATGCAGAATTTTCATTGTGGCATAAAGTCTTTAATGATATGTCAAAGTCTTAATGACAGGTTCGGTTCTCTATTGATCTAAATGATATCCTGTGTTGCTTCGTCTAGAATGTAATTTTTTATTGCCACAGAAATGTCAATTTTGCTACAACATAGTAAGTACTGTATATTTTATCGTACCAAGTTATGATGATCGAAAATTCTAAAAGAAACTTTGGAAACTAAAGGTGTGTTTTTTTTGGGGGGGGGGGGGGGGGGGAATCATATCAAAAAAGAAAAAGCTTTTTGGGATATCAATTTCCAAGAAAATGCTTATCCTTTTTCAGGTTAAGAAATTCATCCTCAAGTATAAATATTTTAATCAAATACTGTAAAGTTTGGAAAAACTAATTTGGGGAAAATTCTTTCATTTAAATAAATACACTCTATATCATGCAAATGGAAGTATCTAATTGATATCAATGTGACTTGTGAAAACCACGATAATAAATTTGATAGCGGAAATGGGATAAGAAAATGCGTGTGGTGACTCTCAGTTAAATGATTTATGAGGTAATGTATGTTTTCGTTGATGATTTTGAGCAAGAGTCCGTCGAAAAATGTTTTGTGCGTTTGATGTGCTTGGTGCTATAGGACGACTAGTGTCCGCATCAGCGAATTTTGATCAAAATTGGTCAGATTGACTCAATTGACAAAAAAGTGAAAAAATTTAGGATTAATTGACAAAATTGAAAAGTTTAGGATTGAATTGGCAAACATGCAATAGATTTATAACTTTTTGGACAATTCTCTTAATATGTTAGAGTAAAGAACAGCCCAAGTGCCATAACTTGGCATGGAGGGACACTTAAGTGCCATAACTTTAAAATAGTACAATTGAGTGCCAGTTTTGAAATTAAATGGGACACTTAAGTGCCACTCCGGCGAAAATCCGGCCAAATGGCTGACATTGCGACTTTCCGGCGAGTTTGGTCCAAAACGGCGTCGTTTTGGTCCAAAACGGCGTCGTTCTGCACACTGACGTGGCAGAGAAAATGCAAAAACGACGCCGTTTCGTGTTTACGTGTAAATAATAATATAAAAATTAATTAAATTAGATTTAAAATTAAATTTATTTAAAATATTCAAAAAATTAAAAAAAATTGAGAAAAAATTAAGAAAATTAAAAGGGGGGGGGGGGGGGGTGTCGAACGGGGGCGGCTGAGGGCTGAGCCCTCGCCGCCACCGCCTCCCCGCCATCGCCAGGAAGGGCCGGCGACAGAGGGGGCAAGGTCGGCCGGGGTCGTCGACCCCCGGCTGACCGACGGTGAGGGCTACAAGCCCTCGCCGGATCACGGCGAGGGCCGCGACCCTCGCCCCAAATCTGGGCGAGGGCTCGCGGGCCCTCGCCGACCCTTGGCCAAGGGCCGGCAACCTCGGCCAACCCTCCCCACTCTGTCGCCGACCCTTCACGGCGGCGGCGGGGAGGCGGCGAGGGCCTGCGAGCCCTCGCTGGATCTGGGGCGAGGGTCGCGGCCCTCACTGCGATCCAGCGAGGGCTCGCAACCCTCGCCGTCGGTCGACCGAGGGCCGGCAACCCCGGCCGACCCTCCCCCCTCCATCGCCGGCCCTTCCCGGCGACGGCGGGGAGGCGGCGGCGGCAAGGGCTCAGCCCTCAGTCACCCCGTTCGAACCCCCTTTTTTTTTTGAAATTTTCTTAATTTTTTTAATTTTTTAAATATTTTAAATAAAATTAATTTTAAATCTAATTTAATTAATTTTTATATTATTATTTACACGTAGACACGAAACGGCGTCGTTTTTACGTTTTCTCCGCCACGTCAGCGTGCAAAATGACGCCGTTTTGGACCAAATTCGCTAGAAAATGGTCACGTCAGCCATTTGGCCGGATTTTCGCCAGAGTGGCATTTAAGGGGGTGCATGATAAAAATTATTTCTGTTCCAGAAATGATTTTTCTGTTCCAGACCAATTTCTGGAACAGAAACTTGTTTGATAACGCTTATCAAATTTTCTATTTCTGGAATAGATTTCTATTCCAGAAATAGAAATGGAGGAGAAATCAGAATTTCTACTTCTGATTTCTCCAGAAATCAATTTCTGATTTCTCCCAACCCTAATTTCACTCTTTCTCCCTCGTACGCCTCTTCTCTGCCCAAAATAAAAATAAATATATTCATTTAAAAATAAAAATAAATTTATTAAAATAAATAAATTATTTTTATTTATCATTTTATTTTTAGTTTACTAAAAATAAATTTATTAAATTTATTTATGATAAATAAATAAATATTTTTATTAAAAGTAAAATTATTTTTTATTTGCCTTGAGTGTTTTGCCAAATAAAATTATTTTTATTTTTATTTTTATTCATTTTAAAATAATTTTATTTGTAAAATAAAATAAAATAAATTTATTTAATTTATTTAAAATAATTTATTTATGATAAAAATAATAAATTTTTATTTGCCTCGAGTGTTTTGCCAAATAAATTTTTATTTTTATTTTTATTCATTTTAAAATAAATTTATTCGTAAAATAAAATAAAATAGAATAAATAAAATAAATTTATTATATTTATTTAAAATAATTTATTTATGATAAATAAAAATAAATTTTTTTTATTTGCCTTGAGTGTTTTGCCAAATAAAATTATTTTTATTTTTTATTTTTATTCATTTTAAAATAAATTTATTCGTAAAATAAAATAAATTAGAATAAATAAAATAAATTTATTTTTATATTTTAATTTTAAAATAAAATGATATTTTTATTTTATTTTTTATGATTTATTTTATTTTATTCATTATTTTTTTTGTTACTAAATCATTTTTATTTTTATTTTTTATATTAAAGGTCGTCGGTCGTCGCCGCCGTAGTCCAGAAGGAAGAAATTTTGTGTCGTTATCAAACGAATTTCTATTTTTAGAGTAGAAATTTTGTGTCGTTATCAAACGGTTATTTTTGCTTAGAAACTCTTCTAGAAATAGAAATAGAAAAATCTATTTCTGTTCCAGAAACTATTTCTGGAACAGAATGGTTGTCATGCGCGCCCTAAGTGTCGCATTTTACTCCGATATTGGCACTTAAGTGTACCATTTTAAAGTTATGGTACTTAAGTGTCCATCCGTGCCAAGTTATGGCACTCCAGGTATCCCAAACTCTAATATGTTGATACCCATGAATGCTTTGGATAAGATAGAGTTGAGCTATCTTGCAAAAATCATGCAAGAAGGGTACGTTTATTAGGGCATATATTGCAAGTGTGTTAGATAAAATAAAGTAAGTATATTATAATCTATGTCATAAAAAAAAGTCCAATTTGTCATTTGAGCAAATGAAAAGAGTACATTGAACATTTATTAATAGTTTAGGAACTACATTAAATAAAAATTAAAGAATTACATTGTACAGTTTAAAATATCTAAAGGATGACATTATATTTTGAATCAAAATCCAAGTACCATTCATACTTATGTAGCCCTAGTAGAAAAAAAAAGGGGTAAAGATAGAAGTTTCTATCCTATCACCGAAAAGCAAAGTGGAATTGATGCTTTCTCGATGAAGCAAAGGACATGAGAAGCAACAGCTCGATGCACATACTTCTAAAATTTAGAATTTCCATATTTTGTGTCTTCAGAAAAGATGAAACTACATAGAGTAATATTAGACTACACCACTAACTAAACATATTTCAATGAAATAATTTATTTATCTCGATAAAAAAAACACACTTTTTATTATTTTGGATTTTGTGCTATTATACAGGCGTTGTTTCCTATTTATGATAATAACAAATATAATTAAACATTTTACAAATGGTCTGACTCCCTTAGCTAAAAGGAGGCATTAATGAAATGTACGGGGTGCTTATAAGATAACTAAATATTCAGATTCTTCTCAATTATATTCTGTGGTAAAATTTTCGATAGTCACTAAATCAAATTGTGCAAATTTACTAATAAGGAGTAGTAGCAGTAAAAGTAGTTAGGAGTATGCAAAGAAACCGAGAACTGCTTGGATTGTTCAGAATCGGAATGAACACGTCTAGATTCAATGGTTCTCATGGAAATTGGTCTGGTTCTCGGTTCTAATTTATGGGAACCGGTAGGTACTAATCTGATTCCTTGTTCTAAGTGTGGAGCTACTTACCTGCGCATCTAAATCAGACCGGAATATTTATATATATAAGAAAAATTCGATTCACTTTAAGCGAAAATGAAAGTCGAAGAAACAAAACGGTCGTCCTTACAATATCCCAGTTCTTCCTTGCTCTGGCAATATTATCTCTATTCCAGCCACTTCAAAGCAAATCCCCCACCAATGCCTCGCCATTCCCCTTTCCAGTCCTTGCCCTCTCCTTGGAGTCGCAAGAAACATCATAATTGCAACAAACAGAAGGCATAATTTACTTCCAACCTTCAAACCCACTTTATCTCTCACTCAACTCCAACACGACCCACCGAGATGCTTTCTTCCATGAGCGACGGGAATTAGACCGACCGATTTTCTGATTTGTCCAAGGAAGTTTGGTGGGAGCGATTTCATGGACCCACTCGGGAATCAGACCGAACTAGTGTTCAAATTCTGAGTGGATTTATGAAACAAATGGGTGGTTTTTTATTTTAATTTTTTAGAACCGGTTCTTAGCAAGTGATTCAGAATTTCCTGCCCACTCAAATCATGCTCATCTCTAGAAGAAATAGTAGAGCAATAGCAGCAGCAGCAATAGTAATTAATGAAGACAATTGATATTTAAACACTATTCACTACAATATGCTTTTCAGAAGGAGCTGTAGATAACAAAAGCAACCGGTAATCAAACGTGATTCACTAAGATATGCTTTCGTTGATTCAATAAGAACCCAATGTTAAGAAAGATTAAATGCAGAACTTCATTTAACGGTCTCATAATTTTTTTAAAAAGTCACATTTTAAGTTTCCTTTTCAAAAAAGAAAGGAATCTTAGCATAATGTTCGTGTAAAAAATTACTATGTAAAATAAAATAAAAGAATAACTCTGTAATCTTGCCGATAGAGTGTCAAGAGCTTTGGAATTCCCCAACATTTTTCTATATTCTGAATCTACCAAAAATCCAAGTTATAAGAAGCCCTATCAACTCTTGACTCTCAACTAAGTTGACAAATCAAGTTTTTCACATAAAAGATTTCCTTGAGTTAAGGGATAAATAGATTCACTCAATTGTAAATCATTTGTTACCATGTATCATGCACTAACAGTACAAAATTATACATCCATATATAACTAAAATGTAACGTTTGAAAGGACCCAGTAAATAAAATTATCTTATCAATGGAGATGTCATTTCAAAATGAAAATGAGAGGTTGGCTGACGTAAATGATTCGATTTGCAAGATTCAACAACTCTTTAAATGAACTTTTTATATAGCTACTAAACTATTGAGAAATATTCAGGGTCTTTATGGATTAAGAATTTATCTAATGTCAACTGTGTGTCCAATTCATGGTGATGCCCATCATTTGGCTTTTTCTCTCAAAACTTGCATTTATTCTATTGTGACATTTTTAATAGTTGCTAAATCAAATAATACAAATTTACCGATAAGCATAGTAGTAGCAATAGTAGAAGTAGTGGTAGTGGTGATATTAGATAACAAAGACAATGGATAATCAAACATTATTCACTGCAATATGCTTTCTTGTAGTAGTAGATAACAAAAGCAATCGGTAATCAAACTGAGTTCAATAAGATATCCTTTCTTTGATTCATTAACAACCAAATTTTAAGAAAGTAAAATGCAGAAATTCATTTAACAGTCTCATAAAGATTATAAAAAGAAAAGTCACATTTTAAGCTTCCTTTTCTAATAAGAAAAAAATCTCAACATGATGTCCGTTTAGAAATTACTATGTAAAATAAAATAAAAGAATAACTCAAGAATCTTGCCCATGGAACCAAAAAACCAAGAAATAAGAAGCCCTATCAACTCTCGACTCTTAACTAACTTGATAATTCAAGTTTTCCACATAAAAAATTATTTGAAATAAAGGATAAAAATGTCCACTCAATTGAAAATCGTTTGTTACAATATGTTATGCACTAACCATCGTCGCAGTGGCCATCCTTCCAACTTGGAAGGGGGAGGTGGAGGATTCAAATTCTCACCTTCTCAGGGGGGATTGGAGTGGGGACAATTTCATTTCAGGTGTGGGTTTTGACTCCCAAGTCCTGCAAGGAGGCAGGGCAAAAAGTTTGAGCGTGAGTGTTAGAGTAAGATTATAGTAAGACCGACCAAAAAAAAAAAAAACTGTCGTTGCGACCCAACCCTCGAGCGTCATAAGCAGAAAGGTCAGGTTTAGAGATACTTAACCATGTGAAGGTACATGTTCCAAAAGATGTCATCACTTCATCATTTGGGATTGACCATGTGAGTTCCATTGATCACGGTCATGAGTTCTTCCAAGCTCATACCTCGCATGACAGTGGAATGTATCATGATTCATATCTACATGAACGATACACCTTGGAAAATGAGATCGGATATGAATATCGAACTTAGGGGTATCGCTACCATAGTAACTTTCCCAATAGTACTCATTCATATGGATGACATTGCTTCATCCTGTAATATTTCCACATTGGGTATGCTAAACTATGGTGACTCTCATCGAGACCCATACCCCTCACAATGGTTTATTTATTATCTATGAGTTGTTTAAGACAACTTAGATAAATGTCAAGAGTCACCGCTAGCCTCATTTTTGGGGATTGACTAGAAAACCTAATTGATGGTCTAGAGTAATCATTTGATTTCTACGCAACTAGAGATTCTATGGTTCAAGGATTTGGGTTATTATGCTAACATTTCTATTAGTGCCCTTTCGATACCCAATGGTTTGTCGTGTTTTCTAAGGTGTCCATACATGTCTTTCTACTTTTTAATTCCAATAAAACTAACTAGGTGATCATGCGTGGATGGTCAATTTCATATAATTCTAATTCTATCAAAATAAAGAAAAACAAACAATTGAAATTTAAAGACAGTGTGATAAGTAAACACTCAAGAAAACAGTTTAAGGAAAGCGGTAAATCTAATATGAAATCTTAATGAAAATTAAATCAAAGAAGGGAACCCACAACTCGTTGAGCACTTATACAACACAAACAACCCGAAACAAATATCGAGGAATCAAATTGATGCAAGAACAAGGTTGGATTAGACATTGACCATTCATCGTCTTCATGTCTTAAGGAGCCACTTCCTCCATGGATCTATCCAAATCATAATCTAAAACTAAGACTAGGTACATACAATGGGAAAGAAACAATCAACATTACAAAAACAATAACAATGACCCAAAAAAAAAAAAAAAATAGTCAGGGAACTCGAAAATTATGCATAATTGGTCAAATTTGACCTTGGGTTGGCCTTTATGATCCATGCAATGATCCCTTTAGGACACCTACCCTTATTCTTTTTTTTTTTTTAATGGCTTAGAACAATTAGCCACCGTTTGTGTGCTCGCATGGCAACCAATGTACAAAAGCCCCTAAAACAAGCTCTAAGTGTGATCCAAATGTATCCCACGAGTTCATACATCGCACCTATACATACATCTAAAAATCACATACATAGTAGAAAGTAAACACACATGCAAGCCCTTAGGCCTTGATTCTCAATCAATCAGACAATTTTAGTGACCCAACACTAGATCGCTTATTCAGTCAACAAGCGTTAAATACAATCATAGGTGTTTGATGAAAGCAGCACACATCAAAAGCTAATGATTCGAATGATGCCTAAAAATTATTTAAAGAACAATTAAATAGTGAATTGTAAGAAAAATTTGTAAGTGGCACGACAAAATTGTATCACGATTATGGAACACATTTAATCATCAAGGCTAACTCGGGTGAATCCTGTGCACATTGATCGAGCTTCGCGGATGCCTTAAATACGTTCCAAACCTTAGACGATATTAATGCCATGCTAATATGCGATTTGGAAATTTGGAACATAAAGAACAATATGAAAATTTTAAAATTTTTGTGCATGAGCATCAATTGAACAAAAACCAAGTTCAAATCAACAAGAACATGAAATTTCAAATAATCTCATGACATTCGAAAGGTCTAAAAAGCATGGTAACATACTTTTATTTTTCAAGAATTTTTGTGTGCGAAGTTCGAAAGGTAAGGATCAAACTTGTGAAGAAATGTGAATTCAATTTAGCATGCAAGATGTCCTAAAAAAATTTAGAAGAAAATTACAGTGGAGAATTACAACAAAAAATCATTGAACATGGTAAATAAGATTGAAGCAAGTGAAAATGAACCCATGGATAATTGGCTCCAAGAAAATTACACAACATCAAACACATCATGATGAACAATTTTCATGAAAAGAGTTTTCTAAGGTGAGCTATATAGAAATTTATAAAAATTCAAGAACACATAACATCGCATCAGAAATGTAACCAAATAACAAGTTATCATCGCAAATCAATAATGATTTGACCTAGTAAATAAAGTCTAAAAAATCTTTTACCACAATGTAAAGAAGATAAAGAAAAACAAACTAAAACAAACTTTATTAAGGACCAGACCTCAGAATGCTTAATGAGAAAATTATACAAAAATAACAAGAGGTCTGACTGACAAAAGCAAAAAGGGATTCCAAATTTCATTCAAAGTAGATTTCTAGGCAAACTTAACAAAAAAAAAATGGTCAAATGACATGCAAAAAGGAAAATTAATGTCATCGGAAAGATTGAGACGTATCCTAAGACTTTCTAAGAGATGTCGAATCCGATTAGGGTCAAATTCATGGTCAAATAGCGACAATCACAAAAGCGTGCAAATCATCAATGAGCAAATCACAAAATTGATGTGAAATTAAGACTATTTAGGGTCAAATTCATGGTCAAATAGCGACATTTGTTATGCATTGTTTAAGACTATTTTTGATTTTTGGGTCAAATCTTCAAAAATTTTTAAAATTAACTTTACTATAGTGAAATTAAGACTATTTAGGGTCTTTTTGTGCAAAAAGCCAATTTTTAACTCAATGTTGACTTTTAATCAATGGGTTGATCAAAAAGTCAACTTAAAATTCAATCGTTTGACTTTTTAGGTTTTAAATGGAAATGAATCAGAAATCACTTAAAAATAACAAAGTAAAAAAAAGAAATAAAAAATCCTAATCTTGATAAATTTATTTTAATAAGGCGTCGGCTAAAAATCAGCTATCAACAACTGCACATCCATATATAACTAGAATGTAACATTGGAAAGCACCCAGAAAATTAAATTATCTTATCAGTGGACAAATCACTTCAAAATGAAAAGAAGAGGTTGGCTGACATAAATGATTTGATTTGCAAGGTTCCTTCTTATCTACAAGTCCAACAACTATTTGATTCGCCTTTTTCTAAAGCTACTAAAGTATTGAGAAATATTCAGGATCTTTATGGATTAGGAATTTATCTAATGTCAATTGTGTCCACTTCGTGATGATGACCATCGGTTGGCATTTTCTCTCAAAACTTGCATTAACTTTTTTTTTTATCCCCGCCGGCCAAACATGGTTATATATATATTATATTTGACTAATACGATCGGTTTCCAAGGAGAAACTAAAATTTCTACCTGCGATATATTGTTCGAGTGCAACAATACAAGCAAAACTTTCTACCTGTCACTATAAAAGATGAAACAAAACAGCAGTTTTGTATTTTTATCGCTTTTTTGGCCTCAGGCAAGACATGGTTATTACTATAAACCAAATTGGTCTTCAATAGCTACGTAAGAATTTCCGCAATAATTGCCGTAAGTCAACTCCAGATGGCCAGAAGCATCGGAGTAAGAGAATACTATTTTGCCATGTTATAATCGGGGACTCCATAGCCTTCGCCAATACCAAGTTCGTCCCAACCATGGAGACTTCGTCACTCTACACTTTCCTTCCTTTGGCTTTCCTCCTCCTCACTCTCAAGCTCTTCTCTTCATGGCTAAAGCGACCCAAAAACCTCCCGCCAAGTCCGCCTTCCATCCCCATCCTCGGCCACCTCCACCTCATAAAACGCCCCTTCCACCAGACACTCCACTCCCTTTCCCAATCCTATGGCCCTGTCTTCTCTCTCCGCTTCGGCTCCCGCCAAGTCCGCCGAAGAATGCTGCACTAAAAATGACACCGTGCTTGCCAACCGCCCCTCCAGTGTTGCTGCCAACCAAATTGGATACGGCAGCACAGTTGTCACCATGGCCCCATACGGTGACCACTGGCGCAATCTCCGCCGCATTTGTACCCTCGAAATCTTCTCCTCCGCCTGTCTCAACTCCTTTTTGCCCATTCGAATGGATGAAATCAAGAGACTCCTACTTAAACTAAACAAAAGAACCTCATCATTTTGTGACGATTTCACTAAGGTGGAGCTAAAATCAATGTTCTTGGAGATGACATTCAACATCATTGTAAGGATGTTGACTGGGAAGAGGTATTATGGGAAGACGCGACCCATGCCGAGGAGGCAAGGTCGTTTCGTGAGATGATGTCTGAAATGCTGAAATATGCCGACGGTGCGTATCCAGGGGATTTCTTGAGTATTTTGAGGTTGGTCTTTACTCTTTAGGGACTATGAGAAGAAGGTGTCTAGACTGGGCAAGAGATCAGACGAGTTCTTACAAAATTTGATTGAAGAGCGCAGAGGTAGTCACAAGATAGGAGGTGGTGGAGAGAGTAGGGACACTGTGCTAGATCATTTGCTTTCGTTGCAAGAGACGCAACCAGAGTTTTACACTGATGAGATCATCAAAGGGCTAATCCTGGTACGTAGAAATCTGACAAACATTAGCATCTCATCCTCATGGTGGAATATTGCATACATATTAGGCATTTATCCATGGGTCGTATAGAATATAAAATTGATTATCTCGATGTTATGTTAATTCTTGTGATCTAAGTTGCTACCAAAATAATAGATTAAATTGTAATACTTGTTAATTTTAGATTCTTCTATAATACTTGATCCATTAACTTGTGGATTGCATTAACAGCTTGGGGATTACTACTAAGATTATCACTATAATCAACTCTTTCATTTTCATATTTAATGATAACGTATTTTTTTCCCATTATTCTTCTACTAGGTCATGCTCATAGCAGGCACCGACACTTCAGGTTTGGCAATCGAATGGGGAATGTCTTATCTACTCAATCATCCTCTTTCTTTAAAAATAGCTACTGAGAAGCTAGATAGTGTGATTGGCCAAGAGCGCTTGATAGATGAGACAGACATTGCAAAACTTTCTTACCTCTCAAACATTACTTCTACTTCCACACATGTCATCACAGGATTGCACGATAGGCGGTTACAATGTACCTCGTCATGCTACAGTATTCATCAATGCATGGACCATTCATAGGGACCGCAAGTTGTGGGACGACCCGACGAGTTTTAAACCCGAGAGATTTGAAAATGAAGATAACGGAAATACAAATACTTGCCATTTGGGCTTGGGAGGCGGGCCTGTCCTGGAGCAAACATGGCTCAACGAGTGATCACTGTAACTTTGGGATCGTTGATCCAGTGCTTCGAATGGAAGAGAATAAGTGAGGAATTGGTGGACATGACTGAAGGAGAAGGAATGAATATGCGTAAAGTGGTGTCGTTGGAAGCCATGTGCAAACCCCGTAAAATCATGGCGAGGATTGCTGCGCATTGAGTTACCTGAATCATCGAGCAAGAAGACATAATCAATTGATATGAACTTCAAAATGCAGAACTTCCATCGTGGCCTAGAGACATGTGTGATGATCCACAAAGTCAGACAAGTTTCGATCTCTGCTGGTCTAGATGGTACTATTTTTTTTTCCCGTCTAGAATATGATTGCTTACAGCTACATAAATGTGAGTTTAGCCACAACATTGTAAGTACTCAATATTTCGTCCTACCAAGTCATTATGCTTTCAATCGAAAATTCTGAAGAAACTCTCGACACTAAATCATACTTAATAAATATGGAAGCATGTAAAATGATATTAACCCGCCCATGTCAGCAATCAATCTTGGCCCACTATTGGCCATACCTACTGAACATGAGACCCGCAAATGGCCCGGACGGGTTGGGCCAAGTGTCGATTAAATGGTGGTTGCGGTGGTTTGGAGAGCACAAACAGCATGGCGGATGACTTGCTGTCGCAGGAGTCACAACCCAGATTATCAGAGGGCTTATGCAGGTACATAGAGTAATTCTTTCTATCTGATCCATATCAGTTAGTTTTATCATCAAGATGTTGCTTATAATAGGTCAGGGCCTGCGTTACGCGTACCGATCAATTTGGTAGAGTTCTTGAGACTATGTATTTTGCACGTTTTTTCGCATCGGACGATATGATCCGTTGCTAAATTGCTAATAAGAGTATGTCATAATGCAACACTCATCGAGTAATTGAGTGAGGTGATTTTATTAATTACTTGTGATCGACTCAAATGTCATATTTTAAAAAATAGATTCTTGAAAGCAGAAATTATCAGCTGTACTGGTTGCATGTGAGCCTAGCTCTCGGAGTGTGTAAGTCACACCTTGACCAGCCAATATTAAAGATGATTTTGGCTGATATGCACCGGATCTTCTAACAATTATTCTCTTGAAAGAGTTCCTTTGGCCCTTCAATTAGAAAGCTGTCGCATTCTATCTCTTCACAAGCAGCTTTGGTAGTGAAATAGACTTTTTAATTTTTAAGTAAAATCCCTCCCAAGAACCCTCAATTTTCTAGTAAATTACCTCCAACCAATCACTCCACGAAGCACACCACCAACGTCCCCCACCAGCAATACTCTCGTCAATCATCTCTCCACCACCGTGGCGACTTCGTCTAGTTCATTTTTGCTTGAGAGGGTATGGTAGTCTCTGGCTTGGTGACTTCGTGGAATTCATGCACACTAAAAAAAAAAAAAAAAAAAGAGGAGGAAAATTATCTTAAAATTCCTAAATCAATGGTACATTGGCCAATTTAGTTTTAAATTGTTCAATTTGATCAAATTAGTCCTAAATCTTTTGATAATTTTTCAATGTAGTCCTTCCAATCAATTTTGAATGGAGATCTCTCACATGATCGCCGCCGTATTATGTGGCACACCCAACGCCGACATAAATGACTTTTGTGATTTTTTTTTAAATTTTCTAAAAATTTATTGTTTATATGATTTTTTTTCCCTATACCTTTCTTCGTTTTCTTCTTTTTCCGCTATTCATCTTCCTAGAATGGTTGTAGGGGGTCTCTGGGACCTCAGTGATGGTTAGTGAGGGTTGTTGGCCATAGGAGGGGCTTGCAAATATGTTTTCTTTTCATTATTTTCCTTTTCTTTGCACTATTAATCTTCTCGAAACAGCCGGCAAGGTCGCTAGGTCTCAATCATGGCTTGAAGGACTTCATTGGAAAATCATCAAAAGGTTAAAGCATAAATTGGCCAAATTAAAAAAAAAATAAGATTGAATTATCTGTCATACAATATGAATAGGACTTTTTAGACAATTATCCCTTAGAAAAAATGATCGCCAGAAATAGTTAAACTTGTTATTTTAATAATCATATTCATTGGACAGGCCACATCATGTGTTCATCTGTAGAAGTTTGTATGACAGTAATGAGATTTTATCATGAATGATGATGCATTTACCTTTAATAAAGTTAATGACATAACGGGTGATTGAATCCTTAATATTAGGGAGCATCGGTTTCATTCATAGCAAGAAAAATAAATGCAAAATTTGTAACATTACAAAGTTAGGGTTAACTTTAATTCAATGCACATTATACACTTGTAATCTGAATTTATTCAATTTAAGTTAAATTTCTTTATTTTCCTATTCTTCATCTCTCAAAAGGGCTAGTGGGGGTCACTGGGGTCTCAGCAATGGACAAAAGGACTATATTGGGAAATTGTCAAACAATTTAGAACTAAATTAGCCAAATTGAAAAGTTTAAAATTGTATTGGCCTCCATATAATAGGTTTAGAACTTTTTAGACAATTATACCTTGTAGAAAATGTTCGCCGGAAGTAGTTAAACTTGCTCTTTCAATAATCATATTTAATAAGCAGGTCACATCAAGTGTTCATCTATAGAAGGTTGTAAGACAATAATGAAATTATAGTATAAATGATGATTCACTAGCCATAATAGAGTTAATGATGTAGCATGTTATGAAGTCCCTAAAGATGAAGAGCATTGATCTCATTCGTAGCAAGTGACATTGGTAACATTACAAAGTCCTTATTAACTTTTGTTCTTACGCATTGTAAACTTGTAATCTGAGTTAGTTCAATTAAAGATAACTTTATACATATATATATATATATATATATATATTTCTCTCTCACTATTCATCTTAATAGAAAGGATGACAAGGGTCGTTAGGGCCACCACAATGGTTGGCTAGGGTCATCAGCCACAGGAGAGGGCTGCAGAAATCTTTTCTTTTAATTATTTTCTCTTTTTAATTTTATTTTTGCCACTGTTCAACATCTCATAAGGGCCGATGAGGTTGTCGGGTCTAAGCGATGGCCGGAAGAACTTCAGTGGTAAAACGTCAAAATGTTTACTACTTAATTGGTTAAATTGAAAACTCTATGAGTGAATTGTCCACTGTAGAATAGATTTTGGACTCTTTGGAAATTTATCCTTCAAAGAAAGTGACGGTTGAAAGTAGTTTAACTTGTTCTTTCAATAATCATATTCAATGAACACGCCACATCATTTGTTCATCTATGGAAGGTTGTAAGACGGTAATGAGATTTTAGTACAAATGATGACGCAATTACTATAATAAAGCTTGATGCATCAATAGTAAACTTGGTGCCCCATTTATTTTTTTATTCAGTCCTTTTTATAGCTTTTTTTTTGGTCTGTAGTTTATTTTATAGTTTTTTTTTTGTCAATCCTACTCTAATTCTACTCTAATACTCACTCTCAGACTTTTGCCTTACCTCCTTGCAGGACATGGGAGTCGAAACCCACTCCTGAAATAAAACCGTCCCCACCTCAATCCTCCCTGAGGAGGTAGGGATTTGAACCCCTCACTTCCCCCTTCCAAGTTGAAAGGGTGGTCACTAGGGCGAATCCCCAGTGGTTGTTTATTTTATAGTTGGATTACTTGTTTTCGCAACATAAGGAGCTTGTCAAATGGAATCATGCATTGTTAAATTTGATTAAAGAGAGGCTCATAAGCCAACAAAAGCTAGAAAGTGTGAAGGTGTTGCAATAATGAAAGAGCAACATAGCAAGCTCCAATTGTTTTGTCTTGTTCCAGCATAGAATCCCAGCAACCTCCCCCACCCTGATGCTTTCTCTGGGTCTTTGTTTAATCTTTCTTTCTTTTCTTCCTTTTATCTATCTTGGATTTGCCCCAATCTTAATTTTGTAAGAATGGCGGATGACTTGCTATCTTTGCAGGAATCACAACCGGAGTACTACACTGACCAGATTATTAAAGGGCTTATGTTGGTACGTAGATAACTCCAATTCTTTCTATCTGATCCATATCAGTTAGTTTTATCATCAAGATGTTGCTTATATTAGGTCAGGCTCTGTGCTATATGTATAGATCAATTTGGTAGACAGTTCTTGAGACTATGGTTTGCACATGTGTTTTCACATCCCACGATATGATTTGCTGCTAAATTGCAATAAGAGTATGTCATAATGAAACATTAATCAACACAGGCAATTGAGTGAGGTGATTTTATTAATTACTTGTGGTGGACTCAGATGTCACATTAACAAAAATTGATTCTTGAAAGCAGAAATTATCAGGTGTACTGGTTGCATGTGAGCCCAGCCCTCAGATTGTGGAAGTCACACCTTAATCCACCACTATTAAAGATGATTTTGGCTGACATGCACCGGATCTCCTAACAATAATTCTCTTTAAAGAGTTCCTTTAGCCCCTCAATTAGAGAATTGTCGCATTCTATCTCTTCACAAGCAGCTTTGGTAGTGAAATAGACATTTTAATTTTTAAGTAAAATCTCTCTCAAGAACCGTCAATTTCTAGTAAATTACCTCCAACCAAGCACTCCACAAAGCCCGCCATCAACGTCCCCCACCAGCAATACTCTCGTCAATCATCTCTCCACCACCGTGGCGACTTCGTCTAGTTCATGTTTGCTTGAGAGGGTATGTTAGTCTCTGGCGCGGTGACTGCGTGGAATTCATGCACACTAAAATAAAAAAGGCAAATTGTCTTAAAATTCCTAAATCATTATTACATTTTAATTTTAAAATTTTCAATTTGACCAATTTAGTGCTAAACCTTTTGATAATTTTCAATATAGTCATTCCGGCTAATTTTGAATGGAGATCACTTATGTGGTCGCCGGCCATACTATGTGGCACACCCGACACCGACATAAATGACTTTTGTGATCTTTTTAAAAATTTATAAATACTTTATAGTTTATTTGATGTTTTTTTCTAGATCTTTCTTTGTTTTCTTCTTTTTCTGCTATTCATCTTCCCAGAATCGTTGCCGGGGGGGGGGGGGGGGGGGTCTCTAGGACGTCCGCGATGAAACCCCCCGCGATGGTTAGCGAGAGTTCTCAGCCATAGGAGAGGCCTACGAAGATATTTTATTTTTTCATTATTTTCCCCTTTTTGCATTATTAATCTTCTCGAAACAGCCGACTAGGTCGTTGGGTCTCAGTCATGGCTCGAAGGACTTCACTGGAAAATCATCATAAGGTTAAAAACTAAATTGGTCAAATTAAAAAAAAATTAAGATTAAATTATCCGACGTACAATATTAATAGGACTTTTTAGACAATTATACATTTGAGAAAGTGATTGCCAGAAGTAGTTAAACTTTTTATTTCAATAATCATATTCAATGGACAGGTCACGTCATGTGTTCATCTGTAGAAGTTTGTATGACAATAATGAGATTTTCTTATGAATGATGATGCAATTACCTTAATAAAGTTTATGACATAACGTGTGATCGAATCCTTATTAGGGAGCATCGGTTTTGTTCATAGCAAGAAAAATAAATGCAAAATTTGTAACATTGCAAAGTCCGCATTAACCTTTCTCAATGCGCATTGTACACTAAATTGATTTAATTTAAATTAAATTTCTCTATTTTTCCCACTGTTCATCTCCCGAAAGGGCTGGTGGGGGGTCATTGGGGTCTTAGCTATGGGCAGAAGAACTACATTGAGAAATTTTCAAAAGGTTTAGAATTAAATTAGCCAAATTAAAAAGATTAAAAATGTATTGGCCTTCATATAATAAATTTAGGACTTTTTAGACTATTATACCCTGTAGAAAATGTTCACTGAAGTAGTTAAACTTGTTCTTTCAATAACCATATTTAATAAGCAGGTCACATCATGAGTTTGTCTATAGAAGGTTGTAAGACAATAATGAGATTGTAGTATGAATTCACTCGACATAATAGAGTTAATGATGTAACATGTGATTAAATCCTTAAAGATAAGGGAGCATTGATCTCATTCGCAGCAAGTGACATTGGTAACATTACAAAGTCCTTATCAACTTTCGTCATTACGCATTGTAAACTTGTAATCTGAGTTGATTCAATTAAAGTTAACTTTCTACATTTTTTTCTCACTATTCATCTTCACATAAAGGACAATAGGGGTCGCCAGGGCCATTGCAATGGTTGGTTAGGGTTGCCGGCCACAAGAGAGGGCCACAGAGATCTTTTCTTTTCATTATTATTATTTTTTTTCCATTGTTCAACATCTTGGAAGGGCCGACGAGGTTGTCGGGTCTTAGTGATGGCTAGAAGAACTTCAATGGTAAAACGTCAAAATGTTGACTACTTAATTGGTCAAATTGAAAAATTAAAAGTGAATTATCCACCGTATAATAGATTTAGGACTTTTTGGAAATTTATCCCTCAAAGAAAGTGACAATCAAAAGTAGTTAAACTTGTTCTTCTGATAATCATATTCAATGAACAGGCCACATCATTTGTTCATCTATGGAAGGTTGTAAGGTGGTAATGAGATTTTAGTATAAATGATGATGCAATTACTATAATAAAGTTTGATGCATTAATAGTAAAAATGGTGCCCCATTTTTTTTTTTATTCAGTCTATTTTATAGTTGGATTGCTTGTTTTCGAAACATAAGGAACATGTCAAATGGAATCATGCATTGTT
Organism: Eucalyptus grandis x Eucalyptus urophylla; assembly: GCA_028830015.1. Classification (NCBI taxonomy): domain Eukaryota; kingdom Viridiplantae; phylum Streptophyta; class Magnoliopsida; order Myrtales; family Myrtaceae; genus Eucalyptus; species Eucalyptus grandis x Eucalyptus urophylla. The sequence continues at coordinate 22,546,456 of CM054200.1, read as the reverse complement.
AAATTTGATTAAAAGAGGCCCATAAGCCAACAAATGCTAGAAAGTGTAAAGGTATTGCAATAATGAAAGAGCAACCTCAGCAAGCTCCGATTGTTTTGTCTTGTTCCAGCATAGAATCCCAGCAACCTCCACCACTCTAATGCTTCCTCTGGGTCTTTGTTTAATCTTCCTTACTTTTTTTTTCTATTATTATTATTATTATTATTATTATTATTATTTTGGAAGTTGTTCTCGTCTGTGTAAGACCAGCTTCCTCGTGATCGGGAAGATTAAATAAAATAAATTAAGGTAAATTGAGGAATATTTATATGCTCTCAAAGAATCATATGTACTCAAAGGAATCTCCAGTGTCTAAGTCCTATCAAATCATTGTTCCGGAAGAAATAAGAAACTTCATAACAAATTATTTTTAGTGATTTGGTCTAATTAACTTTGGACACTAGGTTTGCATTCATCGCATTAGACTATCCAGCCCAAATAGTTAAGCAAATAAGTGAAAGAAAACCATGTGTATATAATATAACACATATCTAATACTCATAAAAAGGTAATGTGGTAAGTTTTAGCACCCCCTCTCATGTGCAAGGCAGGTTAGGAATGACTATGCAATTTGACAAATAAGGACCACCCATGCAAAAAAAAAAAAAAAAATGAGGGGCAAAATTTGACCATAATACCATGTTAAAATGTGTAACTTAAAAGCTTAACAAATAGGTGAAGGAATGTCACATGCAAGTAGACAATGTGAGATACCTTTGACAAATTCAATTCATATCAAACGAACTCACATACTAAAACAAAGTTTTTTTTTTTTTTTCAATTTAGGAGTGTTATGTCAAATGTTAAGCCCTTTGTTTGAAATTGGAAAATTGCCAAACGGTTTAGGAGTTAATTGACCTTTTTTATGTTATGACCTTCCCGGAGGTGGACCACCTAAGGGGAAGCTTATGGATTACTAAATAAGAACAAAGGTTCCTTCATCAAAGCAATTGCTCGCGTTTAGCACGGGCTCTCCCAAGCCCTACCAATCTCAATTTGGTACTCAATTCAACATGTATTTAAACTTACCTATTGAAGCTATTGCTAATCGGTTATGGGTCGATTAGACATCCAAGTAAAATGCAAGAGTATTTTTTACTTCTGCGAACCAGAGAATCACGAGTAGGGCGACTTGGTTATGCTAGATTAATTTAATACCCTTTCGGTACATTTTCTCTTTATTTTAAAAATGTTTTGCATGCAAACTTTATCCATTTTTATCCTATGCCAATAATATGTAAGGGGTTATCATATGGGTGCGTAATTAGGAAACACAACACCCAATAATCAAAATAGTAAATAGATTATAGAAATTTTAAGAACTTGGATGCACTAAGCAAGAAAAGCATATCCCTATCCGTCACCATGAGATTTCTGCAAACTATTACTTTAGAAAAATATGCAAACTAATATGTGATCTATATGAGACTCTATAATTTTAACTTTTAGTATTCTACTTTATTAGGTATAAAAAGACAAATGACCCTGAAAGTCTACAAATTAAATGATTTCCAAACCTGCATCTACATGATTGGTGAAAATCCTACCTAAATCCTAGGTATGAGATGACATGGTTTTATTTCTAAATTAATGCATGCATGTAATTCTAAATTAATTAACATGTATGAATGACCTAAGGAAACTATGAATTTATTCTACAATGCAAGCTATATATTTTATTTCTTATTTTATAAAAACAGCAAGGTTAAAACCTAAGACTCTAGTGTGGCTTAGTCAACTATCAACTATTATTGAACTTTTGTAATGCGAATGATGCATGTCATACAATAACTGAAACTATCTACATGATTCGATTAACTTAGTTATAAATAACATGCATTTTATGACGTGAGCCAAATTAACCCTAATTCTACATGCAATCTAATAAAAACTAAATAACATTTTTTAATTTGATTTTATTTTATGAAAGTCATGGACTAACCTGAATCTATATGAATTCTAAAGCTAACATGTCCGAAACCTATATATGCTATCAGACTAAATATGTACGGCCCTATTTATAAAAATAATGCACTCTAAACTCTAAACTCTAAACATGCATAATATAGTTACTTGCAGTGATGATATGCAAATTAATCACATCATTTCTAACATACTCGACCCTAATTCTTACTGATGAACAATTTAGCAAATCTCAATTGTGTCCTCTTCATGATGATGATTGATGAACATGACTTGGCTTGTCCTCTCACTATTTGCATTATTTATATCCACTAAGCTATTGATAAATATTCAAGTCAGGCGGTCGATTGGCTTGAATCTTTATTGATGAGGTATTTATCTGATGTCATTAGTGACAAAGAATTGGCTTTTTCTCTCGATAATTGCCTTAACTTTATCCAACCTTGTCATCAGCAATACTAAATTTCCTAAACCTGGAACATTCCTTATAAATGTTAATCACCATCATTAAACCTACTCAGACATGCTAATGTCGCAAGTTCCTCGAAGTTCGAAGGTTCTCCGTGCTTGTACAGCTTGTTGATGGAAATGGGTGAATAAGAGGTTGCAATTCTAACCAGCAAATACAAATAATATTCCTTGGCCCCAAAAAAAAAAAAAAAAAAATTTACTTCTCCTTTGTATGGAAAGCAAATCCTATCCTTACTTTCAACCTTAAATTACTTGCTGAAAATCTACCCAAAGACCTAAACAGATAGTACAAATTAGAGAAAATTACCAAAAATATCTTAAACCTATTGTAATTATACCGATTCAATCATAAACTCATTTTTTTGGTCAATTGATCCTAAATCTTTTGTAATTTTGCCAATTCAGTCCATCCTACTAAATTTAACCGGTCAGTGCTAACTTGGACGTCGGCTAGTGCTAGTGAATAATTTTTTAATAATTTTTTGAGTTATTGATTTTTTTTTTATCTTTTCTTCTATTTTTTCCCTTTTTTTTTCTTTCTCTCTCTCTTTTTTTTTTTTTTTATTCCTTCCTCCCCCACCTTCCTCCTTCTTCCGACAACTAGCTAGAGGGGAGGGCTGGTGGTTGGACTGAGGCAATCGGCTAGTGCCAAGCTCGCCTTGCCGTTGCTAGTCAAGGGCGAGCTCGCCCAGCCACAGGCTAGGTAAGCCCTCATTGGATCTAACGTGGGCAAACCTCAACAATGGATTGGTGAGCTCAACCTTGCCAGATTTAAGCAAGGACAAGCTCACCCAGCCACTAGCGAGGCTTGCCCATGTCAGATCTAGCATGGGCTTGCCTTGTCGATGGTTAGGTGTTGTTTGAGTGAAGGTGTCATTGGGCAAGCTCCTTGATTAGTACCTCGTTCAGCCTAGTGAAGAAGGCCCTGTTGGCCACCAACTACACAACCAAGTGAAGTACAAAGTCACAATCAGTAGGGGTATCAACGGTTCAGTTTTTTTTTTAAAAAACCGAACCGTTAGAAAAAATTTCTGAACCGAACCGAATGAGTCTTGTCGCGACCTCTTTATTTTGGCGCCCACAATCGGGTACGAGCGCCTAAGGAAGCTAATGGCTCGACTGAAATTAGTTATGCCCAGACTCTCCCAAGTCCACCAATTCACGACTTTAATAGTCTAAGTTTTTAACCTGTAAATCAATTTTTAAAATGGAGTTACCACTAATCGATTGGGGGTGGGTTGATTAGAAACCCAAGTGAAGTATCGGGAGAAATACTCACTCCTGCGCAACCAGAGAAATTAGGATCGGGGACTTGATTACACTAGTTAATCACTAACGCCCTTTCGGTACCTAATCTTATTTAAACCTTGAGGTTTTTTGGATGTTAGAGGGATTTTCCATGCATTTTTGGAAGGAAAAACATTTTTGAGTCTTTTTCTAATTTTTTGGACATAAAAGAGATTTTTGGATTTTTTTTTGTATTTTTAGAAAATACAAGTCTTTTTGGCTTTTTATGAATTTTTTTGGGTTTTTCATGAATTTTTAGCTTTTTTTGGATTTTTGGCATTTTTTGGAAAATATGAAATAATTTTTTATTTTTTTTATTTTATGGAAAAGAAATTATTATTTTTTATTTTTAAAAAATATATTATTTTATATTATAATAATATAAAACGAACCGGGTCGGATCCTTGGGTTGGGTCTGACCTGCTTCGTCCACCCGAGACATAGACGGGCCCGCAACGCGGGCCCAACTCAGGTTTTTTTTTTTCCTGCCATTTAAAAAAAAAAGCCCAAACCGCTCTTGGCCTGATTTATAAAAACTCCAATTCAACATCTACCCAGCCCACGCGCACAACCTAGCCCGTCTCAGACGGAAACCCTACCCGATTCAAACCCACGCCCGACCCGCTCTCTGACCCGGTTCACAGCCGCGACTCGACTCGTGGAACCCTACCTGGACGCCAACCCGGGTCTGCCCGACTTCGACCCGTCTTCCCCTTCGCCAACCCAGTTTTCTGGAGTTCACAAAATCTGGCGATTTGCGGCGCTGATGAGGGATGGAGGGGGTCAAGCGGACAACAGCCCGACGTCCAACAGTGGCGACGTCACAGCTGGCAATTGGCCACTCAACAGGATCGACGACGGGGCTCGTGGCGCGGCGGTAGGAGACGCGACAAAGGCCTCGATTCACTAAGGTCGAGATCTGGAGATGGATGGGTTTCGAGAGAGGGGGGTGTGATGACAGCTACGCAACCGGAGGCGGCGGATACCTGGTGGTGGCAAATGGTGGTGGTGACGACGACAGGGCAGTGATGGCAGTCCCTCAACTCTCAGATTCGATGTGGCGTTGGCGGGTCAGTCGCGGCACGGCGTCGTGGCGGGGGACAGCAGCAGAGCAGCGGTTGCAATGGCGGCGTAGAGCTTCCAACTTCACAGATCTAGCACTCCCTCCTCCAGCTCACCTCGCTCAGCCTTTGGATCTCAGCCTGCTCGTCCTCAAGCCCCCCCTTTGAAGTCTCTCAATAGGAGGTTCGAAGATTTGCAGCCCTCGATCCTTCGCGCTTCTCTCTCTCTCCCTCTCGGGCTCGCTCGCCGTCAGCCTCCCCCGAAGTCTCTCGGAGGAAGGTCGCTTGAGCTCGAGGCCTGATTTCCGCCTTGCTCACTCTTTGAGCTCCCCAAAGTCTCTCGGGAACCCCTCTGAGTTTGTTGGCTCGTGTGTGCTTCGACGACGGAAGTGCTCCGCTATTTATAGGCGAGGAGGTCCGATCGAAGGAGAGGCTCGGCCGCTGGTCTTTGGCTTGCCGATCGGACCCCCACGGCTGAACCGACATCCCATCTGCCCCCTGTCCGCCAGCTGCCCTCCCCACATGCGTTGCCGTCCATCCATTCATCCGGCGTCGCACCCTCTGCGCGTGTGTTGCAGAGTGGATGAAGGAGGAAGAAGACCGAAGAGGGCCGGGCTGGAGGAGGAGGAAAATGGGCCGTAGGGGCCCACGCGGAGGGGGAAGAGGGAGAAAAATCAGCTGTTTTTGTTTTATTTACTTTTTTTGTTTGCTTTTTTTTTTGTTATTTTTATATGGTTTTTTTTATAGTATATATCCAAAAAGACAAAATAAAATAAAGACTTAATTAAAAAATAAAATAAACCTAAATATAAGGCGTCAACAGTTACCCCTCTTTGAATGTGAGCTCTCAGAGGTTGCATTCAAAGACAAACTGATGCATAAATTTTATCCATGCACTCGTAGCAGATTATATTTTATTTGAAACCTATTATTCTATGCAGAAGAAGAGCAATATAACTTTACATATACTAAGACAGATAAGAAGATACATGTAGTTACTTACTGGGAGTGAGTGAGATAGGGTGTGAACCTCGAGTTTGGCAAGTATCAAGGCGTCATCTTACCTAGTGATATGAGGAGGTTGCTTTTCCAGGGCTCGAACCATTCTTAGGTCGCCTGTTAAAACAATCAATGATTTGTTTAGGACCCGAACCTTTCTTCGGTCGCCTTGACGGGAAATTGCTCCTCCAGGACCCGAACCATTATTTGGTCGCCTGTTGGAGCAATCAGTGGTTTGTTTCGAACCCGAACCATTCTTTGGTCGCCTATTAAAACAATCAATGGTTTGTCTAAGACCCGAACCTTTCTTCGGTCGCCTTGGCGAGAAAATGCTCCTCCAGGACCCGAACCATTCTTCGGTCACCTGTTAAAACAATGAATGATTTATCTAGGACCCGAACCTTTCTTCGGTCGCCTTGACGGGAGATTGCTCCTCCAGGACCCGAACCATTCTTCGGTCGCCTGTTGGAGCAATCAGTGATTTGTCTCGGACCCGAACCATTCTTCGATCGCCGTGACGGGAAATTGCTTCTCCGGACCCAAACCATTCTTCGGTCACTCGTTAAAACAATCAATGATTTATCTAAGGCTCAAACCTTTCTTCGGTCGTCTTGACGGGAGATGCACCAACCTTTCTCAGGGCATCTCATTTGTGGGTGCCTGATTTGTATCGAGGACACCAGTTGGTACTCGACCTTTCTTAGGAGATGCGCCGACCTTTCTCAAGGCATCTGTTTTGTGGCGGTGTCTGACCTCTATCAAAGACAACAGCTGGTACCCAACTTTTTTCGGGAGGATGCATCAACCTTTCTCAGGGCATCGATTCTGGAAGATACATAGACATTCAGAAGCATATCAAAGAGTACATGGATATTCACAAGTACTATCCTGAAGGGTATTTGGGCCTTTGCAGGCGTCAAAATGGGTATTTGGCTTACCGTAGGCATTGAAGGGGTACTTGGATGATCACAAGCATGAATTCTTGGGGGATACTTGGACATTCACAAGTATCGAAGGGGTACTTGATAATTGGAAATATTCAGAACATACCTTGGATATTTGTGAAGGTGTCCCACCTCCTGGCAATTGGGAAATATCGAGGGCGTACCTAGGATATTCGTGAAGGTCTCTCACCTCCTGGTAATGGGGAATATCAAGGACATACCTGAGATATTTGTGAAGGTCTCTCACCTCCTGGTAAATGGGGAATATCGAGGACGTGCCCCAAATATTCATGAAGGTCTCTCACCTCCTAGTAATGGGGAATATCAAGGACGTAGCTTGAATATTCATGAATGTCTCTCACCTCCTGGTAATGGGGAATATCAAGGACGTACTTTGGATATTCGTGAAGGTCTCTCACCTCCTGGTAATGGGGAATATCGAGGACGTACCTGGGATATTCGTGAAGGTCTCTCACCTCCTAGTAGTTGGAATATCGAGGACGTACCTTGGATATTCATGAAGGTCTCTCACCTCCTGGTAAAGGGAATATCGAGGACGTGCCCCGCATATTCGTGAAGGTCTGGTAGTTGGGAATATCGAGGACGTACCCGAGATATTCGTGAGGTCTCTCACCTCCTAGTAAAGGGAATATCGAGGACGTACCTTGGATATTCATGAAGGTCTCTCACCTCCTGGTAAATGGGAATATTGAGGACGTACCTGGGATATTCGTGAAGGTCTCCCACCTCCTGGCAACATGAATTTGAATGTAGTACAAGGCTTTACCTAGAAGGCCACAGGCACTCAAAAGGGTTGGAATACCTGGGTAGTCGCAGGTGTACAAAGTACTGGAATACTTGGATGAACATAAGTATTTAATTATACGATTTGGGACCACTTAGGCAGGTCCAAGTGTCATGATGATAAGAGAGCATACCTGGGTAATTGCAGGTGCACAACGCAATGGAATACTTGAACAGCTACTAGTATTCAAAGATACAATTTTGAGAACAATTCGGACAAGTCGAGTGTCACGGAAATGGAGTACCTAGACAATGAAAGGTACTCAAAGGTAGTGGGCTACTTGGTCAGTTGCAGGCATCCTAGCTATGAGGACAACTCGAACAAGTCGGGTGTCAAGAAGAGGGTACCTAGACAGTGGGAGGTACCTAAAAACAAAGGGATACCTGGACAGTCACAAATATCAATACTTTGAGGGCAACTCGGACAGGTCGAGTGTCGTTAAGAGGGAGTACTCGGCAAGTGGTGGGTACTCAAAGACAAGGGGATACTTAGACAGTTGCAAGGGCCCAAACTCAAGGGACAACTCGAGTAGGTCGAGTGTCAAGAAGAGAGTACATGGACAGTGGTAGGTAATTTAAGACAAATGGGGATAGGGATATGCTTACCTGGCAATATCTTTGATCTTTGAGAGTATGTCTGCTATTTGCACAGTATGCACACATGATTGTATGTGTTGTAAAATCATGAGTTCAAATGAGATTCATGTATGATAATTTTGTCAGTTTTGCATCATATGATTTCCATTGGGGAAGATTTTGAAATACAACTTTCATTTAGAATGTAGATGTCTTGAGCATGCCAGATGAGGGACTTTCAGTCTGAAAGGACTTTCCCCTCACTCTCATGGAAAAGGCTATCCTGACCATTGATGCAGGATTTATAAGGACCACACTATCTCACTGTCATCATGTCAGCAGGGGTCCGAGTATTCTCGCAAACAGTATGACTTTACCAATGTGAGAGGTCTTTGTCGAAACTATGATGAAGTTTTGGTCAACGACTCATCAAAAGGGACCATTAAGGTCGAAGCCGATGGACGAAAATGTTGCATGATCATCTCCGGGTTTACAAGTCAAGAAACCGGCGAAAAGAGATAGAGTAATCTTGCTTGTACTTCTTCGAGCGATGTTTATAGACATATGAAATCCTACGTTAATTGAAGTGCCCCTAGTCTGAAGAGACTTTTACAATGGGAATGTAACGTAGACTTGGCTCACGTGTAAAAAGGTGAGAGCTAGTGATTGTCTTGGCATTTGTCACCGATCTTTCTTCTCACTGTCAGATGGAGGTTCTTTGGACCACAACAGCAACTTCTCTTGGGAGTATTTTTGACTAGGGGGCATTGGCCTTACTTTTACCAGGCACACTGCTTTTTTCATGTCCCTATTTTTATTCCAATTTTTCATTTATGGGCATTGACCTTGCTTTTACCAGGTACACTGCTTTTTATGCCCATGTTTTTTCATTCTTGTCGTTAGAGGAACTGGCCTAGGTAGGCTCAGGCACGACACTGTTATTAGACTCTTGAGTCTTCATCTTCAGCTAGCACTCTAAGCTATGTTGCTTAAATGGTAGTAACTTCTATTTTGACTCCACGTGAGGGTGAAATTACAAGCTCAATTGGGTTGTACGATGAATACAAGTGCATAGAAAGGGAATTGCTCTTCGTCATTCTAAGGCACTTAAATTAACGCGAGTGTTCATATGCAATAAAGACACCCAAAGATTGATGCAAGTGCGAGCAAGAAGATTTCTATCTCTCTTCTCACCTTGTGATGCTGCTTCGCCTCTAATCTGCCCTAGTGTAGGGGTGGTTCTTGATAGGGGTAGGACAGAAATTTCACCAATGTATGGGGCTCAATGAGGTGAGCAATGAAATGCCTCTCACTATTTTAGTTATCATACCATTCACGAGAGAACTCTTTACCTTGCAGTCATGGAATCTTCTGCACTCATCTCACAAGTGTATAGATGGGGGACTGTGTGTAAGATATGACTTGCCTTTCATCATTCTGATGCGCCTCATCCAGCATGCTCAATTAATCTTCTATTCTTCACTTAGTTGTCTATTCTAATAATCCTTGTAGAATCAGTGATTTAGATAGACAAAATTATCATGCAAAATCCATTTGGAAAATGTGTGCAGCATTTTAAATGTGATGGAGTTTGTACTCTCAAAATAAAAGAATGGTTCAAACAAAGACCCTATTGATAGCTTTAGGGGTTAATAAAACAATGTTTCCAAATATGTTAAATCTTGAATATCAAAAAGATTATTCACAAATGGGTGTCGATGGTTGTTCATATTGATTAGGGATATGACACATGAATGACAGCCAATGTTGGGGATCTGATCATTTTTTACGGGTCTTTCTGCTTTTGCCCCTGCAGAAGGGAAGATGGATCAATCAGTAGGGCCAAAATTGCACGTCATTTGAGGCCTAAAAGGTTTCTGTCATTTGCTTTAGTGATTACTCAGGACGCCATTTCGCTTGGGTGAGCTTATCAGAGTCTGACATGCTTCTCATTGATTTGTTATCCTTGTTTTTGACAGTCAGGTGATCTTGTAACAGACAAGAGGAAATGTGTTAGTCATGAACTCTTTCAAAAGTCGAATAAGTGGAAGCGATACAACTTTACCCTTCACTGGTTTGCAGATGATTGGGTGAACCTGAAGTGAGAGGGGGACACAAAGTTCTACATCCCTTGCTTCGTTAGGTCAATTATTCTCTGAATTGGCTCTTGGATGACACGTCTTTTTACACGAAGCCAGGTGAATTTGATGTAGGTCATTTCCACGTACTAGCTTGGCCAATATTGATTTGCCAAACCTAACCATCAAGTTTGGCTCTTGAATCCTAATGCTTCCTACCAATATGGGGAATATGTCAAAAGTGAATTCAAAGAGGGGGGAGTATTGGAAACGATATCATATTACTCTTCTCCAAAGTTTATATTTGCCGACTCCTAGGGATATTTGAATATTGATGACAGCCTTTTCGTCTTGGCACAGTTTGACATTCCTGTCGATTGGCCTTCCTCACTCATGGCCATGTATGCATGATTGATGGTTGTTGATTCATCTTCAACGCCTTGCTTCTATGGAATTTTCTTTTGTCTTTGACTATATGACCATTAGCAATATTGGGCAAAGTCATATACTTCAAGCTTCTATGGAATCTGAGATGAACAATCAAAACCTCCAATTCTCTTATGGTAATTACTTCTTGCGAGAGCATGTGTCTAGAGCATGAAGTGAGGTTTCTAGGCCCTAATTCATCGTCTGAATAGAGGCTAGAGATCGCTTCAACTGTATAGATTTTCTCCTTGTTGACAGTAGTCAATTCAAAGGAAGAGAAGAAATTCTTTTTCTGCACTTCTTGGCTTGTCAAAGCTAGAAATCCCATTGATGAAACCATAGCATCTAGTTGCTCGGGCATACTGTGGGGAAAAGATATTGCTCCGGCTTGAGAAGGAGTTGGGCAAGAGCAAGGTGGAGTGCACAGAGCTCCTGAGGACGGTTTGATTTCAACCGTATGCCTGTACCTATTACGTCCTATCTTTGGTATCTTGTAAATAGAAAATAGAGGACATCATTTCCAAAATCATATTCAAAGAATAAAACTTACCTTCTTTGAAGTGGGATGATCTTTTCTGTTTGCCTCTGTTTTCTTGGCAAGGTGTCTTTGAATTTAGTGAGTTCACATGATGCGCCAGCTTCAAATGCCTTTTGTCACACTAAATCAAAGGGGATGATATTCTGAGACACGAAGTGAGTGAGTCAGAAAGATAAACATCATTAAATTTATCATCTTTTTTAAAATATTTTGGTGATGAAGTATTTTCTATTTTCAAAATATGTATTCGAGGGAGAAAAAGCATGAGGAAGCCCAGCCCTCAGTATTCTCCTTGGATAATATTTTTTTTCATGATTGGATAGCATCACCGGGCTGGTTTGGAGTACCGCCTCATGCTCTTAAAACAAAATATTAGAACTATACAATAGAGTACTTAGAATGGAAAATACAACAGCAGCACACTAGACAAGATAAGAAACATGAAATTATAAAAACAAGTAAAACCCATGAAAACTCTTGTGTAAAGGAGTGCTTTGATAGTGTTGGTTCTGAAATCAAGTGCCTTTGAGTTCCTCGCCTCCAATAGACTCGAAGTATTCGCATGAGAGGACCACCTCATTGAAGCTATGGAAGTGTGACCCATGCAACCAACAACGATGCTTACGAGGTAAAGCCCCTATGAACAGCTTTATCATTTCTTCTTTGGCCAGTTGAGGGTAAGTTTGCATCATAAAAGCCTCCCACCTCCTTGCATATGCTCGGAAATCCTCTATTGGTCTTTTTCTGAAGTGAACCAAGTTCTGACAAGGCACTTCAGTCCCAATCTGGCTTTGATACTGAAGCAGGAATGTAGAAGACAGCTCATTCCAATCTCTCATGAGGTAGATATCTGCTGTGATGAACCATTGTAATGCAAACCCCGTAAGACTTTCTTGGAAGGCCTGAGTTGTGAATGACATCGAGCCATAGTACCGACTCATTTCAGCATGGAGGTACTACAAGTGGGCCACGGGGCAAGTTGTAGCGTTATACTTGCAGAGATTGGGTATCCACATTTCTATGGGGGTCATGATTCTACGAGGGCAAGACAAGCTTGGTATGTCTTGGTTAGGCCACTGGTTTTCTCACTGCATATTCGTTGTAGTGGTGAATTTTTCTGTTTCAGGGAAGTTGGACTCTACCGAGATTACCCTATTGCTTTCTTCTTAGTCAAAATTTCCGAATAAGGATGAAGTATTGAAGCTATCCTCATGGTCAGAGGACGAGCTTAGTACTTCGTTAGGATCGTAGCGGATAAAGACGTATGCTTCTTCTTCTGACGCGCCTTCATCCCTGGGTGAGAGTAGGAAATAGTTATACGATGAATTGTTAGTTTCATTGTCAAAATAACGCTGGAAGTCCTTGGGATTGTATTCTAGGGCCGGGAAGTCTTCAGGGTTGTACTCTAGAGGATGTTAGCCTTCAAAGCTATATTATTGGTAATGCTCGAAGCTTTGGTGCGGTGGCTCGTCGGTAGATGCTGAATTGATCTGCTTAGGCTTTCTTTTCTTGGCTTCTGGTCTAGACCTTTTGAGTAGGGCCCTTCGTTTTGCCAGCTTGATTCTGTCAAGGGAAGTGAGAGACATTAGAGTTTCACTATATGATTCACTTTCCAGGTTGATAGGGGTTGGTATTCTTTGGACCCTAGCTCTTGGAGTAAGCTTAGGGAGTTGTTCAATCATGCCCCGCTCTTGAATAGGCTCTGAATCTATGATCTCGTACAAAGGCTCCTTGCCTTTCCTAGTGGGAAATTGTTCAATAAAAGGATGCTACTCAGCCGCCCATTTATCATGCAAGGGTTCATTGACATCTTCTTCTCTTATCTCAGCGACTAACGGCTACTCGTGCTCTGCAATCATCGGCTCTTCATAGGGCAAGGTGATGTCAGGGGTGATGTCAATATTATATTCTTGGTGAAAAATATGAATTAGTTCCCTCCAGGTTTTAAGGGGACTAATCTTCCTGACAATGTATCATCGCAAGGCAAGGCCAGTTAAGCTCGATTGATACGATTGAATCGTCCTTTGGACCAAGTAGGCCTGCAAGTAGGTCTCTGGGCGGGAGGTATCAGCATACCTTTCACATTCAGGTGCTTTGAGTTTTTCAGGGATCTCAATGCCGACGTAATTGGACAGGTCCATAGGATTCTGCCCTTGCAGCTGGTTTAACTTTTTCATGATCTTTTCAAACTGTCTATGGTGCTGGCTATTTTCCGACAAATTCGCGGGTGTCATGACAGTGCTTAAAGCAACTACAGAGTTGGGCTCAGCTTGAGTAGATTTCATTTGTCTTGAGAGTTGTCGAAGGACAATGGACATTTGTCCTACGCCGTCTTCGATGTTGGCGAGGCAATTTTGTACATTCTAATCAGCCCCTATTGCATGAGGCCATTCACGGACGATTGGTGGCCGACGATTCATAATTACCTGTCGTTGCGAAAACAATGAATAAGCACGAAAGTAAACAAAGATTGACCCATGGCAATGGTCTAACTGTTTTTTTATTTATCAAAAGAGGATTTTATAGACCGTAGACTTCTGACATCTAAAACTTGAAATTGAAATGACAGAATGAAATACTAGATATTAAATAAAAGTCCCTAAACAATGGGACAAAAATTTTCACAATATTAACACTAAGGGGCACACGATTGCCAATTTATATACAACGGGGAGCATTGTTCTTGTGAGGACGCTTGCTTCCTTGGACTAGCTCTGAGGTGTGCATCCAGTCCATTCCCAAATCCCTCTCCATGAGCTTTGCTTGCTCGTGCTGGCTGCTCTCGCTGATTGAGTTAGGGACTGATGGCTTCCATTTTGTCGGGATATGATGGTTGTGGATGTAGGACATGGAGGCGTGGTGGGCTTTTTCTTCTCCCTCAAGCCTTTTAGGTACCACAATCCTTTTGCGATGGCACTTATCCCAGGTTTCCTCAGCGATAGAAATTTCGATTGTGTAGTCATGGCTTGTGTTGAAAAGAACTGGAGGGATCATCCTCTTGAAAGGTGGTGGGATCTCTTGAAGGGCTCCATATTGTCATGCTACCCGATACGGGTAATAAGGAATGGCGCCGATGAGGCCGAGCAACGGAATTGGGCGACAGCGTTTGTAAGCGAAGTGAGCTCTCTTTTCATGGAACCAACCAGCACACTATTGGAATGCCTCAGGAGCTGGGTCTCTTAGGAAGTTTATCCAATTTTTGTAATGGATTTTCGAAATCATTCGTTTTAGACGATCGCATGAAGTCTCGAAATTCGCTTAGGTGAGAAAAAAACCAGACTTGTAAAATTTCAGGAGAGGCTTGCATGATTTTCTCTGTGTTGTCTTTAAAACGATTAAAGGACAAAAATGTTTTAGTTAAAATCATGTTAACATAATTTCCCCTAGGGGTGAGCGTGGTTCCGGGTAGAACCGGGAACCGGAACCGAACCGGAGGAGGGTCCGGTTCGGTTCCCGGTTCTGAAGAGGCCGGTTCCGGTTCCCGGTTCCTTTTTTCTGGGAACCGGCGGTTCTCGGTTCCGGTTCCGGTTCCTGGAACGGGAACCGGAACCGGAACCGGAACCGGTCAAATTCAAAAAAAAAAAAAAACCCTAAACCTCCCTTTCCCCCCTTCCCTCACGTGATTTCCCCCTCGATTTTCCCTCCTTCCCCTTTCTTTTATTTTTCTCTCTCTTTCTTTTCTCTTCTTTTTCCTCCTCATGTCACTTCCTTGCCCCCTACCCCTACTTTTTTCTTTTCTTCTCTCTCTCTCTTCTCTTTCCTCCTTTCTCGGCCGAAACGCCCCTCTTCTTCTTCTTCTTCTTCCTCTCTCGGCCGAAACCTCCCATTCTTCTTCTTCTTCTTCTTCTCCTTCCTTCCTCTTGCAAGGGGTGAGCACGGTTCCCGGGTAGAACCGGGAATCGGAGAACCGAACCGGACCATCCCGTTCTCTGCCTCTGCCCATCGCCGACGCCGGACGCCGCTAGACGCCAATCACCTCGCACTCGTCTCACCCTTGCCTCACCCTTGCCTCCTGCTCCCTTGATGCCATCACCCCTCACTTGCCTCGCTACTCAGCCGCTCGCCGTCAATGCCGCCAGTGGACGCCGCTCATCCCCTCGGTGGAGGCCGCTCGCCGCTTGCGCAGCCGCCCCCAACTCTGCTCGCTCGGTTGCCCTCGACGCTACTCCCCTCCGACGCCACTAGGCCAGCCGCCCCCAACACCGCTGGCCCAGTCGACCCTTGACGCTGCTCACCAGTCGACGACGCTCGTCCTAAGTCTTTGTCTCATTATGCTTGTAAGGATAAGCTAATTTGGATGGTTTAACCTAGAGATTACGATTCATGGGCACTTGAGTTGGGTTCTTCAGGTTGGCGGTCACCATTTGCATTTTGCTCTGTGATTTTTGTTTTGTGATGAGGCATAACTTGTCTAGTTCGTGTCAAGTAGATCTAATGGGACTTGTAATACTTATGCGATTTGATTATACTTGTTTTTTGATGAAGCACATCTACGAGGTGAGCTGTTGATCCACCGCCCCTTCCTCAAATCAAAGGATGGGATGTGTTTTTAAGTCATGAGCAAGCAGATTTGCTCGTCTTGTACTGAATTTTCATTTTTTAGGGAAGGGGCCCTTGTTGCTTATGTTATATCCTATAATCGAGCCATAACTACTTAAGAATTGGTAGCTGACTTGATTAACAATCTGTGCACATCTTTTTTGATTTTTATGCTGTTTTTTTTTTTTTTTGTCCTTCACATGATATGTTTGATTGATATCTCGCATGCAGTTTGGTTACACAAAAGCGTTTGAGTCACATTATTTACCTAAAAGATTTTGGTACAGTAAATGTATCGAACCCTTGAGAGGATAATGGCATGTCTTCTGTTCTCTTTTCTCTTATGAAATGTCACTCTAGCTTTTTACTATTCCATCAGGTCCTTGATTGTGAGCTGTTTTAGAGTCAGAGTAGATGATGAAGAAGAAGGATCTTTTGGTTTTTATGGATGTCTCCATTGATGGGGACCCTGCTAAAAGAATGGTTTTTGAGGTACTCATTTGTGAATGCGAATCATAAATTTTTTTAACATCTTATGATCTTAGTTATTGCATTTCTTTTGAAATTTGCTGCAGATTCTTCACAATCCTTATCTGTTGATTGGCTTTCTTGTGAATCCGATTCAACAGCTTTTTCCTGAAGTTGCTCCAAAGACGGCAGAAAATTTCCAAGCACTCTATACTGGAGAGAAGGGAATTGGCCAGAAGACAGGGAGGCCACTGCACTTGAAGGGGTCATTTTTCCATCGGATCATTAGAGGCTCTATGGCTCAGGTATGTTTGTTTGTTCATGTAAGAGCTTTGTTCTAGAGAAAGTTTGGCATTTATGGTTGTGTAAGGCTAAATAGGTTCTTTTGGTTAGTTACCTTTCTTTATGCTGTAGGATACAGGGCTGATGCTCACGACTGCTTTTCTTGTGATATAGTTTTAAGTTTTAACATTGTACTTACCATGTTGTCCACCCTTTGATCTTTGCTTTGGTTAACATTTCACATACATTTCTTTGAATATTATCTTTCTCACCATTGGATTTTTCATTAATTTTTTGTTATTTTTCTTTTTCTTTGCTTTTTGCAGGGTGGTGATTTTCACAAAAGACATGGTAAGAATTTTTTTCATGGCTGTCCAATTTGTCTGTTTGTTTGTAATTTCACTCATCTTCCATGGTTGCTTTTGAGGCCTAAACTTTGGATTTGCTTGTTATGTGGTAATTTATTGAGGTTCTTTTTTCTTTTTTTGTCTTTGTTTTCTGTTATGTGCATCTCGTTGGTCAAGATGGACAATGCTGCAAATTGCTGCTGGTGAACATGGACAATGCTGCAAATTGCTGCTGGTGAACAGGCCAATGGCCATCATATGTGATTATGTGCATATATGCGACCTGTTTACTTATTAGTTAGTTTGGATGAGTCTAGTACGTGTCACTACACATTCATCACATCAATGCATTCTTTGAAAGCTATGTTACCTTTGAATCTCAACAAAATGCTGTTTGGTTTTGAATTAATAGTCTAATGTTCTTTTATGGACATAGAAGCTTTGGTTTGTCTCTTTCCTTCTTTGTTATAGTTCAAATCTGAAAATGAAAAAAAAAAAAAAAAAAGAACCTGTTGGAACCTAGAACCGACCCTGGAACCTGTGACAGGGTAGGTTCCAGGTTCTTGGTTTTGACGGGTAGGTTCCAGGTTCCAAAAAATGAGGAACCTGTACCCGAGGGTAGGTTCCAGGTTCCAAGCGGAACCTGTAAGGAACCGGGAACCGCTCACCCCTAATTTCCCCCCCCCCCTCAAGATCTAATCAACAATCCATACCATCTTAGGACTTATGACATTTCTTTGGTGGGGGAAAACGATGAGCCCGAAAAAGGCCAGGAGGAAAATCTCACTTTTTTGGGGTCATAGGCTAATTTTGAAAACATGCATTCACGAATTCCAGAGGGCATGTATTATGGTTGTCTTCAAGAATTTGTCTCATGACATGGATTTCAGTTCCTAAAAGTCGTGCTAACCCGCGCCATGGGAGAGCGCCTGTCAATGGCCTGACAAGCTTTTTCTCAAGAGGCATTCCAGTGATGATGTTGTATTCTTCCAGGGTTGGAGTTAGCTCAAACCGACCAAATATAAAAGTAAGTGTCCTTGGGCACCAAAAATGTGCCATGGCTTGTATGACTTCAGAGCGAACAGTGGTTTGGGTCAACGATAGGAGATGACCGACTTTGGCCTTCACACACTCTTGGGCAAACTGATCTAATTGACCCCACCATCTGAAGAGCTCTGTCTTGGGAGTAGGAATGAACTGGATATCGTCTTTTCCCATCGCATATAAACTAAGACTTGAAAAGCTTATTCTAAATTGCCATGGGCCAAATAAAAAGATTGAGTAAAAGTAAAGAAATCACTTTGCTTTTAAAGAAAAATGGCAAGCACAAAGACATGCGCATGGGACGTGCGGCTCAATTTCTAACTGAGAAGGTTTGTTGAAATTTATCCACCCGTCGCAGTCTCGCGTTAGCAGCATACCCCCTTAACCTCGGCTAAGAAATTCGGGGAAAAGAAAGGCAACCTCTGCATCGCAGTATCGCGTTCGAGGTCGTATCTTTCTTAACACCATGCTAAAAATCCTATGGCGGCCCAGGTCCGGCAGCCGGGTTGTGTGTGCCACGTGTAGTGCTTAAACATTTAAAGCATGCATAGCAATTTATAATCACAAAACAATCCAAAATTAAAATAAACCTTTAAGGTACTGACCTGCATAAAAAAAGAACAAAAACAAGTCAGTAAAGTGTTTAAACAAGATAAAATGGCCTAAGTCCTCAAATTGTCCCCAACAAAGTCGCCAAATTGTCGCGACCTCTTTTTTTTCGGCGCTCGCAATCGAGTATGGGCGCCTAAGGAGACTAATGGCTTGGCTGAAATTAGTTATGCCCGGACTCTCCCAAGTCCACCAATTCACGACTTTAATAGTCTGAGTTTTTAACCTGTAAATCAATTTTTAAAATGGAGTCGCTACTAATCAATTTGGGGTGGGTTGATTAGAAACCCAAGTGAAGTATCGGGAGAAATACTCACTCATGCGCAACTAGAGAAATTAGGATCGATGACTTGATTACACTAGTTAATCAATAACGTCCTTCCGGTACTAATCTTATTTAAACCTTGAGATTTTTTGGATGTTCGAGGGATTTTCCATGCATTTTTGGAAGGAAAAACATTTTTGAGTCTTTTTCTAATTTTTTGGACATAAAAGAGATTTTTGGATTTTTTTTTATATTTTTAGAAAATACAAGTCTTTTTGGCTTTTTATGAATTTTTTTGGCATTTTCATGAATTTTTGGCATTTTTTGGAAAATATGAAATATTTTTTAATTTTTTTTATTTTCTGGAAAATAAATTATTTTTTATAATATAAAACGAACCGGGTCGGATCCTCGGGTTGGGTCCAACCCACTTCGTCCACCCGAGACACAAACCGCTCTTGGCCCGCTTTATAAAAACTCCAGTTCAACATCTACCCAGCCCACGCGCACAACCCGGCCCGTCTCAGGTGGAAACCCTACCCGATTCAAACCCACGCCCGACCTGCTCTCTGACCCGGTTCACAGCCGCGACCCGGCTCATGGAACCCTACCCGGACGCCAACTCGGATCCGCCCGACTTCGACCCGTCTTCCCCTTCGCCGACCCGGTTTTCTGGAGTTCACGAGATCTGGCGATTCGCGGCACTGATGAGGGATGGAGGGGGTCAAGCGGACAGCAGCCCGGCGTCCGACAGTGGCGATGTCGCAGCCGGCAGCCGGCCACTCAACAGGATCGACGACGAGGCTCGTGGCGCAGCAGTAAGAGACGCGACAAAGGCCCCGATTCACTAAGGTCGAGATCCGAAGATGGATGGGTTTTGAGAGAGGGGGTGCGACGATGGCTATGCAACCGAAGGCAGCAGATACCTGGTGGCGGCAAATGGTGGTGGTGACGACGACAGGGCAGCGATGGCAGTCCCTCAACTCTCATATCCGATGTGGTGTTGGCGGGTCAATCACGGCACGGTGTCGTGGCGGGGGACAGTAGCAAAGCAGCGGTTGCAATAGCGGCGCAGAGCTTCCAGGTTCACAGATCTGGCACTCCCTCCTCCGGCTCACCTCGCTCAGCCTCTGGATCTCAGCCTGCTCGTCCTCGAGCCCCCCCTCTGAAGTCTATCAGTAGGAGGTTCGAAGATTTGCAGCCCTCGATCCTTCGCGCTTCTCTCTCTCTCCCTCTCGGGCTCGCCGTCGGCCTCCCCCGAAGTCTCTTGGAGGAAGGTCGCTTGAGCTCGCGGCCCGATTTCCACCTTGCTCGCTCTTTGAACTCCCCAAAGTCTCTCGGGAACCCCTCTGAGTTTGTTGGCTCGTGTGTGCTTCGATGACGGAAGTGCTCCGCTATTTATAGGCGAGGAGGTCCGGTCGAAGGAGAGGCTCAGCCGCCGGTCTTTGGCTTGCCGACCGGACCCCCGCGGCTGAACCGATGTCCCATCTTCCAGCTGCCCTCCCCACACGCGTCACCGTCCGTCCGTTCATCTAGCGTCGCGCCCTCTACGCATGTGTTGCAGAGCAGACGAAGGAGGAAGAAGACCGAAGAGGGCCAGGCTGGAGAAGGAGGAAAATGGGCCGTAGGGGCCCACGCGGAGGGGGAAGAGGGAGAAAAATGGGCTGTTTGTTTGTTTTATTTTTGTTTTTTGTTTGCTTTTTTTGTTGTTTTTATATGGTTTTTTTTTATATTATTTATCCAAAAAGACAAAATAAAATAAAGACTTAATTAATAAAATAAAATAAACCTAAATAAAATTAAGGCGTCAACATGTCCCAAACCGAATACGAACCGAACCAAAATTTGGTTCGGTTTTTTGGTTTTTTTTTTTTCGTTTTTTGGTTTCATTTTTCTGTTCAGTTTTTTTATATGAACTCTTCTTTCTTCTCTTGGGGGCTTCTTTCTCCTTAGGCTTCTTCTCTTCTAGAGCAAGTGGCTTCGGAATAGGGGAGAGAAGCTCCACTATTCACAAATCCACACAGAACAAAAAGGAATCAGCGCACTAAACCTACAAAACAAAGTGAAGGCAGAGCTTTGAAAGCGAAGAAGAAGACCTCTCCTATTTGGGCTGTTCTATTTAACTTTGGTTCAGGAGAAAAGACTTGAAGAAGAAGAAGGGTACGAAGACACTTGGGGTCAAGGTGTAGATAAGATTTGAGGCGCTCTCTCTCCTGGGTGTTGCTGCAGTGGCTACCAAAAACTGCTCAGGACCATTAGATCTCACTCGCAACTCCCACCACCATCACCAGCACCACGAACACCACCAACATCAGCATCCGAGCTCGAGAGCCAAGCTCGGCAACCGAGTTCTCTCCACTTCCTGCGAGCCTCGATTTGCCATGGAATCTCGACCTGCTCGAAGCGAATCAATCAATCGATGGATGATGCAAGAGCCGAAGTCAAATAGAATCGAATCGTTGTTCTCTCGGAGGAGACGGGAGAGAATAACCAAACCATTTGGTTAATGGTTTATTTTATCGGTTTATGGTTCGATCCGGTTCGGTTAACCGATAAAAATTGAACCGATAACACAAAAATTTCGGTTTTTAATGAGAACCGAACCGAAAACCAAACCGAACTAAAAAAACCGAATTTTTCGGTTCGGTTCAGTTCGGTTCAGTTTTCGGTTCGGTTCGATTTTCGATTTGGTTTCTGACACTCCTAATAATCAGCCGAACCGGCAAGGTGAGCCCAACCATCACAAACTGCACAACCAAGCGTCTCACTCCTTCTTTGTCTTCTATGGGTCTTGCCCAACTACAGCGAACCTAGCCACCAACAAGACAAGCCCTTGCTAGATTCGACGAGGTTGAGCCTCGCAAGTGGCTAGGCGAGCTCATCCTTGCCCAAATCTAGTGAGGTTGAGCTTGTTGATCCACTAGTGAGGCTTGCCCATGCCCGATTTGACAGGGGCTCATCTTGCCGTTAAAAAAAAAAAAGGAAAAAGAAGAAAAGATAAAAAAATTAATTAAAAATTTGAAAAATAAAAAATATTAAAAAATTACTTGCTAGCATTGGCTGCCATCCACATCAATGTCGGCCGTCCAAATTTGGCTTGATGGACTGAATTGACACAATTACAAATGATTTATGACTCAATTGGCAAAAAAAAAAAAGTTTAATACTGAATCAGCATAATTGCAATAGGTTTAAGACTTTTTTGATAATTTTTCAGTACAAATTGCTATTGTATGTTAAAATCAATGGGTAGAGATGGAAAACATCAAGTTAATCTTAGCGAAACGTCTCACATCTAATAAAAGATGTTCTCTTACGTATTGCAGTGGAAATTCAAACCTTATAGTTATAATCCAAGACTCTGTTTGTTTAAAGCTCAATTTAAAAATAATGCAAGTTGCATGTACCTTAAAAATATTAAAGTCATTTAAGTGTTCACGTAAGGAACTTCCTAGGTTGATGATCTTGAGTTCTCAACTACCCAAGGGATACACCTGCTTCAGCCACAAAAAAGAAGTATTTCATGCATAGGGAAATGTTAGATTTGTTAAGATTGATTTACAAAACTAATATATAAAATGAAGTGTTGGTCTAATATTGATTTGTAAGTATGAGTCACTTATTTTAATGATCATTCACAGTCTAACACGTCAATTTATAAATTAATTTCGTAAATCGATTTTAGCTAGTCCAGCGTTGCTCCAACACTGAATGTTCTACATATAAGTATGGAAAATGAGAGCGTGACATCACCGTTGCTCGTAGGAGAGGAATGGTGCTGCCTCCGCCCCATGTTTTCTTTAAGGAAAACAAACGTATGAGAGAATCGTCAATCCAACTTGGTGGTATTGCTAGCCTGCCAAGTGGGATTTTATACAGAAAAAACAATAAATGTATGAAAAAAGAAAAAGGGAATAGAAAAGACACTTATCAGAAATATCATCAGTATAAAATATCGTTACATTCAATGTGAAAAGAATGATTTAAACATATTGTAAGAAAAAGTAAGTGTAGGATTTCTATTAGCAAACATTTTTCACACTTACAGTTGTGAGAGAAAAATATCCATCATTCAACAAAATGAACAACATTTGTCAAAATTTAAACTTGAATACGTGTCAGTAACTTAACTTTGCTTAAAAAAAATAAAAATAACTTTACTTGTGGAGAAACTTTTTTGCAGTGCTAATATATGTTGAAAGTAAATATTCATAACTGCTAGGCAATGCCAATGGCAATTGGCCAACCGGTATCCCAGAATCAGAAGAGACTAATAATTGCTTCTCTTAAAACCAAAGCTTTTCTAGGGCCTGTTTAGTAATGTTTCTATTCTTTTATTTTTTTATTCTTTTACTTCCCATAATAGAAAAAGAACATAAATCATTTGGTAACGTCAATTAATTTTTCTATTCCTCCAAAATAAGAAAGTAGGCGGGGAAAGATTTGGAACATAAACAAAAAGTAGAAAAATATAGCATTTTATTCCCGAGAATTATTTTTAGAAATAAGTTATTTTTTTATTCTTTTCTTTTCTTCTTCCTCACCCCTCACCGCTATCCCTTGCTATTTGGCCACTGCTAGGCAATGGCAATTGACCAACCGCCACCATTGCTAACCACCACCCGACAACCATTGACCACGCCGACTACCCACCACCCACCAACCGCTATTGCCGCTTTGTCACTGTCGGTCGACGGCGATCGACAACAGTTGGCTATTGGTGGTCGACCGACAACAACAAGGAAAAATAAGAAAAGAAAAAAAGAAAAAACTCTTTAAAATAATTAAAAAAATAAAAGAAATTCTATGTTAGAAAAAAATTTGTGAATCGTACTAAACGCATTCCAGTTCTTTTTCCATTCGGAGAATATAAATTTTATATAGTTACCAAATGCATTCTTTTACTCAAAAATTATTCCGGAGAAAAGAAATATGAAAAGACTATTTTTGAAAAATTTATTCGCAAGAAATGGACTCTTAAAAGCCATGGAACACTTGCAACCACATAAAATAAGTTAAAGCCTTAGGCTTGTACAAGGATCTCTGACTAGTGCTAATAAGATATGACCTGCTCGGTTGAATTATTCATCATTTCTGGAGCTTTAGCATTATTTCATCAATCAAGTAGCCTTCTCTATAATCTGCATCCATTTGAAGGAGATTGGAAAAGAAATTACCCTTTTACCAGAAAATATAAATATTGACAAATTCCATCCAAAATCAATGTCAAGTATCTCAGATTTTCTTGCGACCAAAATCAAGGGAGACCAATGTTTTTGGTTATCAGGAGAGAGACCGACTTGAATTTCAATTTGTAAACCAAAATAAAGAAAAATGTTCTACCGTTGTTGTTTGTACCAAAAATTAACCAGATCCTGTAAATCGGCATGATGCTGCTTTTTAGCGAACATGTTACTTAGAGGAGGAACGGCTATCGATAAGGCACTGGCCAGACGAACTCCTATTGGTGGTCATACAAGCCATAAGATTCCTTGCAGATATTTATGTTTATCAATGACCATAATCAGCTATCGGTATACGATGGTGGTTGGTTGATGATTACAGTGATAAAACTGGTCAACAAAGATGCCGATCAAGAGGAATTGATAGATAGCCGAGTGAGAGACCGACTTAGAGTTAACCGTTTGGTTAATGTTGAATTCAGGTGTGGCCGTACTCGAATCTAAAGCTGCTCATAAATAAGACTATGAAGCACAGTGGATCGTAGGAACAGATTGAGTTGGATAAGGCAATGATTTGGATGGGATTGAAACTGGTGACCACAAGAAAAAGAGGATCAAGACGCGGTTTTAAGGAATAACCACCAAGGGGTAACAAATCATGGCAACGTGAAGGTATGGGGTTAGAAATTCCAAAGATGTGAAAGCATGGCCAAAATTGCTGAAGAACTGCTTGTAGGCAGTCATATTGTGAATACTATAAATACTACTGTTGGTCTACTGAAGATCCCCCGCTCCCCCTAGCACACAATATATATATATATGTGTGTGTGTGTGTGTGTGTGTGTGTGTGTGTGTGTTATTTTTCAATTATCTATAAATTATGGCATTACATCTTTATGTCATCAAGCATTGTTGTAAAATAAATTCTAGAAAAGTCTTGTGTGTTATTGATTCCGTTCAAACGTGTTTATCAATTTCTTTGTGTACCTATGATATTTCCTATTTAGAGTTGTCATAGAACTTGCCACCTCTTATGAAAAACTAAAGAATGACTTTTGGTGAAAGATACTACATTGTGAACACAAATTTAGGTGTAAAACAGTTTACATTAATTATTTTGATAAGTATTTGATATTTAAAAAATAACACAGATGGTCTATGAATTTTAGTCAAATATGCAATACTGTCTTTAGATTTTTAATTTGTTCAATATGGTTTTTAAAAGTAATAAATGTTCAATCAAGTCTTTAGATTATATAAAAATATTCAATATCGTTCAAGTCAATAGAATCTAGTAATGTGGTTCCCAACGGTTAAGTTTGAACAGTAGACAACACAAAAATTTACAAGTAGATTATCAAAGTAAGATATTCATATCAAATAACAAAGTATAATCCATGTCTTCAATAATGATGAGCAAAGATAGATAAAATGACAAACATGTTGACTCATCATTTTAACAAATCCAACTCATCATATAATAATCCACATTAAAATAACATCTAATTTGTTGTTTAATCAAATAGAAGGATTACATTGAATATTTACTAATAATTCATGAATCACATTAAACAAATTAAAATTTTAGAAGTGACATTACACACTTGGTTAAAATTCAGTGAGCATTTATATCATTTTCCCTTTGATATTTCAATTTCATGGTTGTTTGAATAATTTTATGGTGTTATTATTTGGTTTTATGAGTAATATCTACTGTTTACAAGCGGCAGTTCAAGCGGCCGCAACAGCTCCGTCGAAAATTAAGATAACGGCACCGTTATATGCTAGTCGGACTCTATAAATATACATATATATCCACATTCACAGCAAGCAAGCGGCCAACAAGACGACCCCTTTTAGTAAACCCTTCATCATTACCCCCACCATCATCCCCAAAAATCAACTCAAGTCGAGAAAAAACCAAACAAAAATGGAGAATCCCAGCTTGCCATTCTTACTGACAATCTCTCTAGTAATCATCACATTTACTCACAAGCTCCTGCGCAGATTGATCACAAGAAAGCCCAAAAAGAACCACCCTCCAAGCCCACCTTCCCTTCCCGTCATCGGCCACCTCCACCACCTCAAGAAGCCCATCCACCAGACCCTTCTCGCCCTCTCCCGCGTCTACGGCCCCGTCCTCTCCCTCCGCCTCGGCGCCCGCCCTGCCCTCATCGTCTCCTCTGCGTCTGTCGCTGAGGAATGCTTCACCCAGAACGATATCGTCCTTGCGAACCGACCCCCGTCCCTCGTGAACAAGCACCTCGGGTACAACTGCACCACCATCATGGCCACCCCCTACGGCGACCACTGGCGCAACCTCTGCCGCATTGGTGCCGTCGAGATGTTCTCCTCCAACGGCCTCCTGAGGAAGCTGCTCTTGTGCCAAAGTGGAGATGGCAGCGGCTTCGCGAGGGTGGAGCCGAGGGCGGCGCTGACGGAGCTGACGTTCAGCGTGATCATGAGGATAGTGGCGGGGAAGAGGTACTACGGGGAGGACGTGAGCGACGTGAAGGAGGCGGCGAAGTTTAGGGACATGATCAGGGAGATCTTGAGGCACTCGGGGAGATCATACGCGGGGGACTACCTGCCTCCACTGAGGTGGATCGACTACGATGGGTACATGAAGACGATGTCCAAGCTTGGAAAGACGATGGATGAATTCTTGCAGGGGCTGATCGACGAGCACCGGAAGAAGAAGAACAGCGAGGAGGAGGAGGAGGAGGAGGAGAAGAGCATGATCGATTACTTGCTGGTGAAGCAGGCGGCGCAGCCGGAGTATTACACGGACGAGATCATCAAGGGTTTCTTGCTGGTGAGTTTTTCTTGTCTTGTCTCGGGGATTTCTCAGTTGGTTTGGGTGGTTGCTTGTTTGATCTCTCTTTCTTTCTCAGTTATGCTCTCGGGTTCTATTTAGAGATGTGCAACAGACCAGACTAGACCGGACCGGCCGGTTTGGTCTGGTTCCTGTAGGTCTCGATCAGGTTGCCGGTTCCTAAAAATGGAACTGGGTTACGGGCAGTGCGATTCCTAGGTCAAAGAGAGGAATAATTTTTTTCATATTTTTATTTCTTCAAAGTAAACCTAACCTAAGCCAAGCCAATAGGGAGCCTCGTTGCCTAAAATTGTCAGAGAAAAATAGCTGTATTGCCCTCAAAAGTCATCCTTCAGTTACTTTACCTTATCTGCCAACTATTTTCCATTTGATTTTTTTCCTCATCACCTAGAGATTTGAGCCCTTCCCTTCCCCCACCTCGACGCCCTGAACACAATAATCCAACTCCACTTCAAGAAGACCCTCGAGATGCGCAATCAACCAATAGAAGAATGGAGCTCCACTGCCTCTTCCTCCTCTTCTTCATCTTCCTCACCCTCTTCTTCAATGCCTTCTCCTAGCTGTTGTCTCACCTCTAGTGTCACCTTGCTGAGCCCCGAACTCCCTCGCCCCCCTCGTCTTCTACGTCTTCGTCGCTCAGACCCTCCACACCATCAACGGCTTTAAGTACTCGTGGCAGTGTCGTAGAATTGGTTCCATAGGACCACCTAGGGACCAGACCGGACCGTTCTGATTCCAGGCACCTTCAGTTTGGTCTACGATTTCGAAAACTGAGAATTGATTCCTCCGGTCCAATTCTCCGTTCCTAGATGGAACTAGACTAGACCAGACCGGGAGCTAATCACCCCTAGTTTTACTTGTTGATGAGGTGCATGTGATCTAGCGTGGTCCTCTAGATTGATAAAGTTATGTTTCGAAACATTTTATTTTCTATACATTTTGCTTGATGTATCGGTATTCATGTCACGAAAAATTAAAATTAGATGGTTCTCTCTAGTCTTATGAGTCAATTCAGTTTAGAACTAAAGAATTTGTGTCTTTTACGATAACAGTAAACCATTTGTAGGATCGATTTGGATATTCGGGTCACGGTAAGATCTCGAAATTTGCTACAGGCTGTACCTAGTTTTGAATTTTCCTTTCATAAATTGCTGTTGGGGTTGATCTAGTTAAGCTTAGTAAATCTTGTTTCATTATTGTTGTAATCTCAATTATTTTAAGCTTAACGATATAGGTCTAGGTAGAATCAATATTCCGAAATTTTGGAACCTGTATTTAATCTTGATCTGTAGCTTCTAGATTATTATGATCGGCCCTTTCTCATTTTTATTTTTTTTCGGTATAGTTGCTGGCAAGTAGTGTCTTAGATTAATTTCCCTTGTAGTGATTCTCCTTGTAAGTTGGTAATTTCCGAGAATCAACCTTAGCTTAAATGGCAACCTTACCAAAATTATGCCGAAAAAGTAGGATTTTTATATCTACACAATCTGTGTAACTTATTTGTTAAATAATCTATTTCCTTTATCGTTGATATGCATATTTAACTATTTTAAGGAGATATGGATAGTCGTAGTTTGAAAAATTAACTAATATCCAAATCACTGGCAATGGATGAAAATTGCCTAAAACATATCCAAGAAGTCATAATATGGTGTATTTCGCTAGGCTTAATTGTGAGCCTCATTACAAACTTGAATTTAATGTCATGACTTATAATAAGCAGATACAACTGATAGCTGGAACTGATGCATCATCTATTACAATTGAGTGGGCGCTTGCCAATTTGCTCAACCATCCCAACATCTTAGAAAAGGCAAAATTAGAGATCGACACCCACTGCCAGGATCATTTGGTCGATGAATCAGATCTCTCGAAGCTACCTTATATTCAAAACATTATCTCATAGACGCTTCGCTTACATACGCCTGCCCCGCTTCTGATACCCCACTACTCATCGGATGAGTGCATAGTAGGAGGCTACGACGTGCCCCGTGGCACAATTGTGCTGATTAATGCTTGGGCAATTCACCGAGACCCCGAACAATGGCCCGACCCAATGGCCTTCAAGCCGGAGAGGTTTGAAAGTGGCGATGGTCAAATAAATAGGTTGATGTTGCCTTTTGGGATGGGGAGGAGGGCATGCCCCGGTGCACCTTTGGCTCATAAAATAGTGGGCTTGACTTTGGCTTCACTCATTCAATGCTTTGACTGGAAGAGGACCGGTGAAGAGGAAGTCGACATGGGGGAGGGTGAAGGTCTAACGATGCCCAAGGAAAAGCCATTGGAAGCTTTGTGCAGAGCACGAGAAATATCGAATAGAGTTCTCCCCTAATCAGATGTATGAGGGTGGCGCATTTACGTTGTAGTTTTCAATAACAGGATGGTTTTAATGATGTAATCGTGTGCTAGCATTGATTGCCCTTGTTGTACTTCATAAGCGCAGCTAGAGAAATATGCACGTTTGCTGGACAGTGGGAGCTCCTTTTCTCAACAATTTTCGAGAGAGGTAGTCTCTTTAATGCGAAATTACACATAGGTGATGTTCGTATTCCAATATCGGATAAAAAAACAATCGATCAGCTCCTAAACCTTTCTTCTAAACCAAGCAGTCAAAACTCTTCCACTAGAGAATGCCTACGTGGCACTAGAAAATTATGTAAGTGGCAACCCTAAAGATTTTACTGCCTTTACCGGGTGTTGGTCGTCTCATCAGCGGAAGAGTGCTTCACCACAAACGACATCGTGCTCGCCAGCCGCCCTGTCCTTCTCATCAACAAGCACCTCCGCTACAACTGCACCACCGTCGTATCCTCTTACGGCGACCCACTGGTGCAACCTACGCCGCATCTGTGCCCTCGAGATCTTCTCCTCCACTTGCCTCGACGGTTTCTTCCCCATCCGGAGGGATGAAATCAAGCTGTTCCTCCTGAAACCCCACAAGATATCATCCTGCAATCAACCGTCTGATGAGGGCTTCACAAAGTGGTTTTATTAATTTGCATCTTATATAGACATTAGGAACATTTGCAATACTAGTATTAAGATTTTTGTAAAACATAAAAAAAAAAAAAAAGCAGCCTCCTTTTCCCTTTTCTTTTTCTCGGCATGGGCCGGACCAGCCCACTTTCCTTTTCTCTTCTCCTTCTCTCCACTTTTGTCCGTTGGCTCCACGACAAACAGGAAAGCAAGGACAGAGGGCAGGTTGCCGAAAGGTGGCAGAGGGCGAGAGGCGAGCGTCCCTCTCTCCCACCGGAGAAAATATTGACTAAGGCACCTCAAATTGCGCCACCTGTTCAACATGGGCCCACGTTATCAGGCCAATTTCCACCCACTCTTCTCTCTCCCTTCTCTGCACGGTCTCTCGGCCAATTTCTCCCCACTTTTCTCTCTCCTCTCTCTTCTCTCTCCCTCCTCTGCACGCTCTCTCGCCCGACTCTCTCTCTCCGATCGCCCCTTCTTCTTCTTCTTCTTTTTTTCTTTTTTCTGTGGATTTCTATGCGTTTCCAATCCGACCCATTTTAGGCCGCTTCTGTCTTCACCAACGCTAGGAATCGAGGCTTCTTGGAGGGATGTGGGTTCTCCACCTCGTTGTCCACGTTGCCAGAGACTGCAAACCGGAGGAGAATATCGGGAGTAGATCGAACTCGCGGTGTCCCTGGCTCTATGTGTGAGTTGAACCCACGCCCTCTGAGACGCTCACTATGTTGGCAGTCGAGGCGGCGGCGGCAGCCAAGGAGGTAGGAGTGGGGGCCTCGTAGTGGCACCTCTTGTGCCTACCAAGAGCTTGGCCGGTGGGGAAGCTCTTGTGGCAGATCAAGCACTCGCGCACCTTCCCGGACATACCAGAGGAGGTGATCACCGCGGCCTGACAACATGGACCTACGTTGGACACGTGGTGCAATTTGAGTTGCCTTCTTATTTGCCACGTTGCAGCATTAGATGTAGCCAATTTTTTCTCGTCTTGCCGAAGTTGGTGGTCGGGTGCAGACCGGCAACAATAGATGGCGTCGAAGGAGGTCATGCGCGCCGGACGGCTTAAAAGGTGAAGGGGGCTTCTTCTTCATCTTCGGCTGGCCAAAAAAAAAAACGGAAGGAGCCCGAGAGTAAACAGAGAGAGAGAGAGAGCGCTACCTCGCTCGCACCAGGAAGGAAAGGGAGAGACGTCGTTGCTGGAGGCCAGCTCATTGGTCATCGTCGGCTGTAGCTCCGGGCTCGAACCAACCAATGCACCTCGCTTGTTGATGAAGTGCCTCAAAGAGAAACAGAAGAAGAGAGTGTTGAGACAGAGAGGAAACTCGATCTGGGCATTGTTTTGACCAACACGCAGAGGGAGGGAGACAAGGAACGACGAGCATAGCGAGGAGCAAGGAAGTGAATGACTATTCCGGTGAAGTATTCTCACGAGACTCCCCCGACAATCGATTTGTGGCCATCATTCTCCGATAACTAGAAGTTTGGGCTTGGCCGGTGGCCGTGATCCGTTCCTTTCCAAAGACCAGGTTAGCCGAGCTTGACCACCCTTTTGTTCTGCTTTGTCTCGGTCGACCTAAGGACTGAGATTTGTTTGCTCCGGTTATGCGCCTACGCTGGTCTCGAGTGAGTCACCTCTCACTTCTGGGGACGTCGTTTGTTGCTTGATTTTGATTCTAGACATGACTTCGAGCCCCAAATAAGCTGGCGTTATCCCTTTAGCCGATGCTCCCTATAGGTGTTTGATCAAATGCCCTGGAGGTTGAGCGGTGGCGTTTCTTCAAGAGAGATCTTGGCAATGGTGTTGTTCTCGGCAAAGAAGAGAACGTAGAAAGGGGAGCTTCAGCGAGGAATGAAACCACGGCCAGGGAAGGGAAAATTAAATAGAGAATAGAAAATGGAAAAGAAAATAAAAGAAACAAACAAAGAGTTATGAAAAGGGAGATAACATCCATTCGTAAGCCATTTTGAGCGTGTGGGCTGGATGGACTTTAGGTCCAAGTAAGCTTGATTCTAACAATAGGATTTGTGGGCTTTGGGCCGGGCTTCGTCATTTCTCTTATTATCCTTTTCTTTGGGAGGTTCGCAGGACTGGGCTCAATTGATGAGCCCAGATAGTCCTGACCCGGGTCCATTTTGTATTATATTATTTTAATATTAAAAACTATTTAAAAATAAATTAATTAAAAATTCCAACAAATTTTTCAAAATAAAAAAAACTATTATTATTCTTCAAACTTCCGAAAATTCATAGAAAATTTTGGAAAATTTAAAAATTCATAAAAATGTAGGAAACTCCAAAACATTCTAAAAAAGATTAATATTCCTCAAAAAGCTTTAAAAATAGTTTTTAGGTAATCTTCTCTTAAAAAGTGGGAGCCTTATCATCTATGATTATGCTTAAAATTGAACGAGCCCTTAGGGCTCGACCTAAGAGTTTCAATTGTCCTTAAAGACAAAAACGCTTGATTGTGCACTCTCAATATGATTATGACTTTCTTTTAGCTTAGTTAGGATTAAAATTTATTTATCTCTTAGTTTTAAATGCTTATTTTCCCTTGCAATTTATTTAATGCTTTCTTTGGTTGTTGATTGTTATTTTAATAATTGTGCACTTACATGATCATCTTATATGTTAGTGAATAAGTCTAAAATCGATCAAAACTATAATGAACAAGATTATGTACCGAAATGGCACTAATCGATAAATTAGTATAATTAAATTGCCAACCATATATTCTTTGATTGCGTAGAAAGCAAGGTATATTTACATGTCTCACTTTATTTCTAATTGATCCCAAGAGACTAGTGGTGACTCTTCATTAGAATATTTTTATGAACATCCAATGTCGCATGAGAAATGGGTCAATGAGAGCCCACCTTTAATCATGGGTCGTAATCATGGGCTATGTAGCACCGACATGGACACGCGACACACGACACGACACGACATGCCGACACGTCATTTCTTAAAAATAGAGAATTTCGACACGTTATCTATTAAATATATTTTTATATATAAATACATAAATAAATAATAATAATAATAAAATAGCCTAGAATTAATTTACACAAAAAATATTAAATAATATCGTTCTTTATTTTAATTTGTTACAATAATACACAAAACTTAGAGGAAAAAACATTGTTTAAAGAAAAATGCTGAAATTATATTTTTAAATTTATTTATTTATCATATATAGCATTTTTTTATTACTTCTTTCATAGTAAAAGATTTTTTAAAAAAATAAAAAAATTCTAAAAAAATAACTAAAAAAAAAAAAATTTGACCCCGTGCATGTATATTTATAGCAATTTTATTACTTCTTTTATTACTTCTTTTGTGTATATTTATATTTTGATCCCTCAAGTATTAGAAATTTTTAAAATTGATCCTGTGTGTGTCGGAATCGCGTGTCGGAATTCTAGACTCGTGTGTCGGAATATGTCGGAGAGAGTTGACCACGCGTCGAATTTTTCGACACTCGTTGACCGCGTGTCGGACACGTGTCGGAGTGTCGGACACGACATGAAGGTTTCCGGAAAGTATCCGTGCTACATAGATCATGGGTCATAGGGTTATCTTTTAGGAAATACCCCTAAACTTAAATATATTTCCCTCCGTGCCAATGGGTAGGTTGTAACAATATCATTTAAATCAAAATTACTTCTTAATGTACTTTAACATTATACTTTATGAAATATTGTTTACATTTCAAAAATCTCTTTAATCTAAAGTTTTTTATATTCCTCAAATCTTCCTCTAAAAGCCTAACCGGACGCAGCCCTGACACTTAATAATAACTAAAATAAGATTGCATGCAGATATGGGCGAGGAACCGGTGTGAGCCGTTGTCTCCACACTGTCAATCTGTCATTATCTACCGTCAGCATTCAACGCACGGTTGAATGCGTGCCACGTGTACATCTAAATCTGACGTGTAAGATTGCCATTAAATCCTAACTGTAGACCACCCCCTCTCTTCCTTTGATAGGTTGCCAACTATGGAAAAATGTTAAATTCAATTTTATTCAGCCTACTCCTAAGAACAATTTTGTAAGGCTTGTTATTCTAAGTAGCACTGACACTGGCATCGACACGACATGACACGATACGGCGATACGTCATTTATAAAAAAACAGAGAATTCAAACATGTTAGGACACGTTATATATTAAATATATATTTTTATATTTAATAAATTATCATTTTTATGATTATTTCAATCAAATTAATTTGAATCAAATTTATAAATAATATAATTAAAAAGTCCTAGAATAAATATGCACTAAAAACATTAACCCGCAATTTATTAATATCATTCATTATTTCAATTTGACAAATTCAAATCTATTTTAATAATTCATAAAACTTGGAGAAAAAATAAGCAATCCATATTTTGGACTCGCATGTTAGATATGTTGGAAGAAGAGAAAAAAAAACTTAAGGACTGAATTGTGTATCATGAGAAGTGGGAGTTAGGAGAGAAGAGAATACTAGGTTTTTATTATTTCTCCATTTATTATTTTTATTATTGTGTTTTATTTTTTGACATATATATATATATATATATATATATATATATTGATATCTCATTTATTGAATTTTTAAAATTGATCTCGATATTGGAATCACGTGTCGGAAACTTGTATGTCAGAATTCCGACTTGAGTGTCGGCGAGTGTCGAGAAAATTGACCAAGTGTCAGATTTTTTGACACGTGTTCAAGAGTGTCGGAGAGTATCGGACACGTGTCAAACTGTCCGACACGACACAAAGGCTCTTGAAGAATGTCGGTGCTTCATAGGTTATTCTAAAAACACATTTGACCAAAAGAAATAGCCCAATCAATGGCCCAATCTTTTAGAATTCTCATTACTTGGCTAATAGGCGCATCAAAAATCATTAAATTAATTCAAAAAGTATGTGCGATTACGTTGATAACACGACATATTCAAATAATCTGAATCTAGAACTTGAAACGATTGAAGGATCTCATTTCATATGGTTGGGTTTTGGGGACTATCAGGTGGTCCACACACATAACAAACTTCCGTTATCTTCCACGCCTATGAGTTTGAAACGTGATTGGGTAATAAAAATACTAATTTCTCCTACTAATATATCTGGTTTGAGTGGGTCATTTACATTTACTTGTAGTTTAAGTATATGTATTGTTAGAGTACTCGTACGTCTTGAATGTGAGAGCCTTATCATTCTATTGACTCAATAAACTGAAAGTTAAATCTAAATCAGATTTATCAATATGTGAGTTTTCTTATTACATAGTAGGTGTCATGAATTGTACAACACATGTAGAACAAGTGTCCAATCCAAAGACTCGAGCCTGTAGGTGGAAAGAGTATAGAATATAAGACTCATTGAGATCTCATAAACAAGTAACATGGATAGTTTAATATTAACGAGTGAATCTCAACATGAGTTACGGCACTCGGGTAAATCCCAATACTCTTCACCAAAACCTATATATATATTGTTAGTGACAACGTCACGAGGGACCAAAACTAGGAGATGTTGAACTCGCAATTGCAAACGTCACGGAAGGAGGGGAAAAGAAGGCCCGGGGGGGCCCGAGGGGGCCCGAGGGGGAGCTTGGAAAAGGAATGGCATAAATTCAGATGAAGTATCGAATGCAATAGACAATTCTGTCTAATTGAACCTCAACCTTCTTGAATACGATCATCATCGGCTCATCGCCAAAAAAGAATATGAAAACGCGTTACATCTGACCTAATCTTGCAGAGACTGCCTGTTTTGAATAATAATTTCTTGTAAACGTCTAGATGTTAAAGACATGAAGTTACTATGTGCATCATGCACATAAGAAAAAGAAAAGAGGAAAAGACAAAGGTAATACTACTATATTAGTGGGTGGTTGACACAAAGAAAAAGTCACGATAATGAAGAGAGACTTAACAATGATCGTAGAAATATCGAATTATATTATTATAACCAATAGGGTTAAGAAATGGAACTTCGTGGACAATTATGATAATGAGAAGTGCTAAATAATATCAATATAAGTACGTAATTACGGAGTTCCCTCTTAGTGTTGCTTTTAGTTGGGTTACGTAGAATTGTAGTTGCCTTGGCCACATTGCAATTTGCAAGAAAAGGTTTGTCTACTTTCTCCACAAAATTAGTACCACCAAGACGCCAACTTAGTCATTCATTCAAATTTACTAGCTATTAATTTAATGGGAAAAAGCCACCAAAAACTCTTAACTATGTTCATTGCGAAACATATAATTTGAGCTTCTTCTTTTTTTTTTTTTTTTTTTTTTTGTAAAATCAAAAACTCCAAACTACGTCCACTATAGCATATTTACCTTAAAATTTTTCTTATGACATAAAAAACTCTAAACGCGTATTTGTATGACACATTTACCATCCTCAAAATTTCATCAAGTAATTTCTAGCCAAAATGATATTGTTTTATTTTACTTAAGCCATGTGGGCATCATGCTAATACCATTTGCAAATTATTGACAATGCTCATTGACCAAGCCTTGAAAAAAAAAATGTGTCACACAGATACAAACTTAAAATTTTTAGTTTAAAAAAAAAAGTTTAGGATAATAGGTCATAATAGGCATAGTATGGGATATTTGGTGATTTTTTTTTCCCAATTCAATTCCTCTTCAAGGCAATCTTTTTCTATATAAAACAAGGTTAATAGAGAGGCCTTTAGGAGGATTAGTAAAAGTGGCATCCTTAATTTTGCTTAAAAACTCGACTGGGTCAATAATATTGTAAACTTCTGGCTAGCACGTTAGAGGGTCTTGATTTTTCTTGTCGACTAGGTTGATTATTTTAGAATTGTGGAAGTGCAAAATTCTAATGTGTGTGTGTGTGCGCGCGCGCGTAAGACAAGATTGTGGCAAGAGCTTTAAGCTGAAGAGCAACAAAAAGGCGTAAGGGAGAGCTATCGTGTGTATTTACGAGAGTGGGTTGTTTGTTCTTAAAGCTTACAACAACAAAACAGAGCACTCTTACCTGTTGATAGGCTATTTTCCACCGGCTCAGCACAAAAGGAGAGCTACATGAGAGGTCAACGTGGACTCTCCCAGAAGCACAAGTTTTAACTACTCCCAATGAATTTCGACCAAAAAAAAAAAGAAAAAAGAAACTACTCCCAATGATTTTTATCCACTCATTTCAACTAAGGTACTTCAACACCATAAATACTAACTACCTATAATAAATATTTGGTTCTAGATAAGTCTAGACAAGTGGAGGGAGAGATAGATGGTGATTTTGCAATTATATTGCGGAGTATGCTTATCTTTTGCAATCCCTTACTTCTCCAGTTCACTAAATAATCACCCATTTCAGCCAAGGAGTAACCATTGAACTTTTCACATGCACATAGCACGTGGCAAAACACTAGTCGTGTTGAAGAAAACTCCCAACGCAAAATTACCAGTGCACTATGCGGGAGAATATGAGTCTCATCGGTGGTGATATAGACATAGAGACAATATTTCATTGGAATATACAGCCGAATAATTTATACAATTCTCAAGCATATTTAGTACATGAATATCTTCTTTCGAAAATATTTGGTGGGCTGTCTAGTATCTTTGTGCCGGCTATCATGCACATGCTAAAGGGTTACGGGATACAAGCTGCAAAGTAGTATACGGTAGATATGGCTCCTTGTCCTGAAACCTACTTTTTATTAACAGTACTAAAATTTTGAACCTGTACTTACTTTGTAAATGCTAATAACCATTGGACAAACTCTTTTATTTTTTGGTTGAAAAGTCGGGCCAATTTCGCATGTTCCCTAGAATTTACAGGTTCTCATGCACAAGCTTGGTACTTGTACAACTTGTTGATGGAAACACATAAGAGGTTGCAATTCAAACCTGCAAATACAAATAACATTTCTTGACCAAAAACATGTGTCTCCATTATATAGAAAGCAAATCCCATCTTTAATTTCAACTTTTTAAAATTGTTTCCTAAAAGTTTTGCTGAAGCCCCGGACGATTTACTTGTCCAAATTGCACGTCGAGTTCATTGGGTGAAGATGTAAACTTTGTTTTTTTACAGCTTAAAGTAAAAATTATGTAAGTTTTATGTACCTGAAATTTTTTTGGTCAATTAAGTTTTCACCTGACAAGGTAAAACTTCTTATAGCTTGGCCGTCTTGTGTGCTTAACAACCCAGGTAAGTCAACTGCTCCAGCCACAAATAAGGAATATTTTACGGACAACTCGATGAATATCGTGCACCTATAAATACGCACATTCATAGCTAGCAAGCAGCCGCCCAGAGAAGTCAGGTCATTAACCCCTCCATTATTAAACCAATCGTCATCCCCGAAAATCAACTTGAATCAATCAAGAACCAAACAAAAATGGAGTATGGCAATCTGCTATTCTTATTAGCAATCTCTCTAACAATCATCTCATCCACTCACAAGCTCTTGCGCCGATTAATCACTAGGACGCCCAAAAAGAACCACCCTCCAAGCCCACCTTCCCTTCCCATCGTCGGCCACCTCCACCGTCTCAAGAAGCCCCTCCACCGGACCCTCCTCACTCTGTGCCGCACCTATGGCCCCGTCCTCTCCCTCCGCTTTGGTGTTCGTCCCGTCGTCATCGTTTCGTCCATGCCTGCTGCCGAGGAATGCTTCACCAAGAACGATGTCGTGCTTGCAAACCGGCCCAAGTTCATCATAGGCAAGTACCTCGGGTACAACTACACCACCCTCGTCGGCGCCCCCTACGGTGACCACTGGCGCAACCTCCGCCGCATCGGTGCTGTCGAGATCTTCTCCTCGCACCGCCTTGATGCATCCCTCGGAATCCGCAAGGATGAGGTCAAGCGCCTCGTGAGGAAGCTGCTTGGGTGCCAAAGCAGCGATGGGTTTGCAAGGGTGGAGATGGGGGCGGCACTGACGGAGCTGATGTTCAACGTGATGATGAGAATGATGGCGGGGAAGAGATACTACGGGGAGGACGTGAGCGACGTGGAGGAGGCAGCGATGTTCAGGGACATCATCAAGGAGATCGTGAAGAACTCAGGGAGCTCGTATGCCGGGGACTTCCTGCCGCCGCTGAGGTGGATCGATTACGGTGGGTTCATGAAGAGGATGTTCGAGCTTGGGAAGAAGACGGACGGGTTCTTGCAGGGGCTGATCGATGAGCATCGGAAGAAGAAGGAGAGCGATGAGGAGAAGAAGAGCATGATCGATCACTTGCTGGTGATGCAGGTGTCGCAGCCGGAGTATTACACGGACGAGATCATCAAGGGATTCTTGCTGGTGAGTTTTTCTTGTCTTGCTTGTTCGGTCTCTTTCGTTCTTTCCGAATTAATTTGTCGGTTTCTACTAGTTGATGAGGTGGATGTGATGTGAATGTGGTCATCTTGATTGATAAGTTTCTGTTTTTATCGACGGCAAGGGGCGAGCGGAAACCCAACCAATCAAAACAATTGACAGACTCTTGTGAATCAAGTACGACCAATAGTTTAGACGAAGCAAAATTACCTAAAAATTACTAAATCTATTGCACTTGTGTTAACTCAATTATAAACTTTTCAATTATATCAATTAGATATTAAAATTTTTCACTTTTTGCAATATTGTCCATTTAACCAATTTTAGCTAGAAATTATTAACATAAATATTGGCCATCTTACATGTCACTAAATTTTCTACAATTTTAAAAAATATTTTTTTACATAATTTTTATTCTATTTTTTTCTTTTCTTTTCTCTTTCTTTCTCTGTTCATCACCAAGCCTCAGTGACAACCAATAACCAATCACAGGAGAGGGCCGATGAGCTCACCCAAGGCTGGCGAGGCTGAGTCTCGCCAAGCTAGGGCAAGGGTCCAACTTGTTAAATTTGGCAAGGTTGAGCTCACCTGAGGTGGCGAGACTTGAGCCTCACCCAATCCTAGTAAGCTCAAGCCTCACCAAATCCAATGAGGCCTGATGATTGAGTAGAAGGAAAAACAAAAAGAAACAAAAGAAAAAAGAATGTAAAATATTCTTCTTAAATAAATTTATCAACATCAGTGTTAGATGTGCCATCTAAGATAGTTAATATTCATATCAATAATTTCTGACCAAAATTAGCTTGAATAATTAAATTGGCAAATTGTCAAAAGGGTTAAAACTCATTTGACATAATTCGAAGATTTAGGATTGACTCGATACAAATGCAATATGTTTATAATTTTTTTGGTAATTTCCCCATTTAGACTATATGGTATATAAATAGTACAATAACTCTTTGATAGGCTAGTCAGTTAAGTAATCGAAAATGCATGCATCTATGGATAATACATACAGCAAGTGCAATTTTTATCACTACAATTACATAACATTTTGCATTGAGGTCGCTCATTCAAATTTAAGCCCGCGTCTTATTGGATTCATGAAATTAGTTCTACATTTCATATGTGTGGGGGACAAACTTATGATGTGCTTTCACCATAAAACAAATTATTCCGTCTCTTTACGTCAGAATGTGATACTTATCATATGTGGATTTGGCAATTCGGGTCGAAGTTAGGTACTCATGAGTTGCTACAGGGTGGACCTAATTTTTAAATATTTTCTTTGATAAATTGCAACTAGGTGGACTTGTTTTATAATTTTTTTTTCTCTGTCAATAATTGAGCCTACTTTTGACTTTGGCAAAGAGGGGGGAGCCCACTTGACAAGTTGAGTGTCTTGTTTGACCTTCTTTGACCAATAAAACCGGCGTTAGACTTGGATCAAAAGTTCGAAAATCACAGTCATTGTTGTTTTCGATGCGGGCTTTATTTATGTGGAGATTAATCTAGAGCTTAGATAAATATACGGGTGACTGATCCAATTCTCGAGCTTTCTAGAATTCCTGTTTCATTGTAGCGATTGTCCTTGTGAGTGGGTGACAAGGGCTAGCTTAAGGTTCCTTAGTAGGAAAGGACATGGTTACATAGATCCCTTCCTACCTCCCCTTAAACTCGGAGGCAGTCTGGCTGTCCCTCCCACGTCTATCGGTGCCTGTCCATTTGACATGCCATGATGGCGAGCTGCCTGGACTCTCCCCGTATAATGCCTCGTTGACCGGGCTTCTGACACCCACAGCTCCCTACCAAGCATTTCTTCCTGGTAGGAGGGGAATATGGAATCCAAACATAACAGGATCTTTCACCCTTTGAAT
This sequence comes from Eucalyptus grandis x Eucalyptus urophylla, assembly GCA_028830015.1. Taxonomy (NCBI): domain Eukaryota; kingdom Viridiplantae; phylum Streptophyta; class Magnoliopsida; order Myrtales; family Myrtaceae; genus Eucalyptus; species Eucalyptus grandis x Eucalyptus urophylla. The sequence continues at coordinate 22,505,581 of CM054200.1, read as the reverse complement.
AGATCTCCCACCTGTCATTCTTCCTTGAACCTTTTAAGAATCTACTCATATCCTCAGCCATTCCTTTAATAGCGAACTTACCAAATTTATTTTGAAAATTAGGATTTAATATATTACACATCATGCGTAACTTATTGTTACACAATCTATGTCATTAATTATTTAATATCATCGTTATAATACTTTGAAAAAGATATGGATAGCTATCTTTTGAAAATTTGATATCCGAATCAATGATGATGGATAAAAGTTGTGTATAGATATGCTTGATTGTGAGCCTCAAAGAAGACCTAAATCTAATGTGAATATTATGAAAATACAGACATTACTGATTGCTGGAACTGATACATCATCTATCACAATGGAGTGGGCGCTAGCCAATTTGCTCAACCATCCTAGCATCTTAGAAAAGGCAAGAGCAGAGCTAGGCTCCCAAATCGGCCAAGATCGCTTGGTAGATGAATCAGATCTTGCAAAGCTACCTTACCTACAGAACATTATTGCAGAGACGCTTCGCTTACATCCACCTGTCCCACTTCTCATACCCCACTACTCATCAGATGACTGCACAATAGGAGGATATGACGTGGCCCGTGACACAATCGTAATGATCAATGCTTGGGCCATTCATCGAGACCCTGAACAGTGGCCCAATCCGACGGCCTTCATGCCGGAAAGGTTTGAAAGTGGTGATGGTCAAATGGATAGGTTGATATTGCCTTTTGGGATGGGGAGGAGAGCATGCCCTGGTGCACCTGTGGCTCATAAAATGGTGGGCTTGACTTTGGCTTCGCTCATTCAATGCTTTGAGTGGAAGAGGACTGGAGAAGAGGAAGTTGACATGAGGGAGGGTGAAGGTTTAACAATGCCCAAGGATAAGCCATTGGAAGCATTGTGCAAGGCACGTGAGATCATGCATAGAATTCTTTCTTAATCATCTAATGATGTATAAGGGGAGCATATTTACGAGGTGGTTTTCAATACCAGGTTATTTTTTTAATAATGTAATATTGTGCGAACATTTGATGGCTTTTGTTGTAGTTCATAAGTACAGCTAAAGAAATATACATAATTGATGTACTCTGCAGACCACTATTTCAACAACTTTCGAGAGAGGTAGTCTCTCTAATTCATATTCCAATACTTTCCCCTTTTTTATTGATAAAAAATCACCGAAAGTCCTAAATTTCTAAACCAAAATATTGTCGTTTTCGATTCGTATAATCAAGTCCGAAAGTTTACTTCAAAACCATGCAGTCAAAGCCTACTAGAGAATGCCTATGTGGCAGCAGAAAATTATGTATGTGGTAACCTTAAAGATTGTCATGATACGAGATCGCCAAGCGGTAATCTGTATTTAACTGCATCTTTTCAAGTAAATTTAGGTCCTATTGTATCAACTGAGAAATTTTAGAAGTAATTGTTTCTCATACTTAAAGTCCAAATATTGTACTAATTATAAACCCATAATTGACGTAAAACCACTATAAGTGAGAAGTTGTTTGGTTACGTTTACATGAACTGTTTTTCTATTCTTGAAAGTAAACGAGTAAATTTTTACATGAAAACTCCAATTGGATGACTATGAATACAATCAGTTTCTTCAAAAATAAAAACCAACATAACCATTGTCTTAAAAGAACAAAAATTGCCTTTCATAATTACAAAAGCGATTTTGATTATATCTAATTATTTAGATTATTGAAGGAAAACGATTTTGCATATATCTCTTCTAACTCAGAACTTCTTCTTCACCACGAAATGGACGAGAGATTTTAGTACCTTTGCAGTTTTAATGAGTGATGAAATTACAATTTCGCTGAGGGCCGAATGTCATTGCATTGATGGAGAATCCTATCACATCATGTCATAAGAGCTATTGACCATCTTTGAAATTTTGTTCGTCTTTTAATAATTGAAACTTTGTAAAACCAGTTATGATATTGTTCTGAGTGGAAAGTACATATTTTAATGTTATGAAGAAATAGATGTGTTACTTGGTTAGTTCTAACTAATTTTAATTATTATAACAATACAGTTTATAAAAGATACAATGGTAAAATAAATAAAACAAAATTACTAGCATTTCGACATGACACTGTTTAGTGAAAATGAAGCTAAATAAGCATTTATTATTGGCATAAACTAATTTTTTTCTTTTTAATCAATAGAACATTTAACTAAACTAATAACAAGTTAATTGATTTTACTAGCTATAAATGAAAACAAAATTAAACGTTACCAAACGGCCCAAGATTTTAATGTGATTTCGTTATTAGTGAAAGTAGTCTCACTTATTGCATACCACCACTGTCATCATTTTTATGATTAACTTAAAAGTTGCTTTTGAATTATTTAAGTACCTATGATTTCAAAATAGTTTATTTACAAATATTTGTCCATATATATGTTTCTTTTTTTAGAAAAATAGAAGGCGGTAGTTAGCTATTAATTTTCTTTTCATTTAGGTATGAGAAGCATTTGGCAGAGATATCGAATAATAGTTGTTCTGTTTTCTTTTTTCAATTATTTTATTGGTCATTAATTTTATTTTATTTCGAGAGTCCAGAAATATTTAACAGAGATGCTTATGTGGAGTCTGATTTTATTCTATTTTTTGGCTGATTTGAAGGAGTAACATGGCCTATGATTTGTTTAAGATGTTCGATGCCAAGTTTCACTTTAATAATAAGAGTCTTGACATATCCTATAGCATCGTCGCCTTGATTCTAATTTCTTAAAGAACCCATAAAGAAAACTCCATCCCCGAGACTCACGAGCCTATATTATAGACATAAATACAGGCACCATATCTTTTTTAATATATAAAAATATATATATATACATCCACAGTTCAAAGTCAGAAAGCCGTTCATGTCAATCGAGAACCTTTTCTGCAAGTTCAACCTCTCATTTCTTCGACCCGTATTCATAGACATCAACTTAAATCAAGCTAAAACAAACATGGACGTACAAAACGTGCCATTGGTATCATTCATAATCTCTCTAATAACCATCGTTTGCACTTGCAAGATCTTGCTCAGCTCAATCACAAGAACGCCCAAAAAGAACCATCCTCCAAGCCCACCCTCTTTCCCCATCGTCGGCCACCTCCTTAGCCTCAAGAAGCCCGTCCACCGCACCCTCCTCGCCCTCTCCCGAACCCATGGCCCCATAATCTCCCTAAGCCTCGGTGTCCGCCACCTCCTCGTCATCTCCTCGAAGTCGCTGGCCGAAGAATGCTTCACTCGGAACGACACTGTCCTTGCAAACCGCCCCAACTTTCTTCTCGGCAAGTACATCAGCTACAACTACTCCACAGTCTCGTCCGCCCCCTATGGCGACCACTGGCACAATCTCCGCCGCATCACCACCACCCAGATCCTCTCCTCTCACTGCCTCGACATGTCCCTCGACATCTAAAAGGAAGAGGTCCGGCGCCTCCTCCTGAAACTCGGTTGGAACAGATCGGCCAGCGGCTTCGTGAGAGTTGAGCTGAAGTCAACGTTGACGGAACTAACTCTCAACATGATGATGAGGGTCATGGCAGGGAAGAGGTACTATGGGGAGGACGTGACCGACGTCAAGGAAGTGAAGGCATTCAGGGACATGATCGAGGAGGTTATGAGGTTTGGCATGACAATTTTTCCTGCAGATTATCTGCCGGTGCTAAGGTGGATTATTGGCGGGGATATGAGAAGAGGGGGTCTGAGCTCGGGAAGAAGATGGATAGGTTGTTGCAGGGACTGGTCGACGAGCACAGGAATAAGGAGGAGGAGAAGGAGAAGAGCATGATCGATCACCTCCTGTGGTTGCAGGCATCGCAGCCGGAGTATTACACGGACGAGATCATCAAGGGGTTCGTGCAGGTGAGCGCTCTCTCTCCCCCCCTTTGCTTAACTTATTCGGATTTGTTTGGCTTTTAAAAGCATCATTGTTCGTTGTTGTGAAAAAAATCGTGAAGCAGCAGCGATATCTGTAAATGAAAAGAAACAGGAGAAATTAACACAAGGAAATATGTGATTAAGTGAGTTTGACTTACTTCAGCGGGTAGATCAGCAGCGATAAAATCACTATGAGCAAGAGATTGACTGATTAAAGAGAAGAATTTAAAAAAAAAAAAATACAGTTTTTGTTTGCTAGGAGTGATTTACATCAATACATGAAAACAAAATATAACATTTTTAAATCGACAGACAATCCTGTTTGCTAGAACCGATACATCTTCAGTCATAATGGAGTGGGCACTCGCTAATTTGCTCAATCACCCCAATATGTTGGAGAAAGCAAGAGTAGAGATCGACACTCAAATCGGTCCAGATCGTTTAGTTGACGAATCGGATCTTTCAAGATTACCTTATATTCATAATATCATATTGGAAACGCTTCGATTACACCCACCAGCCCCACTTCTTATACCACACTACTCATCGGATGACTGCGAAATAGGAGGCTACGGCGTGTCGAGAGGCACAATGGTACTGATTAATGCTTGGGCCATTCACAGAGATCCCGACCAATGGTCGGACCCGACGAGCTTCAAACCTGAAAGATTTGAAAGTGGTGATGATAAATGGAATAGGCTGATGTTGCCTTTTGGGTTAGGGAGGAGAGCATGCCCTGGTGCTCAGTTGGCTCATAAAATAATGGGCTTTGCTTTGGCTTCCCTAATTCAGTGCTTTGAATGGAAGAGGATTGGTGAAGAGGAAGTCGACATGGCTGAGGGTGCGGGGTTGACAATGCCTAAGAAAAAGCCATTGGAAGCATCGTACAAGCCACGTGAAATCATGGAGAGAATTCTGTCTGAGTCATCTAATCCTTGATGTATGAAGGTGGTCCATTGCTTCACAGTTTCCGATAACGGGTTGGTTTTGATAATGTAATAGAGTGGCTCTTTTTTAAGGATTAATTGGCAAGTTCGGCTTTGTATTAACCGATAGATAATTTCTCTAACATGACATTACACAAAGGTTAGATGTTGGGACTCCAATGTTCCCCTTTTATAGTTATTGAAATTAATTTACGAGCAGTTTTAGACTTTGTGTATGGAATAGAATCGTTTTCAATTAGCAAAAATCAGGTTCTAAAAGATTTTATTTTTCTTGAAATGTGCAATCGTGACCTTCATTGCTCCATATGATAATCGAAAATTGCGTATGCGGTAGCAAAGTATTGCCATGTTAGAAGAAAGAGAAATTATAATTTGAAGTAGTTAGCTTGCACCGTTTCAAGAAAATTAAAGGTCAAATCACAAGGATTGAAAATTTTGAGACTCAATTACTATACATATATAAAGCATGAAGATTGTATGAAAACATAAACGCATATTTGAAGTAAAATCATGTTCAATTAAGATTCCAATAAGATTTTGCTTTTATTGAAAGTAGTTTCAAGTATAGAATACTTTCATCTTGCTTATAATACTTCTTAACACAGATAATTGAGTACTCACAATTTCATGAGTAGTTTATTTCCAATTTTATCTAACTCTAAATACATCTTTTTTTCTTTCTTGAACTTGTTTATTTACAAAACAAGGGAGTAGCTTTTTGGCTTTTAAACTTAATTTTGGGAATAAGAAGTATTTGACGGAGAATTTTTTACAAGATAGTTATCAGTATTTTTTTTTTAATTTTTTTTAAAAAGAAGAAGAAGATGATACTCTGATGGTCTTGGTTTTCTTCTATTTTGGGAATCAAACTATATTTGATAAAGAGGTTGAGCCACGTAGCACGCTTATGTCCACTTTGAGGAGAACACTACGGAATTATGTTTTTGAATCCATTTTCCGGTTATGTTTGGCACCCAATTTTACCTCTGTGTAAAATATATAGGGGTAGTTACTTACTCAAGGAGACAAAAAAAAAATGGCATTGGTTCCGTCGGACTATTACGACAAACTTTTATGCAATTAGCAAATTTTGGACATTTTACTTCATTGCATACGTGTTTTGCACGTATTACATTTATTAGGCACAGTTTGAAATAGACATAGAACATCACAAAATAGTTTACTAAATGAAATCATATTTCATTCAAATAAGAATGTGATTATGTTGGCCACTAAAAGCAGCAAATTTGCAAGCAATACAGCAGAATTAACCCACTTACAGGCCTTACTCACCAAATTACCGAAAAAGTCCTAAATTTATTGTTATTTTTCCAAATCAATCCTAAACTTTTTTTTTTTATTGTCAATTCACTCCTAAACATTTTACAATTGTGTCAGTTTAGTCAATTTGACCAATTTTGGCTAGCGGGTGCTAACATGGATGTTGGCCGACGCCAATTGTCCATCCGATGTTGACATGGCAATATTTTTAATATATATTTTTAATTTTTTTACTAATTTTTAAATTTTTCCTTTTTTTTTTCCTTTTCTTCCTACTTGTCTTCTTCCCCTCCCCCATAGTGGCTGGAGAGGTTGGGCAAGGGCCGTGAAGCCCTCGCTAGCATCGGCTGATCGATCAAAATTGGTTGGATGGACTAAAATGGTACAATTGCAAAAAGTTTAGGATCGATTTGGAAAATTATAATAGATTTAGAATTTTTTAGATAATTTTTCCATGAGTAAGTGACTATCAATCTGGATGCATGATCTCATTTGCCCCTCCAGTTGACATTCTAAACCTGACACATCTTCTTAGAGGAGATGTAAAATTCTTGTCCTCATTTTCATTATTTTTCTTCTTTCTCGATGGGCCAGCTGCTTCAATTGAAAGAGTTGCTTCTTATCTTTTGGGCCTTCTTGTAAAGTGCTAGGGAGTGCCACTACATTAACAATAGGTTGAGTTGTTTGTTGTGATATGCCTGTTGCATTTACTTTGGTTTTATCCTTGCATGAGAAGATTGCATGATCATCATCCATGCCTTTTGCCCTATGTAGCACCTCTTGCATTTGTTCTAACCATAAAATGACATGAGAAGAAATGAATTAGTTGCCAAAAGGCTAGTAAAAGCCAAACTTAAAATAATAACAATAATAATCACTCAATGCCAGTGATGTCCTATTTGGTGTATCGATGTTGACATTGACAAATTAAAAATATATATATGATTTTTTATTTTTTATTTTTATAAATTTTCTCCTTTTTTTTTTTTTTGCCTTTGCTATTTTTTTCTTTCCTTTTTGCTAGTGGCCGACCTTAGGTGATTGCTAGCCATTGACAATGCCTAGAGAGGGCTAGGTGAGGGTTGCCCTTGCCTTAGCCAAGTGAGACGACCCTCGAAAGCCACAAACGTGGGCTAGCCTTGAGTGGGTAGGCCAAAATACACATTGCTTAGGTGAGGCCCTAGGTAAGGCAGGCCTCAACAGCCACACATGAGGCCGTCCCTCGCTAGATTTAGCAAAGGCAGCCCTCACCCAACTCTCTTTGAGCATTGCTGATGGTTGGCCATCATTTGAGACTAGCCACTGGCGAAAAGGAAAGGAAAAAAAAGAAGGAAAAAAATTCAAAAAAAATTCAAAAGCCAAAAAAAAATAAAAATTGTCCACATGAAAGCCAATATGCCACATAAAATAGCTAGCGCTAACTAGACAATCACATTAGTATTTTCTAATCAAAATTGGCTAAAAAGATTACATTGGCAAATTGTCAAAAGATTTATGACTGTATAGGCATAATTGAAAGGTTTATGACTGAATTGGCACAAATGTAATATGGTTAGAACTTTTTCCCAGTACTGAAGGGTTATAGGGTACAAAATGGAACGTAGTATATATGGCTTCCTATCTCGAAACCTACTCATGATTACCAATAATAAATTCTTAAAGCCCTCAACATACCTTATGCTGGAGCAACCCTACATGTTCCGAAGTCGATTTGGAATATCTCGAAGATTGCTCATCAAGATTACATAATAGTCAGGGAGTCTTATCATGGTAGGACACTAAAAAGGAATAAATCTAAATAAGAAATAATCTTTTTTAGGAAGAATACCAGGATATAATTCCGATGACTACCTAAATTAGAGGAATTTGATAAATTAGGAAAGTTTCTAATTGGGATTACCAGTTAGGCAAGATTTCTAATAAGGGTGGAGGTCTACCACTATAAATAGAAGGATTGAGTGGAGATATAAAGAGTACCAGAAAACACTCTAAAGAGATCACAAGAGTCTTCAATAACGTAAGTAAGCACAAGAGTTTTTTAAAGTTTTCAAGACAGGAAGTGTTTTGTGACAGTTGTAAGGATTATGAGACAAACATTGTTAGAGTGTTAATTATAATCCTTTGATTATAGTGGAGAGTTTTTGGAATAACATCTCATGATTTTTCCCATCTTGGGTTTTCCTCATAATTTTTTTTTGCTGTATCGTTGTTCTTTTCTCTCATCTCATGTTATTTACATTCCGCATATTGCACAATTTTGACAATTAGAATTTCGTTGCGATCAATCATGATATGACTTAATCTACAACAAGTGGTATTAGAGCCAGGTTGTAAAAGATATTAGAAGACAAGGTCAACGTGATTACGCTCACGGCTACAAAATATGGAGGTGCAAGATAGAGGATCATATCTACATCAAAAGGCTTGCAAAGGTCAATCAAGACAAGAATGCCCCAATAATAGCAATAGAAGAGGGGGAGGAGGAGGAGGAGGAGGATGAGTAGACTATCCTCAACAAAAGATGTGTTGCATCATTAGAATGTGGCTTCATCAAAGTATTTTTGAGAACTTCATTCAAGAAAACAGCCCTTATGGAGAAATCTGCAGTGTACCTATGTGATGAATACATCTCAAAACATAACAAGCCTAATATAGAATGTGTCGTGTATGGAGCATAAAGATGGAACGAGTGTCTCTAAACATATAGGCACTATGGGAGCTCTAGTGAATCGAATCAATGCAATGGAGAGGATGATCACTCTGAAATTGTATATGCACTTTCGGACAGGTTCTATGCCAAAAAGCTAGGACACCTTAGTTGTGTCTATTCACAATTTCACACTCAATAAAGCATTGACCGTGGAGTTAGTGAAAGGACATATTGCTAAGTGAAGAGTAAAGGCGCAAGTATTGGGATACTATAACCATAGTAAAAGAACTCTTGTTTTTAGTGAACAAGAGAAGAAAGTAGATCATGGGAGTAGCAAAAGCTGTGAACCTAAAGGTTGTTCAACCTCAAGGCCAGGGGTTGAGAAGAAAGCTTGTTTTTATTGCGAAGAAATTACGCATCTCATAAGAGATTGTCGATTGAAGGCAATCAAAAAGTAAGTTGAAGTATTGGCTACAAATGTCACCACAATTTATGAAGACATAATAATTATCCATACCGATGAAAATATCAACTTAACATGCCAAGACACCACATGGCTAATTGATTTTTGAGTCTCCCTTCACGTAGTCCCCAAGAGAGAATTTTTCTCTTCATATACAGCTACAGACTTATGGATAACGATGGCTCATCAAAGATTGTTGGCATAGAAAACATTGAGATCGAGACCAACAATGGATGCAAGTTGATCTTGAAAGAGGTAAGGCATGTCCCTGATATTCCCCTTAAAATTATCTCCATAGGAAAGCTAGATGATGGTGGTTATGTGAGTGACTTCGGCAAAGGAAAGTGCAAGTTAACCAAGGGCAATTTAGTGGTAGTAAGAGGAGTGAAAAATGTATCACTCTACACTTTACAAGTAAAACTATGCATGGATATGTTAATGTAGTGAGGTAGATATCTACCGAGCTTTGGCACAAAAGGCTTGGACATACTAGTGAAAATGGAATGAAGATTCTCGCATCAAAGAATTTACTCCCAAAAATAAAAGGTCCATCTATAAATCTTTATGAAGATTGCATTGTAGGAAAAAATAATAGAGCTACCTTTGAATCTATTCTACTATTAAAAAAGGCTAATCAACTTGATTTGTTACATATTGATGTTTGTACTATGACTTCGAGGACTACTAGTTGTGCTTCCTATTATATTACCTTTATAAATGATTTCTCAAGGAAGGTGTGGGCTACCGCATTGAAGACAAATGATCAAGTTTTTGATACCTTCAAAAATTTACATGTGAAACTAGAAAGGGAGACTGGCAAAAATCCAAAGTGCATGAGGGCTGACAATGACAGGGAATACTGAGGGCCATTTGAGGATTATTGTAAAATTCATGGCATAAGGCTCGAGAAAATAGTGCTTAAGAACAATATGTGAGAGGATAAGGTATGCTCTCTCATGCGAAGTAGCCAAACTCCTTTTGGGGAGAGGTAATGAGGACAACGGTGGACTTGATAAATCTATCACCTTCGATTCCATTCAAGGGCAAGACACTACAAAGTGTATGGAATGTAAGAATTCATCTTACAGTCACTTGAGAGTGTTTAGTTGTAGGGCATTTGCACACATACCAAGAGATGAATGAGCCAAGCTTGATGGAAAAGCCAAGGAGTACGTATTTTGGGATATGCTCATGAGGATTTTGGTTATAGATTGTGGGATCCCGAAAGTAAGGTGTTCAAAAATCGAGATGTGGTGTTCCTTGAGGATCAAACTATTAAAGACCTCAAGAAGTATAAAGAACCTCAAAGTATGGAGGAAGAATTAGTAGACTTGGAGCCCTTAGGCCCATCAAAAAATTATATTGGTGTGGGAGCACAAGAACATGCTAAGAATGATTCAGGTGAGCAAGCACAAACTAAGACTACAGCTAATAATGAGGCTGCCAAAAGATTTGAGGTCGAGACTAATAATGAAGATGGTGGAGATGCAATCGTTGATGATTAGATTGAAGAGGAAACAATTAATGTTGATGATGTTCCTCAAGAGTAGTCAAGGAGATCAATAAGAGAAAGACAGCCTAATAGAAAATACTCTCCAAACGAGTATGCGCTTCACATTGATGGGGGAGAACCCGAGAATTTCCAAGAAGTGGAAATTGACACCCATAAGAATGAATGGATGAAAGCAATGCAAGAAGAGATGCAATCTTTGCATGGTAATCATGCCTATATTTTGGTGAAGGTGCCAAAAGGCCGAAAAGCACTCAAGAACAAATGGGTGTTCAAGTTGAAGACTGAAGAAAACAACCTCAAACCACAATATAAAGCAAGATTGGTGGTGAAGGGTTTTGGTCACTAGAAGGCAATTGATTATGAGGAGATTCTCTCTTGTTGTAAAGATGTCATCCATTTGAGTAATTCTTGGTTTGGCAGCGACCTTGAACTTGGCAGTTGAGCAACTCAACATTAAAACGACATTCTTACATGGTGATCTTGATGAATATATATTTATGGAGTAGCCCAATAGTTTTGTGACCAAAGGAAAATCTTATATGCAGGTTGAAGAAGAGTTTCTATGGGCTCAAACAAGCTCCAAGGCAATGGTACAAAAAGTTTCATTCATTAATGAAGAGGAATGAATAAAGAAAGCCGACGGGAGATCATTGCGAGTTCATGAAGAATTCTAATGATGGTGATTTTTTTTATTCTTTTATTATATATTGATGATATGTTAATTGTGGGGCGTGATTTTAGAAAAATCATAAAACTCGAGGAGGAGTGTAGCATGGTAGTCATTTTCATCTTAGCATGAGGCAGTGTCTCTCAAGTGGAAGGGAGAACAAAGAGATGCTAAAGATTCATTATGCCTCTACCGTCGAAAGTCTCATGTATGCAATGGTGTGCACATGACTAGATATTGGGTATGCTATTGGAATTGTTAGCCCATACATGTCTAATCCCGGAAAACAACATTAGGAGGCTATCAAGTGGATACTCAGGTATCTTAAAGGTACATCTCGTTTATGTTTTTGTTTTGGTGATGAAAAACCGATACTTAAGGGGTTCACCGATGTAGACATGGTGGGAAATGTAGATTCCAAGCGATCTACATTTGGTTATTTAATTACTTTTGCAGGTGGAGCTGTCTCTCGGCAATTAAGATTGCAAAAGTGCATTGCATTATCCACAACATAGGCTAAATACATAGCCACCATCAATATTAGCAAAGAGATGTTGTAGATGAAGAGATTTCTACAAGAGTTGGGGCACAAGCAAGATGAGTATGTTGTGCATTGTGACAGCCAAAGTGCTATTCATCTCAGTAAAAATTCCACATTTCATTCAAGGATGAAGCATATTGATATTAAGTATCATTGGATATGAGAAGTGTTGGAAGAGAAGCAATTGAAGTTCGAGAAGATTCAAATGGACAAAAATGGTGCTAATATATTGACAAAGTCTCTATCTACGGAGAAACTAAAATTCTATAGGAAGGAGGCTGGCTCATCAAAGTGATAAGAATGTTTAAGGCCCTCCATGATGGGCTAGGGAAGATTTGTTGAGAGTAGCCAACTTGTTCAATAGTCGATTTGGAATATCTCGAAGATTGCTCATCAAGATTACATAATAAGAAGGCAGTCTTATTGTGGTAGGACGCTAAAAAGGAAAAAATCTAAATAGGAATTAGTCTTATTTAGAAAGAATATCAGGATATAATTCTAATGACTACCTAAATTAAAGGAATTCAATAAATTAGGAATGTTTCTAATTGGGAGGTCATTACCAAATTAGGAATGATTCCTAATTTGGGTGAAAGTCTACCACTATAATTAGGAAGATTGGATAGAGATTTAAAGAGTACTAGAAAATACTCAAGAGTTTTTCAAGAGAAGATGTGTTTTGTGACAACTATAAGAATTTATTGTGAGAAAAACACCATAAATAAGAATGTTAATTGTAACCCTTAAATTATAGTGGAGAGTTTCTGAATTAGCATATCATGTTTATTCCCATCTTGGATTTCCACATAAAAAATTTCTGATGTGTCATTTTTATTTTCTCTCATTTGTTATGTTATTTACATCACTCATATTATGCAATTGATTGCGATCCAACTTAATTTACAACACCTTACAAATGTCAATAACCATGTTGCTGATTTCGCAAGTTTTGTAAAATTTTCGGCTCCTGCACGAGCTCGGTACTTATACAACTTGTTGATGGAAATATAACTGATTAGGAGGTTGTAATTCAAACCAGCAAATGCAAATAAGATCCCTTGACTAAAAGCAATAGGTCAAGCAAATCCTATTCTAAATTGCAACCTTAAATTTTTTCCTGAAAATTTCGCCAAAGCCCCGGGCAAGTACAGATGTACAAATTGGTTTGGCATGTTGAATTCAATGGGTAAAGATGTAAATTGTCTATAAAAACTGTCTCAAACCCTATAAAAGGTCTTTCTTGTGTATTATATTTGAAATTTAGACCTCATCGTTACAATTCAAAACTTTGCTTCTTTACAGCTTAAATTAAAATTTATGTAAGTTGCATGTACGTGACAAAGTATTTTAGTCAAATAAGTTTTCACCTAACTAGGCGAAACTTTTTAGCTGCGTCATCTTGACTCAACAACCCAAGGAACACACCTGCTCCAGCCGCCTTTTAGGAGTATTTCATGTATAACTCAATGTATATTGTGCATATATAAATACACACATTTCATTAACCCCATCATTATTGCCCCCAACATCATCACCGAAAATCATCTTGGATCAAGCAAAAACCAAACAAAAATGGAGAATCACAACTTGCTATTCTTGTTCACAACCTCTCTAATAATCATAGCACTCACTCACAAGTTCTTGCGCCGATTGATCACAAGAACGCCCAAAAAGAACCACCCTCCAAGTCCACCTTCCCTCCCGGTCATCGGCCACCTCCACCATCTCAAGAAGCCCGTCCACCAGACCCTCCTCGCTCTCTCCCGCAAGTATGGCCCTGTCCTCTCCCTCCGCTTTGGCGTCCGCCCCGTCATCATCGTTTCCTCCGCGCCTGTTGCCGAGGAATGCTTCACCCAGAATGACGTCGTCCTTGCAAACCGACCCAAGTTCATCATTGGTAAGTACCTTGGGTACAACTACACCACGGTGGTCCTCTCCCCCTATGGCGATCACTGGCGCAACCTTCGCCGCATTGGTGCTGTCGAGATCCTCTCCTCGCACCGCCTTGACATATCTTACGGAATCCGCAAGGATGAGGTCAAGCGCCTCTTGAGGAAGCTGCTCGGGTGCCAAAGCAGTGACGGCTCGGCAAGGGTGGAGCTTAGGGGGGCCCTGACGGAGTTGACGTTCAATGTGATGATGAGGATGATGGCGGGGAAGAGGTACTATGGGGAGGACGTGAGCGACGTGGAGGAGGCGGCGATGTTCAGGGACATCATCAAGGAGATCGTGAAGAACTCAGGAAGCTCGTACCCCGGAGACTTCCTGCCGCCGCTGAGGTGGATTGATTACGGTGGCTACATTAAGAGGATATTCAAGCTCGGGAAGAAGACGGACGGGTTCTTGCAGGGGCTGATCGACGAGCATCGGCAGACGAAGGAGAGCGAGGAGGACAAGAAAAGCATGATCGATCACTTGCTGGTGATGCAGGCGTCGCAGCCTGAGTATTACACGGACGAGATCATCAAGGGATTCTTGCAGGTGCGTTTTTCTTGTCTGGTCTCGAGAGATTTTGGTCGGTTGCTTGTTTTAATCTCTTTTGTTCTTTTCCAATTATTTCGTCGACCTCCTCTTGTCGGCTGGATGTGGTGTGAGCGTGGTCCTCTGGATTGATGAAGTTTTGTTTTTATCGACTGGAAGGAACGAACGGAAACCCAACCCAATCAAATTTTAACAATTGACGGACTCTTGTGAATCTCATAAAATTAATAGTTTGGACGGTAGGGTAGTCAGTTAAGAAATGGAAAATGAATGTAAGCTGTGTAAAATATGAGTTACGCGGTTGCGTAAATTATGAGTTACACAATCCAAGAAGACATGATCCGGTGTTTATAGCTAGGTTTCATCGTGAGCATCAAAGAATACCTGAATCTAATTTTACCAATTTTAATTATAACAGACAATACTGATTGCCGGAACTGATACATCATCGGTTACAATGGAGTGGGCATTGGCCAATTTGCTCAACCATTCCAACATCTTAGAGAAGGCAAGAATGGAGATAGACTCCCAAATTGGGCAGGATCATTTGATAGATGAATTGGATCTCGCGAAGCTACCTTACCTTCAGAACATTATCACAGAAACGCTTCGCTTACACCCGCCTGTCCCTCTTCTCATACCCCATTACTCGTCAGATGATTGCACAATAGGAGGATACGATGTGCCCCGTGACACAATTGTGATGATCAATGCTTGGGCCATTCACCGAGACCCCGAACAATGGCCTGATCCGATGGCCTTCAAGCCGGAAAGGTTTGAAAGTGGTGGTGGTCAAATGAATAGATTGATGTTGCCTTTTGGGATGGGGAGGAGAGCATGCCCCGGTGCACCTTTGGCTCATAAAATGGTGGGCTTGACTTTGGCTTCGCTCATTCAATGCTTTGAGTGGAAGCGGATTGGTGAAGAGGAAGTTGACATGGGAGAGGGTGAAGGCCTAACAATGCCCAAGGAAAAGCCATTGGAAGCATTGTGCAAAGCACGTGAGATCTTGAATAGAGTTCTCTCTTAATCATCTAATGATGTATGAGGGTAGCACATTTACGTTGCAATTTTTCGTAACAGATTGTTTTTAATGATGTAATATTGTGCCCGCATTTGATTGCTTTTGTTTTAGTTCATAAGTGCAGCGATATGTACATTACAGGACCTTATTTCAACGACTTTCGAGAGAGGTAGTCTCTCTAAAATTAAATTAGACATAGATGAAATGTTTATACTCATATTCAAATACTTCCCTGTTTTATGGATAAAAATTCACTGAAAGTCCTAAATTTCGTATATAGAATATTGTCGTTTTCGATTTGTATTATCAAGCCCAAAATTTTTCTTCAAAGCCTTGCAGTCAAAGTCTACAAAAGAATGCCTATGTGGCAGCCGAAAATTATGTATGTGGCAACCTTAAAGATGGTTATGATACGAGATCGTTAGTGGGGAATCGGAGGTATTTAATTGCATCTTTTCAAGAAAATTTAGGTCCAATTGTACCAATTGAGAAATTCTAGAACTTATTGCATTTCATACTTAAAGTTCAAAAATTGTGCGAATTGATAAACACATATTTGAGGTAAAACCAAAATAAAGCAAGAAGTCATTTGGTTACATTTACATTAACTGTTTTTCTATTCTTGAAATTAAAAGAGTAATGTCAAAAGTTTAGTGATTTTCAGCCATGTAGGACAACCAGCGCTGACTAGACCCCCCCCCCCCCCCCAACCATTAGCAATGTTTGAAAAAATTAAATTAGCAAATTTAAAAAATTTTAGGACTAAATTAGTATATTGAAAGGTTTAGAATGAATTGGCAAATCATTAAAAATTTAGGAATAAATTGGTCAAATTTAAAAGTTTATGACATTTTTTTTTTTTTGCTAATTTTCCCATTTGGAGGACCTTTCATTTATAATACAACTTTTATTGCATACATATCTAGGACCTAATTTAAATTTGCATAAATCATCAGATAAACTGCTAGAGCTAATACAAGCTTTATCCATTAAGATTTTAATGGTGCAGTCTTAAATGAATGAAAACCTAAGACTGAAAAATTGTATGGATACCAAAAAAAGAAAATTTTAATATGATTCATTACAAGGCTGCATATATTTTGAAAATAAGGTATAACAAAATTTATAATAAGTTATGGCTTTTAAGATTCATATAATAAGTTGTGGCTTTTGTGATTAAAAAATATGAATAACATTAAGGACAACATATATTGTTGTACTTCGTAAGTAAATGATATATTGACAGTACTTATTAGACATAAGAACCCTCAAAAGGGGCATCAAGACTAAGCAGATCCGATAGGACTTGAGAGGGATGAGCTACCCAATTAGGAGAAAAAACATTGTCTATGAGTCTATGCTATCCAATCCGCATCTCGGTTCTCCTCTCTTCCATGGTGGACTAACACAGGATTCGAAGAATTGCTGAACAAGTGTCGGGCCTCCAAGATAAAGCACATTGACTTCCCACGGCACTTGATTTGAGCACTTAGCCGCTTCTACTAATTTTGAACTGTCCGACTCAAGCTCCAAACACTCATTACTTCTAGAAATGAGATACTTAAGGGCTTCAACGAGTGCTAGGGTTTCCGCCTGAATCGCGGAGGAAATCGGTGCAAAATTTGCGAATCCATCAAGGAGAGTCCCTGATGCATCTCGAACAACAAAGGAAGTGGTTCGGGTTGTTTATGCTGCAACCAAGAAGAAAAACGAAATGAAAATTTGTAAAGTCGATTAAAAAAATTTAAAAAGTGATAGTTAATGTTTAACGAGTTTTTTTTGGGTCGGTAATGTTTAACAAGTTAAATATATAAAGATTAATTAAATCTTTTGCCCCCTTTGACAGGATACCAGGAAAGAAACAGCTATTTGATTGAATGCGGAGAAGATCACCTACGAGTCTAACCCGAAGTATTGGGGAGCGTCGCCGCTGAGGTTTCCCTGTACCTTCCGCTTTCTATTTTCAGCATGTATGCATAGGACAGGGGAGCAGTAGTTGAAATGTTGAAAGGTGGGTCTGTCCGAAAAATTTCCCCGGTCTTTGGAAGAACTTTGACCGCTCTCAGATCCGAGAAGATAAGCGTTTTTTTTTTTTTACTCCTCTCTGATTATCTCTTTTAAATACGTTTCAGAAAAATCTCCTGACAGATGCATGGCCTCTGTGTCCATTCAGGCTGTTTCCGGAGGGAAATTTGACATCTTGTATATTCTGCCTTTTAGTATGAACCAAGTGCATACCGTGACCCTTTCGAACTCAAGATTACTCCGATCCAAAAAAAGAAGAAGCTCAAGAGCACTTCCTAATCATAAGCCAACAGTCTCTTGAACAGAGACAAGTATTACATTTCCTTGATAGGTTCTAAAGTTCAAGATATTTTTTTTTTACTTCACGTTCTAGGATATTTGGTCATTTTTAATTAGCTAATTTTCAATTGTTTAATTTTTACCAACCTATAAAATTAATTTTTACTTTGAAATAGATTAGTAAAGTTTTGATCTCTCTCAACTGTTGTAGTTTTATATAGAAATGGAGGTATTTTTTTGGTTGTTAATGTCCCATGATTTTGGGGTTGAAACATTTTATGCTTTTTCGTTGATAGTGGTCGTTCTTTTCTCTTTCCTACATTTTCGGAATAAAAAGAAGCATTTTAGAGAATTTTGTATCTTGTCTTGAGATGCTCATCTCTCATTTTCTTTTATCTCATAATCTTGTCTCCCCCACCCCCCCACCCCCCCCCCCCCCCCCCCCCC
Organism: Eucalyptus grandis x Eucalyptus urophylla; assembly: GCA_028830015.1. NCBI lineage: Eukaryota > Viridiplantae > Streptophyta > Magnoliopsida > Myrtales > Myrtaceae > Eucalyptus > Eucalyptus grandis x Eucalyptus urophylla. The sequence goes on along the minus strand of CM054200.1, from coordinate 22,487,379 downwards.
CCCCCCCCGGCCAAAAAAAAGGAAAAAAAAAGAAAAATTTGTTAAACAACATCATATCTTAATCATCTAACTTCCGCTTACCCAACAACCTCTCCTCCATAGTCAGAGGTCCTTCCTGTTAATCAAGGAGACCTTTTCTTCGCATTTGGTCATCCCGCATCCACATACATCGATTTATGTTAACCAGAATCAAACAAACATGGAGGAGAAAACGTACAATTACTAGACTTAGCATCCCTTGTAATCATCTTCTTCACTAATTTTTTTTTTTTTTGGTAAAGATCACTAAAAAATTATTCACAGGGAAGACCAAGAAAAACCTCCCTCCAAGCCCACCCTCTCTACCCATCATCAGCCACCTCCATCATCACCTCAAGAAGCCCGTCCACCGGACCCTTCTCCCCCTCTCCCAGAGCTACGGCCCCATTATCTCCCTCCGTGTCGGTGCCCGTCACCTCCTCGTCATCTCTTCCAGGTCTCTCGCTGACGAATGCTTTACCCGGAATGATGTGGTCCCACCCCCGGTTCCTCATGGGTGAGTACCTCAGCTACAATTACTCCACTATCATATCCGCTTCCTACAGCGACCACCGGCGCAACCTCCGCCACATCGGCGCTGACGAGATCTTCTCCTCACACAGCGTTGATGCGTCGCTCGACATCTGGAGGGACGAGGTCAGGTGCTTCCTCTGGAAACTACTGGGGCGAGGCGATGAACCGACCAGTGGCTTTGTGAGGGCGGAGCTGAAGTCCGCGTTCACGGAGCTGACGTTCAAATGTGTGCTACGTGGAGGAAGCAAGAGCGTATCAGGAAGTGGCGGAGGAGGTTGTCAAATGCGCGGGAACATCGTATCCGGGGGATTCTCTGTCGGTGCTGAGGTGGGTTGATTACCAGGGGTATGAGAAGAAGGTATCCGAGCTCGGGAAGAAGACGGATAGGTTTTTTCCAGGGACTGGTCGACGAGCATAGGAAGAAGGAGGAGGAGGAGGTGGAGAGTGAGGAGAAGGAGGAGGAGAGCATGATCAAGCACCTCTTCTTGTTGCAGGCGTCGCATCCGGAGTATTAAACAGACGAGATAATTAAGGGGTTCGCGCAGGTATTCATTCTCCGTCTCACTTTAATCACTTTTATATATTCTAGCCCAAACTTTTATAGCCGTTCCACACCCAACCTCATTGTTGATAGATTAAATTTTTATGATCTTTTCTTCCAAATATTTTCGAATTTATATTTCGACACTTTCTAAATTTTTAATTGCATGTCTACAACCCATAAATATTGAATAATTGGTTGTATTTGCAAATTTATCGCTGTTCATTATATGTTTAGTGTAGGATTTATTAAAAATTTCTATTGTGGGTATCTGATAGGTGTCCAGCTACTTTATAATGAGTCGGGTAAGGGATATTATATCAAAACCCGTGAGAAGTGATAAAAAGTTAAAAAGGACAAATTCTAGCATCCTTACCGAATACCAAGCTATTTTAAAGAAGACTCAATATAGAAGGTTATAAAAATAATTTAGGATCACACCGATAAACATATCCACACACCAGCGTGCACAACTAGTAGCCAGTTTTAACAAATTTCTCCACTTTGCCCAAATATCATACTCATAATGTTGAGATATCCTTTAACCAGCTTTGGTGTGTCAGGTTTATAAAAGACATACTTGGACATTTTTTAAATTAGCAGTCAATACTGAATTCTGGAAGTGAAACATCTTCGTTCACAATGGAATGGGCATTCGCCAATCTGCTCAACCATCCTACCATCTTGGAAAAGGCAGAAGCAGAGATTGATTCCCAAGTTGGACAAAACCGTTTAATTGATTAATCAGATCTTTCGAAACTACGTTATATTATAAATATCATCTCAGAGACACTTCGTTTACATCCACCAATTCCGCTCCTCCTACCCCATTACTCATCAGATGATTGCATAACAGGAGGCTTCAGCATGCCACGTGGCACAAATTTACTGATCAATGCTTGCGCCATTCACAGAGACCCCGAACAATGGTCCGATCCGACGAGCTTCAAGCCTGAAAGATATGAAAGTGGTGATGGTAGAATGAATAGGTTAGTAATACCTTTTGGGCTGGGGAGGAGGGCATGCCCTGCTGCAACTTTAGCTCATAAATTTATGGGGTTGACTTTGGGTTCACTGATACAATGCTTTGAGTGGAAGAGGATAGGCGAAGCGGAAGTCGACATGGTTGATACTGAAGGGCTGACAATGCACAGGGAAAAGCCGATGGAAGCATTCCATTTAATACCAAACTACAAGGAATTCACCGACATTCCATTAAATTTTTCAGTAACCATTTAAAAAAAAGAAAAAGAAATCTTACAAGTATGGTCAGTAAACTACCACTGCCATCAAGCATTTTACCAACTTCTTTCAAATATTTAAAATGTAGACGGTAAGATACCAACCCTATAACAAATTTACTAGCATCCCAACAAATTAGAGAGTTACGAATTTCTATTTATCTTTTTACAAGTGAGGTTAATAAACTGCCAACACTATAAGAAATCTATTAACATTCTAAGAAATAATGAAATTGATAATGCTATGAAGGCACAAACTTGTAAAAGCCACGTCTTCTTAAGCACCACATTCTTTGTTTCCCTCTTGGGAAGGATTATCTGGGATTCTTTCCCTTACTCTCTCCCTAATACTTTTTCACCATATTCGTCCTTCTCTTTCTGGATCGCTTCTTTGTTCCTCCTCCTATGAATTATGTCCTTTCACTGAGGTCTACCGAGGATAGCGCTAATTGCATCGATCAGAGAACTCAAATAAATGTGAAATGAATGCAAGTGACAGATTACGAAGTTGAGTTGATGGAATCCAATTTAGTCAAAATAGTTATTATCTGTCATCCTTTTATGTTTGGTACTAATCATTTGTCGTGTTCACATAAGACATGCATATCACGGCATCAAGTGGGACGCCAGTGACAATTTCAGAGTTGCAGAAATGCATTAAAACCCTCTTGCTGAAAACATGGAGAACAACAGTGCTGTCAATTTAACACTCGGACCCATTCGCCCAACACATAATTAATTTTATTTGCATTGAGATTAACTATGTTCACGTGATAAGAAAATCTTCCTCTTTATACTCAAATAACCAATAAAACGTTGGCTTAGATGGCATGTAACATTCTCGATTTCAACCCTTATTTTGGCCCGACTAGTTGGCCAAAGATCGGTATGCCAATGGTGGGACTGGGCCATGAGCCGGCTTGAGAGTCAGTCCTGAACCGAGTAGCATGTTTGTGGATAGACAACCCAAGGATTGGTTATAGAGTATTTGACCATAGAAAGGCTATTCGACCATAAGGATCGGTTGTGGGACGATTCCGCACCACCGCAAATCCGTGGATGGTTGTGGCTTGACCTTGCTCGGTCATTGTACCGATCCCAGGTGATTCCATCCGGTCATTGTTTCGATGATGGATAATCATGGACCAATCCAATTTGACTGTGAGTTAAGGCGGATCGATCGATCCTACACAATTACATGACAACCGAGAACCGACCATGGATCAAATAAACTCAACGTGGTTCAATGTTAGACTAACCATAAATTGTGGTGTAGGACCCTAGACTAACCCGCGAACCAACCAGAGGACTGGTCAACCAATCCAAGGCTTGGCCCTTAGACCCCATTGCGAGTCTTTTCTCAATAGAGGGGAAATCCAAACTCGGTTTCACCAGTTAAGCTCAGTTGCATTCGGCTTTATCCGATCATGGCTTAGGCACGAATCTTAGGCCAAATAAGGTAATCGATCGTGATTGGACTCGACTGACTCCTGCCCAAAGAGATGGCCTTCTAACTTGATATTTCCCATGGTGCATTTAATGTTCTTGGGTAGCTTAGTAATACATGATGATTAAGTAGGACACTTGGCCCCATTAACTTTTCTCTTGAAATGTAATCATTAAATTTTAGATGGTTATGTGTTAAGAGGGGGATGAGTCAGAAGCTTATTAATGGTGGGGAATGATTCATATGTCACGCCTTGATCCTTCGAGCATGTGCCCATCCCTCAGCGGTCGATTAACTAGCGACATCTCAGGACGCATTGCCGACCCTTTCATTTTAATGCGTATGCGGAAGCGAATAAATAATCCCCAGATAACGACAAGATGAGATAGGAAAGTATGGCCATAAAATTTTCAAAGCAAATCACATCTTACCATATTTGTATCAACCAAGTCCTATACAACTATTCAATATATATATACAAACAAGGTCTGCAAAACAAGGGGGTTTCAAAAACTATAGATCCTCTACCTCCACCTCCTCACTCTCATTTGAGCTTTCGGCCGAGTACACCGAAGTTCCTAGATCTGCAAGATCCGGGTCTATCGGGTATACTGCCAAACCTCCAAAGGAATTTGCTGTGCCTTTTCCAAAAGCAACCTCCACTATACACAGAGGAACTTCGGACTCCGGTATGGGCCCCTCTCTTTGTCCATTCTGCTCCTAACGATATCATGATCTGTATCGATGAGACAAATTGTCGCGACCTCCCCGAAGCGGGTGGTTGGGACCACCCAAGGGTTCGGCTAATGGATTGCTAAGCCTAGACTTAGCTCAAGCTCTCCCAAGCCCATACCAATTCGCGACTTAGGGTTTATGCTCTTAATATGCAAATGATGTTTATCATGGAGTCGCCACTAATCTATTTTTGGTGGGTCGATTAGAAACCCAAGTAAAGTAATGGGAGAATTACTTCACTCCTACGAACCAGAGATTGTGAGTTCGGGGACTTGGTTACACTAGATTTTTCTAATGCCCTTTCGGTACCATTTCTTTTTATTTGAAAAAAAATATTTTGCAGGCAGCTTGAATTGATTTTAATTTATCATCTAATCATGGGAGGTGATCATGCGAATGTGCAAACCACCAATTTAACACCCAAGAAAGCGATGAATAAATCGCAGGACTTACCTCATAGCAACGAAAGCATCTGCATTGTTAGATCAGAACTCACATCAACCTAGATATGATTTCTAATTAACATGCAATTTTCCTTTTTTTTTTTTGGGTTTTACTTATTTAATGGGAATCATGCAATATGCAATGCATGCTATTAATCTAACATGAAATGGCATGACGATGTTTTCTAAACTACATGACGTGAGTAAAGTATTTTTTTATATGTTTTCTTAATGAATATGCAATAATTAAATATGCATATCAAAATGACCTAATTATAATGACGGGCAATTTTTTTAATTATATGAGCCTAATTCTACATGACGTGCACATGATATTTATATTCCTAAAAATGCAATTTATCCTAAAAAATTGAAACTACTTTATCTAAAGACAAGTTTTTGAATTTTTCATGATATTCGAAATTAAGACAAATGCACAAAAAATACCTAGCTAAATTAAAATTCCCTCCGATTTAAACTTAGGATTAAGTCATGCTAAATCCTAATTTAAACTAGGACGTTACTTTAATCTAGCAATTTCTAACCTAAGATGCAAATTGATCTAAACTTAAAATGAGACATGCAATTCTATTCTAAAATGCATGATGGTTTTTGTTTTTTTTTATATATAAAATTCGAAATTATAAAAAATTTGCACACAATTAAGCATACAACCTAAAAACTAGCATCCTAAATTAATTAATTCTTTTTGGGGATTTTTACTTTTAAATTTTGAAGTAAAATTCTAATTCTAGATTGGCACGTGCAATTCTACAAACTAATATCCTAAATGCATTTTTTTAGATTTTTTATTATTATTAAAAAAAAAACGAAATGACTAAATATGCTAACCCTAGCCCTGATCTAACTTGCATTTTTTTTGAATTTTTTATGCAAAATATCCAATTCAATCAAGATAAGATTAGTGCCCAAAATTGACGAACCATATCTCGCGCATGAGATCGGGTTGGTCAATTTTAAATTAAATCGCGAATCGAATCTCAGGCATGAGATTGGATTGTCGATTTTTATACGAAATCGTGAGTCGGATTTCGGGCGCGAAAATCAAACTCCTAATCCCTAAATTGAGGGGCTATTTCACATTGGAACTTCAATCATGCATTAGTGAATAATCACACTAAGAAACTATATAAAAACAAACTATAACCTATATAAAAGAGGATAAAATAATAATAATAAAAAATACCTAGTCCTCCCCTTTTGCTTTTTCTTTTTTTTCTTTGTTTTCTTCTTTTTCCTTACCCACGCACGGCTTGCTCGTGGAGGTGTGCAGCCGTGGGTGGTGGTCGGCGTTCCGGTGAGGGGCGGCGGGCGTCGAAGCTCCGGCGAAGGGCGGCAACCGGCGAACCAGCAGCGGCAAGGGGCGGAACAGCGGTGCTCGAGCGAAGGCGCTGGATCGCGGCTCCGGGCTGCAACGGGCGTCACTCGGGTTGCAGCGGACGGCGCGAGCTGGCGGCTGTTGGCGTCGGAGCACAGGCGAGGGCTGAACGGCAACGGACAGGGCGGATCGGCTGGTTTGCAGCGTCGGGTTACCGGTCGGAGGTCGCGGTGGTGACCAGCGAGGGATGGGCTCCGAGCGGCGGTACGGCTTCAAGCGCCGAGCCCGCGGATCGCTGCGACTTCGGGTTCTGGCTCGCGGACGGAGGTGCGGCGAGGAGGCTCGCGGGCTTCTGCAGATCGGGTTCGGGCGAAGAGCGGTGCAGGTACGGGCATTGGGCGTCGGCTGGATGGCGTTGGGCGGTGAGTAGAGGGACGCGCGGTGGCTCGGCTGCAGGAGCGTTGCTGGCGACGGACGAGCGAGCAGGGGTCTTGAGCGGAGACGGCAGGGACGGTGGCGCGGCGTCGGAGGCGCGGCGCGGAAGTACGGCTGGAGCGGTGGCAGGGCGTCGCGGTGGAGGGGCAGATCCGGCTCGGGTGGAGCCGAGGCAGCGGCGTCGACGCTCGGGGCTCAGGCGGCGTCGGGTGGTGCTGCGTCCGGCGAGCAGGGGCGAGCGTTCGGGTGCAGAGCCGGCGGTGGAAGGCCCGAGATCTGCTGTCGTCGGGATCACGAGCGGCGGCGCGAGTTCCTGTGGATCGGGAAGAGGAACAGATCCGGCTCGGGTGACTGCAGAGGCGCAGCGGAGCTGGGTGTCGTGGCGCTGGGTTGCAGGCGCGGCGAGCGCGAGGGGGAGGTGGAGACGATGGTGCGACGGTGCGAGCGAGGCGCGGACGCGGGCAGCCGGCGAGGCTGGGGCGCTGCGGTGGTCGGCTGCTCCGCGGCTTCTTCTTTTTTAGACGGGGTAGAGGCTCGCGGAGGCGCGAGCCCGCGGGTGATGGAGGTGCGGCGGAGGGATTGCAGACGGCGGCTCGTGGAGGAAACGGAGTGGTCCGAACGGCGAATTGCTGACCGCTCAGGTGAAGAAGAAACTCGGATGGCTGCCGGGGTCGACGAAGTTGCTGCGCGAGGAAGAAGAAGACTTTTTTCGCGTGTGTTTTTTTTCTTCCCCCTCGTCCAGCCGCACGTCTCCTGCTTTAAGAAGACCACCCTTCTCTCTTTTTTTATTCTTTTCCTTTCACGTTCTTTTCCTTTTCTTCCTGCCTTCTCTGACTTCACTTTTCTTTTCTCTCTGCAGGTTCTCTCTTTTTTTAATAGCTCTCACAAACTACTCCCCACCTTTCTCTCCGCTTGCGTGAACGAAAGGGAAAGCCTCCCCTCACAATGGACTTTTTTATTCTTTCTTTTTGCTTCCCCCTTTTTCTCTAGCAGGGAAATTTTCGTGCGTGGACGTGCAATGCATTAATGAGGAGGTTCCTTCTACGTGTTACTAAAAACTGACATATTGTATAATATTATGGATATATTATAATAATACAATATGTTGTGAGCGGCTTTTGCTTCTTGTTGCCCTCTTATTACCGATGCAAATGCGACTACATGAGATGCAATTTTAATATTTTTTCTTAGGGGTTAAAGATTAATCCCTAAATTTTATGCAATTAATTACTTAAATGATCAGTCAAAATTTAGGTGTCAACAGCTGCCCCTCTTTGAAGGTGAGCTCGCAGAGGTTGCATTCAAAGACAATATGATACCTAAATTTTGACCATGCACATGCAATAGATGATATTTTGGCAGGCCATGGATTTTTTTTTTTTTTTTTTTTTTTTTTGGGAAATGCAATTTATATGATGCATGGAAATGCTAATGCCAGTGATAAAGGGAACTTACCTGGAATAACTTACCTTCGGGGAGGGTAGAGTAACTCGAGATAGTTGGTGTTACATGTCCAGGACCCGTACCATTCTACGGTCGCCTAGAATAGTAACATGACTTCACAAAGAAACTGCTTTCCTAGGACCCGTACCATTCTACGGTCGCCCGGTATAGCATTGCTTGGTTGTGTCTAGGACCCGTACCATTCTACGGTCGCCTAAACAGGAAAAATTTTGAGACATCCAGATCCAGCCTGAGATGTCAAGAATTTGGGAACTTAACCAATAGACACTCAATGTTAGGTGAGATGAATATTGGATTAAGAAGATTCGAAATACCTAGATCCAGACTAAGGTATAACGAAAAAGATCGAAAAACATTCACATCCAGAGTGAAATGTTTAACGAAGAGTTTTGAGACATCCAGATCCAGACTGAGATGTCAAGAATTTTGGGACTTAACCAATAAACACTCAATGTTAGGTGAGATGAATATTGGATTAAGAAGATTCGAAATACCTAGATCCAGACTAAGGTATAACGAAAAAGATCGAAAAACATTCACATCCAGAGTGAAATGTTTAACGAAGAGTTTTGAGACATCCAGATCCAGACTGAGATGTCAAGAATTTTGGGACTTAACCAATAAACACTCAATGTTAGGTGAGATGAATATTGGATTAAGAAGATTCGAAATACCTAGATCCAGACTAAGGTATAACGAAAAAGATCGAAAAACATTCACATCCAGAGTGAAATGTTTAACGAAGAGTTTTGAGACATCCAGATCCAGACTGAGATGTCAAGAATTTTGGGACTTAACCAATAAACACTCAATGTTAGGTGAGATGAATATTGGATTAAGAAGATTCGAAATACCTAGATCCAGACTAAGGTATAACGAAAAAGATCGAAAAACATTCACATCCAGAGTGAAATGTTTAACGAAGAGTTCTGAGACATCCAGATCCAGCCTGAGATGTCAAGAATTTGGGAACTTAACCAATAAACACTCAATGTTAGGTGAGATGAATATTGGATTAAGAAGATTCGAAATACCTAGATCCAGACTAAGGTATAACGAAAAAGATCGAAAAACATTCACATCCAGAGTGAAATGTTTAACGAAGAGTTTTGAGACATCCAGATCCAGACTGAGATGTCAAGAATTTTGGGACTTAACCAATAAACACTCAATGTTAGGTGAGATGAATATTGGATTAAGAAGATTCGAAATACCTAGATCCAGACTAAGGTATAACGAAAAAGATCGAAAAACATTCACATCCAGAGTGAAATGTTTAACGAAGAGTTCTGAGACATCCAGATCCAGCCTGAGATGTCAAGAATTTGGGAACTTAACCAATAAACACTCAATGTTAGGTGAGATGAATATTGGATTAAGAAGATTCGAAATACCTAGATCCAGACTAAGGTATAACGAAAAAGATCGAAAAACATTCACATCCAGAGTGAAATGTTTAACGAAGAGTTTTGAGACATCCAGATCCAGACTGAGATGTCAAGAATTTTGGGACTTAACCAATAGACACTCAATGTTAGGTGAGATGAATATTGGATTAAGATGATTCGAAATACCTAGATCCAGACTAAAGTATAACGAAAAAGATCGAAAAACATTCACATCCAGAGTGAAATGTTTAACAAAGAGTTTTGAGACATCCAGATCCAGACTGAGATGTCAAGAATTTTGGGACTTAACCAATAGACACTCAATGTTAGGTGAGATGAATATTGGATTAAGAGGGTTCGAAATACCTAGATCCAGACTAAGGTATAACGAAAAAGATATCAAGAATTTGGGAATACCTAGGACAAACCTGGGATATTCGTGAGGGTCACTTACCTCTTGGTAAACAAAAATTTTGGAACATCAAGGAGGTACTTCAAATATTCATGGAGGTTTCTCACCTCGAGGCTTCTGAAAGGCAACATAAAAGCCAGGAGCTCTTGGGTCTTCAAGGAAACATTACCTGTCAGACATGATTAGAGCAAAAATACATGCATTTGCCAAAGAAATAAGCAATTCAGCACACTCCAAAATCCACTGAAGCTTTTATCCATTCAACCAAGATTTATGCATGATGGTTTTACCATATTTGCACCACCGATCTTCCACTGGGGAGAGTCATCGATTATGACAATTTTCACTTATGACATGGATTTTCAAGAACACCAAATGAGAGACTTTCAGTTAGAAAGGACTTTCACTCACTCTCATTAAGAAGGCCATTTTGTCCCGACCATTAATGTGGGATCATAGGAATCACTCCATCTTACTTTCATCATGTCAATAAGGGTTCGAGTATTTTCGCAAGCGGTACGACCTGGTCAATCTGAGAGGTCTTTATCAGGACTGTAATGTAGGCTCGGTCAATGGCTCAACAAAGAGGGACTCTTCGAGTCAAGGCTAATGAAAGAGCGATACTTCGCAATCACCTTCGGGTTTACAAGTCAAGGAACCTGCGAAATGAGATAGAAATGGTCTTGCTCGCACTTCTTCGAGCGATGCTTTTAAGCATATGAATTCCTACGTTAATTTCAGTGCCCTAATCTGAAGAGACTTTGTAAGGGACGTAGTGTAGGTTAAGTTCATAGATTGGGAAGTGAACGGATCATTAGGCTCAAAATGTGTATAGGGGGATGAGAATTGGTGATCATCTTGGCATTGTCACCGGTCTTCTTCTTCATCATTGGGATTTTCCTCATAGGTACTATAAAAACTTGGCATTTGAGTTCTTTGAGTACCACTCCACTGGGAATACACCCAATTGATAGTCATTTATCTTGACTCTTTCTTTCATTTCCCATGGGCATTGGCCTTGCTTTTACCAGGCATACTGCTTTTTCATGCCCCCTTTGTTTTGTTTTGTTTTTTTTTTTTTAATAATAACCACGTAATGCTTTAACATTTGGGTTCTTGAGGAGTTCTCATTTTTTGTCAGCACTCAGGATTTTGCTGCTTGAACATTTGCCTTTTGCCTTGCCCCGGTGTGGGGGATGATCACCAATTGGGTTTAAATGAAACGAATTTACAGGCTCAAGGGGCTATGCAATGGATAAAGTGTGTAGGATAAAGAAAGAACTGCTCTTCATCATCCTAAGGCACTTGAATTATCGTATGAATTCAATGTAATACCTGAATATTGATGCAAGTGAGAGCAAGAATATTCCTATCAAATTCCTCACCTCATGATGTCGTCTTACCTCCAACTTGCCCCAATGTGGGGTGGTTCTTGACAGGGGTAATTTAAAAATTATTCACATGTGTGGGCTCAAAAGGGTTTAAACAATGGATGATCACATAATGTTTGGGATAGAGAATGAACCGCCTCTCATCATTTCGGTCATCGTATCTTTCGCAAGAAAACTCTTTACCTTAGAAACATGGAGTTTCCTACACTCATCTCACCAGTATATGAGGAAGGGACTGTGTATAGGATAAAGCTTGCCTTTCATCATCCTGACATGTCTCATTTAGCACGTTCAATTCATCCCACATCATTCATTAACTTGATCGATGGTGACAATCCTCAGTGAAATTGGTAATTAAACAGGTAAAACTATCATGCAAAATTCTCCTTTGAAAGGTTACAATTACCTCATGAACTCATAGCTTTGAACATAAAGAGTTTGTAGCTCAAAAAGAAAGAAAAGGATTGGTAAAAAAAAAATGTTTTTTTTTTGTTGTTTTTTTTTTTTTGCGGCAAACTTGTTGCCATTTCCAGGGATCGAACCCTGGTCGCTTTCGGACCTTTTCATTCCCCTTGCCACCAGGCCGAGGCGCTGGTGGTGTCCTCAGGGCGTTTCCTTTTTTATTTAATTGAACTGACACTGAGTCAACACGTCGGACATACCAAATCAAATGAATTCGATATGTGTATGGAACAGGGCCTACTTCTCATCTCATTCAATCCATTCCCACACAATTCAACGAAGAAATGAGTTCCTTCAATTCACAACAAATTTTTTCAAGGGTAATACTTCTTCACAGCATCAGAGTTAACAGGATTAGAAAACTCACGACCATCCATTTCTGTAAGGATCAAGGCACCTCCAGGGAGTACCCTCTTCACCATATACGGGCCGCTATAATTTGGAGCAAATTTGCCTCCAGGATCAGGAAAAATCGGCAACACCTTTCTTAGAACTAGATCATTCACTTCAAAGTGTCTCGGCCGTACCTTCCGATTAAAAGACCTGGCTACTCTCTGTTGATACGTCTGACCATGGCAAAGAGCTTTTAATCTTTTCTCATCAATCAGGTTCAACTGCTCGAACCTTTGTTGTGTCCATTCTGCTTCGGACAATTCCACTTGGGATAAGACTCTCAAAGAGGGGATTTCTACTTCCACAGGCAAAACTGCCTCCATGCCATAAACCAAAGAGAAAGGGGTCGCCCCGGTAGATGTTCGGATTGATGTCCGATATGCCATGAGAGCAAAAGGTAACCTGTCATGCCAATCTCGATAATTCTCGGCTGTCTTAGCCAGGATATTCTTAATGTTCTTATTAGCTGCCTCCACGGCTCCATTCATTTGTGGGCGGTATGGTGACGAATTCAAATGCCTGATTTTGAACTCACTGAACAACTCATCAACGAACTTGTTATTCAGATTTGTCCCATTGTCAGTGATAATTGCTTCGGGGACACCATAACGGGCGATTATGTCACGCCTGATAAACTTCACAACATTTCGGGCCGTGACATTAGCATATGATGTGGCTTCAATCCACTTTGAAAAATAATCTATTGCCACCAGTATGAATCGGTGCCCATTTGAAGCTTTGGGATTTATTGGGCCAATCACATCAATCCCCCACATTGAGAAAGGCCATGGCTCAGATAGTTGGTGCAACTCCGTTGGAGGGACATTTATTTTATCTCCATGAATTTGGCAACGATGGCAACTTCTAACATGCTGTATGCAGTCACTTTCCAGCGCAAGCCAATAGTAACCTAGTCTCATGATTTTCTTGGCTAACATGTGCCCATTCATGTGTGGGCCACAAACTCCTTCATGCACTTCTTGCATGATTTGGGTGGCTTCTGCTTCATCTACGCATCTCAATAAAACTGAATCATAAGATCTCTTGTATAAGTTCTTACCACTGACGAAGAACCTTGAGGCCATCTTCATTATGTACTTTCTATCGGCTGTAGTGCTCCCTTCAGGAAATTCCTGCTTTTGGATATAGTTCATGATATCACAATACCATGGCTTCTTATCAGGCTCTTCATTCACGGCCATACAATAAGAAGGTTTGGCTAGAACCTCAATTTTCAAAGGTTCAACTTCCAAACCATCAGTAACTTGCAACATAGAAGACAACGTTGCCAAGGCATCGGCAAACTGATTATGAGATCTAGCCAAGTAGTCAAATGAGATTTCATCGAACTCCTTCACCAACTCTTCGAGGTACTTATGATACGGCAGTAATTTAGCATCCCTGGTCTTCCATTCACCTATAGTCTGGAGTATGATCAGTGCAGAATCTCCATATACTTTCAATTTGGCCACTCCCACTTCAATTGCGGCCTGAAGTCCGAGAATACAAGCTTCGTATTCAGCTATATTGTTAGTGCATGGGAATATTAATTTCGCGGCTACTGGGAAGTGTTGTCCGTCTGGGGAAATTAATACTGCCCCAGTACCAGAACCGGATAAGTTCACAGCTCCATCAAAGAACATAGACCATGCATCTTCACTTATGGCCAAAATACGATCATCCAAAGGACAATCATCATTATTCAAGTTTCTAGGATTCTCAGCCAATATATCAGCAATTACTCGGCCTTTAACTGATTTTTGTGGCATGAACTGTACGTCGAATTCCGAAATCAAGACCTGCCATTTGGCTAGCTTACCCACCAAAGCTGGTTGATTAAATAAATACTTGATGGGATCGTTCTCAGTTACGAGAAACGTTTGGTAATGCAAGGTGTACTGTCGCAGTCTATGCAATACCCATACTAGCGCAGCACAAGTTTTTTCAGCATCAGAATATTTTAGCTCCGAGACAGTGAACTTTTTACTGAGGTAATAGATGGCCCGTTCCTTCTGATCCACGGGGCTTTTCTGAGCTAACATCGCGCCAAGTGACTCACTATGGATTGTGAGGTACAAAATCAAAGGATGCCCCGATATTGGTGGGACGAGAACTGGCGGATCCATCAAATATTGCTTCAGCTTGTTGAACGCCTCTTGACATTCATCATTCCACTCAACTCGTACGTTTTTCCTCAAGAGTTTGAAGAATGGCTTAGCGGTCTCTGAGAGTTGGGAAATGAAGCGTGCAATGTAATTCAGTCTTCCTAGGAGACTCCGGACCTCCTTCACTGTCGACGGAGGTTGCAACTCACATATTGCCTTGGCTTTAGATGGGTCAATTTCGATCCCTTTGCTACTCACCATAAACCCAAGTAATTTTCCTGATGTTGCCCCGAATACGCACTTGGCAGGATTTAAACGGAGTTTAAATTCACGAAGCCGATCAAATAACTTCTTGAGGGTTTCAACATGACTTTTCCCAGGTCGAGTTTTTGCAATCATATCGTCGACATATACCTCGATTTCTTCATGCATCATGTCATGGAACAAAGTAACCATGGCTCGCTGGTAAGTTGCCCCTGCATTTTTGAGTCCGAAAGGCATGACCCTATAATGAAAGGTTCCCCACGGGGTGATAAATGCTGTTTTCTCTTTATCTTCATCTTTCATCCTTATCTGGTTGTAGCCAGAAAAACCATCCATGAAAGAGAATAATTCAAATCCAGCAGTACTATCCACGAGAACATCGATATGTGGCAATGGGAAGTCGTCCTTTGGGCTGGCCTTATTCAAATCCTGATAATCAACACACACTCGGACTCGACCGTCTTTCTTCATGACAGGTACTATGTTGGCCACCCATTCAGGGTATTGCGAGACTTCGATGAATCCCACTTTGAGGAGTTTCATTACTTCCTCTTCTATCTTCTTCGAGAGCTCCGGTTTAGTTCTCCGAAGCTTCTGCTTCTTAGGGCGCATGTCTGGATTGGTGGGCAAACAGTGTTCCACAATTGACGGATCTAAACCTGGCATATCAGCATACGTCCAGGCAAAGATATCCTGATACTCTTTCAACAATTGAGTCAGGTGCTCGGCTTCATCTTTGGGAAGATTTGCCCCAATCTTTATTTCTTTAGGATCCTCGGCATCACTCAGATTGATAGTGATGGTTTGCTCAGAGGTGAGAACTTTGGGTTTTTCATGTTGCTCCCAATTTTGTTGTACTCCAATGGAGTCACCATTTGGATCATCAGGGTCATCACCGTCATCGCTCATGACATTGGATTGGACCATTTTCACCTCTTTGCCTATCATAAGGCTGCTCTCTTGTGGGCTAGCACCCATTTCCTCCGATGGTTCTTCATCAATGGCACCTATGAGGAGATCATCGAATAGAGTCGTGATCCCTTCCATCCCATCATCTGGATCCTCTGTCTTTGCAGTTGTCGGGTCATCCATGCCACTCCATCCATCAGGCGCGATACCACGGGTGTTGATCATTCCTCCCTCATCATGCATCATTCTAGCTGGGCCCGGGAATGTCTCGCGGATATCGAGGAGTAATGAGTTTCTCCTCTCTTGTTCATGTCCTCCACCTCTTCTATGGTACCCTAATCCGGCGGAACGAAACCTTCGAGGGGCTTCAATAGGATTCCGGATGCCCTGTCCTTGTCTACCAAGTCCACGGCCAGGAATAAAGCCATTTCCAACCATCACTCTCGCTACCATAACTGCTGCATTTGACACATCAGGGATGGGTGCTCTCGATCCTCGAGATGCATGGATAGTGGATACGAGCTCAAACGATTGGTAGCTCGACTCCTCCCTATGTTCCGGCTCGACATAGGGGATAGCTGTCTCATGATAGATCCGATGATCCTCCTCGCCATGAACAATGACTAGCTTTCCTTTGACAACAAATTTCACACTTTGGTGGAGACTTGATGGCACAGCTCCAGCAGTATGAATCCAAGGACGTCCTAATAGAAGATTAAATGCGGTAGGAATGTCCATCACCTGGAAAAGGACGTTGAACATCACCGGCCCTATTTGCAGATCAAGGTGGGTCTCCCCTATCACCTCCTTTCTCGTACCATCAAAAGCTCGGACGGAGGTCTTTGCAGCACTTATTTTTGAAGGGTCTATTTTCAGGCGGTGAAGAGTCGCCAATGGACAGATATTCAAGGCAGACCCATTATCAATGAGTACTCGAGCCACATGGGAAGCCTTGCACTTGACGGATATATATAATGCCTTAGTGTGTCCTCTCCCCTCAGGAGGGAATTCTTCATCAGAAAAGGCTATTAAATCCTTAAGAAGAATCGATCCTACGAATTCCTCCAACCTGTCTACCTCGATCGTCTCTGGTACATGAACTTCGCTTAGAACCTTCATTAGAGACTTTTGATGTGTAGGAGATGTTTGCAAGAGTTCGAGTAGAGAGATCTGAGCAGGCAATTTCCGCAACTGGTCGACCACATTATACTCACTTGCTTTGATTATAGCCAGAAATTCTTTGGCCTCTTCGTCAGTAATTGGCTTTGCAGGTTGGGCATTTACTTGAGCATAGGTCCGACCAGACCTTGTAATCAGGTCAACATCTAGCTCGTATGACCAAGGGACTGCTTTGTTATCCTTGTACTCATACAGCTGGGGCATCTCAATAATTATTTCTTCATCAGTTGAAGGCACTTCCACTATCAGTCCTTCATGGTCAGAGGCATCCTCAAGTGGGGGCATGTCCTCAATCAATGGATCTGGTTCACTCTTTTCAGCACTTAGCTTAGCAAATTCCTTCTCCCAATCAATGATGACTTCGGAGATAGTTGACACTGTTCCAGCTTGGTCAGCATATATGATCACGCCAGCCTTAACCATTTCTTGAACCCTTTCCTTCATGGTAGGCAAGGGAGGATTCTCATCTGTTGGATAATAACCAACTCTAACTAATCCGCTATAGATATCTTTGACAGACACCTTCAAGTTCATCTTTTTGCCAGTATTGAACTCGAAGATTGCATTCACGTTTCCCTGATGTTCCGGCAATGGATTCTTCTTGACATTCGGTTGGGTGGTACGGAAAGAAAATGCCTTAGTATCCAACAAATTTTGGATCTTGTGTTTCAAAGTCAAACATTCATCAGTTGAATGGCCGACCTCTCCCATATGATACTCACATTTTTTGGAGGGGTCATAGTTGGAGAATTTTTCAGCATTGGGCCGCTTTGGTTCGTGGGAAATCAATCCCTTGTTTCGGAGTATCGGTAAGACCTGAGATAGAGGGCCAGGAAGAGGAGAGAACTGCCTTTTGGTGAATTGCCGCTGTGCAGGCCCTCGGCCTCCATCCTGCTGATTCCCGGGGACACGAACCATCGGAGGCTTACTAGGGGCTGGTTGCACATATGCAACATTGACTTCAGTGGTTGGTTCTTTATCTTTCTTCATGGTGAACCTTTTGCCCTGAAGAGTTGGTTCATTGAACCATCCATCCCTTAGGCCCATCTCGATCTGTTCACCCACTGGGATAAGCTGGTTGAAGTTCTCAACGTATGTACTAGCCATCCGGTTACGGAACTCATATGGGAGAGTCTTAACGAACAACTTCATCAACTCCTTGCTTGTAGGCTCAGGAGTGATTTGAGCCGCCAAGTTTCGCCACCTTACAGCGTACTCCTTAAATGACTCACTTTTCTTCTTCTCCATCCGCTCAAGATCCTCTCGGGAGGGTCCAATGTCCATGTTGAACTTATACTGCTTTAGGAAAGCGTCAGCCACTTCATTCCAGGTGTCGAGAAGGTTTATATTTTTCATTATGTACCAGTTGAGTGCGGGCCCAGTCAAGCTTGCATGAAACGATTGGATCATGAGAGGCTCATTCTTGACGTATTGGGCCATGCGTACGTGGTACATCTGCAAATGAGCTTTCGGGCAGGAAGTGCCATCGTATTTCTCGAACTCCGGCATCTTAAACTTCTTCGGCACTTTGACTTTCTCATAAACCGACAAGTCGAACGAGAGTGAATTCCGCGATTCTTGCAATTGTTTTAGTTTCTCTTCAAGTTTGGCGAAGCGTTCATCTTGCTCCGCCTTAGGGACATTGTCGGGCTTAACCTTTTCAGCTGTGACGAACAGTGGGTCGTCCTCTAGTTCTGGCATGTCATCATCACCCATTTGGGCTTTGTTCGTCTGCTTTGGGACTACTATCTCGGGGAGAGCGGGTGCAAGAGTCTGCTTCACTTGGAGGGATTGCATTTGATCTGTCATAAGTTGCATTGAGGTGAGCAACTGCTGGAGTTGATTTTCCACAACGGTCATACGATCACGCATTTCGATTTGGTCGGCCATTTTTGCTCTTGATCGTGTAATGATGGGCGAACGTGGAGGATCCGTTATCACCTAAATTAAAGAAATGGACAAAAATAAGTATCTCATATGAAACACACCGGTCCATGGCAATGGTCTAAAACTTTTATTCATTAATGGAGTTTTTTTTTTTTGACAATACTAACAAAATAGAAGCAAGATTGATTCAAGCACTTCATTAATGAAATAGAAGCTTAAAATGCCCTAAACAAAAACTAGGAAAGTAAATGACTCAACTTCCTAAACATTAATCTAGAAATGAAACAAGATTGACTCAAACACTTCATCTAGCTTGATCAATATACACTCGGGACACCACTCGGCGCAATCGCTTATTCTCTTCTTGAGCTTTTTCAGCAACCCTCTTGAGGCGTTTATTCTCAGCGCGGTTGGTGATCTTTAGCGGCACCTTTGGTATCTTTGGAAGTAACTCCTCTGGAATCTTGTGTTGTTGAATGTACTTAATTGAGGCATAGTACTTCATTTCTTTGCCCTTGAGCTCCTCCTCGGGCCACTTGAGTTTTCGTGGCTGGCACATATCCCACATTGATTTAATTGTGAGAATGAAATCTTCATGGCCTCGGTCTCCATCAATGAAGCTGACTCGGAGTGGATTTGCTTGCAATGCCGGGGGAAGCTCTTGCACAACTTGATACTGACGGGTTACTCTAGTTGGATAGTACTCCGTTGCTCCAGTGAATCCCAGTAGAGGAATTGGGCCAACACCTCCACATGAAAGTCTCGCCACACGAACTTGGAACCACTTAGCATGCCATAGGAAACCCTTGGAAGTTGGTTTTTTCATGAAAGCTAGCCACCTAGAATAATGATAATCCAGTGCATGTTTTTGGTTGTTCTCAAATCTCATAATAGGGTGATTAGAGTTATTAACATCAAGTATAGTCATTGAACCACCAAACCCTTTTACATGAGAAAGGAACCAAATTTGTAAAAGCTCAGGAGAGGAACGGAAGGTCTTATCCCCGCCTCCTTTAAATCGAGTGAGGGAAAGAAAGGTTTCAGCCAAAATAGCGTTTATGAAATTTTTTCCTCCCAACACTTGTTCAACTAAGTGAGCCATCAAAGGGTTAATAGCATTCTTGCAATGGGGAAAAAGTATAAACCCAAAGAAAGCTAAAAGGAAAACCCTTCTCATTTGAAATGAATTGCCATTTTCAAAACATTCTTTTAGAAAAGATAAATGACATGTATTGCGGTGAGCTTTTAAAACCTTTCTTACATTATCCTCCTTAATTCTCAGAAAATCGGATAAGGCCACAACGGGGTCTATTCCGATAGGTGGGCTAATTAATTCAGCTTTCAAAGGTTTCCCTATGGCAATACTATACTCTTCCAAGGTGGGCGTGAGTTCATGCTTACCGCCGAAGATGAAAGTAGAAGTCTCGGGGCACCAACAATGAGCAAGTGCTTGGATGAGGCCGCCATGGATGTTGATACGCAGCAATGGAAGTAGTCGACTAATGTGTGACTCTACAAATTGACGGCCAACTTGGTCTAACTTGTCCCACCATGCGCTAAGCTCTTCCTTTGGAGGGAGAATAATTCGAATGTCCGGTATTCCCATTGTATATTGATCAAGACTCAGGACAATCCTAATGCCATGGACCGACAAAATAATACAGTAGAGTAAGTAAATTGCAAAGGCGAGAATTTAGAGAACTTACTTTACCAATAAAGGGCAATCACATAGACATGCGCATGGTAAGTGGCTCAATTTCTAGTCTATAAGGCTTAACAAAGTGAAGCCACAAGGATGATCAGACTAGCCACGGGCGTGCGGACTAAGTCGGGTCCCCATGACTTCGGCTTGGTCAAAGAGCCGACCTGGGTTGCGGGCATGTGAACTGAGGTGGGTAATCTTGACACCAGAAAAGAAACTTCGGGATTGAGATGGGCGACTCATACCGCGAGCATGCGGTCAAAGTGGTATCCATCTCAATACCATCCTAGATGATCCTATGCGGCCCAGGTCCGGCGGCGGGTTGTGTGTGCAATAGTGTAGTGTAAATGCATAGGCATGCACAACAGTTTATATCAAACAACGCTTCGTTCATAAAAATAAACCATACATTCCTACACCTCCCTGCAAAACAAAGGTCAGCAAACACTTCTCCTTATACCTCCCATCCTGCAAAAACATTTAACACCTTAAATGTTAGGGGCGTACCTGGAATCCTCGCTGCCAAACAAAAACATTTTTCAAAAGAAAAGAAAAATTGGCCTAAGTCCACTAAGAGTTTTAACTCAAGTCCCCAGCGGAGTTGCCAAGCTGTCGCGACCTCCCCGAAGCGGGTGGTTGGGACCACCCAAGGGTTCGGCTAATGGATTGCTAAGCCTAGACTTAGCTCAAGCTCTCCCAAGCCCATACCAATTCGCGACTTAGGGTTTATGCTCTTAATATGCAAATGATGTTTATCATGGAGTCGCCACTAATCTATTTTTGGTGGGTCGATTAGAAACCCAAGTAAAGTAATGGGAGAATTACTTCACTCCTACGAACCAGAGATTGTGAGTTCGGGGACTTGGTTACACTAGATTTTTCTAATGCCCTTTCGGTACCATTTCTTTTTATTTGAAAAAAAATATTTTGCAGGCAGCTTGAATTGATTTTAATTTATCATCTAATCATGGGAGGTGATCATGCGAATGCGCAAACCACCAATTTAACACCCAAGAAAGCGATGAATAAATCGCAGGACTTACCTCATAGCAACGAAAGCATCTGCATTGTTAGATCAGAACTCACATCAACCTAGATATGATTTCTAATTAACATGCAATTTTCCTTTTTTTTTTTTTGGGTTTTACTTATTTAATGGGAATCATGCAATATGCAATGCATGCTATTAATCTAACATGAAATGGCATGACGATGTTTTCTAAACTACATGACGTGAGTAAAGTATTTTTTTATATGTTTTCTTAATGAATATGCAATAATTAAATATGCATATCAAAATGACCTAATTATAATGACGGGCAATTTTTTTAATTATATGAGCCTAATTCTACATGTCGTGCACATGATATTTATATTTCTAAAAATGCAATTTATCCTAAAAAATTGAAACTACTTTATCTAAAGACAAGTTTTTGAATTTTTCATGATATTCGAAATTAAGACAAATGCACAAAAAATACCTAGCTAAATTAAAATTCCCTCCGATTTAAACTTAGGATTAAGTCATGCTAAATCCTAATTTAAACTAGGACGTTATTTTAATCTAGCAATTTCTAACCTAAGATGCAAATTGATCTAAACTTAAAATGAGACATGCAATTCTATTCTAAAATGCATGATGGTTTTTGTTTTTTTTTTATATATAAAATTCGAAATTATAAAAAATTTGCACACAATTAAGCATACAACCTAAAAACTAGCATCCTAAATTAATTAATTCTTTTTGGGGATTTTTACTTTTAAATTTTGAAGTAAAATTCTAATTCTAGATTGGCACGTGCAATTCTACAAACTAATATCCTAAATGCATTTTTTTAGATTTTTTATTATTATTAAAAAAAACGAAATGACTAAATATGCTAACCCTAGCCCTGATCTAACTTGCATTTTTTTTTGAATTTTTTATGCAAAATATCCAATTCAATCAAGATAAGATTAGTGCCCAAAATTGACGAACCATATCTCGCGCATGAGATCGGGTTGGTCAATTTTAAATTAAATCGCGAATCGAATCTCAGGCATGAGATTGGATTGTCGATTTTTATACGAAATCGTGAGTCGGATTTCGGGCGCGAAAATCAAACTCATAATCCCTAAATTGAGGGGCTATTTCACATTGGAACTTCAATCATGCATTAGTGAATAATCACACTAAGAAACTATATAAAAACAAACTATAACCTATATAAAAGAGGATAAAATAATAATAATAAAAAATACCTAGTCCTCCCCTTTTGCTTTTTCTTTTTTTTCTTTGTTTTCTTCTTTTTCCTTACCCACGCACGGCTTGCTCGTGGAGGTGTGCAGCCGTGGGTGGTGGTCGGCGTTCCGGTGAGGGGCGGCGGGCGTCGAAGCTCCGGCGAAGGGCGGCAACCGGCGAACCAGCAGCGGCAAGGGGCGGAACAGCGGTGCTCGAGCGAAGGCGCTGGATCGCGGCTCCGGGCTGCAACGGGCGTCACTCGGGTTGCAGCGGACGGCGCGAGCTGGCGGCTGTTGGCGTCGGAGCACAGGCGAGGGCTGAACGGCAACGGACAGGGCGGATCGGCTGGTTTGCAGCGTCGGGTTACCGGTCGGAGGTCGCGGTGGTGACCAGCGAGGGATGGGCTCCGAGCGGCGGTACGGCTTCAAGCGCCGAGCCCGCGGATCGCTGCGACTTCGGGTTCTGGCTCGCGGACGGAGGTGCGGCGAGGAGGCTCGCGGGCTTCTGCAGATCGGGTTCGGGCGAAGAGCGGTGCAGGTACGGGCATTGGGCGTCGGCTGGATGGCGTTGGGCGGTGAGTAGAGGGACGCGCGGTGGCTCGGCTGCAGGAGCGTTGCTGGCGACGGACGAGCGAGCAGGGGTCTTGAGCGGAGACGGCAGGGACGGTGGCGCGGCGTCGGAGGCGCGGCGCGGAAGTACGGCTGGAGCGGTGGCAGGGCGTCGCGGTGGAGGGGCAGATCCGGCTCGGGTGGAGCCGAGGCAGCGGCGTCGACGCTCGGGGCTCAGGCGGCGTCGGGTGGTGCTGCGTCCGGCGAGCAGGGGCGAGCATTCGGGTGCAGAGCCGGCGGTGGAAGGCCCGAGATCTGCTGTCGTCGGGATCACGAGCGGCGGCGCGAGTTCCTGTGGATCGGGAAGAGGAACAGATCCGGCTCGGGTGACTGCAGAGGCGCAGCGGAGCTGGGTGTCGTGGCGCTGGGTTGCAGGCGCGGCGAGCGCGAGGGGGAGGTGGAGACGATGGTGCGACGGTGCGAGCGAGGCGCGGACGCGGGCAGCCGGCGAGGCTGGGGCGCTGCGGTGGTCGGCTGCTCCGCGGCTTCTTCTTTTTTAGACGGGGTAGAGGCTCGCGGAGGCGCGAGCCCGCGGGTGATGGAGGTGCGGCGGAGGGATTGCAGACGGCGGCTCGTGGAGGAAACGGAGTGGTCCGAACGGCGAATTGCTGACCGCTCAGGTGAAGAAGAAACTCGGATGGCTGCCGGGGTCGACGAAGTTGCTGCGCGAGGAAGAAGAAGACTTTTTTCGCGTGTGTTTTTTTTCTTCCCCCTCGTCCAGCCGCACGTCTCCTGCTTTAAGAAGACCACCCTTCTCTCTTTTTTTATTCTTTTCCTTTCACGTTCTTTTCCTTTTCTTCCTGCCTTCTCTGACTTCACTTTTCTTTTCTCTCTGCAGGTTCTCTCTTTTTTTAATAGCTCTCACAAACTACTCCCCACCTTTCTCTCCGCTTGCGTGAACGAAAGGGAAAGCCTCCCCTCACAATGGACTTTTTTATTCTTTCTTTTTGCTTCCCCCTTTTTCTCTAGCAGGGAAATTTTCGTGCGTGGACGTGCAATGCATTAATGAGGAGGTTCCTTCTACGTGTTACTAAAAACTGACATATTGTATAATATTATGGATATATTATAATAATACAATATGTTGTGAGCGGCTTTTGCTTCTTGTTGCCCTCTTATTACCGATGCAAATGCGACTACATGAGATGCAATTTTAATATTTTTTCTTAGGGGTTAAAGATTAATCCCTAAATTTTATGCAATTAATTACTTAAATGATCAGTCAAAATTTAGGTGTCAACACCCTCATCGACTCAAACCACGGACCTCACTAACTCATATACCCACCCCCTTGGATTTCCATGAAGTGGAATGAAACACTTGTGCTCCATGACCTTCTTTGGTTGACCAAAATGTTCAGGAGAAGCTACCATCTAGCGACCTGAAAAAGTTATCCCACAATGGGGTGAGACGAGGTCTCAACAAGTTCACCCCTTAAGACCTAACTAGGAAGAAAAGATGCCCCGAGGGTTGCCTAAGCACAAGCACGAGTTAGAGGACTTACCTTTGCCTCAATTCCTTCTTACACGTCAGTAATTCACACCTCATACATGCAACAACATCATTCAACAATTGGAACGTCTCACTATAAATCACAATCAAATACTTGCTCCAATTATTAATCATGGCCACTCACGGCCACAACCCATTCCATGATTGGTGGTCTCTTAGTGTAACTAGGTTAATCACAGCCGAATGTGCATAGCTGATTCCAAGTTTGGTGGCGAATCACGGCCCGCTGGGCACAGCCTATGTTAGGCGGTAATCACGGCCCGATGGGCACAGTCTACTTTGGTGATCTTCTTAACCCAACCCATAATGACATCTATAACATGCGTCACCTCATCTTTCAGTAATCATCTTACTATGACTACCAATCATCACATGATTATTTACCCACGGTCAAAGATATTACTTTTTGCACTTAATATCCTCAATTAAAATGATGTCTTGGTCTATTTTCTTCGTGTTCAAAATATCCGATAAAAGTAATTGTGTATGGGTACACAGTTGGCTTAGCCAAAAACATAATATTTTTACTTCATAAAATCCCACTAATTATATAGTTGATAAAAACATTTTTGGTGCGGTAAACCGACGCTTAGTAATTTTCTAATTAAATACCGAAATTAATAAATTTTGGAATAAATACCCAAATTTACAAATCAAACTTAAATTATACAAAATAACAATCAATTAAATAAACCAACCACACCATTGCAATCAGCACGAAATTCTGATTATTGGCTATCCCGGTCTAGTTTCCGAAAAATAAATAAATAATTAAATAAATACATAAATTAATTAATAAATACTAAAAATTGCAACTTAGGCCGGAAAAGCCTAATTAAATACCGATTCGGGTTTGGAAAAATTCCGAACCTATCTAGATAAATACTACGGCCTATCCACTTGCTAAATGTGCAATCCTAACCACCTAACATGCAATAACGAACGATTAAATCCCTAATCCGTTCTAACTAACCACCTAATCATAGCTGAACCTAAACTAATCAACCCTTAAGCGTCATTAACTTACTAAATAAGATTAGTTAATTAAACTTACTTGATTAATGATCAGCTCGAATCAAAACGACAAGGACGCGGAGGCGGTCCACAAACTCCAAAGCGGGTGCACTAAGTGAGGTTCGAAAGGGCGCCAAAACGGGCCAAATAGTGGGCTGGGAACCCACTCTGTTTGGTTCTGGTCGGAGGCCAGAGAAAGGTGGAACCAGCGGCTGGCGAAAACAGGCAACGAAGGGTGGCAGTGCTGTTGTGGGTCCAGGTGGGGCCTCACGGCAGCAGGTGGTGGCTTTCGGCGGTTCAGACAGCTCTGACAAACGATGAGCAAGGTGCTGGTGGTGAGCGTGGGCAATGGAGATGCGCGAACCGGCATGCGACTGGACGGTGAATGGACATGAGTCACTGGCTCAGCAGGTGATCGGACGGTGTGCAACAACTCCAGCAGGCAACAGGCTGCTCGATGGCTTGGGGAGGAGGATGGTTGGTTTCTCTGTGATTTTGGAAGCTCCAAGTTGCTGGAATTGGGGGGGGGGGGGGAATGGTTGACTAGCTTCAAGGAGAGAGGGAAGGGGGATAGCTTTGGTCTTGAAGGGGCCACTTTGGCTCACTTCTATCTCCTCTGGTCCCCTTGACTTAGTTTTACTTGGTAGCTAGCTTCATCAGCCCAATTTCAAGCCTCAAACTTCCTCAACAAGCTAAGGAAATGGTCCAAAAAGTCATGGACCATGGGGCATACGAATTTTGGTGCATTTGACTCAAATTGGACTTCAATTCTCACTTGAATCAATTCAATTCAGCCTCTATAAATTCAACCATCATACCCTCAATCAAATTGGCATTTTTCCTCGCCAATAGAACCTGCTTGCATCTCAATTTTGCGATAAAAATGGTCCTCTGAATTTCCCAGTTGAAAATGGCCCTATTCTGAATTTTCACCAAAAATCTCAATTTGCAGAAAAATCATCGGAGACTGAGTCGACGTTCCTAAAATGACTTGTGACATGGTAAAACTTTCAATTTCTGAAATTGGATTCAAATTCTTGATTAATTTCAATCTAGCGCGATTTTAGCGTGACCTAGGCTACCAGGTAGCTTTTAAAAATTTTTAGTACAAGTGACCCGTGGTTGATTTTTTTAGAGCCACAATAAACCTCTTCGACATATTGATGACTCTCGGTGGTTGTGAAAATCTCGAGGTTTTAAATACAGACATAGGATACCAAAACGACATAAAAATCAGTCTAGTACCGATTGACAAGAATTTTGCAATTTAGTGGAATCACCCATGTTTAGCCACACATCTCAGTCGAACCGACTTATCCCTGATCTTTAATCGATTTTTAATGCGCCGTAATGACCTTAGCAGACGAGCACGGTCGAGTAGTCGATTCCTGGTCGAATTCCCAAGTTTACTACCTTAAAATCTCTTAATAACTTTCCTAGATAGTTTAGTTATCTTAGGAGTGATCAACTTTGAGAATAGTACTATAGGCGCGTCAATGAAATGCTCGATTTATTTAATTAAAAGCATAATTGAAAATCTCAAGATGTCACATCATAGCCTAGAAAAAATTGATGACAAGGGATCTTGAAGATCAAGTAGGGCGTCACCCCTTCTCCTTAGGCTTGCCACTTAAAGTTACATAGGTTTTGACTCTTCAGTTTCTCGAAATCTCTAAACCTTTTCCATTTTCCAATTTTACAGAGCTCTTTGTACTTCGAATTTGGAGAAACTTCCTTCATGAATGTTGTTCAAAACATCTTAATCTATACACATACATAAATTTCAGATTTTTTTTAGGTAAAATGGTTGGGAAGATGGCCTAATCAACTTTTTTCTTGCATATAGGCTGACCAACTCTCTCTCTCTCTCTCTCTCTCTCTCTCTCTCTTTTTTTCGCAGAACAAGAAAATGGGGATAGGCCCAACCATTTCAAACCTATTTTCGGGTTGGGATTGCCCCTAAAGTTTCTAGGGGCGTGTCTAGATAGATTTTTCTCATGTGCTTTTGCTTAGTTTAAATTTGTGGCATGAACACATTTTGACCTTTTTTTAGCCTGTAACACTTCAAACTTTCATGATATTTAAATGTCAGCACGTTATTCATATACATTTTCATATACTTTTTGAAATTTAGCTTATATTTTGAATTTTGGAAGGAAAGCAAAAAGTTACCTCTTACTATTCGAAAAAACAGTACCGCTCTAGACGTCAGGATTTCTACTGGTCATTAGATGGATTTTAATTGTGGTATTGTTCGCATTATCAAACTAACATTGTTAGTGTAAATGCTTGTGCTTTCTCAAATATGTTTTGGCATGTGTGCGCTTATGAAAAATTGTAAGATTCTACATAGGTAAAACAATGCCTGCTGATGCTTGTGGCTGGTCCATTTCAATTAACATATTCTTCGTTTTACTTATGTGCGTTAAAATTATATCACTATATTCGATAAGTAAATTACCCTTGCATGTCATGCATTTTCACAAGTGTTTGGGTCATCCCTATATCACCTATGGAGGAATGCCTCGTTCAGACCATGCACAAAATACTCGAACCCCATAATATATTTTCAGGTTCTGGAAGATGCCGATCAATCCTGCGATGGAATCGATCTGGTAGATTACTCTTTTTTGTCGGAATAAAAGAAGAAGTAAGGGTGGAGATGCGGGGAATCGAACCCCGTGCCTCTCGCATGCGAAGCGAGCGCTCTACCATATGAGCTACATCCCCAGATGTCATTGACTTGCGAGATTAAGTAATGGAGTACTTGCCAAAGCCCCTATCACGAGACTAGCATTGTCGTCCAGTCTCGAGTGATTCCAGTCTTTTAACATTCGACTCTAGTCATGTTTTGTACTTTGCTCTTTCCTTTGAATTTTAGCCAAGCTTGGGTCTGTTTATTTTGCAAAAAATGAATAATTTAAAAAGCATTGTCTTAAAGATAATTTTTTATATCACTTATGAAAATGAATAAAATAAAATTATGTTAGACATAAACGAATAGTTCTAATCACGCATTGAAGAATAAAATTGAAGCATAGTTAGAATCACATATGGAAAATGGGATCAAACATAAATCTAACCTCTATTCATTATTTGAGCTTTCGTTCGTTGGAAATCCATGAAAATTTGATGGCAATTCGACAGCGATTATGAGTGCACTCTACTAAGCTACTCCCCTTGCATATTGATGGTGTTTTTTCAAATGAGAGGACTGGCATTAAACCTAGTGATTCACTTACAAAACGTACGATCATCATTTATATACTTCCTTCCATCAAAATGGTTTCCAAATGGACAGTTGTTACGAAAATATACAAATGTGGAAACCATAGAGTGGAATAATTGTCACTTAAAAGAGAAAAGTGGGTAAATGCCTAAGGATAAGTTTTTATTTAAAAACTATATCCCAAAAAAAATGTAGGATTACATTATGGATAACAAATTAATCTCATTGTCTATGGAAATGTTTAGATATAAATTATTGTCTATAATGAAAATATTTATCATTGAGTAATTTTTGAAAGCAATACAAGCGATCATTTATAGAAAAGTATTTTTCAAATTATTCATTTTCGCTAAACAAATTAAACCTCAAACCCACTTAGTATCCATAATTATTTTAGTAAGAAATGCTCACGTACCTATGATTCTTTTCAAGTTTCAATAATATGCATGTTCAAGGTTTAAAATTGATATCGCTAGAGCGTTGAACGAATTGAGATTTCGCTTCCTTCATGAACCATTTTTCAAAGAAAAGAAAGAAACTTGTATTTTCAAGTTATAGAATTTTCTAATTTAAAAGTTGGTGATTAGTAATTTATACAAAAGTAGGTAAATTCCTTATGATGCCTTTTTGAACGAAGATATTGGGATGTTGGTGAAGTCCTTAAAATTTTGGAAGTTACTAGCTGCATTTATAAAATTTCAAAGATTTTGGTAAATTACTAATGTATCGGAATATTAGTAAATTCCTTACAATTTTGTAACTTCACTAACCACATTTGTAAAATTTCAAAGAAGTTGGTAAGTTAATACTTTAGAGGAATGTCAGTAAATTTAATATAGTCAGGATCCTGATAAAATTTTGATAATTTGGTAATTTTGAAGAAATGATTCACTAAGTTATTGGGATGTTGGTGAACTCTATGTAATATTGGGGCTTATGAACCACACAAAGTACTTATTTATTGGGAGGTTGATAAATTCCTTATAGAATTTGGAATTTTACTAACCACACTTGTAAATTTCCCAAGAAATTGATATGTCTGCTAATTTAGTCGAATGTTAGTAAATCTAATATCGTGGTGGGTATACAACAGAACTCGATATTATTAATAACTTGCTGACAGATTACTTAACAAGCCAAATTATATATCAATGTTTCTTAAACCAACAGAATTGACAACTAACATGGAAGTTTTCAAATTTTAGGCCTACGTACGCTGGAATTTGCCCGTTGTGCTTGTGGGAATTTCAAAAGGGGTTAAAAAAGTTTCACTTTCAATTTGATTAATTTGTTTTGCCATAGGACTTTGCTCTTGGAAACTCCCCAGTCTAAGCCGATACGCATCTATAATACATGACTCTTGCTTCTTTTATTTGGAAAAAAAGATTTATCTATGCGAACAAAAAATGTAATTATCAAAGACATCAAATTATGTGCATATTGATATTCAATATAACTTTTGTATGTCTAGAATAGAAGACATAACTCATTTATTCTGTGAGTATAACTGCACTGGGAGTATATGATGAAGTATCCTTTCACAGAATGGTATCTAGCGTTCTTCCGGAAGATGGGATTTTGAATTTCATTGGATGGTAAGAGCTACAAAGGACAAGAATTAGGAAGCATGGCTCCTGAAGTTATCCTTTTTAGCGACCATCTACTGTATTTGGATGGAGCACAATCCTATGTTTTCAAAATAAGTCAATTGTAAAAGATGGGACTTCACTTTTCCATAATTGTAGACCCTCCCAGGCAAATATTTTGTTGAGAACCATATGGAGGCTTCCTACCTCCATGTTCTCGCATAATTAATTGTGTTTGTAATATTAAGGGATGCTTTTAAGCTTCCGTACTTCATCTTATTAATGACATATACATATTTATAAAAACAAAAATCATGTACATGTTTAGATTATCATCTCAGAAACTCCCCCGTTAGGGATCTTTCCTCAAAGCCCACCTTGTAAGCCCACCTTGTATGCGGTTTCATAATACAAAGACAGACACGGCAACAAATAGTATTGGACATTGTCATTGCACTTTTAGGTTCATAGAGCTTTCATCCATTGAACAAAGTTACTGAAGTTTGTGTGAGATTCACCGCCTTCCTCAATGCACTTTACTGAGTTTTTCCTTAATGTCCGAAGCTCTTTTACCGAAGTTCTGATCGTGGAGAAATTGATCCATCCTGCGCTTGATTTCTTCTCTCCTTATGATCCCGCTCTCCTCTTGATCGAATCTCAAATTGACCCTCCACATGTCATTAAGGAACTGATCGGCAAAGTATATCCAGCACAAGAAAGGGATGCCATTGTTCGCTCCTTCCATAGCGGAGTTCCAACCGCAATGGCTCACAAAACAAGCGATGGCGGGATGAGCCAGGACCTTCTGCTGCGGAGCCCAAACCACTAATTTCGCTCGACCAAAATCCTCTCTTTGAACCCTTTTAGATATGCATCATCTTTCTCCTCGGTGGAGTCAGGCCGGACAACCCATAGAGGAATGACCTTTTGGAGAGCTCAAGCCCCAAGGCCAGTTCCTGGAATTGGTTTTCCCAAAAACTGTGAAACTGCCGAAAGCAACTTAAATTACGGACTTATGGGGTTGTTGGTCCAGCCATATCAAATAGTCCGAGTCTTCTGGCCAGAAATATCCGGCTGAGCTATCGAGCCGGTGGTTCACCAAGAGTGGGAAATAAAAGGAAATAGTATTTCCTAAAAAGATCAGAGGAAATCAGATCTAATTTTAGATTGATACGTCAATTAATTACGATCTATAATTAATGCAATAAATCAATTATCTTTTCAAGCACATCTTCTAACACTTCCCTTCAAGCTGGCAGCTTGTACATGTCAAAGACACCCAACTTGCTCAATAGATGTGTATGTTGTCTTTTACATAGGGGCTTCGTGAAAATGTCCGATGGTTGTTCTATAATTCCAATTCCTCTAGTCTCGATTATTCCTTCTTGAATCTTGTCACAAGTGAAGTAACAATCAACCTCTATGTGTTTTGTTCTTTCATGTGCTATGGGATTTGCTGCAATTTAAGTGCCGCATCATTGTCATGAAATAGTAAGGTTGGTCCTTTATCTTGTACCCCAAGATCTAGAAGTAGCCTTCGTATCCACACTATTTCACCAACAGTTTTACCCATGACTCTATACTCAGCTTCAACTTATGACAAAGACATAACGAATTGTTTCTTGAATTTCCACGAAAGTGATGGTTCCCTAAGTTTAATGCATAAGGTAGTGACAGACCTTTGACTCATAGGGCAAGTTGCATAATCTGTGCCACAATAGGTGGCCATCTTCATGGTATAGCCTCAAGAAAGGAGTATCCCAAGTCTTGGGCATTTCTTCAGGTACCTCACAACTTTAAGGGAATCATTCGTATGGGATAGTTTTGGGCTATACATGAATTGGCTAAGTGTTTGCACTTCATAACATATATCATGTCTAGTCACGGTGAGGTAAATAAATTTTCCAACAAGTCTTTGGTAACTTGAAGGATCATCCCCTGAAGATGATAGGCCTGTATCATAATTAGCTAAAATTAATTTGGCATTTTGCTCAATGGGAATAAGAACTAGTTTGCATCCTGATAAACCCACTTATGATATAATCTCCATTGTAAATTTCCTTTGGCTAAGAAATATTCCTTGATCTGATCGGGTAATTTCGGTCCCAAGAAAATATTTGAGCAATCCCATATCTTTAATGTGAAAAGTGGCATGCAAATATTCCTTCAAACTTTTCATGGCCGATTCATCACTTTGATAATAAGAATTTCATCAACATATGTCATTAGATACATAGATGACATACCTTTTGTCAATATGAACAATGCATATCATTCTTGGATTGTTTGAATCCTATGGTTGTAAGTGCATTGGTAAATTTAGCATACTAATGTCGGGAAGCCTATTTGAGGCTATAGAGAGATTTACGGAAACAACATACCCTAGACTCCCCTATCTCCATAAACCCTGTGAAAGATCCACATATATTTCCTCGTTTAGACCCCCATGAAGGAAAGTGTTGTGGACATCCATTTGATGTAAGGACTAATTATGACATGAAGCAACTGATAGAAGGATCAAACGATGACATCCTTTGCAATTGGAGAGAAGGTCTTATGATAATTAAAATCTTCTAGCTGGATGAATTCTTTGGCCACTAGTCGAGCCTTGTAGTGTTCAACTCATCCATTTGCTTTGTATTTGATCTGTATGCCCACTTGTAGCCAATCAATTTGCGACGAAAGGGTAATGGTACAATCTCTCATGTATGATTCTCAATTAAGGCATGTAATTCTACTTTCATAGCCTATTGTCAGTGTGGACCACTAACTGCCTCATTGCAACTAGAAGGTTTGTGTTTCTCAAATATCTGGCTAATGCAACACGTATGATCTGATGATAGCCGATGAGAAGAAACGTAGGAGGAAATGGGATAATGAAAATATGGTGTATCCATAGCAGCATAGACATAGTCTTTAGTCCAAGGGGGTGGACAAGTTATATGACTGGAGCGCCTTGGTGCATTGGCCTAAGGCATAGAAGATGGTGGAGCAACATTGGTATTATCTAAAGGAACATCTGGAGAGGAAACCACTCCATTGGCACAACAAGATCCTCAATTAAATAATCTCTTACAAACAACTCGTTTAGATCATCAGATATTAGTGGCGATGCTGGAGATAATGTAGGATATACTAGAGGTGTAGTGGAGATTCCTAAACAATCATAAGATAAATCCTCATCATATTTGAATCAATGAGGAATTGTCGTCATTTCAAAATTCTCCACTGAGGATTCATCCTCATGAAAAGGAAATTTATCCTCATAAATAACAACATCCTTGCTTAAAAAATATTCACCTGTTGATGGCTCAAAAACACGATACCCCTTTTTGGAGATTTGGTTATCCCATGAAAATGCATCGACAATCGTGGGGACCCATTCTATCTCAAAGTCCCACAATGGTGACTTAACATAAGTAACCAAAAACTCTTAGATGATGAATTTCTAGTTTTTTTTTTTCCCAAAAAGTAGCTTGAACGGAGTTCACCCATCAAGAATGCGAGACCACATGCAATTGATTAGGTAATTTGCAATGACCACATAATCTCTCCAAAGAGTTTCGGGAATAAAGGCTTGGAACTTAAGAACACATGTAACTTCCAATAGATGGCGATGTTTTCGCTCTACTATTCCATTTTGCTGAGAGGTATATTTGCAAGAACTTTCATGGATGATCCATCGAGAAGAAAACGGTGAATGGCATTCACTGTTGAAGAATTCTTTTTCATTGTTAGTTCTTATCCATTGAACAGATTTTCCAAACTGATTATGGGATAGAGAAAAGAACATTTTTAAATGATGGAAGACTTAGACATTTTTACTACATAAGGAAAACCTATATGGCACAGGAATAATCATCCACAATTGTGAGGAAAAATCGAGAGCCATCATGATTTGCAATATGGTATGCTCCCTATACATCGGCATGGATCAGTGAAAAAATGTCCTTGGTACAAGTCTTACCTACTGGAAATGAAACATGTGATTTCTTTTCCAGAAGGCAAATATGACATTGGGATTAAGGAAAGAAAGCACTATGTCCCAATCATTGATGAAAAATGAGGTTCTTGTCAATGGGAGTAGCATTACACAATAATTTATTATTCAAATGATTGTAGGGTAAATCCAAATCGCTTGAAAAATTAGTCCAAAAATATAATCCTTTTGAGATTCTATTCAAGTTTATCAGTTTGCCAGTTGAATGAGCCTAAAAGAAACAACTATTAGAGTTGAAAGACACATGATAAGAATTTTTGTCACAAACTCTGGAAATAGATAAGAGGTTGAAATGGAAATCAAGAATGTAGAGGACATTCCACAATGTAATTAAAGGGCTAAGTTTTACTGTTATGTCACATTTCCATTTGGCAGCCGTACGGAAATAGGGAAAGATGGTCATTCATGGATATCAGAAAATAAACTTTTATCACAGATAATGTGGTCACTAGCACCTAAATCAATTATCCATGCATCATTCGGTATTGACGTCATCAAGTAGTAAGATGTATCTAAAAAACTTATGGTTT
Source organism: Eucalyptus grandis x Eucalyptus urophylla (assembly GCA_028830015.1). Lineage (NCBI taxonomy): Eukaryota > Viridiplantae > Streptophyta > Magnoliopsida > Myrtales > Myrtaceae > Eucalyptus > Eucalyptus grandis x Eucalyptus urophylla. The sequence continues at coordinate 22,452,390 of CM054200.1, read as the reverse complement.
TGTCAAAAGTATCCAATTTCTTCAAGGCCTTCACGAGTTGCTAATATTGATCATGGGTAATAAGCTAATGAGCTTTATCATTATACTAGCCAATGACCTGTTAAACAGTTGCAAATTCTTTTTCCTTTTCCCCTTTATCTTCGGGATTTTCGTGTAATTTCTAGCAAGTGTCAATTGTGTGGTGTAGTCGTTTACAGTAATTGCAGAATAATTTTCCCTTACCTTTAAAATTCGGCCCACTAAGCTTGGATGACATGGCCAAATGGGAGCTACTGGATTGGTTAAAATTTTGGATCGACGTGGCTTGATAAGGCCCGTCTAATCCAACTGCTGAAAAAATTGATCAGGAGTCGTCCAATCGCATGAGAAGATTTGAGCTGTTCATTCCAGGGTTTGAAGCTTTCATCTTCTTCCTTAGCTAACCCTAGAGCAGTTTGCCTCTTTCCTTCTCCGTGTGTTTTGGGTGTCATCACTCGCTAGTAAAGGGTTGCTCAAGCAGGAAGATAGATGCTCTCCCCTGCCTTGGCATTTCTAACAAGGTGAGACATTGGCTCTCCTTTTGCATGACAAGCAAGCATATTCAACTAAATGAGGGTGCCAAATTCATGGCCAAAATCTGAGATCGAAACGAAAGGTATGATGACTTGAGATTTGCCTTAGAGAAGAAGTTGATGACTTATAAGCTTAGGTGTCCATGAAAGATATTGTCATCATTATCATAAGATTATCCTTGGAGAACAAGGGCGCGCATGACAACGCTTCTTGGCTGGGGAATAGTTTTTTTTTTTTCAAAAATAGTTCTTTTCTATTTCTATTTTAAGGAACAATTTCTGAGTAAAAGAACCCGTTTGGTAACTACACAAAATTTATACTCTTGGAATAGAAAAATAATAGAAATGCATTTCGTAACGCAACCGTTTTTTTTTGTTGTATTTATTCGTTTTTTATTCTTGCTCGCAGATTGTCGATCGTCAACCGTTGCCGCTAGCCGCCGACCCCCGCTGCTGTCGCCCGCCCGGCAACGGGGGGCAACGGGCGACGGTAGAGGCCGGCGATAGGCGGCGGTGGCGACGGAGGCCGATGGCGGGCAACGGCGGAGGTCGGCAGTGGGCGGCGAGGCTAACTTTCTATTCCTTGGAATAGAAAAACAACTTGGCGTTACCAAACAGGTTTCTGTTCTTTTTTTGTTCCGAATAACAAAAGAACATAAAATTGGGAAAAACATAAATGTTGCCAATGGCAGCCCAAGTAGGCCAAGTTATGATGGCATTATGTAAGTGGTCCAATGGGACGGATACAAGTAAGCCTCCAATCATTACATTAAGCCATTAGATGTGCCACATTTCCAAATAGGCATGACACATTACAACTTAGGCTTGCCACCTCAATGTCATAGCCTTGCCGCTCCAAGAAATATGATAAGGTCATCTGGATGAGTGATGATGAGGTTGGTGCCTATAAGTAGGAAGAGCCCTCATTCTTTTCCATCATTGGAACCCCTTTTCCATTCACACACCATTCTCTCTCTCTCTTTTTTTCCCTTTCTCTCGACCTTGCATCGCCGCCCCTTGTCAAGCTGCTCTTTCTAGGATTCTTGAGGTTTATCCAGTAAGTAAGATCCTTATTTCTCCTCTAGGGTGGTATTCTCCATTGTTGAGTCTAGTTAGGTGCTTACCCATTAAGTCGTGGGTAGGATGTTGGATCTTTTGTATGATTTTGGTCATGATTATGTTTGAACAGGTGCTTGAGTCATTCACGCTCGAAATGAAGTTGAGGTTCATTTGGGTTGAGTTCAACACGAGGCAAAGTCGCCCAAGGTAGTGAGGCAAGGTCACTTAAGGCCACAAGGCCTTGGATCAACATTAAAGCGTGCCGATTCCAAGTCTCATTCAATGCAAGGATCACCCAAGGCAGCAAGGACTTGGAACATCATTGAGGCATGCAAGTTTCAAGTCTTGATTGGCACAAGGATCACCCAAGCTCACGAGGTCTTGGTAAGGTATGAAAGCATGCCGGTTCTAAGTTTCAATCGGTGCGGGGACTTTGTACTTGGCGGTTGAATCAAGCCATGAATTGAGGGTCATTCACGGCATGAAGTATGTTCATGTCGGGTCAAGGCCAAGGTCCATTGAGCTTAGGATCTTTACTAAAATGAGGTGTACCCAAGGCTCAAGATCTTAGATCAACATTAAGGCGTGCCATTTCCAAGCCTTGTCCAATGCGGGGATTGGCACTAAATGATCGGTTCAAGTCACAAACAAGGGTTTGTTCCCAAAATGTTTATCAGTGTAGTGAGAGAACTCATCGCACACACGAATGGATGAGCACATATTCGGGCCATATAAATGTCAACTAAGAGAAAGATAAGAACCGACTATATGATTCATATATGTGTGCACTTAAAGAGGAAAAAATGTCAATCTCTACACAATGTTGGTGACAATGCCTCGTTCATTGAACGGTATGCCTCGATTGAGCCGTGATACCCTAATTAAGCTAGGATGCGTGGGTCTTGAATCCAAAAGCCTCGGGAAGCTAGGCCCGAAAAACCTCAATCAAGCTGAGATGCCCTAGTCAAACCAAGAAGCCCAACAAGAAGCTAGAAGCCCTAATCGAGCAAGGATGACGGTAAATTAATTTGCATGAGCATCAATTATACATAAACATGATATGTTGATGTGTTCATTATTAAGCCGAAAGTATCTTACATCGACATCATGTGTTGAGTCAAAGCATGGCAAGTAATTTGCTATTGAATTGTCACCGACATTGTTTGCAAGTGTTGTACTTGCTAGGCTTTGATGATGAGTATGTTTTCCTATTAAAAAATTAGAAATTTTACTTATTGAGTTCCAAAGACTCACTCCTTCATCTTTCAATGTAGCAGGCATGAAAGTCTCAAATTAGTTTTTGGAGTTATAGTCACACTAGAGGAGATAGGGTTTTCTCCTGGGCTATATGGAAACTTGTAGTGTGATATAAAAGGGAAAGAGGGCTTGAAGAGAAATGGCTTCTAAAAGTACTATTATAATATAAACTAGCATGTTCTATGTGATATATGTCATAATCCTTCAGTTGTTGTGTGTTTAGAGAGTTGCTTATTCACATTTTCACATATACATTATAATAAGATAAAAAGAATTGGGATGTCCCGAAAATAACCCTTACCACTGAAGACCCTGAATATGAAGTTGAGGTCATTACAATTGTCACTTGTTGAGAATAAAGTAAATTAGTATATACACTGCAAAATCAGTGAGATGAAATTTATTTTTCTAATATTTTATGTAATCAATATTTTTCTTGCGAGTAATGATATTAGATTACTGCATGAGATAAAGCAGATATTGTCAAAAATTTTACATGAAAAACCTTGGTGAGGCATCTATTATTCTTGGTATTGAGATTATAAGGATCGTTCTCGTCGTATATTAAACTTATTTTAAAAGGCATATGTTGATTGTATTTTTGAAAGATTTAGTATGTAGTATTGCAAACTAGAAATTGATGTTGTCATTAAGGGTGAAACTGAATTTCTCATAATGTCCTCATTCAGATTTTGAGAAAGTCCAAATGAAGAATTTACCTTGGTTAATGCACTTGGAAGTATTATGTATGCTCAATTTGCACTAGACCAAATATCGCTTTTGCACTGGACCAAAATGTGTAGTATCATGGAAAAATGAGATATAGAAATCTATATCATCATCTACTATGCAAACAAGTTTATTGCCTACTTTTCAGGTTCTACTCGGGTTATTTGAATTCGAAATCTCATTAGGGAGTTGACCATATCAAGACAATAACTATGCAATGTGTTTATCAATAATGACAAAGATCTCAAGAGGTCTAAGCATATGACAATCAAGTTTTTTACCATAAAGGAAATAGTTCAAAATAGTGACATTACAATAAATTATATTTTCATAGACTAACTAATGGCCTTCACCCTAATAAAATGGAATGACATGTCATTAGCATGGGTTTGAGAGCATTATGGGATGATGTTATTTAGTAGGAGCTGTTTTGTTTTTGCTCTAATAATGTTTACCTCTATGTTTGTTACATTTAGTAATATTTTGATATGTATCAATTCTTTAGCATTTAATAAAGTGTTTATGTATGTATTGTTATCATTTTGAATACATATTGATGAAAATCTCAATGTATTGTATATACCTTGAGTAAAGATTAGGGACATCTAGTTACTAGCTTTAAGCATCTGTAAAGAGTTGTTAACCATAAAGATAAAACATATGTAGGTTCAATGAAAACATAAAGATATTCTCTAATGATACATTATTTTTAAGAAAAGATAATGTTGACTAATAAAGAGGATGACACATAAGGTATTTCTTTCTATGATGTGTTATCCATTTGCCACATTATCATATTGAATTCATATCAATATATTTAAAAGCATTTGTGACCATGAAAGGTCTATGTGCATACATGCAGTTACTACCTTTATTTGATGTTTGAAAGTTTATGGGATCAGATTAACTATTGAGAATTATCTCTACACTAATATAAAGGTACGCGCATACAATAAAGTTTCACTTAATATAACACAAGTGGGAGAATGTAAGAGTTTTTCTGATGTTGAATATATAAATTGACATTATAATTTACCATTTTACAATATTAGTCTAATAAGGTTTCTTAATTAGTCTAATATGGGATTAATTAATGTGGGCCAAGTAAAACCCAGCCTGTGATGAGAGGGCATGTAGCTTAAAACTCTTTAAATAATGTTCAAATCTCTCATCTAACATTAATACAAAAAAAAAAAAAAATCATAAGAAGTGTTTACTGAACGCTAAGGATGAGAAGCATTCTCATTGAGTAAGTGATACAAAAGATAATAAAAGAGAAGCACTTAAGCTTTGGATCATCACTATTTCACGCCAAGAACAATATATTCCAAATCTTGTACGTAAATCTTTTTACTCATTTATATGCATTCTTGATTCTAGCTATGGAGATTTTGGATATATTTTCGTGGCTTACTTAGCATAAGACTAACACTCAAAATCTACTTAATACTTCTATCTGTGTGGGTTTATTGAAATGTGCAATAATATTTTGGGTATGGTGATTGTTAAACTTATCTTGATGATCTTGTCCATATTCGTTCTTGCTTCATTCTTGTCGCGACCTACTCCTCAGGAAAGGAAATAGGTTTAGGAGTATTGCCTAAAGGACGGACCCAAGGCCCATGATTAGGTACGGCTCTACCAAGCTCATACCTTGCACCACATTAGGGTATTCTTAAAAATTTTGCAATAAAAAGTCAATACTAGCCTATTGGGATTGGCTAGAAAGCAAGTGAGGCATGGAAGTGTACCTCACTTCCTATACAATCAGAGAATTTAGGATTAGGCACTTAATTACACTAATTAACAAATTAGTGCCATTTTGGTACCTAAATCTTGTTCATTTTTAAAAAAAAGATGTTTTTGTCAAGTAATATGGATTGATGTTATACCTATCCACTAACATGTGAAATGATCATATGGGTGCACAATTATTAGAATAACAATTAGCAGCTAAGGAAAAGCGATCAAATAAATTGCACGAAAGATAAAAAATTTAACATCAAGGAAAAGATAAATGTTGATCCTAACTAGACTAAAGGGAAGCCAAATTCAATATACCAAAGTTGCATAATCAAGGGTATACGTCTTTAAGAACAATTGAAATCCCTTAGGCAGAATTCTAAATTGAAAGACTTCCTTTTTTTAAGGAGAAAATAAACCAAGAGATTAAGTTTAACCTTTTTGAAGATTTTTTTAAAATTTTTTTAGAATTTTTTGGATTTTTTTTAGAAAAATTGAATTTTGGAATTTTCCAAAACCTTTTGATTTTTTTTTGGTGTCTTTCTAATCACTATTGAAATTTTTAGAATTTTCTGAATTTTGGAATTTTCTGAGAATTTTTTAATTTTCCTTAATTTTCTAGTTTTTCTTTTTCAATTAATTTAAAAAACTCGAATTTTCACTATTTTCTGATTTTTTTTATTTTTTTCTTTTTAATGTTCGTTGAAAGTTGTTGAGTTTTCGAAATTTTTTGAATCTTTATTAATTTTCTAAATTTTTTGTTTTTTTAATATTAATAATATTTTTAATAATATTTTTTGTCTTTTCCCTATTTTGTCTTTTCTACTGCACTTCCCCCTCGACGACTCCTCTGCACGCCGGAAGCCAACATTTGCTTTCTTTTTCTCTCTCCTCTTTTTTTTTTTTTTTTTTTTACTTTTTGCTGCACAATTATTTCTCTTGCTTTTTCTTTTGTTTTTTTTTATTTGTCCTTCCCTGTGCCCATCTTCTTCCTCGACGATCTTCCTCAACAAGCTCCGGAAGCCACGCCTGCAACTTTTTCCAGAATAAAGGAAACTCAACGCAAACTCAACGCAACGTCTCTCCGGCCGCCGTCCATCACCACCACAGAAACACGTCCACCCGTCGGTCACCCATTTCAACCATCACCAACCCCCGCCGGCCACCTATTCCGGCGGCCCCCCCAAAATTTCATGATAACCCATGCCGAAATGCCTTTTTTTATTTTTAAAAAGAAGTAATCCAATGAACAACAAGCACAAATACATAACAATAGGTAAGAGCATCCTAAGTAATGCGGCCTCGAACCGCTGGTATGTCGTGATGGATGGGTTTCCGAAAGGGAGCTCTCCGACGCGAAGAATGCATACGACTCGAGGGGATTTTTCCATCAAGTTGCGTGGAAACATAGAGAAAATACTAATATTAAACCAAATCCAACCAATACAGGACAAAATGTGAATTGATCTTGAGCTCTAACATGCATAGATATTTCGGCATTCTCTCAGGCATTCTATCAAACAGTCAGTACGCGATTTAACAAACATGTTCCAGAGCGAGATTTATTGCAACCTTCGAGCCAGAGATGATGCATACAAGCTTAAATAGACGTGTTTCATACCGGATCCATCTTATTTTGCGACGATTCACTTAAAAATCCCGTATTCAAATTCGGTGTTCCTAAATGTTTCACGCTTCGTTCGAGCAAAACGTCGAGCAGTTGGTATGCTTTCATGAACTCGAGTTCTGGGTTCAAATCGGAAGCATTCCTCAACCTAAGCACGATGCATTAGCCTCAAAACATCATAAATCGTCCTAAACTCGTTTCGGCTTGTCGAGATTTTGGCCAAAAAGTTCTAACAGTTCAAGCAAGTTCCAACGGAAGGGGTGCTCCTACCTGGCTTGATGGAAAAGGATTGCGGCGGACGGCAGCTCTCGGGCGGACGACTGACAATAGCGAAGCTTTCCTTCGAGCTCCCTCTCTCCCTTCAGCTCGTCCTCTCCTTCTCTCTTGCTCTCTCCCGACCAAAAAACACCAGCGGAGAACCCCCTTTTTCTCGCTCATCTTCTCCCTCTTTTGAGGGCCACCGGTCAGCGCGCATGGCTTCTGCCATCGCCAGCTTGCTGGCTGGTCTAACCCCGACCCGCAGATCATGCTGCCATCTTGCTCACGATCCTCTGCCCCTCTGGTTTGTACGTTTCTTTTCTGTCAAAGCAAGACCGGCATGAGGGCGTGAGGAAGAGAGGAAAGAGAGAGGGCCGGGCTTGGTGAGAAAAGTGAGGTTGGGCTTGGGCCCAGGTGAAAAATTGATCCAGAGGAGAGTAGAACAGAAAAGGACCGGGCCTAGCCCGGTTCGCTCTTTTTTTTTTCGATTTTAAAAATTATATATACTTTTAAAAATATATTTAATAATTAGTGATAGTTATGTAAATATTCCTAATGTCTACGTGTAACGGATTTTAATGAAAATATACACCATGCATTTTAATGAAAGTGCTTCTTTTTTTCTTTTTTAGTGACTAATTCCTAATTTTGTGCACAATTAAATCATAAATAAAATTGTAAAATTTAGGTGTCAACAGTTCTACCTCATTATGAATAGTTAGAATCTTGTCACTTTGTCATATTTGTTTTGATGACCCATTACATGTTCATTTTGCTTTGTTCTGCTTCGTTCTGCTTTATTTTGAATAGTTAGAATCTGCTTTATTTTTTCTACCATTTATTAATTTACAATTTCATTCATTTCTTAATGACTAATAATGGGAAATTAGAGGATTTTTATAAGAGAAATACAGGTTGAAATCGATCCCCCGGTTTACCGAACTCATCTGTAGAATGAATGTTGTATGCGCTTTCATATGTTAAAAAGAAATATGTTATAGATACATTATTGACACATTTTCTAATAACTTATCAGAATAAACGACTTTTTTAACATGATATCATAGCATAAGTTTAAAGTACCAATTTTCGCACCCATCTCTTAATATTTGTTGTCTATAATTAATGTTATTTTGCTTGTTTTCCCTGTATCGCTGACATTCAATATTGTGTATTTAAGGTATCGATTTGCACACGAAGGAGAGTGTTAAGGAATTTTTTTATAGATATATTGTCAACATGTTTCTATACAACTAAAACTTTGATGGGACAAACGAATTATCTAACATTATCATTTTATTTCGCTAATCACGGTCGTCGCAACTCCTAACAACCAATCACTAAACTTCGTTAATTGTGGAGTTTCCCCGGCTTTTGCTCCCAGAGCCCGCATTCCAAGAATGTGTTAGTACTGTGATTCGAATTCAAGTTAATACTGAAAGAAGACATTCGGGAGATTTCCCCAACAGTTCCATTGTTGTCTGCTTGTGAAAAGTCAAGCTGTCCACCCAAAAGTCTTCCAAATACACCGTCGTCCTCACGGTCTTTGGTCTTCGGTCTGGGGTAATACCATGCTTCTCCATGGCTGCTTAGACTATGTACGCTGGCCCGCTGAAAAACTAGACATAGAAATTACAGTCCAACTTCTGTCTCTCATCTTCTAGACCTTCAAACTTGGTGCCTCTATATCTACTTGTGTGAAATAGAGTAATATATGATGTATCTAGCCTTTTAGATGAGTGCAAACGTTCTAGTAAACGGTGAAAGAGTCGTGTGCTACATTCTTCCTTCTTCCCTTGGCTTGCATGTGCGCTCTCTCGGCCACAACAGAAGCTCCCTCGTTGCTTCCTCAAGCTGGCTGCATGCAGAAATGCCAATACTCACGTTGCCTTTGAACGGGGAAAAGACTAATTATCCTACGAAGAAAAGAAGAGGAAGAACGAGGAAACCGGGACCATCAAGAAGAGCCGGTCAAACAAAACTATTCGCTGCTCGCACTATAAAGAGCACAAGCTCGGCCATAGACTCCGCATCACAAGCTCCCTCCAAACAAATCAAAAAGTTCTCTCTTTATTGCCTCTGTCGTAATTTCATCGAACATGAGGAGCGCAACAAGGGTTCTCCACATTCTCTTGGTCCTGGAGATGCTCAGCGCCGTTTTCGTTGCGAACGAAGCTCGACCCTTCAATGTGATGGGGACGAAAGCTCCGGTGGGAGTTGCCTGCGGAGGGTTCTTAGACGGGGTGTCGCTTGGGGCCATCAAGCAAGCTAGGCCGAGCCCAGGTGAGGGACACAAGTTCACCAACTCAAGGACGCTAGGAGGGATAAAGGACTCAGGCCCAAGCCCAGGCGAGGGACACAAGTTCACCAACTCAAGGACGCTAGGAGGGATAAAGGACTCAGGCCCGAGCCCAGGCGAGGGACACAAGTTCACCAACTCGGAGACGCTAGGAGGGATAAAGGACTCGGGCCCGAGCCCCGGTGAAGGACACGGGCATGTCACCGGCACGAACCAGTGACAACCGAACTTTGATTGCTGGCAGAATCTTAAAATATTTTATTATTCCTTACATTATTTGGTTGTTTGATTTTTATTTTGCAATATCAAAAGTTAAAATTGTTTTCATTCATTGGGGGTTTGAGCTTGGATATAGAAAGAATGTTTTTTGCTGGCCAGCAAGGCCAGTGTTGTTTAACTTTGTTTTATTGAATGTGTTCATGTCAAATTGGACGAACTCACATGAACCTATCATTCGAATTATTTAAAAATATTGAAAGTAGAAAAGGACTATATTATATATGACATTACTTTACATCAAGTGTGATCATCATGTAGTTATATGACTGTCATGAAATTTTCAGTCTTATAATGTTTAATTAACAAGTAAAAAGCTATCTTTTCGGAACCATGCCAAGGTAATGGTACCTTTATTCTCTATAAATAAAGGTGCCTTTTGGACCATAAACTCCCTTTCCCGGATGATTGGCAACCAGCAACAATTGGCAGTGTGATTAACTTTCTATAGCATATTGGCTTTAATTAACTTTCAGCAAGGATAAGAAAAACTAAAAATCAGTGTAACAAGTATATCGGATTACTAAGAAAAATGGTGGTGGATGATGGTTCGTCACTTGTATCGCCAACAACAGACCGTCACCATCTCATTTTCCATTTATTTTTTCCTTGTAGCCTGCTATTGGAAGATTACTTTGAATATTAACCATAATTCAAGTATTTTAAATAATGAGAGGAATCCAAAACAAAACTAACTTGACTTGACATCGACATCAACTCCAAACTGAAACACAAAAATCTCGAGCTCCATATTATCAAATACCCTAATTTGGAGCATGATTAGTTTGGATGAAAAATTATCTACATAAGTTGACTTGACGAAACTCAAGGAATTGAGTGAACATCTTCTAATCATCTTCATGACATCGACCAAAAAACCAATCTCAACAAGCCAGTATTATCCAAACATAAAAGTAGGAATATAAGGATAAAAATCAACAGAGCCACTGGGATAAAATCATCTAGATTAAACATAGGTTCGGAGTGCTCCCACTTGAAGGAACAAAATTGTTGACTGCATACTTTCCTTTATTTATACTATTTTTTGGGAAAAAGGGGTAGTGGGAAAGAAAATAAAAGGAGTGACAGTAAGAGATAATAAATATGAAGAGGAGAGAAAAATATATTGTGTTATATTCTATGAACGCGGAATATGGAAAAATAAATAAATAAGGAATTGATAAGGGCAATGCCTTTGTGCTAAGGAGTCAAAAATTCTAAATAAAAATGAAAGATGTAATAATAAATATATATCCATGTATATGTAGAAAATAGAAATGAAGTTCCATATAAACTTATAGGCAAATAAACAAGACATCTCAAAGTAGTATTCCAATATTGAGTGAAGTCTTAGAGTTTTCTTCTTGGGCAATGATATCGTGTGTTCCTAAATTTTTGTCTTTTCTATGATTTAGTACCTCAATTTTTTTTTATTCAATCAAGTACCTAAATTTTTCAAATTTCACTTGATGTAAAATCTCAGTTGGATATATTGGTATGTAATGTGATTGTGGTAAGGTAACTCACTTACTCAACAAGTTTAAGTACAAATCGTTACATGAGTCACTCACTTAACAAAAGGTGTGCACTCTCCATTTAGATGTGAGGTGACGGGAGGAGAGAGAGTGCCAGCTTCGAACACTTGAGTCGTTCCATATGTCTCTGCAGCAACATCATCTCAAGAAAACACCGTCATCCTCAAGATCTTTGGTCTCTGGTTTAGGGTAAAACCTTTCTTCCCAATGGCTGCTTATAGACTATCTCGCCCGCTGAAAAACTAGACAAAGAAATTACGGTCCAACTTCTATCTCTCTTCTTCTAGACCTGCAAACTTTCTCTCTCTCTCTCTCTCTCTCTCTCTCTCTCTCTCTCTCTCTCTCTCTCTCTCTACTTGTGAGATATAGAGTGATATAAAATGTATCTAGCCTTTCAGATGAGAGCAAATATGTTTTAGTAAATGGTCAATCAATCGTGTGCTACATTCTTCCTTCTTCCCCGACTTGCATGTGTGCTCTCTCGGCTGCAGCAGAAGCTCCCTCGTTGCTTTCAAGCCGGCTACATGCAAAAATGCAAATGCTCATGTAGCCTTTGAACAGAGGAAGACTAAATTATGATAAAGCTAGTATGAGTACTTAGAGGGGGGAGAATAGGTGTAGAAACAATTTTGTTGCAGTGCGAATCAACAATACGAGTTACGATCAAAGTAAAAGAGTATAGGGAAGAGAATATGAACACAGAGATTATAGTGGTTCGGCTTAATCCAAGCCTACGTCCACTCTTCCGCATTGACAGCCCATCGACTGGATTTCACTATGAACAAAAGAGTTATTACAGAAAAGCTCTGCCTTGATTCCATAGTGTAGAGACTCTACTACACTTCCTCAAGGTCTCTCAAGATATAGACTCTCTTTTGCATACAAGATTTCGCTTAACAGATTAATTGACTAAGAACAAGGAGCTTCAAACTTTGGAATTCTTCTATTGTGCACACACTTGAACAACTGTAACGTCTTCCTTATATACTCCTTTATGCCATCATACCCGTTGACACTTACCAAAAAAATTCTTCCAATCTACCTGTTGGATAGAATCAATTAGGAAGATCTTCAAGCTATTTAAGGAACATGACGATAGTCCATCAATCATGCTCGCCCATACAATCGGGATCTTGGTTTCCATAAGTAGAACATTCCAAGTATACTTTGCCAATTAACGGATCCATAATTCCCGAATCAATCTTGATTAGAACAATGGATTTCAACATGTTATATCCAGCCAAGAGATCTTCTTCAGTTGATAAAGTCAAATCCTTGATGAAACATCCAGTTCTAGATAAGTCTTCTTTGACGGATTAGAAGTTGTTAATGAGGATAGACTTTGAGTCTTGAGTCTGGCAGATCAGAGGTCTTCAGACTTTGATAGAAGATCTACAAGTCTTCAGACTAGACTGATAAAAACATTTTGTCAGCTTCAAAACACTTAAGGAAGTTTTCTTCAATAATCTCCCCATTTTTTATGGTGACAAAACTTTCCTGCAGATTTGGATAACTTTGACCTGCAAACCATTATTCAAGCAAATATGGATATCTCACAAGATAAATAGCTTAGTAATAACACTAGAATCTGCATCCACAAAAAATAGGTTAGTCTTGTAGATGAACAAAGCCACAAAGCCATAAAGCCATGAGATATCAATAGTACTTAAGATAAACAAATGTTCAAACAGTCAAACCCAAATCCAGTTCAAATCCAAATAGCCAAACACAAACATCACAAAAGTCAATAGTTCAAAAGTTTAAAGTTTAAAGTTTAAATCAAATCTGTACCACACCACATCTCTCCCCCTTTTTGTCAACATTAAAAAGGTAGAGATGAAAAGAGAATGAAATTAAGATGGCTTGAGAACACGAACAAGCTGGAAATCTCCCATTGACTGGACAATGCATTCCAGCTTTTTTAAGTCCTCATTCAGTTGAGCCACATCTTCACCCTTAGCATTAGCTTGAACTTGAAGAGCAATGGCTTGGATTTGATCATGCAAAGATATTGAAGAGGCTTGTCTTGTATTCTGCAAGTTCTGTACTTCATATCCTAGAGCATATATTTGACCTTTCATCTCCAAAAGAGCATCAAGAATTTTGTGAAAGTCTGCTGAATTATTAGTCTGAGTACTGGCATCTGCACGATCAGACGGTGTGTAGGCAGATGATGTAAATCAACATGGTCACGCAAATTGGGCGATGAAACATCATGACCCTCCTCAGGAAAGTGAGAAGCATAGATGTCCTCTGGATCTGCTGGAGAGCGACTTACTCCTTCACTGGTGGCAAGGATTGAGGATGTTCCTCTTTTCTCAGGATCTCCCCCTGTTTCCATGCCTTTAGGTGGAGAAGAGTGTTCCTCATGCTCTTTTTCTACTCTCTCATCTTCTTCTTCTTCTTCTTCAATTCTTTCCTCCTCTACATCTCTCTCCTCTGCTTCTTTCTCAAAATCTTCACTTTCTCCAGTCCTCTGTTCGGTTTCAGCCATGGCTTTTTCTTGTCTCTCCGTTGATTCTGGTGCAGAACGACTCAAGTTCTTCAATGCCATTGCAGAAATGGTGATATCATCCTCATCTTCTTCATCCTCAAGGAGGAAAGCTCTTCTTTTCTTGGATGGAGCAACCATGGGCTCCTTCCCTTTTCTTTTTGCACCTGAAGAGATTTGATGAGGCTTGACAGGGGTTTTCTCCTTGAATTTCTCCAATGCCTTGTTGAGTCCCTTCAGACACATTTTGGAAACCATTTTCAGTCCCACCACCATTTGATCACACGATCGAACATAAAGAATCTGGGGAAGCTGAACATTCAAATGTCTGAATAACTTGGTCACAAGAGCTGCGTACGGGAGTTGACCCTTGTCCTTCACCACTGCCCTATACATGTGGAACATGATAGTGTGTGGAAGAGAGAATTTTTTACTAGCATTGATGGCATACATCAGCTTTGCCTCCGAGTTTGAAACGTCAGTTTTTGAAGTTGATTTCGATCTGAGGCAGTTAATCACAATCTTGTGAAGCGAAATGTTGGTTGCATTCATCTTTGAATAGGAAATCTTTTCTTCCGTTCTTCTATCCTTAACAAGTTCCAACATTGCACGAGCAATAGACACACTGATAGGTTGATATCTCCCTCTTACAACCCCAATCACATCAGCCAATGTATTCATGTCAACCACATAGTCCTGATCTCGAACACTAAAAGAGAATCTATTCGCATCCAAGAAATTGAGATTCGAATAGAAATAAGCAGTAAGTTCAGCATAACCTTCTGTAGATTCAGAACAAAACTATTCGAGTTGAAGAAGACTAAATTTTTCCCACAGATTGACATTCACAGAGTCAAGAAAATCAAAATCCACACTTCTGGGGTTTATTACCCTACGCTTCAGTAACTTAGCGTACAGTTGCTTGTGGTCATCCAAACGAAATAAGTCTGTCCTTTTACTTCGGATTTTTCCTACAACACCCATTCTTGGTTTAAACTGACTATACATCCTATCATCGTCATTCCCATTAGGCTGGCTCAGCCCTCCAACACGTGGATCGGTTGG